>CM060604.1:13449856-14649856 GCA_030578255.1 Tiaroga cobitis | reverse complement strand
CCAATTTTCCATACGTTAGCTTTTAACGAAGAGGGTGCCGTTCGGATTTCTTGCTCAGCCATCATGCGTCTCTGTTATGTGCACGCCACAGACTGTCCGGGCGCTGCACTTCAGAGTTACGCCTTTTGCATTCCCTCAATATTATGTTATTAGAAAAAAAGGAAAGAAAAAAAAACATTTAGAAAATGTTTTTTTTACATTTGTGAATCGATTCAGAATAGTTCACGTCCGCATCGCGATGCATCTAAGAATACATTTTTTCCCCTCACCCGTAATAATTAGCCCTCATGTTTCCATTGTATTCCCGTGCCGGTGTTTGTGTCAGTGTGTCCGTGCCGGTGCCCGTACCGGTACTTGTGCCGGTGCCAGTATCCGTGACGGTGTCCGTACCGGTGATGGTGTGTCCGTGCCATTTTGTTTTGTTGGTGTAACCTCTGTTGGCGAGTCTCTTGTAACCAAGTCAAATTCACGGTTTTTATCATGTTGGTGTCCGTGTTGGGTATTGGTGTGTCCGTGTCAGTGTCCGTGCCGGTGTCGATATCCGTGCCGGGACCTGTGATGGTGTCCGTGTCCATGTTGGTGTCTGTGTCGGTGTACGTACCGGTGTGTTTATCCCGGTGTTGGTATCTTGTTGGTATGGACAACAGATTCATGCACAGATGAAGCACAGTTTGTATGCAAAAATATTTTTGTGTGCATGGTTAGAGCAAACTTTGAGTCAATTGATTTTGAGAGCACAGCCTCACACAATTAATTGACAGTAATAGAGATCACTTATTTGACATTGCATCCATGATAAAAACTGCCCTGAATACAAAAGTCCTCAGATTCTCATACTGTCTTCAGATCAGTTACACATCTGCCTAATGAACAGTGGCTGTCTGTCACCATGCAGAAAGCTGAGCTCTAGAGGCCTTTAATAAGGTTAAGGAGGGGTGGTAACATATGTAGGATTCTGATGAGATTAGTCTGTGCGGTGTAAAACAGATGACAGGACAAACACTGTGCCTCATATCAAAAGAACTAGGTCTCTGCGTCGTGTAAGACTCCTTGAGAGTAAAACTAACTACTGCAGACAGGTAGCCTGGGAAAACCCAGACTACTTCCGGCAAATTTAGATTTGCTCTGAAAGTTAGTCTGGCGAAGAGCTCATTCAAGCCCATTTCCAATCCGTCGAAATCGAGGCACCAATCAGAAACGTTGGGGCGGGCTTTACACGATGACGACAGCGCTGGGATTTTGAAGCAGATTATTTTGTAGCCTATATTACAAAGATGGATGCCGCCGTCGAACATCACTCGTTCGAATCAGCTATTGCGTCTGTTTTAAGCGATTTGAACGTTTCCTTTTTGTTAAAAACCGAGCAAAGAACAACACTCGGAGATGTTTCTCCGCCGCTCTGCATACGTCATCTCCTTCATCGCTCTGATTGGTTTTAGGTCTACCCGCGACCATTGGTGACGCCCCTCTGGAAATGATTTGTCTATGACGCTTTGCCAGACCATAACTCAGTTACAACTGAGAATGGTCTGGTTTTAACCAGGCTAGCAAACAGGGCCAATTAGAGAGAACTCATTTAATGGGGAACTTGGCAACTCTAGCCATTTCTTCGCTGATTTTCACTTTTGTTGTCGCATGTTTCCTCAACGAGCTCCCCCTACAGCTGTGGGGCATATATTTTACAACACTGTCGTAAAAAAAACTCACCTCCCCCTTTATACCGCTGCTCATGTGCATTTGTTATTATCGGAGCCGGCCAACTTAATTGCGTGGAGCTATGTCTATGTCTATGTCCGAGGTGGGTAATACTAACCGGTATTGAGGGGGGCGTGGGTGTTTGGTCGAATTGCCGCAAAGCAGTTTGTGTTTCTCGCTCTTTCTCGCTGCTCACGAGACTTCCTATTTCCAACTTACCGGGACGTTAGTCCCCATGTTGCAAGGTTGGTTTTCCGCCTGGAAACGCTAGGGGGAGCGGGGAATGTCCTCATTTTCACCGGAACAGGTTATTTAACCATCCAAATGATTTCTAAACTGTTTTATTAAGTTGAAATAGTTGCCAAGTTCCCCTTTAAGAATTTCAATCAAGGCAGTTCATGTAGTTCTTTGTCCACTCTGGCTGTAAACTCACATCTAAAAACTGGGAACGGTTTACTGAGTGGTAAAGATATTGAGTGTGAGAGGAGACAAGTGTGATTAATCAGCTGAATTACACATACACTGTTAAACAGGTTGGCAGATTGGTTCCCCTGTGACAGTCTAACATCTGTCATGTGTGGAAGGAATACGTAGAAGGTTATATGGCTGGCTCAGTCATCAAGCTAAATTCAGGGAATAAGTTCTCAGAAAAGGAAATTTCAGCCTGTATTAAAGATATTTACATATACAATCACTCAGTCACTGAAAATGTTCCCCTTCACAGCAGCTCTCATATATCATCGCATCTGCACATATTCAGACTTGGAGCATGACCAACGACTTGTGTCACACCAGGTTTGACATCAGTGAATGCAACTTGCCAAATTTAAAGGGGTGATTCACTGATGGAAAAAATGTGTTTTCAGTAAAACTTGGCTGCCTATGTGGTAGAAAGGTGATTTTTGAAAATCGGTTCTACCTGTTGTCTTCCCTTTTTCCAAATAGATAGGAAAACTTCGACACCCATAATACACTAGGCATGTTGCCATCCAAGGCCACTCTCAGTCTGCTTCTATTGGATAGGCTTGACCAGAGTAAAAACTTGAGTAGGAAATATTTCTTAGCAAACTTTTAGTCATACTGATGTCGACTTGTATTGTTCCCGGGTGCAAGAATTTTAAGAGAAAACGCTTAGCGAGAGTGAGTTACTTTTGGTTTCCAGTGAAGGATCCAGTACATTGTAGGCAGTGGCTTAAGGCTGCAAAATTATGTGAATATGGAGAAAACGCTGCGATAGACAAATCTGAAAACCTCTGTGTTTGTAGTCAACATTTCAAACGGGATGTCTACAAACACAGGGCAAACAATAATTAAAAAACTAATACATTGTTTAAATTAATACATTATTATCCAACTGTGTGATTTGTATATGTAGGCTACATTTCTGAAATACATAACTTGAACAGAGCACTGTCACCTCTGATAACAGATCACTCTAAATTGTAATGTAGACAAAAGCGCTATCCAAATAAATGTGAATTGAATTAATGCCATGGTGTTTTAATGATTTTTAGAAAATGGCCCAATGAGATCTTAGAGCAGCTGCAGATAACTAAAAACAAGCTAACTTACAGCAATAGCAAAAATGAAAATTTGAATAATTTACTCATCCTTATGTCTTTACAAACCTGTATGATCTTCTTTGATTCACCAAAGGTGAATCTTTAAAATATTCCTTGCCACTGGGGCTGTCAAGCTTTCAAAAATTATATTCTTCAAAATGTTTTGCTTTTTCATGGCAGAAATAAGTTGTACAGAAGTCATACGGTTTTGGAACAACATGAGTGTGAGTAAATAACAGAATTTTTATTTTTTGGTGAAAATAAAAATAACAATAAACACGTTTTTAAGTTCTTGGTAAAGTTTATTTTGCCAAAGAGTGTCAATGGAAAAAAAATATGAATCAGGCTGCCTTTGTTAAAGATATGTATTATTAACAGCATTAGGGCTGAAAAGTGCCCTCCATTTCCATTTAGTCGATTTCACTTAGTCTAATCAAGCACCACAGATACAATGTATGATCTTTTGACAAGCAAGCACCAAAGTTACCTTTATACTCTGAGCATAAGAGAGCACTTTTGACTAAGCTCATCTTGTTTCTAGGTGACAACAAAGCTGCAAACACAGATTGTGTTTGTATGAACATCCTCTCATATAGCCCACGTTCCTCTCTCTGCTAATTTTATCAAAGCAAATATGCATGTGCTGTTTAAACCTAATTAACAGAGATTCATACATGGACAATAAACACACTCCTCCTTGGCCTCCATGCATGGAAAAATCTGATTAATACTCCGCTATTCTTAAGAGCCACTGATCTGTAAAGCAACAATTATTGGTCCACCAAATCACTAATTTAGCAATCCTTGATTATGACAGCAGCTAATCAAGACTCTATTGTAGGAAGTTAGTGCTGATGCTACATAATTTGTTTACAGTTCAGGAAAGTTCAGCATGTGACAACAACAATGTTGTTAGATAGAAGTCTACAGCCACTGCTGATGGATAAATGTTCACACACCGCTCACCTAAACACACGGCACACACGCCAAACTCATGGCTGCCGCCGCCAATAATAAGTAGAGCTGAGACAGATCGGACTACGGTTCATTTGAAATCTGGGAATCTCATTAAAAGTGAGAGAAAAGGCTTTTGACAGCCTTCTGTGTGACATCTCACCCTCTCCTGCTCGTCCACGTGGGCTGCCCTGTCAGCCATGTCACTTCCTGTTTGCAGAATGAGTCACTGAGATTCTATGTGAAGGGAGTCAGGTTGACAGCTTGTTGTTAAATTTAAAAAGACAGCCATAAATTATTAAATACCCAAGAATTGTTTTTTTGTATAGTCCACCCACCCACACTGCAGTAGCAATGGAGGTTCTAGTCAAGCTGAAATGCTTCCTAAATTATTTTGAGTTAGTTGGAGTGGAAAGAAGAAAAAAAATCAATGGTGATCAGATATGTACAGATTCATTAGTGAACACAGACATCACTTCATATTCACGGTCCTCACAAAATCAAACAGCATTACAAAGAAAAATTAATGGGTTTTAGTATAATATATATATATAGTTTTTATCCAGATTTATATTGTAATTACTTTAGTACGACTGGCAACTAACAGAATTTAATTTAATTTGTATAATTTTTTTCACGGTAAGCTTTTGATTTCAGATAAATGCAGTTCTTTTGAACTTTCTATTTTAAAAAGACTGTCTATTTCTATTCAAAAAATGTTACACAACTGTTTTTAACATTGATAATAATAATAAATGTTTCTTGAGCAGCAAATCAGCATATAAGCATGATTTCTGAAGGATCATGCGACACTGAAGACTGGAGTAATGACGGTGAAAATTTTGCTTTACCATCACAGGTATAAATGATTCATTTTAAATATCAAAAATATTTCACAATATTACTGTTTTTGCTGTATTTTGGATCAAATAAATGCAGCCTTGGTGAGCAGAAGAGACTTCTTTCTTTCGATCTAAAACATTTGAACAGTAGTGTAAATCTGTGACCAACAGCAGCAGGCAAAACCATGTTTTCCAATAAGAGAGACAGCATTAAAAAGTGAGCCAGAGAGAGTCAGAGACAGCAACATCTTTCTCACCTCTGTCACGAAAGCATTTAAGTGCCAATCACTTGAGTCACGTGGCATGAAAATAAAAAGCCATGGGGCAGACAAGGCCTCGTCTGGACTCTGTGGGGGGTTGATGTATCACAACAGTTTTGTTTCTATTATCCAAACTGAACAGTCACTTAACAGCAGCCGGGTTCAGGTCATCGGCCTTATTTTGCTTAAGAGGGAACCGAATGAAGCAGGTCTGAAGCTTGTATTCCACAGTCGTAATTGGCCTGTGCCAAGAACACTGAGCATCGGCACAGGAGGGGGTCTGGTCTCGCTGTCTGCTCTGACAGTACAACTCATTTCTGAATTATTGCTGGCTTTTCAAAGTGAGAACAGAAGCAAAATAAAACATGAAAAAAATGTTGCAACGCATGCGTACATTTTAGCAAATGTCTCTTTAGAACCAAAGTCTGTGTCTATTCCCTAAGCATAATTAAAATAGCCCTAATGAGGCTGAGGTTTTTTCTGAGAGTTTATATCTTAAGTCGCAAATATCTTTTAAATTGCTTTATTCCGTGCCAGAAACAAGCTTTCATATTACCCAAGGAAATGAAAGATGAAATACTCCGCTTCAGAGGTCAAAAGGGGCCATAGTTTCAGCCTTTTGCATCTGTTGTGGTTTTGATTAAATATGCATCTATTCTCTGCAAACACCAACATGGTTTCAAAAACAAATCGGTGAACAAAAAAGGCTTTTTGTGAAGCTGGATCTTTTTTATTTAATTTTTTTTGTATAGTCGACCCACCTAAACTTCAGTAGAAATGGAGGTTCTAGCAGAGCTGAAATGCATTTGCAGTCATTTGAAGTGGAAAGGGGAAAATCAATGGTATGTATATATTTCAAATACCAGTGTGGTTTTAAAAAACAACTAAAAAAATGCTTTTTGTTAAAGCTGCAGAACAACAAAAAATATCAATTAATATTTTGTAACACTTTAAGACTACATTAAGTGTACATCAAAAACACGAATGAGTGTTTTAAAGGAGATATGAGAAAAATTAAGTGGTTCCATAAATAAAAACATGTCTGTCACTAATGCCTGGTTTAAAACTTCAAAAAAGTCAGGTATGATGAATTAGCTCTTGCGATAAATAATGTAGTCATTTGAATGGTATTGCATTGGAAGTACAATTAAATGGGTCATCTCTAAATGTCATACTTTAGAAAAAAAAAATACAAAACTGTTCAAAAGTTCAAAAGATTTTTTTTTTTTTTCAAAAGAAAGTTCAAAAGCTCAAAAGGCTGCATTTATTTGATTAAAAATACAGTTAAAAATACATATTATTAAATAAATACTAAATTAAATATTAAGTTAAATGAACTGGTTTTAAAGGGTTAGTTCACCCAAAAATGAAAATTAAGTCATTAATTACTCACCCCCATGCTGTACCAACCCCGTAAGACCTTCGTTCGTCTTCGGAACACAAATGAAGATATTTTTGATTAAATGTGAGAGCTGGATCACTCCTCCATAGGCTCCCTAAGGGAATGAAACATGACGGCCCAGAAAGTCAATGAAGAAAATGTTTAAATATTCCATGTCACAACAGTGGCTCAACTATAAGTTTATCAAGCGACGAGAATACTTTTTGTGCGAAAAAACAAACAAAAATAACGACTTTATTCGACTATTCCTTTTCTTCCTTGTAGGCCTGAAACGAGACTTCAAGAGATTTCCACAACGCATGCGCGAGAACTTAACTGAAGTAGTTGAAGGAGATCGCAATTCTCGCGCATGCGTCGTGGAAATCTCTTGAAGTCTCGTATTCTCGTCGCTTGATAAACTTATAGTTGAGCCACTGTTGCGACATGGAATATTTAAACATTTTCTTCATTGACTTTCTGGGCCGTCAGGTTTCAATCCCTTAGGCAGCCTATGGAGGAGTGATCCAGCTGTCACATTTAATCAAAAATATCTTCATTTGTGTTCCGAAGACGAACGAAGGTCTTACGGGGTTGGTACAGCATGGGGGTGAGTAATTAATGACTTAATTTTCATTTTTGGGTGAACTAACCCTTTAATATTCCTGTGTAGTAAAGCTGAATTTTTAGCAGCCATTACTCCCGTGTTCATTGTCACATGATCCTTCAGAAATCATTCTAGTATTTGGTGCATAAAAAACATTTTTTATTATCATCAATATTGAAAACTGTTGTGCTGCTTAATATTTCTGTAGAAAAAGTGATGCATTTTTTTAGGAGTCTTATTGAATAGAAAATTCATAAGAACAGAATTAAATTCATAATGCATCCTTGCTGAATAGAAGTATTAAATTCTTAATAAAAACAAACAAACAAAATCGTATTTATCCCAAACATTTAACCAGTAGTGTACATTCATAAATAGGCATGTTAGGGGCTACAAAATAAAGCAATAACGGGTCAAATGATGTGGGTACCTGTTGAGTAAAGAGTAAATAAATGAACACATAACACAACATAAAATATACTCGATTATACAGATGCTAAAATAGTACAAAATGTGCATATAGAGTTCTTTGCAACAGATACGATCCAGAGAAGGTGGGCGCTGATGTGGGCAGTGTAAACTTATTCTAAGGAATGGTGGCCTTTCGGATACACAGTGGGGGCGGAAACAAATGAGAGAGTGAGGCTTGCATGACAGTTTAGCACAGTGAGTCAATCAACTAATGTGAGGATAAGTGGCGCAAAAAGTGGGTATGCGCTATATGCGCCGCATAGGGGCGCAGCACCATGGGGGGCGCCAAAGCGATTAAAAATTAATTTAAAAAAAATATATATATATATTGTATTTTCTATATGTAGCTGCTGTTGTGCGTTTCTAAATCTTTTCTGCATTTCTTAAATGTTATATAAAATTTTAGAGGACTAACAGGCTAGAGTAGGAGAAGGGGGGCAGGGTAATATCGCGAGCGGTCGGGCATGCCCCCGAACCCCCATAGAGAAACAGAGGTCCACCTACCACAGTTTTACCTAAAATCCTGTGAGAAACACTGGTATTGCTGTTCCAATGGAGCTTATAGTTTTTTCAGCCTTATAGGGCAAAAATTGTTGCTGCATACCCCTCTGACACTGGGTAGTTGCGCCCCTGGTGAGGATCTAATACAAAAATACTACTTTTATTACTTTGCATGCCTGTCAAATGAACAATAGCATCATTTCAGAGAGAGACTGAATGCAGTGTTATTTTTCATGGTGCACTGCAATGACAGACTCATGATAAGGTAATGATATTTTGCATCGCAAAATGGTATTGTGTAAGACAGCTCTTTCGTGAGTTAATTAAATGAGAAAGGCTGCCTATAAGAGGGGCCATAGGAAAGGAATGAGAACAAATATGATGTTCTTGAGTGAAGCGGTAGGCTAGATTAAAGAATGATGTTGTTATCGACAAACATAAAACATACATAAACACTGTTTGTTAGCAAGGTACGTGTTCAGCTTGCGTGGATGAAACCTGTCATTCTTTTATCAACACCTTCGCATGAACAAACAAGACATTGAACAAATAGCTTACATTTGAAGTATAAAAAGCATATTCTCTCTCGGATCTATTGACAACCAAGGTAAAAGTGAACCAGGGTTGTACAAAACAAAAACAAATAAAATCAAAAGTGAAATGCCTATAAAGATATCCCATACATCTAAACCTTTGGGGTCAGTAATTTTTTATGCATTAATTTGATCAAAATTAATAAAAATAAAAATGTGACAGCAAAGACATTTATAATGCTACTAAAGATTTTCATGTGAAATAAATGCTATTACTTTGAACTTTCTAAGAAATGTTTAGTCATGTGTGCCGGAATACTATTCTGGATTGTGCCAGATCAATTTAACCCCTGGTTATAATATGAGTGTCTTGAAATTTCCCACTGTCTACATGGACTCAGAGGGAATCGGAGTTAATTAGCATTAGATTGCATTTTCTTCAGCACTGTATATGAGACTTGTGCTGACTTTTATTGCTATCCTTTGGGTTGTCTATTTATCTCTGTCTCTATCCTGCATTTAATGAGAATGACCATAATTTGATTCACACACTGTTGCGAATATAAAATTCAGAGTATACACTCATTTCAAATTCATGCATCTTCTGGGGGGGGGGGGGGGGGGGGGGTTCGCTGGGTTTACATTACATATGGGATTGGTTTTAAAGCAAAACAGGACTTAGATATTAAAAAACAACCGGTGTATATTGGTCTCAAGGCTCAGGTTTTGCAGTTTGAGATGCTTGTGACATGAAAACAGAATGCAGAATTGTAACAAAACAGAGTAAGAAAACATTTGTGGCCTGAGGTAAAATACAAGGTGAGAACTGACGGGTGGTAAACAAAGAACTGAAAGATACATGTTCTTGCATTCTCATCCTCATTTCTTCCATTGAAACAAGAAGAGAGAGACAGGAACTGGAAGTTGTACCCTAAAAAAGTGACAGTGTGATATATTGTGACTGTGCTGGCTGAAATTTTAATTACCCGCTGTAACCTTTAAGTCACTAAGATATATCTAATCCAGCCTTGAACAAAGCTTCATTTGGCATTCTCTTGTTAGAGTAAATGAAAAAGATAGTTAATTTGAATATGGGGTTTGGAGAGGGTGGAAATGAGAAAGTAAGAGATATAAGTGTAGAAAACTTTGAAGTAGCAAAGCTTTCCCCGCCTCTGGGCAGCTTGCATGTTGCCCGTCCTGAGCAGGGGTTAGTGTGAGTGACTTTGAAGATCACAGCGATGCCACAACAGTCAGTGTGTGCCTCACCAGTTACGATGGAAGAGAAGAGCACTATCTCTCTCTTCTTCTGTCGTCTCCTTTCATTCTGTCCCTCTACCATCAGGCTCACTCTCTCTCTGCATTGCATGCAGGTCCCTTGCCCTCAACAGGGCAGGACTGTCAGCTACATTCTCTCTCATAACTTCTTTTCTTGCCTCATACAGAGAACCACACGGCCTGCTCAATACTTCAGCTCAGGCAAACCCCTGGGACAGCAGAGGTTCAGTTCAGTGCCTATTTAATCACTCATGCTGTTTTGATCACATATTATTGTTTTTTCTTCTGTTAAAAGGTGAATTTAAGAATATCCAGACCAATCATTTGGTTTAATATAATGAAAATGATTGAGGACTGAGGCTGTCAAGCTCCAAGATGGCAAAAATACACTATAGAAGTGATCGATATACCTCTGCACTCTATTCCAAGTCTCCTGAAATTGCAAGATTTATGTAAGGAACAGACCCAATTTTTAACCTTTACTGAAAATCCGCCCTAACTCTCCTTTGAGTGATCATGTTAATAAGGGAAGTAGCAATGCCCGATTCATGAACGAACTGTTCTATTGAGTTGAACCTTTTCAATGAATTGGTCAATCCACCTCACAAAACCAGTCAGAGTTGCATTACCCAAAGCCAAGGCAGATCGCAGGAACCATTGATGCCAGAGATTTCTACTTAAGCTAACACTGCTTTTGAGAAATGCAGTGCAAAGATTCGTTTACAAATTACACTGATGCAGTTTAGGAGTTTAATTCACTGACTCAGTGATCTGGTTGTTCACCTAAAGGGCTATTTCAATAAATCTACAGTAGGATCTAGGAAAAATCTAATTGTAATTAAACCAGAAAATCTCAATATCAGTGAACAAAAACTATTTCTAAAGCTAGGTCTTCTAAACATTAGATCGCTCACACCTAAGGCGGTTATTGTAAATGAAATGGTCACAGATAATAGTTTCGATGTACTTTGCCTTACTGAAACCTGGCTTAAACCAAATTATTATTTCGGTCTAAATGAGTCTACTCCGCCAGGATACTGTTATAAGCATGAGCCCCGTCTGATCGGTCGTGGCGGCGGTGTTGCAACAATCTATAGATATATTCTAAAAGTTACTCAGAAAACAGGTCACAGGTTTAATTCGTTTGAGGTTCTAATTTGAATTATCTACATTCATTTTGGAACTTTGTGCTGAGAAGCACATGTCCTTATAACTGATATTTTAATTTTAGTTTTATATATGCATGCATGTTTGTATATTTTTTATTTTTATGTTTTCTACATGTTCAAAAGAAAAATTACTACTACTACTACTATGTACTTGTGCTAAATGTTACGCTCTTAGATGTAAGAAATAAATCCCTATTATCTCTAGCCTTGGCTACTGTATATAGACCTCCAGGGCCATATGCTGATTTCCTAAAAGAGTTTGCAGACTTTCTCTCAGATCTATAGGTCAATGTCGATAAAGCAATAATTGTTGGAGATTTTAACATACACGTAATAACACAAATGATGCGTTAGGGGCTGCGTTTACAGATTTATTAAAGTCCTTTGGGGTCAAGCAAAACGTCAGTGGTCCCACTATATCATATGGAACCAATCCAACCGATATAGATATTATACCGCAAAGTGATGATGTTACTGATCATTACATGGTAACTTGCATACTACGTACTGCTAAAATGTGTCATGTTGCGCCACGTTATCGACCAGGTAGAACAATCCTTCCAACCACTATAGATAGATTCTCAAATAGCTTACCTGATCTATCTCTGCTGCTCAGTGAACCCAAACAAACAGATGAACTAGAGGAAATGACCAGCAGTTTGAGCACCATTTTTTCTAGTACATTAGAAATTGTTGCACCCATTAGATTAAAAAAGGTTAGAGAGAAAACTAAAGCACCATGGTGCTTCGCCATGGCAACAGTGCTTCGCATGTTATCAAGAGAGAAACTCGTAACTTAGAGCGTAAATGGAAACAAACTAATTTAGAGGTCTTTAGAATCCCGTGGAAAGACAGTATGTCACGTTATGAAAAGGCTCTAAAAACAGCCAGGGCTGAGCACCTCAGCAAACTAATAGAAAATAACCAAAATAATACAAGGTTTTCATTTAACACCGTGGCTAGAATAACAAATAAACAGACATCACCTGAGCAAAATATCCCGTTACAGTGTAGTAGTAATGATTTTATGAATTTCTTCACTGAGAAAATAGAAAGCATCAGAAACACCATTGTAAATGTACAATTCAAGCTGGCAGTAATAAAACCTCTCATTAAGAAACCGCAATTAGATCCAAATAACCTAGCAAATTACAGACACATTTCAAATCTTCCATTTATGTCTAAAATACTAGAAAAAGTTGTGTCCGCTCAGTTGTGCTCTTTCTTGCAAGAAAATGATATCTATGAAAAATTTCAGTCAGGATTCAGACCGCATCATAGCACAGAAACTGTGCTAGTTAAAATTACAAATGATTTACTTTTAGCTTCTGACCAAGGCTGTATCTCAATATTAGTTCTACTCGATCTTAGTGCTGCGTTCGACACTATAGATCATAAAATACTCTTGGATCGACTACAAAACTACACTGGTGTTCAGGGACAGGCATTAAGCTGGTTTAGATCGTACTTATCAGACAGTTACCATTTTGTCTGTTTAAATGGGGAAAAATCAAAGATAAAGTCAGTAGACTATAGAGTGCCGCAAGGATCGGTGTTAGGCCCTCTGCTATTCTCAATATATATGCTGCCACTTGGTAATATTATAAGAAAACATGGAATTAATTTCCACTGTTATGCTGATGACACTCAATTATATATTTCATCACGGCCAGATGAAAACACTAACTTATCTAAATTGACAGTGTCTTAAAGAAATAAAATGCTGGGTGACATGTAATTTCCTGCTATTAAATTCAGATAAAACAGAGGTATTACTCATTGGTCCAAAAAACTACCCACAAAACAACTTACAATACAACTTTAATTTAGTCAAGTCAAGTCATCTTCATTTATATAGCGCTTTTAACAATGGATTGTTTCAAAGCAGCTTTACAGAGATAAACATATAATTTAAGGTAACAGATTGTTTTGGCATTATAGCGGTTCTTGAATAATGTTATTTCCAGCTAAAGTTAACTTTGATTGATTCACCTCCGTCGAAATGATCAGACTTTAAACGCGAACCTGTGATTAACGCTGACGGCGTTCACATGCTCATTCAGAATGGATTCTATAGTTATGTGCTTTTTAAAATATGTGCGCAGGTTTATAATTCATACAACCCATCCTAAACAAACTACTTTTCTTGCCTATAAATTTTGATACAGAATTTTGTTTTATTTTATCACTTCGGGGTACGCGAGCCGGAATTCACAACGCTTTATCTGTAGAGTGGGAAAGGGATCCTCCATAGGGAGAGGATAGTGGACACTTCAGCACTGCATTGTCATCTGGTCCAGGCGGATCTCCTTCGTCAGATCTGGACACGGCCTGGATCCGGCAGGCTGCGGTAAAACCTCGGGATAAACAAAGACACTAATATTAGCGTAGATGCCATTCTTCTTATGATGTAGCGAGTACATCAAGATTTAAGGGAAGTGTTCCCAGTTCCGGCTGACCTAATCTATGCAGCCTAACATTGAATTATAGAAGTCTATAGTGTGTTATGTGTATGCTAGGTCAAAGAGATGTGTTTTTAGTCTAGCTTTGAACTGACAGAGTGTGTCTGCTTCCCGGACAATGGTAGGAAGACTGTTCCAAAGTTTTGGCGCTAAATAGGAAAAAGATCTACAGCCTGCAGTCGATTTAGATATTCTAGGTATTATCAACTGGCCGGAATTTTGAGATCGCAATAGACGTGAAGGACTATAATACGTTAAGAGCTCGCTCAAGTACTGCGGAGCTAAACCATTTAGTGCTTTGTAGGTAATCAACAATATTTTAAAATTTATACGATGTTTAATAGGGAGCCAATGCAGTGTTGACAGAACCGGGCTAATATGGTCATATTTCCTGGTTCTGGTAAGAACTCGAGCTGCGGCGTTTTGAACTAGCTGTAGTTTATTTATTAAGCGTGCAGGGCAACCACCCAGTAGAGCATTACAATAATCTAGCCTTGAGGTCATGAACGCATGAACTAATTGTTCCGCATTTCCCAATGAGAGCATATGGCGTATTTTAGATATATTTTTAAGATGGAAAAATGCAGTTTTACAGATACTAGACACGTGGCTTTCAAAAGAAAGGTTGGTATCAAAGAGCACACCCAGGTTCCTAACCGACGACGAAGACTTGACAGAGCAGCCATCAAGTGTTAGACAGTATTCTAGGTTATTACGTGTGGAAGTTTTTTGTCCAATAATTAGAATCTCTGTCTTTTCAGAATTTAGTAGTAGGAAATTACTAGTCATCCAATTTTTTATATCAGCTATGCATTCCGTTAATTTTGTGAATTGGTAAGTTTCGTTGGGTTTTGAAGAAATATACAGCTGAGTATCATCGGCATAACAGTGAAAGCTAACTCCATGTTTCCTAATGATATCTCCTAATGGTAGCATGTACAGAGTGAACAGCAACGGTCCTAGTACTGAGCCTTGTGGTACGCCATACTGAACTTGTGATCGATAAGACATCTCTTCATTTACTGCTACAAACTGATAACGGTCAGATAAGTATGATTTAAACCATGCTAGTGCAATTCCACTAATGCCCACATAGTTTTCTAGTCTATTTAAAAGAATGTTGTGGTCAATTGTGTCAAATGCAGCACTAAGATCGAGTAACACTAATAGAGAGATACAACCACGATCGGATGATAAGAGCAAATCATTTGTGACTCTAATGAGAGCGGTCTCAGTACTATGGTACGGTCTAAATCCGGACTGAAAATCCTCGCAGATATCATTTCTTTCTAGAAAGGAACACAGTTGTGAAGATACTGCTTTCTCTAATATCTTTGACAGAAAAGGCAGATTCGAGATCGGCCTGTAATTGACTAATTCTGTAGGATCAAGTTGTGTTTTTTTAACAAGCGGTTTTATCATAGCCAGTTTAAAGGTTTTTGGTACGTATCCTAGAGACAAAGATGAATTAATGATATTAAGAAGAGGATATGTGACCTCTGAAAACATCTCTTTCAGTAGCTTAGTCGGTATAGGATCTAACATACAAGTTGTCGATTTAGATGAATTAACGAGTTTGCTGAATTCTTCCTCTCCTATAGCAACAAATGAATCAAATTTTTCCTCAGGGAGACTACAATGCACTTCCTGATGCGATACTGTGGTAGACGGTTGCATAGTTATAATTTTGTCCCTGATATTATCAATCTTATAAGTGAAGAAGTTCATAAAGTCATCACTGCTGTGTTGCTTGGACACTTCTGAGCTTGAAGCTTTCTTTTTCGTTAGTTTAGCCACTGTTTCAAATAAATACCTTGGATTATGTTTATTTTCTTCTAATAGGTTTGAAAAATAAGCAGATCTAGCAGCTTTTAAAGCCTCTCTGTAAGCAATCGAGCTCTCTTTCCACGAAATCCGAAATACCTCTAGTTTAGTTTTCTTCCAGTTGCGCTCCATTTTTCTGGCTGCTCTCTTAAGGGCCCGGGTGTGCTCGCTGTACCACGGCGTTGGGCTATTTTCTTTAATCTTCTTTAAGCGCAACGGAGCAACTGCGTCTAAAGTGCTGGAAAAGAGAGAGTTAAACGTTTCTGTTGCAATATCAAGTTCTTCTAAGCTATCCGGGATGCTGAGATGATGAAACTGATTAGGAAGATTATTGATAAAGCAATCTTTAGTGGCAGAAGTTATAGGTCTAACGTATTTATAACACGGAGTCGGCTTTGCAGCCTTGGCTAAATGTAATTTACATGAGACTAGATAATGATCTGAGATGTCATCGCTCTGCTGCAGAATTTCAACGGCATCAACATCTATTCCATGTGATAATATTAGATCTAGAGTATGATTACGACAATGAGTAGGTCCTGACACGTGTTGTCTAACTCCAATTGAGTTTACAATGTCTTTAAATGCCAATCCCAATGCATCTTTTTCATTATCTACATGTATATTAAAATCACCAACAATTAGTACTTTATCTGCAGCCAATACTAATTCGGATAGAAAGTCTGCAAATTCTTTGATAAAATCTTTATGGTGCCCTGGTGGCCTGTATACAGTAGCCAGCATAATTCTCAAATGTGATTTATCGTTTACACTATATATTTTTACATTAAGCACCAATACTTCAAAAGAAGTATATTTAAAGCTAGATTTCTTAGTGGTTTTGAAAATATTACTATAAATTACAGCAACACCTCCCCCTTTGCCTTTCAGACGAGGTTCATGTTTATAACTGTAATCTTGTGGGGTTGACTCATTTAAAATAATGTAATCGTTTGGTTTTAGCCAGGTTTCTGTCAAACACAGCATATCAAGATTATAATCTGAAATCATATCATTAACTATGAGAGATTTTGAAGTAAGGGATCGAATATTCAGCAACCCAAGCTTTATCATTTGCTCATCTGTATTATATCTGTTTTTTATTTGTTGAACATCAATTAAATTTTTAACCTGACGTTTTTTGGATTTCCAAATTCGGGGAACAGACACAGTCTCTATATGATGACATCTAGGTGAAAGAGACTCTATGTGATGGGATTTATCTGACCTTGGTGACGTGAGGACGCTAGCAGACGGTCGGTTTAGCCAGTCTGTCTGCTTCCTGACCTGAGCCCCAGATTGTCATGTTTTATCTCTAAGACTATGAGCCAAATTACTAGAGAGAAGAGCAGCACCAGCCCAGGAGGGATGGATACCATCTCTTTTCAACAGATCAGGCTTGCCCCAAAAACTTTTCCAATTGTCTATGAATTTTATATTATTCTGCGGACACCACTTCGACAGCCAACCGTTCAGTGAGGCCAATCGGCTAACTATCTCATCACTCCTGCGTACAGGAAGGGGGCCAGAGTAAATTACAGTGCCTGACATCGTACTTGCGAGTTCACACACCTCTTTAATATTAATTTTGGTGATCTCCGACTGGCGGAGTCGAACATCATTAGTGCCGACATGAATAATGATCTTAGAGAATTTACGTTTAGCATTAGCCAGCACTTTTAAATTTGCTTTGATGTCAGGCGCTCTGGCTCCCGGCAAACATGTGACTATGGTGGCTGGTGTCTCTATTTTCACGTTCCGTGTGATCGAATCACCAATTACCAGGGCACAATCAACAGAATTCTCAGTGGGTGTTTCACTGAGTGGGGCAAATCGGTTTGTTATGGGAATCGGAACGGAAGAGTGGTTCTTTGATCCGCGACTAGAACGATCTCTCACGGTCACCCATCTGCCCTGCTGCACGGGCTCTACTTCAGCCGGAACCGAATCATGTAAAGAGTTCACTATGCTAGGCGCATCCAAAACACTATCTAAAGATCTAGCATTCTTACCATCCTCAATTAAAGTTTGGATGCGTGTCTCTAGTTCTGAAATCTTCTCCGTCAGCCTGACTGTCTCCTTGCACTTATCACATATAAATCCTATATTGCCATCGGAGAAGGCTATACTAAACATATGACATGTGACACAGGTGACAATAACAGGACAAGAAGACATTACTCACCGTGTTTGTTGACTGATTTCTTACTTACCTGGACTTTATGAACTCAAAGGCGCGGGCGCGCGAGAGAAAATAAATAAATAAATGAGCGCACGGGTGGCGCGTTAGCAGGCTAACGTTAGCGAGTTACTAGCGTGCTGTGTTAACAATAACGGAAGCTAGAGATGTAAGGTTAATCTGAGATGTTGGGTAAGCTGTATTTAGTAGTATAAACAACTAGATAGTAAATGATGGCTCAAAACATAAAGAAATACGAGGCTCAGGCGAAGCTTACAGCCTCGAAGCAAACAAACACACAGCAGACAGCGAGGCAGACAGCGAGGCAGACAGGCGAGGCAATTTAGAAGGATGTCCTGTTACTTTATCCACTACAGTAAACGACCTGGGTGTTATACTAGACCGCAACTTGTCTTTAGAAAAATCATATTTCATTTGTTACAAGAACAGCCTTTTTCCACCTTTGAAACATGGCTAAGCTACGTAACATCTCTGATGCAGAAAAGTTAGTTCATGCATTCATGACCTCGAGACTAGATTACTGTAATGCTTTATTAGCTGGATGTCCTGCATCCTCAATAAACAAGCTACAGTTAGTCCAAAATGCAGCCGCTAGAGTTCTTACTAGGTCAAGAAAATATGATCATATAACACCAATTTTATCATACCTATTAAGTTCCGTATCAATTACAAAGTATTAATACTGACCTATAAAGCCCTAAATGGTCTAGCTCCTGTGTATTTAATGGACCTTCTATCGCCCTACAATCCATCGAGTTCTTTAAGATCAATAAATTCGAGGCTTCTAGTCATTCCTAGGATATCTAAGTCCACTAAAGGAGGGAGGGCGTTCTCACATTTAACTCCTAAACTCTGGAATAGCCTTCCTGATATTGTTCGAGGCTCAGACTCGCTGTCCCAGTTTAAAACTAGATTAAAGACGCATCTCTTTAGCCGAGCATTCACATAATGCTTACCTCAAATACTACTGTTGAATCAGATCGAATGTATTAATATTATGAACAGCAGCTATGCTAATTATTTCCCATCTCCTTTTCTGCTGTAAATAGCGTTCGTCAGTTCCAGTTTGTATCCAGCCTCTCACGGAGACTTCAGATGCTCCAACACCTGCGATGAGATGACTAAACGCCTGTGAAGAGACGACTCGACGCCTGTGAAGAGACGGCTCAACGCCGGTGATATGTTATGCCCTAAATTAATACATGATTAACTAACTGTATTTTTTCTATGTACATTTCTGAAATGCACTTTCTGTAAAGCTGCTTTGAATATGTATTGTGAAAAGCGCTATACAAATAAATTTGAATTGAATTGAATTGAATTGAATGAACTATCCCTTTAAATTTAACAACTTAAAAACATAATTTCTAATATTGAAAAGGCCCCACTATTTTGGATGGATAAAGTGCAAATTAAGAAGTGCCTATTCTTTGCTTCTTTTTTATTAGACCACAAGGATACCACAATTACTACAGGAAGTGTTTGGATGATTGCAGGAGAGCTGCATGTTATAAAAAGGCAGAAGGCAGAATACATTCATGTTTGTCAAGGGATTTCACATATCCCAGCTCCAATCCCCTGGCGTGTCTCCTAGAGCTTTATGATTTAATACACTGATCGCATGTCAGTATTCCTAAAAAAAAAAAAACCTGTGCAGTAGAACTGGTTCCTCAAGGGTAAACACATTCTTTTATCTATCATTGGGCCTGAGGCGGACCTGTCCAAAAGAACATCGTTTACATGAACAGCTTTATCTTGGATAAGTCCTCAGTGGTAGTGGCCAGAAGTGGGCTTGCTTTGAGCAGTGGCGCTGGATTTTATTCACTTCCGTTCCACAGTGTATGGGTTTCAGGTGGGGACGGTTGACAGTGACCGGTCACGGCATGCTGCCTGGTACCATTAAGGGAAGCCATCACACAGCAGCACGATGGGAATTATTTATGGCCCAGAGGACGATGGCAAAAACTGGAGCTTGCCCTCTGGATGCGGTGTGACAGCCTGCTAAATCACCATCTTACTGCAGCCTCTAACGCTAGAGTTAGCGCCACACCATCCACGGTAGAGAGAATTATCACCCTATGGACAAAATACCATGATGAATACATTCATTAGAACGCTGTATTCCTGATAAAACCCCTGCGGCCATGCATAGACCTCTCGCAAATAACAGGAAATGGTCCACATTTCAGTCGAGCCTGTCAATGCGAAAAGATCACTTGGCTAAAAAAATAAATAAATAAATCACCATGAGACTGTATTAACTTGTTTGTTCAATTTACACAGACCACATAAGTTCTTCACCCACCCATCAGCGTTTGTGACAGTGAAATGGTAGAGCTCTGTGTAATTTATATGCCGGCATTCAGGGTTGGGACATTAACCCTCATCGGGGGGGGGGGGCTCAATTTTGCAGCCTTCCATCTGCTGACAGTGTGAAGTGGGAAATGGTGAGGATATTTGCCTAATATAACTGCACTTCAATTTACTGTACATGCCATTTTTCATCTGTGTGGCTCTCCTGCTCAATCGCGCATTATCCCATGTCAAGAAAAGCCACACATGGTGGGCAGGCTCTTATTTACGAGCATTTGTGTTAATAATGTGCATAAGGCATGTGACATTAGAGAGGTCCCTCTCCACTAGAGTAGCACTCTGTGAATGATTAATCTCTCCTTTAGCATGGGCTATTTATTGCTGCTCCTACATTCCAGCTAGCAGCTATGCGACCAGTAATTAATTCCGGTTCCTGCAAACATCCTGGTTCTTTGAGAAGTTAGCAAGATTAAGTTATGTGGAGTCATTTGATATGTCAACAATATCCAGGCTATATTTTTCAACTCGCAGATATATGACGGCTCTTAAAATACTCAACCTCACTCAAGAGTATCCTCTAAATATTCAGCTGTTCCTGAAACAAATCAGCAAAAAATAATTAAGGGGTTCAATCAAGCAAATAAATACATTGATTGATTCATATGGGAGCACACTGACACTTCAGACTCATGGAAGAAATAAAAGGATGCTTGGGAACAAGCTAATGAAAAGACAAGGTGCTCAGCCAAAAAGGAAGAAAAATAAATGTCCACACGTGGAGAGGCCATGTTTAATGGCTCCTAACCCCTGGCGGGAATCTAAACTAAGCCAAAATAAGGCTTGGTCTGCACTCAGTCTCAGCATTTTGTGGAGAGGATTAATTCTATCGTAATTAAAGGTTTTGTTGTGGCTTCTCTTGAAGCAGTAGTGGCAGCCCTTTCTCTTCCTGAGTGGGATGAATTAGCCTGAGGCTCAGATGTTTAGTCTCAGCTCTACACCCCTTAGCTGTGACCTACTGTAACATTGAAAAGCCCAGTGTGGTACAAAGAAATCTCTTTAAAAATACTCTTAAAAACATAAGTTTCCACCATATTGTAATATGGTTCCTTAATACAATCCTTATAAGCATTTATTCTGCATCTCTAGATTTCAACTGACTAAAAATAAAACAGATGCCAATTTATAATAATAATAATAAATACAATTATTCATATTGATAAAATTATATACACAAATATAAGTACAAAATAAACTGTTGCAGAGGAGTTTTACATTATCCTGAAGGGGTTTATTTAGCAATAACGACCAGCAAGAACAATGGGCAAAGTACAGTAAATAAAGATATGATAAAAATCAATCACTATACAAAAATATTTCTCGTCAGAATGTCGCGAATGACCAGTAAGAACAAAATATTGCAGATTTCTCTTTAAAATAAACACAGACCTGTGCAAGTTATAGGCAATCAGACAATTCTGAAAAAAAAGTATTGTAGAGTACTCTGTAAATGAATATAACTCTACTGTAGCTAGCTAGACACAGCGTAACAATTTATTTTAAGATGTTATATCTTTTGCTTCAATGTGTCAGTAGGAATTAAGTCAATTTGGAACAATGTAACAGACTTCCAAATAAGCCTACAACACTGAACAGTACTGTACATGCACATCATATAATATAATATTTATTCGTATAGTATATGCACTGTGTAGTCAATGTTCTTTACACCTGTTCACAATTAGAATTGCAATACAAATGCAATTGTCTAGAAATTATAGTGTCGGTTAAAACTGTAAAACAATTTCATTACTTTGACCCACGGTCAGCTCTGAATAACTCCTTCCATTTGTTGTCACAGTGCTTTGGTTATACCGCAGTCCTAGAGGTTTAGCTGTGGATTATAGCAGTCTAAAGAGACATTGTAGCTAATTAATGTGACACAGAGGACTTGTCTTCCTTTTGCAAAGTAACTCTGTCACAGCACCAAAGCAGCAGTCAATAAAGTAGCTCCATTTGTAAAGTCTGGTTTCCAATGCTGTAACACCTTTCTGACTTGTTGCTAGATGGTCAAAGACTTTCTTTGAAAGCTAAATTAGGTTTGCATCATCTGTAGAATCATCAGGATTGCCAGAGTGGAAAATTGAGTAAAGAGACCTAGTTATGGATGCATGAAATTATATCCAAACACTCAAGCGTTTGACAGACATGAACACGAGTCTCATTGTCATTACGTTATAATTAGGCTGCATACTGATCAGGAGTCATAACATCACTTTTATCAAATAATATTTGACCAGTAAAGATTAAAGATTTTTTAGTAAAGATTTTTTTTTTACTATGTGAATGGACAATTTGGATGTCATAAAGAAAAAAGGCTACTGAATTTGTGTAAATCTGCCATAAAAAAGGAGGCAAATGTCAGGCAAGAAATGGAGCACGCATCTGTCTTCAACCAAGAAAATGTCATGTTCTGTTAATCTAATCTGAATGCCTGCCCAGTGATGTGCATTTAATTGCACACAAGTGCATCCTGTCTGTCTTTTGCTTGATTTCACACTGACATACACAGACACACATAGAGCAGAGTGATTCTCTGAGAAACTGCTTCCACTTTAGATATCTACAGAAAGCAGTACAAATACACCTTAACAGAATGTCAATGAACCAACTCACGCCCTTATATAGACAAACACAGGAAATTCATGTGTCAACAGAACTCTTACAATCTTATTGTCAACAAAAACAAATCTTCCCCCAACAAAAATACAAGATAAAAGCTTAGTGTCAGATTGAGCAAAGTATTGTGAACCCCATGCTGACACAAGTAGGAAAAAAAATTCTAGCATCTCCAAGTCTGCAGGCTACCACCTTATGTCTCCGTACGTCAGAGAAACACACACACAGCCGCATATGGGCAGCAGTGACGCCACATTAGCTCAGCTTCAGGTTACACTACAGGGACAGGGGTGAAACATTCACAGAGAACTTTGTAAATAAAAAGCACGAGGAGAAAGTGGTGGGTGATGAGAGTAGAGTTGATGAGTGAAAGGAGAACAAAGAGGGCCTGTTTGATTAACACACTTGTTTTGACAATCATTCAAGTAATGAATGAATTGAACAAAATTACATTTATACAATAGATCTGCTCTGATGTGCTCATAAATGCCTCATCATTGTTACCATTGTCATCAACCTCATTATCATGAATGATGACTTGAATTTTTGGGTGAACTATCCATTTAATTTAATTTGCTGTCATTAAGCTGTTTTATGTATATATCAGAATTACATCAAGATATCATACTGCAACAATAGCACTCGAGTAAATATTCCCAATAAAATCATCAGATTTTCACATATCTCAGAAACCCTGCGCATTCTTTATTGTATTACTGTAATATTGAAATAGACAGACTACAAATAAACTGATTACAAAGCTGAAATATACAGCAAAAACATTGGAGATACACCAGTTAAAATTCTGGCCAATATCAACATGAATATAAATGAATTACAAAATAAAACAGTAAAAATGAAAATCATATTTAAATGCTACAACTTAATTTAGGCATCACAACGTTATAAATGTGCAACATGAAAATGAATGAGATTTGCTAAAGACCACATATAACAATGTATTATTGACGTTTTAAATAGTCATTTTAAGTGAGCATTAATGACAGCAAAGGTAAATCTAAAATGTACAAATAAGGTAAATAAGCATGTACAATTAAATACATGTACAATATCGGCGGATATCAAACACAACATCAAAAAAATCCAATAATGGCTGATAACAATCATGTAAATAGCCTACCTAAAAAACAATGTGCAACAAAAACTTTATTCTATAACAACAGGGGTTTCCAATGATATTCCAAATAACAGTGACAGAGAGAAAGAGAGCAAGAGGGAGAGAAACAGAGCACACATTCAGTCAATGGTGAGATGTACAGTTCCACTGAGTGCACTGCAGACAAGGGATGCTAGCGATTAGTTGACGATCGATTAAGCAAGGTCATGCGCGTGCTGCTCAACCGCGAAACACGTAACGCCAGCAGACACGAGGAAAAATTAAGTGAGTGTGCTGGAGTTATGTTTGGGATCATTTTACGTTAAAAGCCTATACACCTTCATAACTAAAAGTGAGTGTGCATTCACAGCCTTTTGTTTTGTGCAAATGTAAGTGGCAATATTGGGTTTATTTTGTGTAGGCCTATATACATCTGATTTATCTCGCAGGATGCATTTGGTTAAGAATTAACACGGTATAAAGCGCGCCGGTGATCATCTTCGGCGTGTGCAGCTCAAACAGCAATGCATGACTATTGACTAAGAAGAACTATAATTTGGGACTGTTATATTACATCACATTATAAAGAAAATAATATTGAAATAAAACGTTTCAGCGTGTTGCTCCAGGAAGACCACATCCAATAGACATTCTGACTTGCATGTAGGGCTGGGTATCGTAACAAAATGTTCGATACCGATACCGATACCGATACCTTGACTTCGATACCGGTTCCTGAACGATACTTTTTTCGATACCAATTTTGTTTAACAATATAACATTACCTAATTTTTTTTTTTTTTTTGTTCAGTTTGTTGACTTTTTTACACTCATATTTTGAGTATGTAAAAAAGCACCAATGCTGAAGTTTTCTATGTTTCCTAATCATTTAACAACATGTATTCTTTACTTCAATGAGCTCATTGTTTCTTCCTTAACTTAATGCATTGTTTAACAATGAAATTGAATGAAAATTAATAGAAATGCACTGTCACCTCTGATAACAGATCACTCTAAATTGTAACTTAGACACATTCATTTTCTGTAAAGCTGCTTTGAAACGATATGTATTGTGAAAAATGCTATACAAATAAATGTGAATTAAATTAAATATAGGCTACTAGGGGGCGGGATATATGCCTCGCGCTCCGCACACATCAAGCTTGCCGCAAAGCACTGGCAAAAGTAGCCTAATGATTATGGATGTGTCGGGAAACAACAGCAAGGAGATATTTTAATTGTTTATTAATGAACAAGTGTTTACTAATGGTGTGTTCACTGTTCACACCGAACGCGGATTTAATTATTTGCGCTAGTAGATTAGATACAAAGTCAAAGACGGGGATAGACGCATCATTCGCGCCGGGCGTCGCGAATGATGCGAATTGGGCGACGCGTTTTGAACTTGAGCGGAAGATTGAAGCGTCTAACTAGACGCGATAGACGCCTATTTGACGCTCTATTCGCGTTCGGTGTGCTTTGTATGACACACCGCTTTGCCTTATCAGATTTACCGTGTTACCGGTCTTGGCAGCAATTATCTTGTCGAAAATATTGCATCGCGTGCTTCTGGCAAACACACACACACACACTACAGCCTCACATGCGACAAGCCAAGTCTCTGGGCAGCCGCGTAAACTAGTGTTTTTCCTCCACAGCCAATCATGCTGCATGCATGTTTCACTGACGTTGACGAGATTAACCACTTAGGTACCGAAATTTGGTACCGAAAAACAAGACATGTTTCGATACTCGGTAGTACCGAGGCAATTCGGTCGGTACCTAAAAAGTACCGAACTCGGTACCCAGCCCTACTTGCATGTAACTAGTTCATGTTCACTTGTGCATTCGCGTAATAAAACGTATTTTGTATATATCAGATTAATCTTATAGGATGCGTTTCGTTAATTTAAACAAATCTTTGAATATCTAATAAACAAATTTTCATTTCACAAACCTTGCAGACTTAGTCGAATCCAGCTGTCAGATATTCTGAAGTGCGCATTTTTAGCCTGCATGAACGCGCTACTCTGTGTGTGATGGTCAGTCTGTGTGAATTTAATGCGGACAGAAGAGTAAACCAATAAAAAAAAAAATATCGGTCAACCTCTATTTTTCTGCCTATATTTCGTGCATCACAAACAGTAAGCTTGTTGTGCCTGTTACAGTTTTTGCTCTGCAGCCGCATCTATTTCATAATATTTCCACAGAAATTACATTTTGGGTAATGATCGCAGTGCAGTTTGTGTGCAAGTCCAAAATAGAGTTTGGCTAAAATAAAACTAAAAAGCAGCCATAAATCGGAACCAGCCGGTTTTTGCTGCAAACAGATGATCGGCAACCGGCCAGTTCCGATTTATGGCCGGTCGACCGGTGCATCCCAAAGTAATTATGCAAATCAGGTAACCGAGCAAATGCACATAAAAATCAGTGCTGGACACAATTTGCACAGCAAAATTCCTTATTTTGCACTGAAATACCTTGCGCAAAATTGAATCTAGCCTTCAAACCAGCCACGCAGCTGCCCTGAACATGCAAAATACATCTAAGGACCATTCAGCCCCCTCCTGCGTAAATGCCCTGAGCTCGAACCCACTTTCAACATACGCCAATCACAAACAAACAATCCCATCATTCCAGTAGCTTCAGCCAATCTGACTCTGTTCCTGTCTTATTGTACAGCCTCACAGTCTCCTGCAGTGCAGATGTGTGCTCCGTCAGTTTAAGCCCAAGATAAGGGAGGATTTACTGGCAGATAGAGAGTGATTGACGCAGCTCATGCAAGGTCAGCTCACCAAAATGAGGGCTCACAGAGGAAATGTGGGTATTCTGTCTACCGCAAATGGCCTGTGTGTTTGTGTCTGTGAGCCTGTCTATAAAATCCGGTTGATTGTGTGGGTGAGATGTTCCAGCAATCTCTATGTAAGCAATTATGCATACTTTTAACTATTATGTTCTCCACTGGAGATAAGAACTTTCATTTCATGTATTACTCAACACAGAAATCGGCATATCCAATTAAAAAAAGTGGAACACAAAATATCTGGCTCTTTAATAGGTAAAAAGAGCTAATTATTAATTTAATTAGTAATTAGCTATTTTTCAAATAAAATATGAATTGCATCTATCTATTCATCTATCTACCCATCCATCTATCTATCTCTAAGGCCTAACAAACCTGCAAACCTCAGGGTTTTTAAACTTTTCAAAACTTTTTAAACCAAAATGTTGCATACAAACTTTGATTTTTACAGTTAAAATTCAATTTCTTTGAATTCAATTCATTTGAATTCTACTTAATCCATGTTAAGTTCACCATAGACTGAGCAGGGTGAGAAAGAAATTTGCTCAAAAAAAGTGAAAGAAGATAGAGAAGAAACAGGTAAACTCAAAGCCAAAGTCTTCTGTTTACAAAGCCAGTCTCATGAGGTTCCACATATTGGGCTCGGTAAAGTATTTTTGAAAGACACCAAAGGCTATTGGCTTAGTCACTAAGGTCTCTTCTCCTAAAGAGCGTCCTTTGAAAATTCACAGGTGACATGTAGCCAAGCAGGCAGCTCTAAAATGACTGATATTCCCTACAGTGAGTCGCTTGGCTTTGAAAGATGCATAAACAAAATAATGAGAAAAAACTGATCACCACCCTGGAGATTTGAGCAGAGGTTCAATGGCAAACTGGTCTGTAGAAACAAGCTCAGTCTAGAAAGCCTCAGGACTGTGGATAAACCGACTGAAGAGAGTGCGATCTCTTCTTACCCTCTCTCAAGTGAAGACGACTACAATTTGCACTTGAAATTAATTACCCAGATGTGAGGACGTGATTGACGTGGCGGCAGGTTCCTGGTGTCCGAGGCAGCGTGGAGAGGAGGCGTTTCTCCAGAAGCCAGGAGCAGCTAGTGGAGCGGAAAGGAGAGGAGGAGAAGACCTGGCAATTTGCGTATCCAGGGACCTACAGGAAGAAGAGGATCATATCGTCACCCTATTGCCGGAGAGAAAATGCGATAAGAGACTAAAGCGAACAGAAAATCAAACAGCTGCTCATTGCTTCCCCATAAAACTCTTAAATCTGGGCTGCATTCCAAGGCAATGTCTCACAAATGAAACTCAGCCCAGGATACCAAGCTTTCCCGTTTCAGAGTTTGACATGATGCTGCTGACCAGGCCTCCTAGGTGTGCTAATCTGGCTAATGGCTAAGCAGTGGAGACTGTCTTATCAGGGGACAACATGCTTTGTTCACACAATCCAAATAGCCATCCGAGCTCACACATGGCCGATGGTGGGAAAGCTAGGCAGACGGTGAGCGAATGCCAATGAGCATTGCCAGCCAAGCTCAGATTTCATTACTTCCTGGACGTGCTCTCGAGCCAAAACAGCTGTAGGCTGGGCCCGAGGTCTGCCACCTGTGCCGAGTTCCTCTGTAATCCCTAAAGTCTCTTTGCCGCCTGACCTTTAAGAGTGTCGATGGGCACAAATCCTATTTCGATAGCGGATAAGGGACATAGTTCCATCTACAAAAGGGCTACGTAAAGCTGCATCACATACCTACAAAACAGTCAGCGCAAGTACATAGGTGAGCATAAATTCTGCAGAAACAGCATAAAAGTTAAAGTTAAAAGTTGAATTTGTGGCTGGTAGGTAGTAACTAGCCAAGGCAATGAGACCAGCTATTTTGGAGCTATAGCTTTCATTCATAATTTACGTTATAGTTTCAGCTGAGAGTAAAAGTCTATCTCTGTTTCCCAATGTCTCTTGTCATGCACACAAGGCTGTGGTGACACTTAGCTGTGTATGAGTGAACTGGTATCTAGAAACACAGGCCAAATGAGAGCAGAAATTCCTGAGGGCTTTCCCTCTTCTCACTGACAAGCAACAAGAAGCCATTAATTTGAACATCTGGGGGGGGGGGGGGACTTTTGTGTTCCACAGAAAGTCATAAATAAGAGAGAAAATCTTTCAGGTTTGGAAGACATGAGGGCGAGCCCTTTTTTATTTTTGTGCAAACTATCATTTTAAAGTTAAACCACAAACAAGTGCTAAATTCTTGAGGGAAGATAACTTAAGGACTCCAGAGTGTCCCGTTCGCCTCCGCTCCATCTATAAGCATTCAGCCGGCTGAATCAAGAGCGTTTTAAAAACCCATCTGCACATTCTCACCAACAAGAAGTCTCAGGTGGCCTGGAAGTGAAACTTGGAGAAGGTTGAAGAGATAGATTAGAGACAGTATGACAGAGCGAGTAACTACAGTGAAAAACACTCAGGCTATGTACCGGCCAGCACCAAACTGTGCCGCAAAGGACTAACGGCATTTAGTCACAAACTACACAAACAGAGAGCTTGTCACTTTAAGTAGGGCACCATGCTGAATTCCACACAAGCTAATCCATCATTCACCATGTTAGCTCCTCTGTCATTCCCTTTGCGCCCTGATAACGAACCATTTTTGTTTCTAGGAATCGGGAACGTTTATTCAAATAAACTTCAACATGGCTTCAGCAGCATGAAATGATTGTCACAAACATGGTTTAAAGGGAGCCAGGCTTATCCTCAATACCTTGAATGCTAAGGGGAAAAAAACCTTGGGAAATGAAAGGATAAAAGCGCAATCTTCTTCAGGTCAGCCTAGTTGAATAAGTAATCAAAAGGCTGTCACTTATAGGTGATGGACCAGATTGACCTGAATGGCTCTAATGGATGTCACTCTATTTGCAGATAATAGGGTATATAGACTGTAGCAGAGGGTAATGTAATTAATAAAAACACCCAGTAAGAGCACTTAATGTGCTTGCCCATCAGCCAGCCACAAAGAGAAACACAGATAGGCTAGAGTGTGCATTTATGTCAACAAAACTGAAAAATAAAAAACAGAAGGCAGTTAGAGAGGAAGAGAGTGGTAGGTTGG
Organism: Tiaroga cobitis; assembly: GCA_030578255.1. NCBI lineage: Eukaryota > Metazoa > Chordata > Actinopteri > Cypriniformes > Leuciscidae > Tiaroga > Tiaroga cobitis. The sequence continues at coordinate 14,620,117 of CM060604.1, read as the reverse complement.
TGTAACAGGCAGTGCAGCTCGAGAAGTGCCTCCTGCCACTCTCACTTGCACAAAGCCACGTCAGCGTCCCAAAGGTTACCATCTGCCTCTCAGCAGAGCGAGGCAGCTCTCCACGAAACACACTTAATCACCGCGCAACCTCTTATACACTAATTTCCGGTCTTTCTCAGAGGAGGCTGCTCCTAACAGAGGGGATTTTTCAAAGTGCTGATACGCACAAGGCTGTCTTACTCATTACAAAAAAAAAACACGAGTCGTCACGTTCAAACCGCAGTCTCGCTCCTTCTGAGGAGCTTTGTTTCAACTAGCCACTGGCACACTGAAATCCATTCATCAAAAGCTTAAGCAGCTAATGAACTGAAGCATGGTGGAAATGAGAGCATTCAAGGAAGAAAGAATGGATTAGAATATTATAGGGCAGAGGTCCTGTAGTGTTTTTGATTTTGATGGTGTTAATATGCTATATTGCAACGTTTTACATCATAAACTTGAGAACAAATGACATTTCATGAAAAGTCTGAGCTATTTATGATGAAAAAAAAGTGTTTTTCTAAATCAGTCTTAAGCCTAAGGTCTCTGAAAATAATAGTGGAGAATTCCATCTCGGTATGGCTGCTTCCTCATTCCAAGTTCATTTCAGGAGGCAAGTTATTTCTTTGTTATCAGTTTCCAGAGAGAATAAAATATGTGCATATTTAGCACTGCGAGACCTCTGCAGTCAAGCTAGCCGCCTCAATACTGCCGCACAAGAACAGACAACCCACATCACTTTGCGTTTACACCAGTGGTCAAAGATTTGAAGAAAACAAACATATACATACAGTACAGCTGCATTTACATACCCCCACATCTTTAACATACTGTATATTATTCTCACATATGTGCTTTAAAAAGCTAGAAAGACCCTCATTACCCATCTCACATGAGTGCAAAAAGTATCCACACAAAGCGAGAAAGACTCTCATTACCCATCTCAGATGAGTTAAAAGAGAATGATCTATTAACTCCAAGGTATTTTTTTGCTCAGTCACACTCAAACACACCTCCACACTAGTGTTGCACGGTGCACCGATACTTCAAAAGTATCGCGATACTCTGAAATTAAAAACTTCACGATACCTAAATTTATTAGTATCGATACTTCTAAGAATGACCGCGTTCCAGATTTGTAAGAGAGTATTGCATGTCGGTGGGTGGTCGCACGCTTCCAGTGCCTCCCTATGGACGTCTGTGTTTTTCTCCTCATGCGAGCCCCGGTCGCCCGCGCGTTGCCATGGTGATGAGCTGGCCCAAAGTTAACTTCCGTTCTGTTTGTTTATTAGTGTTTACTGGATAATATGGCATTGACTACAAATGCAGTGAAAGTTAAGGTAATGAGCAGGTTGTTGAGCAACCTGACATTGGGAGCAAACGCAACTTTTAAAAATAAAAACGTTAAGGTTTCCTAACAAAGAGGGAGACGGCGGTATTAAAATAGCTATGTTTATCTGAGTGATATCCGGTACAGTGTTTCCCATACATTTATTAGTGGCAGCCCAACACATTATCAGCGCTGACCGCCACATATTGATTTCCGTGTTTTTTACAATTTAAGATGGGGAAAAGTTGTAGCTATTTGACTGCAGAGTTGCATGCAGCGCATATTTGCTCGCTCCCTCTCTCTCCCTCTCTCTCCCTCTCTCTCTCTCTCTCTCTCTCTCTCTCTCGCAAACACATTGACAGCGGACCAGTCTGTGTATTGAATGGTTAGTATCATAAACAACGCTGCACAGATCCATCCAACATGCTGTCAATGTGGAGACCCACCTTGAAAAAAGGTTATTAGCAAGCATGTAAGAAGCCTAGCTAATAAGGAGAGCTATGTTAACCTTACATATGCGTAGTAGATTACGCGGGGGACGGGGGGGACGGGGGGGACGTGCCCCCCCCCCCCCACTTTTTATACAATGTAAATTCGTCCCCCGCACTTTTTCATAGGGCAAGTGTGTCTACGACAAGCTGAGGTTTTCGCGGGAAACACACCGTTTTCGCGGGTGTGTATACCTTACATCGAGATTTAAAATCCAAAGAGTCAAGGATAGTCTATCTACATACGTGACTTTCACGTTTCCATGGTAATCAGTCACTCGTGCATTAGCCTACGACACGCCCATGCGCGCACCCGTGCCGAATCCATCAGTTTCAGAGAGCTCAAAATGGCAAAAAACTCTTCACTCCTTTTTCACGAAAAAGTCAAGCACTGTAAGAAAGTTGTCATGTATCCGAATTGTGTTGCACAATGATGAATAACTCCGCCTATTTCTCTTGTTGAATAATTAACAGGTTTTGTTGAAAATTCACTACCCGAACAAACATGCAATATTTTCAATCTATTTTACTCGTAATGCATTTTATTTTCACAGATATGTTATCAAAGCCCTTCAAATTAGAATACACATGCTAAATGTTAATGCTGAATTTGTATTTTCATGCATTAACAGCCACGATCTGCTTGAATCAGGCAGCGTGGTAACGTGTACATGATGTTTATCATAATTTGGTAACACTTTACAATTAGATAAAAAAGTTTGTAGTCAAACTTTAAGTTCTCTTGAAAAAGACTAACTAGAAAGTTTGAAGTAGTTTTAAAAGCTTGAAGTTTGAAGGTTTTCAATTGGAAAGTTTTAGTTTAGTAAGACAGACTTTGTTTAGGCTAGTAAGAAAATGTAATTTTGCCAAAAAAAGAACTTTAATTTTAAGTAAATGTTATTTTTAAATCAGCTGCAGTGTGATATTTAACCATATTATCATGCTTAACACTGATGATTTGAATAATTGTAATGCGATGATCAGATATCTAAATCAGAGAATATCATATAGTTGGGCAGTTGGATTATTTATTTTTAACACTGGATTCGGGGGACTCAAAGTTCACCAGATTAATGAATTTATCTTTAAAATGTACAAAATTCTCTCATGGGGGGGCATGCCCCCGGACCCCCCTAGAGGTACCGAGATCCACCTACAAAAATACTGTGCCAGAGCAGACTATATGGTCTACGAAAAATACACATTTTATGATCTTATTAAAATACATGATCACGATTTTACCACCTCCGCCTCATTTTAAGGCAGGAAAAACCCTGCATGTGCAATATAAAGAACTGGACAACTTTCTTTCTGTTTTATTGCATTAAAAAATAAATAGCATATTAAGCTAATTAAGCAAAAACCTCAACAAAAGTCTGAAGAAAAAAAACTGGTATTACACTTGACATTCTGTCCCCCTCACTTTTGAAATGGTGGCTACGCCCCTGACCTTATAAAACCCCCCCGCCGCGCTCGCCAGTTTTTTAACACTGCGGTAAATCAGACACGTCGGTAGAAAAACATTCTTGTCTCCAATTTTTGTTCAACGGGTCTGGTGGTGTCACATTTCAGTTTGGCCAAGTAACATTTCTTTTCTTTGACTGGCAAGAAATACCAGCTAATACTAGGTTATTTACTTGTTATGGATTGTCTGCGGAAGTCTGCCGGAAGTTAAGTTTGGGCTTGTTTGGGCCAGAGTAATGCACATGCGCAGTAACGTTTGTTTATGTTGTTACTGCTTAAAGCGTCTAGGCTTCACCGTCTCAAAACTAAGTGCTCTCTCTCTCTCTCTCTCTCTCTCGCACACATTAATCAAAATAAATCGACACGATGGTAAGGTCGGGAGACTAAAGTTTCATGTGGAGCATTTGGAGGTTTTTTTTTTTCTGAATTACCGCTGGGTGTAAATTGTGGTAAAATACGTTGCCTTATCTTTTCTGAAAAGCGTTCCGCACATTCAGCTGACATAAACCACACTTTAAATAAACGAGAAAAAAAACAATCCAGTCATGAAATGTTTTCTGTGATGACACAAATCTTGTGGGATGTCTTAACCGCCGGGATAATCACACAACGCGCACACGTCCGATAATGACTCATTTGAATCGGTTTGTTAATGAATGGTTAAAACAACTGATCTGTCTGAATCGGTGTATAACTAATCGGTAACACTTTGTAATAAGGTTTTGTAGCGACAATGACCTTTGTTTTGGGGAAATTATTAACTCAAATGGGGAATATTATTCATTAGATCATGAGTATGTAATCGCATACATAAATTAAATTATCCCAAATAGGGAATGGACTAAACCTCACCATATATGAATAATTAACACGATCGCTCGTAGTAATTATTAATATCTAGGTCAGTTAAGTCAGGTTAATTATCAGGGTAAATTTACATGCGTTTCCAATTCAGTTATCCGTCTAGCTGTCCGTCCAGCGGACTGGAGCCGAAAACTTCCTTATATCACAATATTACCTGCCTGTAAACAGAGTGAATATTTCCTGTGGCCACAAGGAAATATGTTCTCGTATACGGCACTTTCAGATGTTTTAAAATAGTTACAACAGGTAGAGCTGGGTAGAACTTAAATCTTTGACATTCACAGAGACTTCAAAGCATAGGACCATGAGACAGATTCACTTCAAAAGATTATGGAATTTAATAACACAACTAATGGTTACAAAAGCTACTTAAATCACGCAGGAGTAAATATGCATATCAAAACAAACAGTTAACAAAAGATTGCAATACGACGTATTTGGAGAGAGAAAGTTAGAGTGTGAGAGAGAGAGAGAGAGAGAGAGAGAGAGAGAGAGAGAGAGAGAGAGAGAGAGAGAGAGAGAGAATGGGTGAGAGAGAGAGTGAGTGAGAGAGAGAGAGAGAGAGAGAGAGAGAGAGAGAGAGAGAGAGAGAGAGAGAGAGAGAGAGAGAGAGAGAGAGAGAGAGAGAGAGAGAGAGAGAGAGAGAGAGAGAGAGAGAGAGAGAGAGAGAGAGAGAGAGAGAGAGAGAACAGTTCAAAAACAGCAGTTCAACACGAGACCCCAAAGGCTTCTAGAATTAATCTAAACAACCTAAAAGCAGCAGTTTATCTTTAGATTTACTTGCTTTTACGGTCCCCTTTGTGTGCGGCTGTGTGACAAAGGCTGGTCGCGGAGTTGGAGTGTCTGGAGCGTCTTCCGATAGGAGGCAGATGTTTGCGATCGCTTCAGCTGCGGCCCGTACGAGAAACGATAAATCTTAGCCTTGTTTCGTTCGTGAGTACACTGACCGAAGTCAACTATCAAACTGAGGTAGATCAAATAAAAGAGAACTTAGATTAAAACAAAGTAGGAAAACGACGATGAAGAATAGTGCAGAACTCCGGCTGGAGTTTGCAGGAAATGTGGAATCTCTCCCTGGCTTAGAAAAACTTTCTTTTGCCCAGAAGAGAGCGTGGCGGTGTGTTTTGAAGGAGCTCGAGACACGCCTCTCTTACATGTCTAGTCCAATCGTTTTGGAGGAGGAGTGTCGGCAAACCTTGTGGTCCGCGAAGTACACGCCTACGGGTCATGTGCATAGCAGATAAAACTTTCAGCAACAATACACTTCTAAACTGGTATTAATAAAAAAAATGCATCATATTACATTTTGGGTTAATGATTCAATCTTCTTTGGTTTCTCTGATTATAACCGTCCCAAATACGGCGCGATTGTGAGTTAGTGAGAGTAAGATACATGATTCTTCGTGATTAAATGAATATCCAATTGGTCACATATTATAAAACTTACAGTTATACAGATTTGGTCACGAGGGACCCATGAGGCACAACCAGAACACATTTTATACATTTGAAACGTTACTTTTCACCACACGTGGTCACAAATGATTGTCTCTTTGTGTGTGTGTGTGTATGTATGTGTGTGTATTCAGAGTTCATTGAACGATGGTGGCCGGATGAACTCCTGGTCATCTGCAGTCCCGTGTCTTGGGTGTGTGTGTGCTTCGAATTTGATGAGTTTAATATCTGCGACAACTGCCAATTGTCCTATTGCACAATTCTCTTCTGTGTGTGTAAGCGAAAAGACCCCAGGGGGAAATCACCGGACTTTTAGCTTAATGGTGATGAGTCACATGTGCCATAGTAGTTCTTTTTGTTTACTAATCAGAGAAAAACGCCTCGTGGCGCATCAGTATCGGTAACTCAATCAAGTCCAGGCACCATTCGCTTAGTGTGGCAAATTACAAAACAGAGGGGCTTTGTGAGTGACTCAGTAATCTAATCAACAGTCACAGGAACCCTACTCTGTCACAGTCTCTGAATTAAAAGGATGCAAAACCAGCAATTTAAGAAAATGGCAGATCTGACCATCTGATCATGGCTACAGTTTCATTTATTACATAAATTACATAAAAAGTAGGCTACAGTTTGCTTACTCAAGTGTAAGTTTTAAAACAAATAAAAACACTTGTTTTTCCCCCCCCGAAAAAGCATACGACTACTTTTTTCCACACAGTGCTATCAGGAATCGATAAGAGAATCGTTAAAGAATCGGATCGATAAGCAGAATCGTCAGATGCATTGATATTGATAAAATCTTATGTTTCTTATGATAACTGAGATAATGCTGCTAAATTTATAAAAATGTTTACCTTGAATGTCATTGCTCTAATTAATTTTTTATATTTTTCATATTTCATATTTTGTTCAAATGGTTAATATAGCCTATCTGCTGTTCATATGTTCATTTATTAGTGTGTATGATTAGAATGTTGTCCCAGTTTTAAAATAAAGCACAGCAATGATATTTGAGAGTGTTTCTCCCTTTTCAGGAAAAGTATCGAAAAAGTATCGAAATCGCAATTCTTGTCTTGGTATTGGTTTTGGTAGCGTGACAACACTACTCCACACTTATCAAAGGTTTCTCAGTATACTATATCCTTCTTCACTGCATACACACATACACTCACCTAAAGAATTATTAGGAACACCTGTTCAATTTCTCATTAATGCAATTATCTAATCAACCAATCACATGGCAGTTGCTTCAATGCATTTAGGGGTGTGGTCCTGGTCAAGACAATCTCCTGAACTCCAAACTGAATGCCAGAATGGGAAAGAAAGGTGATTTAAGCAATTTTGAGCGTGGCATGGTTGTTGGTGCCAGACGGGCCGGTCTGAGTATTTCACAATCTGCTCAGTTACTGGGATTTTCACGCACAACCATTTCTAGGGTTTACAAAGAATGGTGTGAAAAGGGAAAAATATCCAGTATGCGGCAGTCCTGTGGGCGAAAATGCCTTGTTGATGCTAGAGGTCAGAGGAGAATGGGCCGACTGATTCAAGCTGATAGAAGAGCAACTTTGACTGAAATAACCACTTGTTACAACCGAGGTATGCAGCAAAGCATTTGTGAAGCCACAACACGCACAACCTTGAGGCTGATGGGCTACAACAGCAGAAGACCCCACCGGGGTACCACTCATCTCCACTACAAATAGGAAAAAGAGGCTACAATTTGCAAGAGCTCACCAAAATTGGACAGTTGAAGACTGGAAAAATGTTGCCTGGTCTGATGAGTCTCGATTTCTGTTGAGACATTCAGATGGTTTGGCGTAAACAGAATGAGAACATGGATCCATCATGCCTTGTTACCACTGTGCAGGCTGGTGGTGGTGGTGTAATGGTGTGGGGGATGTTTTCTTGGCACACTTTAGGCCCCTTAGTGCCAATTGGGCATCGTTTAAATGCCACGGCCTACCTGAACATTGTTTCTGCCCATGTCCATCCCTTTATGGCCACCATGTACCCATCCTCTGATGGCTACTTCCAGCAGGATAATGCACCATGTCACAAAGCTCGAATCATTTCAAATTGGTTTCTTGAACATGACAATGAGTTCACTGTACTAAAATGGCCCCCACAGTCACCAGATCTCAACCCAATAGAGCATCTTTGGGATGTGGTGGAACGGGAGCTTCGTGCCCTGGATGTGCATCCCACAAATCTCCATCAACTGCAAGATGCTATCATATCAATATGGGCCAACATTTCTAAAGAATGCTTTCAGCACCTTGTTGAATCAATGCCACGTAGAATTAAGGCAGTTCTGAAGGCGAAAGGGGGCCAAACACAGTATTAGTATGGTGTTCCTAATAATCCTTTAGGTGAGTGTAATACGCCAGTGTATTATTCAGGTTCTGCACGCAGAAATGGAGCCTCACCAGAGGGGGGTTAAGTAAGTAGATGAGCCTGAGGTGCGACCTCCCATGACTTATGCACACTTTTCCCGCAATGGAACCATCTTGGCAGGATACAGATTTACACTGTGCTCCAGCGTACCCAGGCCGCTACGCTACACTGCACGCACAAAGAGAAAAACATGAAAAGCTCAGCAGAGCCGGGTAATGAAAGATTAGATGAAAGATTAGAGGACTAGCTTTACCATCTCAGATTTACTCAACCTTTACAATCTCTTGATGTCTCCATAACTATATTGGGGAGGATAATAATATGATAGGCATCATCTCCATCACTGACAAGTGAAGCATGGCAGAGAACAATAATCAATCCGGTCACGTTGATATCCTCCATCCGAAAGCTATGAAACTCAATCATGAATGTTTATGGGCTTTAAAGAATAATTACGATGCCACTTTATGTTATTAAAACTTTAGATGTTACATCTTGGAATCTGCTTACCACAAACATGAGTGTTTAATATGATAATATGATTTTAACAGCTTTGTCTTGGTGACACCAATGACACAAACATTTTATTTAATTTACACCTTTCTACAATAAAATTTAATTGTCTTAAAACAGTATGCACTACAGATCCTTTAGCAATTTCACACGCATCAAACCTCATTTGAATATTCAAGAAATGGTACACAGTTACTTTATTTGCATATTTCTTCCACACGCTGATTGTACATTCAGAGTCAAAAAATTTTATGAATAACTAAAAGTGCTCTCAAGTTCCCCCATTAAGAAGAGGCACATCTCAGAGCTGTACATTTCCTCATGTCTCTACGCAGAAAGAGCCCATCAACTGCATTCCACCAAGGGAAAAAAAACAGCTTTTATCGGCCTTAGCCCCTCTGTGGTTTTGTTTCGTGATGGTCTTGATGGAACAGCGAGGCTGATGGCCACTACTTTCCACATCCAAACCCAATAGATATGGGGAGAGTGATGCACTTCAATGTGTATACAGCCCCATTATCAGGCCTGTAATCACACTTTCTTTTTGCCTAATGGAGTTTTGGTCGACTCTGTGAGATTGTTCTTTCTTTCAGGTCGATGGAAATACATCATGCTCATATTCTGGGTGATATTGATCTAGGACTAGTCAATAATGCCTTTTGGGAGATACAACAAACAAACAACAAACCATACCAACACATGCAGGAAACTGATATGTTTGTTGAAAGGGGAGACTCTAAGAGGGAGGCCGCATCCAAGCCCTTTCATAAATAATTAAATACAAGCATATTCCAAACAGTAAGATATGGATAAACTATAAAAAGCGTATCTTAAGTGTGAGTTATTTTCAAATGGCATCCATATTAACAGGAAAGCTCTCCGATAAAAAATTGAGTTAATGCATTGTTATTGAATTATATCTCACATCTTGTATAGCAAATACACAGAGAAGAAATTATCTCAGTACTGAAAATTGTGTGAAAATCAAAGCCTGGAGTGCTATATAACTACTTTAAACAAGCCATAAATCATCTACGTTTAGACAGTTTTTTTTTATTTTGCTAGGACGGAAGTTAAGGGGTACAGTTGGTCTGTCCTCATCCATCTGGAGGCTTTGGACCATATGACAGCATACATGGACCAACTTCTCTCATGATGAGCTGATGTCTTAAATCAGCAAAACTGAATTCATACTCTAACTCTATACCAGCAAGTCAAAGGTAAGATAAAAGAAAGGTATTTCAAACATATATTTTAAGACATGTAATGCTATAAAAGTGATTGGTGAGGAACAAAGGGTCTATACTTGCTTATCTCGGAATACTTCTGATTCTATTAAATGCGGAGTTAAAATCAAGACAAAAAAAAAAAAAACCCACTCTGTTGGGGTTTATATTGCAATGATGACCGGATGACTGCATCATCTCTTATTTAATACCGTTGAGGAATAATTTGTGAGAAAGTTTCATTTTTACCAGAAAATCTCTTGCCTGAACATTTTCAAGAAATCATATTTTCCCACCTTATGCAAAATGATACCAGGACTGTAAACACTGTAGAAATTTGTGACCACCACAGGGGGATATGTTCATCGATTCTTACACTTATGTCCAATAATACATATTTATTTAGAGCTAAAGCATATGTTGTTACTTACCATAAAGCACTACATATTGTAAATTTGGAATTCAAATGCTTAAAATTGGAATAGATAAAACAACCACATTTTAATTTAACAAAACATATTTGTAATCCATGGCATTTCTTTTACAAAACATGTTTTTTGCCAACCTTGCTACACTCAAAATGTGTTAGGGATGAAGGTCAACACAAAAATGGCTAATAATGCTTTTAACTAGCAAATATCAAAGCACAACACCACATTATTTACAGACAATATTCTTGTTTTGAGCACAAAAAAACATCTTTAAAAAAATCCCATTGAAGAGTAACATCTTGACTTAGCTCATATAATTGTAAACATTATAAACTAAATACTGTAAGATAAACGTACCTGTTTGTACCAAATTTTATGATGCCAGTTCTTTAAATACGATTCATTAAACACAAGCCATCGCACACCTGTAGGTGATAGGTGCGTAGGAAAGGAAGACCAAGCTTGGTCGACAATCTACAAATAGGAACTCCCGCACACTATCAGTGCTTGCAAATAAAACTTTAATTTAGCAGCAACGTTTCGGTCTTTCGACCTTCATCAGGCATATACAAATTTACAAACTCTTCCTATTTAAAATACACACATGACCAATCAACAAAGTTACATCTGTAACCATTTAAGCCCATTGATAATCTATGATTGACAACACGTCATCATGTTAAATATGAGTTAAATATGATTCAAAATATGTTTAGGTATAGTAATAAGTCTATTAGGTATACGTTTAGGTATAGTAATAAGTCAAAGGTAAACACATAGCACACAACAGACATTCTACTGCCAATAAGTAACTTTTCAAGACTGCCAATAAGTAACTTTTCCATTTATTCTACTAACCCTAACAGTCTACGAATACTCTAATTACAGTTAGTTGACATGTAGCAAAGTTACTTAAAGTTAGAAGAATGTCTAAAGTATAACATCAAAATAAAGTGTAACCAACAACAACAACAAAATTAATCAAACTCTTAGATATTTGTAGAGCCCGTTAAAAGATTTCACTATGAATCAGGCTGTTTAACTTAGCTGAGTTATAGAAGAAAAGCCCTTTACAAATTCACAGACCAAACACCATTTTTATTAAAACATTTGATTACAGTGTTCTTGAGCCGTTTCCATGGTGAGTCTGTGATCATTCTTCCACAGTGAACTTCAATGTAAACTAGTTAAAGAATTAGGATAAAAATGTTTTTAAAATCTCAGTAGTCATGGCTATACCCTATATCCCATCCCATCAACAGACTAAAGATACATCAGGAGAACCTTACAAATATTTTGGAGCTTAGAACTCCACTGCTCTTTCTCTACTCAAACTTCAGTTTATTTCACACTAAAGTATGGTGTTTGGCGCCACTCATTTAATAGTTTTCCCGCTCATTTTGAGATATTTTATGTCTCTATTTGTATAATGTTTTATTCCAACACGCATTGCAAGGGTAAGCTTCCCTTGCACTATAAAATCCTGTGATTGCATTTGCCCTGTACTGTGAATTGAATTTAATGTTATCCTTGTAACCGACAAGACTGTGCAAACATGCTTTTTAGTGTTTTTGGAACAAATACACAAGGAATGTCTCTCTCTAGTAAGTCTATTCCCGCTCATGTCACCATGAGCACAACTGCAAACAAAACGCATCCAACAGACCACATTTTTATATCTCTTTGAAATATACAAGCCATGTCCATGCAGTGAGCCTCATCATATCCAGTGCCACAGAGGTCATGATGTTTCTGTCCATACAAAAAAAAAAATCCTACGTCCAATCCACTTCGTTGCAAATATTCACACTGATGTCGCTGAAATGACAGTAATACACATGGGACTATGTAGAACTGACAATATGAGCTAAATTATGTTGACAGACATGTTGAAACTCAGCCTCCAAAATGATCCTATCCAAGTGACATTTAAAGGGACAATATGGAATTTTTGCCAATAGAGGTGGCTAATGTAAAACTTGATGATGCCATGAATAAGCGTGGAATCATGGGAGTGGTCGTCTTCATCTCCACAGCTGATGGAAAGCAATCTGACGACGGAACTCGTCAGAAATCATGTTCATGGATGAGCTACTGTATTAAAGTTTTATTAGCATTACTGTGGTATGAAGCAGGGCCTGGGACATTTTACCTTGCTGTCTTTATGCATATATGCCGCAGTCGGCTGCCGCTCCTTTAGTTTTGTTTGTTTTTTTACGATTAAAAGTACGATTGAATTTGCATTTATTCACATTATTTTTATCTTACTCTATTGAAATAAATGCTGTGCTGAATTACTACTCATACAGGTCGCTTTATCTAATGAATTAAAACTGTGGGGTAATGCAGCACTGTTTTACTTGGTCAAAACAATCATACAAATACATTTGAGTGTGTTGAAAGTAATGTTAACGTTACTTTGTGCGTTCGCTCGGTGGCTGGTATGAGAGACTTGTTTGGTCGGCAGTGGCTCAGTGGTTCATGTAGGTTGTCTACAAACCAGAAGGTTGGTGGGTCAATCCCCGGTTCCACCTGACCAAGTGTCGAGGTGTCCATGAGCAAGACACCGAACCCCAGCTGCTCCCGACGAGCTGGATGGCGCCTTGCATGGCTGACACCGCCGTCAGTGAATGGGTGAATGTGAGGCAAAATGTAAAGCGCTTTGGTGGCCATTGGGTCTGTGAAAGCGCTATATAAATGCAGTCCATTTACCATGCAGTCCATTTGTTGCACACTGCAGTAAGCTTTATCGATCTAAGAATATCATAAAAGCTGGATGGCTTGTGTTGCTAAGTGCCATGCACAATTAATTTTATAATATATTATATGATGGGGAAAATGCTGTATTACTGTTACTGTGGCTATGATAGCCACTTGACAAAATAATGTTCTCTCTGAGCTAGAGGTCTTCTCGGGTCCTAAAAACTGCACCCGACCCGAATCACTACTTACCCGAACCCGACGTGCATACATTTTTTTTTTTAAGAAAAACCCGACCCGAGATAGACCCGATAAAATTAGACCCGAGTCCGACCCGACGCCATTTCCTTTAGAACCCGACTGGACCCGAACGTAAACGTCATTTACGTTGTGCACAGCCTGCAGCCCTGCGTTTCTCAAAAATGCACTTAACATAGACGCGCAAGTGTAAGCCTGCTGAAGTGCTAAAATGTCAATCACACATCACTGTAACCCATTACGTCCTATAAAATTTGGCATAATGTTATTTACCGGACCATATGATGATTAGAACCACCATTCGTTTTCCCTGACATTTTTCGCAATTTCTGTTATCATGCTTTTCTGACAGTGTCGCGAATTTTTAAAATTGATTGACAGGCCTGGCTTAACGACAATTCAAATACTTGCATATAGTCAAACATCCATCCACATGATGGCGCACTAGTTCTTCTTGGCAAAGGAAGGGGTTGGTTTATGTGGAGCGAGCAACTGAGTAAATAAATGCGGAGGCAACCGTGCTTATGCTTATAGCCCATTTGCACATAGAAGCGCGGAATCGCTCTCTCACTTAGAAAAAGTGAGAGAACGGTGTCATAGAGTTGTTTTAAATACTGCAATTTTCTTAAATGCCCAACATAGTTTAAAAGAATTCGGGTCTTCTCGGGTCCATTTGGAAAAAGCGTATTTTATTTATATTACCCGAGACCCGAGGCCACTAATACCGAACCCGACCCATGTCCCAGACACTCGGAGTTTTGGACCCGAACCCGCTCGGGTCTCGGGTCGGACCTCGGGTTTTCGGATCCAAGTGGACCCGTGAAGACCTCTACTCTGAGCCATGAACATGTCATTCGTGGTAAATCAAGAAAACAATAGATAAGCTTAACCCTGTTGAGGTATATAACAATAATTCGTTTTCTGTTGATAAATGTATCCAAACAGTTGTTCACCTGTCTAATAAAACAAATAATATATTAAAGTGTCTTTGGTGTTTTCATGGTTTCTACAGAAGTAAAACCGGAAATCGTGGGTAACGCAGATATGTCATTTACAGACGACGCAATGACACGGGCCGTTATACTGGTTAAAATAGCGGATTTCTCTGGATTTGAACACTGTTGAACACATTTGGGATAATGTAAGTACACAAGTCAACAAAATATATAACATTGTTTTAGTGGTTTTTGGATATTTCAATACAAAAATCTTACATAGACTGTGCCTTTAAAGAAGAATATATCTAAAAATGTACATTGTTATTTTCTCGCTACAAGAGTAGGCTATTCGACTAATCGATTACAGATACTGCTAGTCGACTTGGAAATACTAGTTTGTTTTTCTTTATATTTTTACAAAGGCTACATTTAAATTACAATCATGTTAATGTTACATTTTAAAATTAATATATTACTTTGAAAAGTGCATATCTGACTGGAACAAAATCGCTTAATTTTACCTCAGATTTGGTATGCGTTTGTTTTGTCTGTGGCGCTCATGGAAATGTCCACTCAGAAAATGATCAAGGTGAGGGAGTTTTTTTGAAGGCCTACACAATTTTTCAGTTTTCTTCTTTCATGTCAAACTAGCATATTACCGGTTCTGAGGTACAATACAGTATGAAATTGTATATCGGATTTGAGGAGAAACATTATGAATGATACTTGACACTTGAACAGTTGCTATATCAAAATCCTAACGAAGAGAATACGCTAAAATAATACTAGTTGTCAGTACACCTACGTTTTACACACAGCATTAAAGATGAAACAAAAATATTAGCTTTTTTGGCAGCAAAAGGGATAAAAAAGTACCCCATGTGTAAAATTGCTGTATCTTTAATGCTGTGGGCCTAATTTTCTGATGGAGGTGCTGTTTAGATACATGGCATCATAGATTCGATCAAATATCAACATTTATACCACGGGCTGTTTAAATACTCGATTCTGATTGGCTGGAAGGTGTGCAGTAAAACCGTTTAATGCACAGGTAGTTCCAGTCAGTTTGATTACAGTTCGAAATTAATCCGCAACTATTAACATTGGTAACCTTAGTAACAGTTAAATGGAAGAGACACCAGCGTTCATCATCCACGTATTACTGAGTTTGACTTAAAGAAAATTAGAAATGCACCTGCACTCTCCTCTTTCACACCCACAGGACTTGTAAGAAAAGTTTGGTTTGACATACAGCTAATTCTTTTAAATAAATGACATGATTAGTTCAAATAAAGATTGCCGTGTCACTGTCAGTGTTGCCTGTCATTCAAAAATAATTTTAATAATTAAGTTAGCTATATGCTTAAGCAACGAGGGGACTGTAGACTTTAAAGAAGAGAGGCACACAGGTAACTCGCGCACGCATCTCTCTCTCTCTCTCTCTCTCTCTCTCTCTCTCTCTCTCTCTTAATAATGAATTTAAATAAATGTGATAAATCATTCAAATAAAAGCAATCCGATGGCTCTACTTTATTTAAAGCGGACGGAGTGCTAGAACTAACGAGCCGCAACTTAAAGGGTTAGTTCACCCAAAAATGAAAATTAAGTCATTAATTACTCACCCCCATGCTGTACCAACCCCGTAAGGCCTTCGTTCGTCTTCGGAACACAAATGAAGATATTTATGATTAAATCTGAGAGGTGCATGACTGCTACATAGGCTCCCTAAGGGATTGAAACCTGACGGCCCAGAAAGTCAATGAAGAAAATGTTTAAATATTCCATGTCACAACAGTGGCTCAACTATAAGTTTATCAAGCGACGAGAATACTTTTTGTGCGAAAAAACAAACAAAAATAGCGACTTTATTCGACTATTCCTTTTCTTCCTTGTAGGCCTGAAACGAGACTTCAAGAGATTTCCACGACGCGCACGCACGAGAACTTAACTGAAGTAGTTGAAGGAGATCGCAATTCTCGCGCATGCGTCGAAATCTCTTGAAGTCTTAATAATACACGTCTGTTAAAAAATTACACTGTAAACATCAGTTACAGCTTTAACTTCTATTTAACTTGGCAAATAACCAAGGTATAAGTGGGATAATCCACGGCTAGCCATGCATTAAAGGATTTTAATGCACGACGTAGAGACAACCACCCTCCGCTTCGGTTGGTTCTTCGCCTCTACGTCGTGCATTAAAATCCTTTAATGCATGGCTAGCCGTGGATTATCCCTTACATAAAAAAAATCAAAACCTGACAACCTCTGCTAGAAATCTTATAATGGGCCATGTTTGGATGTTCCAACAGGACAGTGATCCAAAAACGAACATCAAAACAAAAATGGGTCACTGAGCACAAAACGAATCGGTTACCTAACGTAACCTCGGTTCTCTCTAGATGAGGGAACGAGTATTGCGTAAGCTAGCTTACGCTACGGGAAAGATTCATCTTTTCTGAGAAATTGAAGCCAAAAAATTATCCTATAATTTTGTATCCATTGTCAACGCAGTTCAGCTGCAGCAGACCATGAGCAGCTAGCTAGCAGCTCATTGGTTCGCTCACAGAGAACTGCTTAAGCCTATGAGGAGACGCAGATGAACTCTCGGCCAATGAGAGTCTGACATGCTCTCATTGCGTCAGAGCCCGCCGAAACGGGCGTGGTCAGAGAGTATATCTTGGCGTCCCAGGCTGTCAACTCTGGTTTTTCATAGAATGAAGCGAGAACGCTAGTAGCACAAGCACGGCCAGGAACGCAATACTCGTTCCCTCATCTAGAGAGAACCGAGGTTACGTTAGGTAACCGATTCGTTCTCTTACGAGAGGTTCTCTCGTATTGCGTAAGCTAGCTTACGCTACGGGAACACCTGGTCAACGCCGTGCGTGCTAAGCATCCACTACAAGTCCCAGGGGAGACCCCGGGGGGCCCTTATAAGTGGGAATAAATATATGTACATGTGACAAAAGCCAGCAGAGCGGGGCGGTGATTGTGTCGTACATAAGCACATGAGAGAGGGGGACAGAGCGAACCGGTCTGTGTGAATAACTCCCTATAGTGCAGCTCAACCAGAAGAGCTGTAACCTACTAGACTGCTAGTAGTTTAGCCTGCAAAGCAGGAACTTCCAGGTTGTAAAATCTGACAAAGGTGGAGGGGGAAGCCCATCCCGCTGCCACACAAATGTCGTGAATGGAAATTCCGCTGGACCATGCCCAGGATGAGGCCATGCCTCTAGTGGAATGAGCCCTGATGCCCAGAGGACATGGCAGGTCTTTTGATGCGTATGCGGCTGCAATGGCATCAACTATCCATCCTGATAGAGTCTGTTTCGAGGCGGCCAACCCTTTGGTGCGCCCACCGAACGAAACGCTGCTCGGATCGTCTGACCGGAGCAGTGCGAGTAATGTATAATCTCAGGGCCCTGACCGGACACAGGAGATTAGCGTTAGAGAGCGCAGATGACGTGGCGGTCTCCAGTCTCGAGAGGAGCGCGGCAAGAACCGCAGGAGGATTTACGAGACATCTTTAAAAAGACGCTCGGCTCTTTTAGAAACACTACTAAATAGGAAGCTTTCGTAAAAAGGATACAAATCCGTCGGATGGCGCTAGCTCGCAGGACGGCTGAAGGTGGCGAAGACGGCCGGCTTCCTCAGTCTCCCAGATGCTTGCTAGAGTTGCCTTTTCAACGACGGCGGCTTCTCTCAGGATCAGCAGATGCGTGTAGCTTGCTGAAGAAATTAAAAATAAGAGTTGACAGCCTGGGACGCCAAGATATACTCTCTGACCACGCCCGTTTCGGCGGGCTCTGACGCAATGAGAGCAGGTCAGACTCTCATTGGCCGAGAGTTCATCTGCGTCTCCTCATAGGCTTAAGCAGGTCTCTGTGAGCGAACCAATGAGCTGCTAGCTAGCCCGCTCATGGTCTGCTGCAGCTGAACTGTGTTGACAATGGATACAAAATTATAGGATAATTTTTTGGCTTCAATTTCTCAGAAAAGATTAATCTTTCCCGTAGCGTAAGCTAGCTTACGCAATACGAGAGAACCTCTCGTAAGAGAACCAAGTACCTGCAATGGCCATCCCAGTCCCTGACCTGAACCCTATCCAAAATGAGTGGGCTGAACTGAAGAGAAGCGCCAACATGGATCTGGGAATCTGAAGGATCTGGAGATTCTGTATGGAGGAATGGTCTCTGATCTCTTGTCAGGTGTTCTTTAAACTCATCAGGCATTATAGTAGCCTGGGAAAACCCAGACAACTTCCGGCAAATTTAGATTTGCTCTGCAAGTTAGTCTGGCAAAGAGCTCATTCAAGCCCATTTCTAATCCGTCGAAATCGCGGCACCAATAAGAAACGTTGGGGCGGGCTTTACACGATGACGACAGCACAGCGACAGTGAAGCAGATTTTGTACATTTACAAACATGGATGCCGCCGTGGAACTAGGGGTGTGACGGTTATAGTTGAACACCGTCATTAGAACTCTATAAACCGCAAAAAAAAAAAAATGATCATAGAGAATGTTTAAATACTAATATCAGCTTACGAGGGAAATGGAGGCGGATTTAGTGGTGCTTCGGAGGCTGCTACTGCTGGAGATGATTCGGGAGAGGTCTGTGCACCCCCTCCCAAGAAGAGAAATCTTGGAGATCTCCTTAATAAACGGAGGTTTGAAATCTCTGCCCCTTTACCGATCAGAGCACGCGCTGACACGGAGTAAAGCCTTGTTTATACTCGACGCGTCCGCACGAGCGCGAAGGTGCGTGCGGCAAAAATGACGCGTTCGGTGCGCAAGACCGGCAAGACCCCATTTCGCTTGGCTGTGTGCACAGCTTTTTTTGTAACAGCGCGCGCGGCGCCGCATCCGAGGATGACCGACTTCAAGCCGAATCTGCCCAAGCAAGTACGTCTCACCGGCACCGGCACCCAGTTTGGGCATCTAAATTGCAAAGTTCATTGCAAAGTTTTTTTTTTAAGGTTTTGTTTACTGTGTGTGATTTATTTGAATGGAAAGCACATTCACTTCTAGTTGCCTTGCTGTTAATTTTAAATAAACTTAGAGCAAGCAGCTAATCAGTGTCTGCTCGTTTATTCAAACTAAGTTGTTCTATAACAGACGAACGTCGCTCTGCATACGTCATCTCCTTCATCGCTCTGATTGGTTTTAGGTCTATCCAATTGCGCCCAGAGGCATTTGAGCTACATCCGTTGGTGACGCCCCTTTGGAAATGTTTTGTCTATGAAGCTTTGCCAGACCATAACTCAGTTACAACAGAGAATGGTCTGGTTTTAACCAGGCTAGCATTATAGGAGAAGACTCAAAAACTATACAAAAAGTATTTAATAAAAGGGGGCAAATAATTGTTCCCAACGTGTTTGAGAAAAACATTTATTTCATAATGTGATTTTCCCCCCACTTTCAATTATTTTTACTTCAATGAAAGGTTAGATTTTTGCTATTTATAAAATATCAAAAGGATTAAAAATGCAGATTTATTTTTTACAGCCATCTTTGCCATCATATTAACCAAGGGGGCATATAAATATATATATAAATATAAAAAATAAAGTACATGTATAATTTATTTATTTAGAAGAACTAACAATGCAGCAGCAGTGGAGCAAAACAAATCATAATTTTTACATTGACAAACATTTAGGTTAAACCTTCATTAATTCACAGCTTCTAATTAAACAGAAAAAAATTCTAAATTATTCTCGGTCTATAGGTACAGTCCTTGGCACAGCACTTTACGTAACTGAAATTTTTCACTTCAAAGAGTTATTTTATAAACGGGGTTGTCAAACTGACAAATAACACGAAAACCTCTTTCCGACACTGAAGCCCCTTAAAATTCAAATCAATAGGCATTTTCATTGAAATTACAGAGTACATTGCTTGTGAGTCAAAGCTGGTGGAAACTTGCGCCAGTTAGCCACATCTCTAACAAGAATACAGCATTTCCGGCACCAATCTCACAGCCTGTGCAGCAAATTTCATACAAGCGCTTTGCCTTGTGCCAATAAAACACTTTGAAATCCCAAACCACAAACAATGCCTGGAGAAGGGGAAGAATGCCACTTGCCTTTGAGCTAGTTCCTCTCTCTCCTCTATTCCAATGAAACAACACAAGAACAAGCTGAGGCTCTCTCATTCTAGCGGGTGACTCATTCCCCACTGAACAGTTCAAATCACTTGGTAGAGATGACCCCATTATGAGCACTGTATTTAGAGACTCAAATTAATATGACAGCATGCCAAGAGAAAACAGTAATTGACTCTGTTTGAACGTGTAAGGTGCATAATCATCTTCAGTAAACAAAAAACAGAGGGACTGTAATGTGCAGCACGAAATTGTTCCAACTGTGGCCGTTCGTTCAAACCAGCATCCCACCGCCTCAGGCCTTCATCTGTCTCTGCTGCGCTGAGCCTTTATTGACAAATAAAGTGACAGGGCTCAGAGTGTTTCAGCATTTAAAAGTTAATGTGAGGGAAAATTAAATTACCAAATCAAGGTTGGTGTAAATCACGTTCCGTTTCCGCCTCATTGAAGTCTCCCTGGAGGAGACCAGCCAAATGAAGACTTTCTTATGGGTGCAAAACACTACTCTGTCAACATGAGAAGAGAAGCAGAGCATAAACTGCAATCGCACAGCGCCATACCTCCAACCCTGGAGTCCAACGCGAGAGGGCATTCAATTATGAAGTTGATCTATCTCCAGGACAGCTGTATGATGCACTACTGTGCACCATCTTTCCACCCGATGGCTCTTTTAGAGACATGGAGAATGATTGGGTTGAGAACAAGACTGATTCTCTTCTGCACATCTTGCCATTTGTTTATCTAATCCATTTAACACAGTCATGGGTTATATAATATGTTATTAAATCACCATTATAGACCTTCACATTTCTGCATGAAGCCTACATATAATGCACAAAATGTTTACATCACTGCAATCATGGCTAATGTCATTTTGCACATTTATTTACTGTTACCACTTCTCCCTAATATTGCCTTATTTCTGCCATTTGCCATATTAAAATATATAATATATGCTAGTTTAACAAATATATAGGCTATAAAAAATGTAAAATATTACAAAATTGTATTATTTAAAAATACAATACAATACATAACGTAATATACTACTGTTTAAGTTTGGGGTCAGTAAGATTTATCAAATGACAGTAAAACAATCTATTTCAAATAAATGCTGTTCTTTGAACTTACTATTCATTAAGGAATCCTGGAGAGAAAAAAAATGTATCACAGTTTCCAAAAAAATATTAAGCAGCACAACGGTTTTCAACATTGATAAAAAGAAATGTTTCTTGAGCACCAAATCAGCATATTACACTGATTTCTGGGGGATCATGCGACACTGAAGACTGGAGTAATTATTTTCGGAATAATACAAATGGAATGGATTACATGTTAAAAATGTATTAAAATATTTTACAATATTACAATTTTACTGTATTTTTGATCAAATAAATGCAGCTTGGTGAGACTTTTTTAAATATTACAAAACCGCAAGCTGCTCAATCGTGCTGAAAGCATCCGTCCGGCACATTACCCCGTCTCCCACTCACAGACTCAGTAGTTCTGTCTCATTCAGTCCGAAACCCACAGCCACCCTGGTGCTGAAATTTGACATTCAGACACACATTTCCATTGGCGATTTAACAAAGGAGCTTTCAAGGTCAAGCTAATGCCTCCACGGAGGAATTTAGTGAATAACAATTCAAAGGTTTCAGATGTGCTTAGACAAAAGATGTCGATTAGCAAATGTATCATATTAAGCATAAGGCCAGCTGGTCAATCCTTTTTTTTTTCTTTTTTTCTTGACTTAGTGTAGCCAGTGACAATGATGACATGCCATTAGCCACTGGTGTGTTGCCCTAATAGTTTTTGATGGGAGTGGACAAGGCTCGTGAATTTTTTTATTGAGTCGAGGGTGTGCAGATCAAGTGTGAGTGCCGCCCATGTGAGGCAGAATGTGATTCACTCTGCTTTAGAGACAGACTGTTAGTCTGCAGAGCAAAGAGGAACGCAAGAGCACATAATACAGGTATCCTTTCAATTGGCCTGTTTTCACAGCAAGAGGGCATTGAGTGCACTGCCTACAGAGTATAAGACACCATGGTGTGAGGACACAGTAAGGGAACAAGGGAAGCCTGAATAATCACAAGGACAGCTTGTCCTTTAAAGAGCAATCATCAGAACAGGGTGTGACTCTGAACACTTCTTTTATGACATGCTGAGCACATCAAAATGTGAATAAAGCTTCTTTTTTTTTCATGCCAATTGAAGGCAATTACAGAAACAGTGCTTGTTCTTCCCCCACAAAAAAATAGATAAAATATATCAACTGAACTGTAGGCTATAATTTTTCAATATACATTTTTCTTTTGGAAAATGAAATTGTTACAACACTGTTACAACATTGTTACTATAATCTGGGTCATTTTTAAATACGGTTTAAAATGCTGATATGTATGACTTTATAACTACTAAAAGTAAATGGGCAAAACTAACACTATAATGGACTCTTATAATGGACAAAATGGTAATTTAAATCAATAGTTTTAGGGAAAATATGTCAAATTGAACATCAGTTTAATAGTGTGTCTTGTTGGATCAGTCATTTAAAAAAAATTATGAAACACCAAAGTGTGTTGGAAAATGCCAGCTCATATTACTCAGTGGCATGATTCTCAAGTTCATAAACCAGCACATGAGTCAACGTGTGACAGTCGTCAATGATTTGTGTTTTTCCTATTCCGTACTGGGGATGGCGCTGTTGAGCTTATATTAGGGGAACCAGGTGGGAAGTTATTTAAGGAAGTGTGATTGCGTTTCTCTCGCTCGTTAGCCTTTGTTGTAAGGCGTACAACCTAGAAGCGCTGCACTGTTACACTACGTGAACTATCTCGAGGCCCACAGAGAAGGAAATTAATAGTTGAATAAAGTCGTTATTTTTGTTTGATTTTTGCACACAAAAAGTATTCTCGTCCCTTGATAAACTTAAGATTGAGCCACTGTAGTCACTTGGACCATTTTAACGATGTCTTTAACTTTTCTGGGCCGGCAAGTTTCAATCCCTTAGAAGCCTACGGAGGAGTGAGCCAGATCTCAGATTTAATCAAAAATATCTTAATTTGTGTTCCAAAGATGAACGAAAGTCTTACGGGGTTGGAACAACTGACAGAATTTTCATTTTGGGGTGAACTAACCCTTTAAT
Source organism: Tiaroga cobitis (assembly GCA_030578255.1). Classification (NCBI taxonomy): domain Eukaryota; kingdom Metazoa; phylum Chordata; class Actinopteri; order Cypriniformes; family Leuciscidae; genus Tiaroga; species Tiaroga cobitis. Next base: position 14,596,780 of record CM060604.1, on the reverse strand, counting down.
AGTTAATGAGTCCAATCAAGGCGCGAATTCATCCATCAAATCTTAAATAACCAAGAGCAGCTTTGAATTCTTATTTTTAACTGAGCATAGAGTGTATTTAGGTCACGAACAGACCACAAAACTCACGGGAGGAGCTTTTGGTGGAAGGTAGTGAATGGATCTAAAATCTTCAGATGAGACAAAGCTCATATCTCCCAGAACTCCACATAAAACAATGCAATGCATGCAAAATTTAAGATTGTCAGTTCGGTTATCCCTGCTGTTCATAAATGAACTATGTGTGAACATAATCATATAGGAGTCTATAACAAAACAAACCACCAATCATATTCTGCCCCAGTATGAGCGTAGTAGTCCTAGTGATATATACCAGTTGGCGCCAAACACAGAATGTAAGCCCAGAGAATGCCAGCTAATTTTAAAAAAGCAATTCGATTTTTAATGCACCATTAGGAGCAATGCATTCTGACAATGTTATAGTGCAGAATTTTTTTTTCTCTTTCCAAAATCTCTTCTCTGGAGCTGGAGAATAAGAGCCACAAAGGCAATTACAGAACAATTCAAGAAGCTGGAACGTCTCATCGTACTTCCACCCTTACATATTACAGAGTAATTAATTAATCCTAGCAATCATCGTTTCCCAATCAGCGGTAAAAGGATTTCAGTCTTAATGTCACTTTCTAAGGACATATGGCGATAAATTTGCCATTCTCAATCATAAATCCAATTTAAGTTTGCTAAGTAATGGCATCCATATTTATTGAAAGCCTATATTTCAAATCAAAGACCAATAAAGCCTGTAAATCTTCTACATTACAGGAAGCGAATGAAGGGGTCTTCCTCCAGTCACACTCAAAGGCTTTCTCTCTTGCTCACAAATCTGTCAACTCCCCATCATCTTGCTTGCGCTTGAGAACGCAAACTTGTTTTAACTTCGGGCAAGAGCAAGACAGCGGATATCCGAAGTATTTCTGTAAGCAGAGGAAAGAGAAAAGGGAAAACTTACTAACAACATTTCCATGCTACACACAACTAGAGTAATCTTAAAGGTGCGTTGTGGTGTCAGGGTCTATGCAGAACCTTATGCCCTTCTTATTAAAACCCCACCAACATTTCCTTCCTGCATTAAATTTCACTGCGCTGATGAGAAATGGAGGCAGAGCGGTAACAAATTGCTTTAGTGTTACAGAGAGAACACCCCCTGGAAAGAGAAGAGCACGAGATGCCTCTAATTAATATGCTCCCTTGTTTTAAAATGAGGAGACATAATTAAAACCATTTAGTTTAATTTAAAATGTTCTACTTTTGCCTCGAAATGGCAACAAAAAAAAATTGCTGAATAAAATTTCCACCAAAGAACTGCAAGAGAAGGGTGTTGCTTTAAAGAATTCGATAATGGAAAGATTCTGGGTTCAATAATTTAACCTCAAATCAACAAAAAAATAATTACCGCATTCTCATTTTAAAAGAAAAAGTTAAAGTGAGGCACTTGGAAGCCACAATGGAAGATTTAAAAGAAGAAATGTGAAGCTTATTATATAACCACTCAGATTCTTCTGATAAAAATCAAGCGTAGCGTCAGTTCTGGCAGGTCACGTTAGTCAAGCTCTCATCAGCTGACACACATCTACCTATTGGAATACGACGCCTATGACTGTATGTATAAGCTCCTTCAGTATTATCAGCAACTATCGCGTTTCTCAAGAGCCAATTACCCTCCTCCAGCCCCAGCTCCTCCTCTCGCCCAGTCAGGATTTGGCATTCTGATTCCCCTTGAATCAGAATAATTTCTTGAATTATGTTGTACTTTAAAATCTTGAATTAATGATATCTGCATACATTCATGGTGGTTCTGTTCTGTTTACCCTAAGGGGGGTTATTGCTGCTCTTATCCATGCAAGGCTGCATGAATGCGCAGGGAGTTATTGCCCATAACAGAACCATACCACCAATCCTAAGTGTATGCTATGCTAATTGTCAATCGTATATAGTGGTCCTGACATAACTGGTGTATTATATGAGTTGTAAGCCTTTTTATGAGTTGTAAGTCTTTTTTTTTGTTTTAGCGTTAATCAATCATGGCAACAAAGTTGTACAATTTTATATCACGGTAACAGTGTACAACAAGGCTTCATTTGTTAACATTAGATAACTTAATGAAGAATACTCCTAAAGCATTTATCAATCAAATTAAAGATTAGCAAGCAATTGTATCACACTAATATCATTTTAAACACATTGTTAATGCCTTGTGGCTATATTATTGGAATCATAATAACTATTTTCATGTTTATGGATTGACCCATTTGATAGAAGTGCCTCACTGTAACTAAGAATTTTGCTCTTTTAAAAAAAAAAAGAGGGACAAGTGGAAATATATTTTTCAGCATTAACATACAAATACTGTGGGTAGATGACCATCACAGCTGCAGGCAGGTTTATTCCTCAAGAGCACGTCATACAGAAGCACACTAATAATGCACACGCACACTTCCATCTATTCACCTCCTCTCTCCATATGCATCCAATTTATGGCCCTCTCTACTTCATTTCAAGAAATATGCACTTATCACCCACATGCAGAGGGATTGCCTTACGCTTCAACCTCATTCCTCCATCAAAAAGCAAAACGTGCTGTAAAACCTTCAGGCCCACTAGACCTCAAAAGGTGTGATGCATATTTTTGAGATTACTTAAGAAAAAATATCTATGTATTCTATTATTGATGTTTACTATCTTTTATCTGCAATGAACAGAAGTCTTCTCACTTTTTTTTAAACTTTATAGCATGTTGCTGGAAATAATAACAAAAAGTAATAACTTTTAAAAGAACTTTTATTAAATGTGTCAGGCTGACTCTGAAACCTAGTCCTGGTGTTCCAACTTCAAAGCTATTAGAAATATACAATGCATGCTAACGTGTGACTGCGCATGAATAGAATTCTATACTACAGTAAATTAAATTAAATAACTACATGTAAAACCTCTCATCTTATTGCTTTATTAAAAAAAATTCCACTACCTTCATAGTGTGTGACCACAGATTACCCTGAGTAAAACAAAATGTTTCAGGATATAAGGCAAATTAAAATTTGCAATGTTTACCAAGAACTCACATCAAAGGGCACAGTTTTTGTCTTAATTTGACAGTTAAATGGATGAATATAATACCATTATGAACATATTCTGGTTAATGGACTGGTAAATGCTGGCAAGCACAGAGCATCTTAATAAACCCGTTTGTCAGAGAACACCAATGAGGGTCCTTTGATCGATAGTTTCCAATGGCCATGTCTCTGAGTGCTGTGTTAAAGGAACGTTTCAGGTTCAATACAAACTAAGTTCAATCGACAGCATTCAATGCACGATAGCAATTACCACGGGAAAATTATTTTGACTGGTCCCTCTTTTTTTAAAGACAAAAGACACTGTTACAGTGCACTCAAAAAAATAAATAATTACCTGTACTTCATTTAATTAAAGTTAATTTCATTTGTTTAATTTGAATCAGTTTATTTGGGTCAACACAGTTAATTTGGATTAGGTCAAATTAAGTTTACTGTAATATGTCTAACCTAACTTTATTATATTTGTCAAACTACATTTTCTTATGTTGGTCCCACTTAATTTAATAAGGTTTCTCTTTCAAACAATACTTACTGTTGTCAGGTAGGGTTGCTGCGATAGTCGGTGTTACCGATGATACACGGTGTTCAGCCACACACCGAAATATTACACTGTCATTTTGTTTTTTATAGTAGTAAAAATCATTTTGTTTAGTAATAGAACTGACACTACAATTAAACTCTGAATGCGTCTACTCAATTCAACATGAGCCGAACTACAGCCGCAGCACAGATCAGCAGCAGGAGTCAGAATTAATTTATGAAGATTATCAGTTATCAGTCCGATTTATTTCAAAGCAAAATGTAAGAGTGCCTAATATATGGTGCGTTGTATATATGGGAATAATGGTGCGTTCAAGTCATCTCGTATAGATAGTATTTACGAGTTGAACGCACTTGAACGCCACCACAATGTCGTAAATACCAGTGGGGAGTTTGGGATTTTCTCAAAGAACCGATCTTTCCGAGTTGTGGGCGTGTCACTGAGAAACATGGCGGAATACCACAATACTTAAATATTATGCAGTGATATTGTCAAGGTTTTCTTATTTACAGCGTTAAGCGAATTGCCTGCACAGATTATGATGGCATTATAATATAACAGTGCAACATGTAACGATAAAGTTGGCAGTGGCTTCATAAATTAATTAAAAACATTAAAAAAACAAAGTACATCCGATGCACATTTCTTTGTTCTTCATTTTCTAGAACAAGAGTTTAAGAACCTTACTGTATTTTTGTGTAATTAATTAAGAGAAATTAATTCTTTTTTTTTTAAATACAGACAAGTGTTTTTATTTTAAAAAATTTATAAAAATTACGGTACATCACATAGTTCGCACTGTCAGAGAGTTTGGGAATATCCACACATAATTTATACATATAAAACATGACACATTTCTAACCGTGATACATCTCGTGCTGATCACCAGTGATCGGTTCTGAGCAGATTTTGCTAATCTCAAACAAGCCTACTGTTTTCCCCCACGGGCTAAATTTACATCACGTGACGTTCCTGAGGGCGTTCGCAGACCAACCGTCTGTATGTATAAAGTCAAATGCCCCTTTTACTCCAGTGTGCCTTTAGCCCTGTTGTAGCCTACCCTATATGTAGAAATTCTCATTAACCAAAAGGGACCCACTTCATATTAGGTGTCTTTAACTACTACATAACTACACAACTATAGAATCAATTCTGAATGAGCATGTGAACGCCGTCAGCGTTAATCACAGGTTCGCGTTTAAAAGTCTGATCATTTCGACGGATCAATCAATCAAAGTTAACTTTAGCTGGAAATAACATTATTCAAGAACCGCTATAATGCCAAAACAATCTGTTAGCTTAAATTATATGTTTATCTCTGTAAAGCTGCTTTGAAACAATCCATTGTTAAAAGCGCTATATAAATGAAGATGACTTGACTTGACATAACATTTAAATTAATAATTTGATACAATGCACTTATTGTGTAGCTACATGTTTATATTGTACTTTATTTTTGAATATTTCATTTAAATACATCTATATTTTATTATACTGTCTATCCCTACCAATAGCAGCAAAAGTGTTTTGCAATACAAATTTTTTAAAGTACAAAATGTTTAATTAAATTGTTTTGTTTTTTTTACTGGTATTTCAGGTTAGTCATTGCAGTAACTAATGTTAACATACACCCGTTGGTAACCCATTACTAAAAGGTTCTGTATGCAAAAGCACATATTGTATATTAATATAAAATGCAAGGGATCTGTCTGCATTTGTACAGCAGGTGACATGCTAGTAGATGACTCCATTCCTGTCATCCTCTTTCTTGCTTGGTTGTCAAAGTATTCCCAGATAAAACTCAAATTCTCCCAGACAAGCATCACAGAAACAAGTAAAGCAATTCAAGTAGATGTGACACATGAAGACCTCCCTATAAAAGAGGGAAAGCAGCCTGTGAGCACATACAGATCTTTCTCAATAATGAAACAGGATTCACACCCTCAAGCTTCATAAAGGTACAAGCGATGACAACATGCTCTGATGACAACAAAGCACGATTCGTCAACAAGAGAGTATCACAAGAGCTTAGCACGACACTTCACAAAACACATCTCACCCAAAGGAGTGATAGAGCTTCAGCCTTGCCTGGTGCCACACACAACGCACGCCTCCTGCTGTGGAAAAACCCATAAGCTAGAAGTCAAAGCACGTGCACCAACAAATCTACGTCTGTGGAGAAAGAAAAACCCAAACACACAGAAATCTGCTCCTGTTCTGTGAGCAAGACTTAGACTCTGCAGTCGGACTTCATCCTGGTCTATCAGCCTCAGCCGGCTCACCCACAGTGCGTTTACTGACCGTCTGGATCCATATACTACAGAAAACATGCAGAGAGCTGGCTGAAATCTGCAGTTCTCATCTGGTGCTATGCAGGGGTGCATCATTCTGCCTAGAAACAAATTATGTTTATAAGGTGCCAGGTTTATGCCAGAAGGTAAAACTTGATGGGCTGTCAGTAAACATGTCAAACTACAGATCAAACACTTCCGATTTTTCTTCAACCTATCAGAGGACTCTTTTAGGATTTGCAAAATGTGAACAAATCGTTGCCAAAATCATACAGTGTGCACCCAGCTTTAATGTGTGGGCACATTAACAATATTTCTGTAAAATATTGCAGGCAAAAATAGTCCATTGTCAACTTTCAATAGCATAGCCATGTATGAAGAACAGCCCACACAGAAGTCACTTTCAAACGAAGCAGCTTCCTGTTCATCGAATTTGGATAACCAACATGAGCAAAATCTGCAAAGGGAACTTTTTTGCTGTCACACAAAACTCCAGAATGCACAAATTCTTAATGAAATTAAAGCATAAGAAAAGCATCTGATTATACCAACCTGGATGTTTGCACAAACTTTGCAATTCGACACTCTAGTAAAGTCACGTCACGTTTATTTATATAGCACTTTATACAATAAATTGCTTTAAACCAATCAGCTTTACTGTATTAAACATGATAAAACAATGTCAGTGTCTCGTTTCATCAGAAGTACAACTATCAAAGCTGCTCTCCAATGTGTTCATGTTTTCACTCACGGATGTCTGACCTCGACCGACTGAACAGGAGAAATTAACTTGAAAAGATTTTCATGTGAAAGATAGAGCCTCCGCGCACAACTACCTATTATGTAATCGCAATGGACCAATGGTAGTACAAAGGTGTTTATCAGCCATAGCGAACTTTTCAAAAAAAAAAAAAACATTGGACAAAAAATATGCACCAAAAAAATATTTGGTTAGTAAATGATGGGGAATTTTTACATAGGGTGAACTGCCTTTTAAGAGCAATGATATAGTACACTGGGGGGGAAAAAGCATTTAGACTGCCATAAACATTACATTTAGACTGGCAGACTGTGCACAGCTCACTCAGGGTAGGATCTCAAAGAAGCAGTCGTAGGCGGGGCCTGTTCGATATAATTTTGAATATTCGCTGAATTTTTTTATTTTTTTTTTAACTGCACATTCAAATGCAAAAACCGTGCATTCGAATTCTTTATGTGCCAAGAGGTGCGCGAGACATGATAACGTAACTGACGCGGTTTGTTTTTGTTGGCTTATCCGGTATAGAGGGAATGCATTAACGTCACTTTCCCGCCGGAACACGCCCCCCTCAGCCGGACTGAGTGGCAAAAGAGCTGCTGCGTGGCTGGAGTTAATAGGGGAAACTGCGAAAACGCGAGTAAAACAAACTATAATCAGTTTAAACTAAAAGTTGGACTCGATATAGTGTTCCTTACAACTTATCAAAGATCCAGTGATCCATGGATATTGACATGCAACCAGGAATCGTGTTTCCTGACATTTATATGTGCCTGATTTCGACGCCGGGGAAATAAATTCAGAAAATTTGCCTGTAAACGTTTTATATAAATACAATATAGATAGGTCTAAATCCGAGTGATCACTTACATTAATGTTATACTGTATATCATCATATCGTCCAGCCCTAAAACTTGCATAGTTTTTTGTCAGTGTTTATTTAAAAACATCCAATTATGCAGAATATAGTCTGTTCTGTAGATTTTGCAGTCTGTAAAAATATACAGTACAGATTTCTGGTCAAATCTAGTTGTACAGTCAATCGCAAAGCTCTTTCCCGTTTTAGATGTGTTTTGTGTTTTTCACGGCATTCACGCTGAAAACAAATGCTGCCGCTCAGTCTTTTTGCCACTTAGTGGGCGTGACCGCATTCACTCCGGCCGACGGTGACGTCATGCGTATACCCTCTATACAGCGAGGTGCGGCTGCGTTGTTCATTTGAAAAATGGAGGGAAAAGGCTACCTGCTGACAAAAACCCTCTTAGTTGGTGGCAAAAATCGTGCGATATGTATCCACATATTGCACAGCTAACAAAGACATACTTGCCCATTTCTGGCACATCGGTCATAGCTGAGCGTGTGTTTTCATCAGCTGGAAACATTGTCAACAAAAAAAACACCCAGCACTCGCTGCAGATCAAGTTGACCGTCTGGTGTTTTGGACGAACAATATGTAGATGCACTGTAGTGAGTAGAAGTGGATTGTTTATGAATGAAAGTTTGCTATTTTGTGTTCATGTAGTAAATTACGCTGTATGTTGAAGCCCGTTTTCTCAGTTTACTGGTCCACTTACACAGTTTTCTGCACTTTTGTTACCTAATTTTCCTTGGATTCACATTAAGGAAATAATATTTTATTTAAGAACAATTGTTTGAAAAGTTAATGCACTTTAAAAAGTGAATGTCATTTAATTTAATTTCATTTCAATAAAAGAAGCGTGCTTGATTTGGTTTATATTTTCTTATTGCACTCGCTTGCGCCCTCTTGCAGGCATAGGAGACAATACAGTCATTTTTCCCTTTAAAGTCCCCGTGAACCGGAAGTTGCAAACGACTTTTCTCCAGTGTTGTGACGTATTTCCGAGAGAAACAGAATACTAAATGAGGCAAAATAGTGGGCGTGGCTTTTTTCCAACTAGCACCTGATTGGATCTAGAAAAGTAGGTGTTTTAATTCAGCCTGTCTACTGTCAGTTGGAGGGCGTGGTTACGGATGTTAAGCAGACACCCAAACCGTCAAACCTACATCATCAGGGAAGGTCCTCCAATGGAGAGGGGAGGGGAAATTTCAGATTTTGATTAAAGATTACGAAGCCAAAAAAATGTTTTTGTGTGGATTGACTTGCATGGATGAATTGTTCACCACAAAACGATCAATTTAGGCAAACAAAGTAAGTATGGTCAATTTTGAATTCATGGGGACTTTAACATTAAAGGTGCTATATGTATTTTTAAGCGGCCTCTATTATTTTTACAAGAGCGCTCGTGCTCTTGCGCATGCTGGAACACAAGAGCGAGCACTCATGGTACACGGCCACACTGAGACTTTCAACACACCGGAGAAAGCATCACACAACATGCTGGAAACTCATGTAAACTCCCACTGCAACGTTACAATAATAGGCTACTTTTATCAGCTTGACGTTGAACTAATGCTCCATGCTCATACCATGATAACGTTACATTTGTGGTGTTATCTAGCATAAGGCATTTCACTAAGCAATGTCAACATACACTCACCTAAAGGCTTATTAGGAACACCTGTTCAATTTCTCATTAATGCAATTATCTAATCAACCAATCACATGGTAGTTACTTCAATGCATTTAGGGGTGTGGTCCTGGTCAAGACAATCTCCAGAACTCCAAACTGAATGTCAGAATGGGAAAGAAAGGTGATTTAAGCAATTTTGAGCGTGGCATCGTTGTTGGTGCCAGACGGGCCGGTCTGAGTATTTCACAATCTGCTCAGTTACTGGGATTTTCACGCACAACCATTTCTAGGGTTTACAAAGAATGGTGTGAACAGGGAAAAACATCCAGTATGCGGCAGTCCTGTGGGCGAAAATGCCTTGTTGATGCTAGAGGTCAGAGGAGAATGGGCCGACTGATTCAAGCTGATAGAAGAGCAACTTTGACTGAAATAACCACTCGTTACAACCGAGGTATGCAGCAAAGCATTTGTGAAGCCACAACACGCACAACCTTGAGGCGGATGGGCTACAACAGCAGAAGACCCCACCAGGTACCACTCATCTCCACTACAAATAGGAAAGAGGCTACAATTTGCAAGAGCTCACCCAAATTGGACAGTTGAAGACTGGAAAAATGTTGCCTGGTCTGATGAGTCTCGATTTCTGTTGAGACATTCAGATGGTAGAGTCAGAATTTGGCGTAAACAGAATGAGAACATGGATCCATCATGCCTTGTTACCACTGTGCAGGCTGGTGGTGGTGGTGTAATGGTGTGGGGTAGGGATGCACCGATCCACATTTTTTCACTTCCGATCCGATCCCGATACCTGAATTTGGATATCGGCCGATACCGATACTTTTCCGATACCAGAGCTGTGTTTGCTTTAATATTATTATTATCATTATTGTTGATTTTATATGATGCTGAAATAAACTCCTCTCTACAGGCAAGTATGATATGTACGTATGTATGCATGTATGTCTATATATATAATATATATATATATATATATATATATTAAACAATAGATAAACAAAAGATAGACAATTAAACAAAGATACACATTATACAGGCCTACACAGTGCTTTAATTTCAGGAAGGTCTACTAACATTATTCAGGTATGGTCTAAAAATAATTATAATAAAGTAATCAAAAGTAAAATAGCACTGCAAAGTTTATAATAGATAGATTTATGCTTATTAAAGCTAAAGTTATTCATTTAAGAGCTGTGAGTGATTTTCTCTTTGCCTTTTGTTGTTTGATTCTCAGTAATGGAGCAATCGTCAGCATGTTTATTAGACTGCTTCCCCTTTAAGAACGAGTGCACCATATTTTCTCCCAACTATTTCCATAACTACGTCCATTTTAGACAAACTGTTTAAGTGAATCTCCAAGCCGGTCATTTTGACATTTTTGTGTAGGCTACATTTGATCGTTTAGACGTGCATATGAAGCCCAAAGTATAATGTGCTTGTCTCGTTGCGCTCTGTTTCGGAGCGCGCGACGCGGGAACAGCTTCTCTTGCGCAGATTTTTGTGCTTTTAATAGCTTTTTTTATTATTAAAAGCGTCCCGCAATTTAGCAACAGTAGAGACTGCATTTTACAACAATCACCGATCATGCTGATGGGCTGTCATGTTGTGCGCGCTGTGGCACCGCGTGAGAGATCTCTCTCTTTCTCTTCTGGACTGCGAATAGCAAACATGCATCACAGACAAATGGTTTAATTAATACGGCTTTGCAAACATTGCATTTTGCTGTCTTGCTCTGCTGTGGTGTTTCCAGTGTGAAGTATTTCCACCATAGGATTTCCACACAGCGAACATGTTGGCAGCTCAATGCTATCCTGCTAGCTGGCTGCAAACTGCGGAATGGATTTCCTGAGGGGGGGTCTCTGTGTCTCATTGAGCCGCACCTCCGTTCAGGATATCCATTCCACAGTTTGCAGCCAGCTAGCAGACTAGCCGGCGGGCCGCGGGAATCACTTTTGGAGTCGTTTCAGCAGACTACGTTAAAGCGCAGACATGGCTCATGGATATCGGATATCTCCGCAGGTTGGATCGGGAAAATCCGATACGTGAATTACGCTGGTATCGGTCCCGATACCGATACTGGATCGGATCGGCCCCATCCCTAGTGTGGGGGATGTTTTCTTGGCACAATTTAGGCCCCTAAGTGCCAATTGGGCATTGTTTAAATGCCACGGCCTACCTGAGCATTGTTTCTGACCATGTCCATCCCTTTATGGCCACCATGTACCCATCCTCTGATGGCTACTTCCAGCAGGATAATGCACCATGTCACAAAGTTTGAATCATTTCAAATTGGTTTCTTGAACATGACAATGAGTTTACTGTACTAAAATGGCCCCCACAGCCACCAGATCTCAACCCAATAGAGCATCTTTGGGATGTGGTGGAACGGGAGCTTTGTGCCCTGGATGTGCATCCCACAAATCTCCATCAACTGCAAGATGCTATCCTATCAATATGGGCCAACATTTCTAAAGAATGCTTTCAGCACCTTGTTGAATCAATGCCACGTAGAATTATGGCAGTTCTGAAGGCGAAAGAGGGTCAAACACAGTATTAGTATGGTGTTCCTAATAATCCTTTAGGTGAGTGTAGGTGAACGTATAATATGATAACGAAAACGGTTAGTGAACTAGACTGAACAATTTCAGTGTAACAGTAAGATCGTAGGAAGTAACATTACTGTACTAAACGTGTCTGGAAATGTGTATTATAAACAATATGATAGTAGTGGGATGAGTGACGTTAGACAGTAGATCTAGTACATAAAATAAAAGTTACATCCTAAAGCACCTACTTTTTTTTATCCTGGAACAGTCTTTTGTATTCATTTCATGTCTCATATATGTTGTAGTTTACCTTGCCATTTCATTACAGTTTACCATTATTTCAGCATCCGATTCACATTTGGCCTGACGAGCTTCAGCAGATAAATTTTTGTTTTGTTTTTTATATTTATGTGGAGTTTGTGTTGGAGGTCGTTTGTTGGTGTTATCAGACTCCATGTCGTCAGCTGCAGTGCCGTCGCATAGACTGTATATAAAGCGGAGAGAGGCTCGGGAGTGCGCATGCACGTCACATCCGATGGATTTCGCAGAAAATCCGACCCGGAGACTTCACATAGAAATAGGAATACTGGCCTTCAGAGGTAATAGAAAAACCCGACAAGTGGATCATTGTAATGTGTGATTACAACCCCTTCACACACAGGCAATAAAAAAAACATTCATTTTAGAAGAAAAGTTACATATAGCACCTTTAAGTAACACCATGTAAAAGTGAATTTTGCATAATCGATCCCCATTAAAATACTAATACGCCGCTTTTAGAGGTAAATATAGGGTACAAAAGTGTACTTGGTGACAAGCTATTAGAGCAGTGTTGAAAAAATCGATTCACCAATTCTGAATAGATTTTCATATAAATTTCTAAAGATCGATCCGTAATTCAGAGGATCGATTTAATAATAGGCTTACGTTTTCCCTGTGAACTTTAACTTTCTGCGACTGGGAGATCCCCATGCGCATTGAAAGGCTTTCACTCAGCGCACATTGTTACGACAACGGACTTTGAGTGAGTCACTAAACCGTTCATTCAACGAACACGTTCAGAAAAGCTGATTCATTAAAAGAGATAATGAAACAAGGTGTTAATTATTTTTAACTTTGAGTTCCACTTTCCAAGGCTCAGCTAAGCAGCAATGCGTCGCATGGGTAACGCTGAAAATGCATCATTTATTAAAGACCAATATGGCATTGATTCAATGCGCGACTCGCTGATTTTATTTCCCCGCGGCTTCCTCGCGCTGTGGGAAGCTGACCAGCGCTGCTGCTGACGCGCATTTCCGTGACGTGAACGTTAAAATGACTATACGACAAATATTTCGCTTTCCTTTTACACGGCAACCTTTCCACGAATATGACTTCAAAGACAGACGCACGCGCTCTGCCGATCTCTCTCATTCATTGTCTGTGGGAAGCCGTAGGCAACAAATCACCATGATAAACAGTCTTGTTATCATTATGAACTTGTTTAACATTCAATACACATGCATGAAGTTCAAAACAAGGGTATAGCCTTATAAAAAAAAAACGTGAATATTGCTGCGGTTACTTGCAATCCTCTGCGGTTGACTTGTCAGTGTGTGTGGTACTACAAGATTGCGGATATCGCGTCAGCCCTACTACTGCTGCTGATATACTGCGTCCTCTGTCGTCTACACCAGTGCAAGTTTGTGAAAGCAGTTGTATCAACACTCTGGAAGGGGGATTGTTCTTTACAACCATCCATTCTCAGTTGAATGTCTATAATAATAGTATCGATATGTTGCATACAGTCCTGTAATTCAGGTAACAGCTGAAAAAAAATGCTTTTTTCAAAAACACTGATCTAAATCTCGAAGATCAGATCGGATCGAATCGAATCGAATGAGGATAATCGATTCAAGATCTTGAGAATCGGAATCGAATCGATTCTTGACATTTGAATCGAAACCCAGCCCTACAATATGCCAATTTTTCTTACAGTAGAAGACAATTAACTGATTCTATGTGAAAAAAGGGCCAGTGAGTTCATGAAGGCCAGCAGGAAGCAGTTAGAGATAGCAAGTTGTGGTGTGATGTCAGGTTTAATTAGCCAACAGGGCCTGAGGACTCATTACTCACCGAGCAGAGGATAGGAGACTCAGAGGGAGAGCTGTTTACCACACATCCTCCTCTCTGGTTCCTGTGCATCACCACGGGGTCTTGATAAAGGGCACACAAAACCACCAATGACCCCCTTTAGAAATATGTCAACCATTTCAAAACATAACAAGAACAATTATGTGCATCTACTGTTGGGTATGAGCAAGTCAAACACAGGTCAGCGATGTTTGGAATCATGCATCTAATAGAGAGAGAGAGAGAGAGATGGGTTTCACTCACTTCTTTTCATCCTATCACCCTTCACATATTCCAAAGCCTAAGCTCTTATTAGTCTGATATCGAACTGACCGTGGTTTGAGAACTGACATGTTTGCTTGACAGCGTTCGATCGATACCGTTTGCCTTGATATGTGTGATCACGGACGTTGCAATTACAGAGCCACATCAGTGATCCAGATGTGGTTCTTTTGACATAAATCATTCAGGATTTCGCTGGTGTGAGACCACAGTCCGTTCGGATTGATTAACAGGATAAATTGTATCAGCAGTATAAGGTTGCCCAAATACATAGGGCGTATTAAAGTCTAAGTCTTTAATTACTCTGATGTGAAGCATACTGTGAATACAACATTTACACTAATGGTTAAAAGTTTGAAATAATTACGTTTTTTTATGTTTTTGAAAGAAGTCTCTTACAATTTAAAATAACTGCTTTCTATTTTAATATATTTTCCAATGTTATTTATTCCTGTCATGGCAAAGCTGAATTTTCAGTATCATTATTCCCGTCTTCAGCAATGTCACATGATCCTTCAGAAATCATTCTAATATGCTGATTTGCCACTCAAGAAAAATTAATTATCAAATGGTGAAAACGTTTTTGCAGCTTAGTTAGTTTTTAGTTTTGTTTAGTGTTTTGGGGTGGAAAAAAGGGTTAAAAAATGAAAAATGAACTTAATACAAAGATTCAGCAAAGATGCTTTGATCAAAAGTGACAGTAAGAAAATTTATAATGTTACAAAAGATTTCTATAAAAAAAAAATGCTGTTATTTTTTACTTTATATTTATCAAAGAACACAAAAAAATGGTTTCCAAAAAACAACTATTAGCCAGCAAAAACTTTTCAGCATTGATAAGAACCATTCATAATTATTTAGCACCAATATTAATAATATTATTAATATATTATATAATGTAATATAATAGTATGATACAATATTATATATCATATAATAAATCAATTGAGCAGCAAATCAGCATATTAGAATAATTTCTGAAGTGACTCTAAAGTAATGGCTGCTGATAAGCTTTGACATGACAGGAATAATTACTTTTTTTTTTTTTTATGTTTAAAAAAAAGGCAAGTTTTTAAAAATAATATTAATACGGAGCCCCTAAAGGGATGTGGTGGTGAAAAACATTTGGGATGGGAGAATTAAATTTTTTCCCCAAATCTTTTGCATTCCCTCGCAAAACTGTTGCGTTCCCTGGCAAAGATATTTACCTAGTTTAATGACCCGCTGCCTGGCAGTGTTTCAGGGCCATAGATAGTGTTTGAACTTTGACTCAAATATAAAGAAATGCGGTCAGTGATTAACTCAAGTATAATATAGCCTATATTTGGGGTTTTGCACTTTGCAGACGGTCAGATTCAGATTTGTCTCTCAATTGTCTCGTTGTCTAGGTTACTATGATTGATTGTAAATAGGTGTAGTTTGTGTTTTAACAACATTTAGCTCACGAATATTGATCCGGGAAGTTCGAATATGTATACATTGCCAACTTCACTGAACTCCTTGAGTTAAGCACTGACCGCATTCCTTTACATTTGAGTCCAAGTTCAAACATAATGAAACCTCCAAACCTCCATTAACGTGCGGAGCTCTGAAACACTGCCAGCGGGACAACAGGGGGGTGTCTGTCCGAGCCATAGACTGTAAAAAAGTCCGTGCTCACAACATGTTTTTCGTGGGAACGCACATATCTTTGCGAGGGAACGCAAAGTTTCTCTGGGGAACGCAAAAGATTAAAAAAAAAATTAAATTAAAAAAAGATATCTCCATCTCAATTTTTATTATTATTATTTATTATTATTATTATTATTAAAATCAGTTTTGGCGCCCATCGAACAAACATACCGCGGTCTCGGGCAACAACGTTCAATTGACTTAATAACTTAAAATAAAAAAAATGGTTAAGCTTACCCGTCTCTGTTTGTTCACGAGCACATTGCTGGTCTTATTATAATGCATTGTTTTTCATTTTCCCTTTGTCTTTTTCTGTTCTCCGCAAAAAAACATTTCCCCTCTTTTTTCTTTTTTGGTCATGTGAATGGGTGAGCGGTTGATAAAATAAATTTTTGAACTCATTCAAAATGCTAAACAACAATTAAATGTTAACAATTCAATAAAAAATAAACAAATAAGCTTTTGATATATAACGTTTTGTGTTAAAGGTAGGCCTACACTGTGCACCCTCTAGCGTTTAAAAACAACAGCTGCTTTTGCGGAATAAGACTGTTTTGGTTGTGCTTCGGTTCTAAAGTGACTGTGCGGATGAATAGGTTCTTTCTCGTAACTAAAAAAAAAATCATACTGCTCATAAAATATTCAAAACTAGGCTTAAGAGATATAACAAGTTTAGATGGAAGGATCTTAAGCTGAAGTTACGTTAATAGCGGTAGGCGTAAATTACTTGGTAGAAAATAAATTCCAGCGCAGCTAAGTTACAACAATCCATATTGAGATGACCTTTCACAATTGTTAAGATAATGCTTTACAATTAACTCTGTTAGAGAGCAACATATCTGTTCAATAAAATACCTTACTCACCTCACCTGCTGAGCAATAAAAACACCATCTCCCCTATCTATCTTTGAAAAGCCAAGCCATTGATTCTCGTTTTATTACGAGCTCTGTCGTGTTCTCTTTTTGCCAACTGAGTCTCACGAGTCTCTCACTCACACACACACACACACACACCAAACACGCTTCAAAGTATTCGCTCGGAGGCGGAGCAACTTTTCTCTATTTAAGGATATGACGAGACACATGTAGCCTACGCAATTTCCTGCAAAAAAAAACATTTGGCTAGATCCACAGTCAATGGGCTAGATCTTAAAGACATAGGCCTACAAAAGGTTTTCCATAGTGAATCAGGGTAAGTGTTTGGAAGAAGGATTTATGATGATTACATTTTTGTTAATATTGAAAAAGAAAAAGAAAAAGAAAGGTACATAGTGTACCTTTCAAGAAGATTTTGAAAGAATATTTTTTCCAAAATGGTGCTCACACCTATATGCACTGCATAAATAATTTTTGCATCCCTTTTCACAAAATGACTGTTTTACTGTACTTTTGATTAAATAAATGCAGCCATGGTAAGCATAAGAGACTTCTTACAAAAACATTTCAAAATCTTAATTATGACCAGTAGTGTGTATGTGAAACAATAATTGGAGAATCTCACAGCAGCCATAAACACCCATTTGTTAACAGAGCAGGAATCCATATCATCCAATTCAAACACATTTCGGAATGGATAAAATGTAGCCTATTTTCAGACTGAGTCAGACATATAGGGTAAAATGAAAAACCATGTCTGGAAGCTATATGGATTGTTTTTAATTACCCTTAGCTTGGGGCATATTGGTTATTTCAAAGTCTTTGTGTTGGTTTGATTATTAGAATGCACCTGTTCATTAGTCACATTTATACCTCCATATTAATCAGCACTCTCAAAGATAATAAAGGCCATCCATGCATACTAATTGAAACATAAAATTATCAATTGAATTGATTCTTGACAATATCGCCAGATGCATCAAAGCAGAATAAATTAAGGTAAATGAGGCATTTGAGGTAAATTATTATTATTTGGTTAGCATCCTTTATTTATTCAACTGAACGGGTTTAATTGATCCTTCCTCAATGTTTTGCTAAATTAAATGATATAGGTCAACAAAAACTTCCTTCATTTTAAACTTAAGTTCACCTCAAAGCAGATTCCACGAAAAGCCCAAACCCGGTCCTCTGAGTCTAACACTCCATTATTAATGTGATTCAGAGCCTCCTGTGAGCTGGTCTTTGGAGGATGTTTCAAGTCTCTAACTCTCTTCCTCTTTCAATGCTGTCGGCGCAGAAGGCTCAATCCCTCTGGCGCACACCTGGCTAGTACAAAGACTTGGCTAAAATCACCCATATTTGTCCTCTAAAGTCAAACAGCAACAGTGCATGCACATACACTAAGAAAGCTGTGTTGGCTTATTCAAATGTACATCTGGTCTACATTTGAGTGTAACATGAAATATTCTCTCAAGTCTATAGGGTATTAACGTAAGAATACTTCTTAATATGCAACTGATGGCCTATATTTGGGAGATAACTTTTGATGTTGAGGCTCCATCAAAAACTGATGTGATGGGAGCAGAGGGAATGTGGTACAGGAACAAACCAGGCTTTCTAAAATCAAAAACAAAACTGCTGTGAACAAGCATTGAGGAATAATTGAAGGAAGTGCTTTTTCAACAACGTTTCTGCCATCCATTACAGCTTTAGCATCAGATGCCCCCGGTGTCAATCCTCCAATAAAACCAACTCCAATGGAGAAACGTATCATTTATCAGGGTCATTTGCATTTAAATTCAGATCAAGAATTGAGGATGTCAAGCTGGAAGGCCATGAAACAAAAAATGAAGCTTCAATAAACTGGGAAAACTGTTACACACAAAATCAGATGATGATCAGATCTGCTTGAAGAGGCAAGGCGATAATAACAGATGAGAAACTAATGGATATTGAACTTACTAAAATACTAGAATAATTGGGACTTGATTATCTTGGAGAGCCTCTCTCTATCCAGGTTCAGTGTGCCGACAGTTGGAATAAGAACAATGACATGGACTGTCAATAGAGTGTAGATGATGTTTGCCAAGGCTTAGTTAATGAATTCTCTCCTCATAAATATTCATTTAGTGCGTTTACCTACTGCTTCTGAATCTAATTCACCCCTTAAGCCCTGAAAGCATTTTTAGAGTTGTTGTTTTTTTGAGTGGCATACACAAAAGAAAAGACTCATAACTCCAAACCTATAGCAAGGAGAGTCCAAAGGTAGGTATCGTTTGATAGAAAACGTTTTAGATTTATAGGAAAAAAAATGAAACATTTGAACATTCTCATCTTGAGAAACTGCTGATAAAAGACAAAAAAAACTTTTTTTTTTATTATAATGAAAATTCTTATTATTATAATAAATTATTATTACTATAGTAAATTATTATTATTATAATCAATTATTATTATTATAATAAATTATTATTATTATTATTTATTTTATTATAAAAGGGGAAACCATTCCCCTTTAATGAATGACTTTTTTTTTCTTTTTTTTTTGCAGGGGTGAAAGACTATTAAGGGATACTATTAACTATTATTAAGGGATAATAACATCAAGGATGGTTTAATAGAAAGAGCTGATAATTATCCAGTCCTAGAAGACCAGATTCTATCAGCTGATCAAATAATTAAATCATTAAATAATTTTGCAGCCAGTAAATTGAATAGTCAAACTATGACTGAGTTTAAGCAGTGACTCATTAGACCATTTGATCTTTATTACAAGAATTACCATGTATTACCATTACAAGAAAGTGAGGGCAAACTATTTTCATTTTGCCTACAGCATCTGTTTTTGTCTGTTATTGTTGGGTTATAAATTGAGTCTGTTTGCTTGCCATCTCCCAAGAGAACTGTGATACTTAAAACACTGTTCAAATTGCACCTCCATATTTTATTATATACAATTCCATCACCGTACTGCGGTACTAAAGAGAATGAATTATAGCTGCAGGTGGAATTTCAGTTGGACTCATATTGAAGTTTTTGATGGTATATCACTGGAAATGATGTCTGTAGAAGAACTGAACTTAAAAAATAATAATAAATTGCAACAATAACAGCATTAATAAAGTTATCATTTCTATTTGTATTACTTATTATTATTTTTCTTTTATTATTTATCCAGCATATTCTTTCAATTTATTCTTACATCTGAAATGCATCAGATTAAGGGACGCTTTGTTTTATCAGCTAACAATTGTTATAATCTGTTTCCATCCTCCTTATCTTCTCTCGCATCATTTTCTGGTTGTTGATCCTGATTCGTGTCTGTTGCTTCATTTTGAGAGTCCTGATGGCTAATAAACCATCCTATGTTCCTATGGAAACAGTGATCTCACAAAAGTCCAAACGTATTCTTGTGGCTAATCTAAATGCGAAATTACGAGATTATCTATCTCAGATAGCGTTCTTGTTAAACTTTTTGTATCTACCAGGCCATGATGATTTGACCTTCTCCCTCATCTAACCTAAAGTTTTCAATTCTAAACAGCCTGCAAGCTGTTCAACAGACCAGATCCAAGTGATTCGGCTGTGTTTATGTCAAAGCATGACCTTTTTTGTTGGATTGGCTTTGACCTTTTTGAACGTCCATGTACGATTGAGAACGGTTTAAAACCAGGCACCTCACCACGTGACAAAGCCTTCCTCTTCCCCACTAGTTTTGCACCCAATACCTGATCTAACACTGGAGGTCACAGCGCTAATCGCGTGAAGAGGCAAATGTGAAGTGTTTGCCACAGCCTGTGGCGCTCTGGAGAGGCCGGAGATTTGAAACAATCTGCTGCCTCCTGTCTGCTGAGACACTGGCATAAGTAAGAGGGCAGGAAGTATGCTAATCATGCCTTATCCTTTTTATTTATAGAGCTGATCTCCTCTGAGTGCTCGCTCTCTCTCTCTCTCCCTCTCCTGATCTGTTTTGATGAGGAATGTGATGAGTCACAGGAAGGCGGATGAATGTTAACCTGGCAAAAAACTACGCAAGGCATAATATTGTGTAGCTACTAGCTATATGAGATGTATTTTCCCTCTTGAGGGCAAACACTGATTTGTAATGTCCTCTATGAAAGGCTAAAACATCAATTTTAGGGGAGCAAGTGAAGTGTCTAATGTAGTGTTAGGATGCATTTGTCCTTGACATGATTCAATTAAACAGTATTAAGTTACTTGTGCTAACCAGGTTTTACTGCTGAGTTGCTACAGGCAAAAAGTGTCTATGCACATTTGATCTCCTTTAATGTTCGTTCACATTGCGTATTTCTTTTTGTAGCCCGTTTAATATATAGCAGTCACATAAATGCCATTTTTATGAAGACGATCACTGCTTAGGCTTCACATCTGTGACAGGGGTGTCAGATTTAAGAAAGCCGCATTAGTTGTATAATCCACTCACTGTAATCTTGTTAAAACTGGCACAATATTTGAGCTGTAGGCAAATTTGTTCACTATGACATTTCTTCTTGAAATTATTGTCTTGCATTTGACTTTGAATAACCAGTCCAGATTGTATGAAAGTCATTTTTCAGTCTTAATTAAAACTTGAATTAATGCATGATTATACTTATAGTTATACAAAGCGAAGCTTGCCTTCACATGCTGTCAAACTGCCAGGTTTAAAGGGATAGTTCCCCAAAAATGAATTAAACAACAATAAGGTCGTTCCAAACCTTCAAAGACTTTCGTTCATCTTCGGAATACAAATGAAGATCTTATGAAATCTGAGAGCTTTCTGTCCCTCCATTGACAGCTATGCAACTGACACTTTAACGCTTCATGCTTTTATTCACATTCTGTATACATTGATCAGCGAACACAAACAGAAGCTCAACCATGCTTTAAAGCACGAGAACAAACCTTATTGGTTCTTGCAGAAGCTCAAACGTGCTGCGTAACACATGAGAATGAACCTCATTGGTTCTCACGCGGCAAGCGAACGTGCTTTAGCTTCCAATTACCACAACTGATGTTAGCGCTGATGAATGTTTATATGTGAATAAAAGCTTAATTTAAATCTGTTCATTATATATAAAGCAATCGTGTCTCTTCAGAAAATTTGGACAAAACTGCTCAATTCATATGGATTAGTTTACGATCTCTTTAAGAACTTTTTGAAGCGTCAAAGTGGTAGTAGCGTATAGACTCAATGGAGGGACAGAAAACTATCAGATTTCATTGAAAATATATTGTGTTTATAAAGAAGAATAAAAGTCTTACGGGTTTGCAACGACATGAGGGTGAGTAAATAATGACAATTTACATTTTTGGATGAACTATCCCTTTAAGAAGCTGGCAGGCAAGTTGCTCTGAACAGGTTTCGTATATGCTAATTAGAAGAATAACTTCACGCCTGTAGAGGTCTATCTGTCCTCCAAATCAAAGAATGAACAACATCTTGATAGGAAATGATCTGAAAACATTCCCCTTTAATGAATGCCGCCCCTCTCCTCCCATTCCAGTCGAGAAACTATGCAATGTAATGACACATGCCACTAATGAAGAACATTTTACCATGCAGACTCCAAATAAAATCAGACAGAATTAATTACAGTGAGGCGGACTGATCTTTTCGGCTTGATAAATCATAAAGCGACATTAGGCCTTAGACATTCTAGAATGCCTGGCTTTGATAAACAATATCCTCCCTCCTGTATTGACCCAAGAAAAACATTGCACAGATATTATCAAACTGAGTTCTGCCTGAAAGCGACTGTTTATCCCAGGTATCTAAAGTATTTTCTTTCTGGACCCATCACATATTTCATCATTTAGGCTATCGGTTCTTCCAATAGAGGGTATGCGCATGACGTCACCGTCGGCCGGAGTGAATGCGGTCACGCCCACAAGTGGCAAAAAGACTGAGCGGCAGCATTTGTTTTCAGCGTGAATGCCGTGAAAATCACACAAAACACATCTACAACAGGAAAGAGCTTTGCGATTGACTGTACAACTAGATTTGACCAGAAATCTGAGGTACTGTATATTTTTACAGACTGCAAAAAGCTACAGAACAGACTATATTCTGCATAATTGGATGTTTTTAAATAAACACTGACAAAAAACTATACAAGTTTTAGGGCTGGACGATATGATGATATACATTATAACATTAATGTAAGTGATCACTCGGATTTAGACCTATCTATATTGTATTTATATAAAACGTTTACAGGCAAATTTTCTTCATTTATTTCCCCGGCGTCGAAATCAGGCACATATAAATGTCAGGAAACACGATTCCTGGCTGCATGTCAATATCCATGGATCACTGGATCTTTGATAAGTTGTAAGGAACACTATATCGAGTCCAACTTTTAGTTTAAACTGATAATAGTTTGTTTTACTCGCGTTAACGCAGTTTCCCCTATTAACTCCAGTCACGCAGCAGCTCTTTTGCCACTCAGTCCGGCTGAGGGGGGCGTGTTCCGGCGGGGAAGTGACGTTAATGCATTGCCTCTATTGCATTCCATCATTCCAACTCGAGCCCAAACTATCTTTTTTGGGGGGGAAACACATCCATAGCTTTAAAAATAATCTTTTAACACTATTTCTAAAGCAGCTGCATGTTCTTTATACCTCATATGAATTCCCATTTTGATTGGTACATTTCAATCACAAACCTATTCACAGAACTCATGATGATTGACTGGAGTGGGAAAGAGACTGAACACTTGACAGTTGCCAAAGAAAGTTTTTACCAATCCTGAAGGAAAATGAAGCTCAAATCTTTCAAAACCATTCATTGATATGACATTTAAATGCCAGCTACACAGAGAAGTGTGTTATATTAATAAGGTTTTATGACTTCTTAAGAAGGCAGTTTATACACATCTAGAACATCTATATTTTCTTGTTACCACAAACACACAATTACATGTCCGCACTGCTGTGTGACAAGCCTGTACCAAAAGCAATTACATTTATTTATTTTTCCTACCAGAATCTAGAAAAGCTCCAATAAATCTTTATAACACACCTGTGCACATGACCAAAAAAAGCTCAAGGCTCATTGACCTGAATACAAAGCAATTCAACTGCTGATGACTATAATTAGCATGTATTACAATACTTGGACTAAACTGATCATTTCAAAACATTCACACCCATTTAAATGGGTACAAAAACCGCCATAAAGACCACTGTGCTTACTGTGCTTCCACGAAAAAAACATGTAGAGACGGTCAAACATAGAAATTTGCTAAATGCCTTGGGCCATTAAGACAAATTAAAACCAATGCACTGCACTCTAATGCACTAATGTTATTAATTGTAAGTCATGGTTCCAGTTTGAATCACAGTCCGTAACAATATCTCACACTAGAGTAAGAGAGGAGAGTGCTGCAATATTTGAAAAACCAGCTCTAAAAGCCCATCCAAATGCTGGTCTAATGTGGTTTCCTCAACCACTGATGCATAATTGGATGTTTGTGGTGATATAAAAGTAGCTCTGTGTATAGAAGGTGATGAACTCATCAGAAAGCCAAAAAAACTTTGGCTGCACCTCATTCTAAATCAGTAGAAAATTGTGGGGACTATCAAGGGTTCACTAAATACGATGCGGTTATCTGCAACTATTATCATGCTATTATATAAATATAATACGGAAAAACTTATTAGAAATGTTGCCTTGACAATTAACTGAAATAAAATATGTTGAAGTACTAAAATTACTAAAACTTAATGACTGTGTGTGTGACTATGGTTCTCTCCCATCTGGTTCTTTCTCATAATTAAAAAAGAGAGAGATTGAAATATCCTTCTGCTCATAAAACATTCACTATTAGGCTAAGAGGTCTACTAAGACATCGGTTCCCAACAGGGGGGTCGCGACCCACAAGGGGGCCTCAGCGAGCTCTGTGGGGGGTCGTGTCATATTTTGAAAAGTTTTAAACAATGAGCATTAAATAAACTTTTTTCTGTTCAAAATTTACAAAATGTTATCCTGAACCACTATGGTACACCTATAAAAAGTGTTTACATTGGGACTACTTTACACTGGTTGGGATCGCTGCCGCTGCGGAGTAGTTTTTGAGGCCCCAGACAGCAGTCATTTAGTAATAGCCTATATTCTTTCTTTTTTTACCTACACACCACTGTGAATATTTTTGTTTTTGGATTTCAAATAGGGCCAATATATAGGTTTCTCCTAGGCTTACGTTTTTAAATTACAAAGAGCCTACTGATGTTTTTGTCATTGTATTTTCAATATTATAGGCTATTATTTGTGCATACACATATCTGATTATAGTAAACATACCGTTTGTTTGAAAAAAACATATTTTGTTATCCTTGCTGCAAGCTTACAAGAGCGATAATATCATTAAATGTGAAGGGGGGCCCTAAAATATTTTCTTGGGAAAAAGGGTGTCTCAGACAAAAAAAGGTTGGGAACCACTGTACTAAAAGATATAACCAGTTTGGATGGAAAGGATTTCAAGCTGACTAAGTCAAGTCAAGTCAAGTCAAATATATTTATATAGCGCTTTTCACAATACAGATTGTATCAAAGCTGCTTCACAGTATCAATCAAAACAACTTAACAATGTTTGTTTATTACTGGAAAAAAAGACATCCAAGTTTGGTAGAGCTGATCAATGGTATGATTGGTTAATTAATTTGAATATCCCCAACTGAGCAAGCCAAAGGCAACAGTGGCAAGGAACCGAAAAACTCCATCCAGTGACCTAAAGGTGTCCTAACACACCATCAGATGACCCAATGGAGAAAAAAAAAACCTTGGGAGAACCCAGGCTCAGTCGGGGGCCAGTTCTCCTCTGGCATTTATGAACTAGAGGCCGAATTTACAGTTACTGTAAGATAAAAAGTTTATATGAATGTCTGGCTAAATAGATGCGTCTTCAGTCTAGTTTTAAACTGTGAGAGCGAGTCTGAGCAACGAACAATATCAGGAAGGCTATTCCAGAGCTTCGGAGCTAAATGTGAAAATGCTCTGCCTCCTTTTGTGGATCTGGATATCCTAGGAATGACCAGAAGCCTCGAATTTAGTGATCTTAAAGAGCGCGATGGATTGTAAGGCGATAGAAGATCCGTTAAATAGACTGGAGCTAAACCATTTAGAGCTTTATAAGTCAAAAGCAATACCTTGTAATTAATACGGAACTTTATAGGTAACCAATGAAGTGATGATAAAATCGGTGTTATATGATCATATTTTCTTGATCTAGTAAGAACTCTAGCGGCTGCATTTTGGACTAACTGTAGCTTGTTTATTGAAGATGCAGGACAACTAGCTAATAAAGCATTACAGTAATCTAGTCTCGAGGTCATGAATGCATGAACTAACTTTTCTGCATCAGAGACTGATAGCATATTACGTAGCTTAGCAATGTTTCTAAGGTGGAAAAAGGCTGTTTTTGTAACATATGAAATATGCTTTTCAAAAGACAGGTTGCAGTCTAATGTAACACCCAGGTCTTTTACTGTAGCGGATAAAGTAACAGGGCATTCTACTATGTTAAAGTCGTGCTGTGAAAGGTTTTGTGGACGGTTTTTACAACCGATAAGTATTACCTCTGTCTTGTCTGGATTTAATAAAAGAAAATTACGCGTCATCCAATCTTTTATATCTTTAACACAATCTGTCAATTGGGATAATTTAGCGTATTCATCTGGCCGTGATGAAATATATATTTGAGTGTCATCAGCATAACAATGGAAACTAATTCCATGTTTCCTTAGAATATTACCAAGTGGCAGCATATATATTGAGAATAATAAAGGGCCTAACACAGATCCCTGCGGCACTCCATAGTTTGCCGAAGTTATGATCGATTTTTCTCCATTTAAGTAGACGAAATGGTAGCGGTCAGATAAGTATGACCTGAACCAGCTTAATGCTTGTCCTTGAACACCAGTGTAATTTTGTAGTCGATCTAAGAGTATTGTGTGATCTATAGTGTCGAACGCAGCACTAAGATCAACTAAAACTAGTACTGAGATACAGCCGTTGTCCGAAGCTAAAAGTAAATCATTTGTGATTCTAACAAGCGCAGTTTCAGTGCTATGATGTGGCCTGAATCCAGACTGAAACTTTTCATAGATGTCGTTTTCTTGCAAGAAAGAGCCGAGTTGACTGGACACAACTTTTTCTAATATTTTTGACATAAATGGAAGATTCAAAATGGGTCTGTAATTTGCTAGGTTATTTGGATCTAAATGTGGTTTCTTAATAAGAGGTTTTATAACAGCCAGCTTGAACGTTCTTGGAACATGACCTAAAGATAAAGATGAGTTAATAATATTGAGAAGAGGCTCTTCCACTATAGGTAACACTTCTTTCAGTAGTTCAGTTGGTATAGGATCTAATAAACACGTTGTTGTTTTAGATGAAGTGATAAGTTTATTTAACTCTTTTTGTTCTATGGTTGTAAAGCATTGCAATTGTTCTTGCGGGGTGATAATTGCGGCTGAATTATAAGGCGCGAGTAAAGATTGAACATTTACGATTTTGATTCTGATGCTTTCAATTTTTTCGGTGAAGAAGTTCATGAAATCATTACTACTAAACTGTAACGAGGTATTTTGTTCAGACAACGCCTTTTTATTTGTTAGTCTAGCCACGGTATTAAATAAAAACCTTGGATTATTTCGGTTGTTTTCTATTAATTTGCTGAGGTGCTCAGCCCTGGCCGTTTTAAGGGCCTTTTTATAACGTGACATACTGTCTTTCCACGCGATTCTAAAGACCTCTAAATTAGTTTTTTTCCATTTACGCTCTAAATTACGGGTTTCTCTCTTTAAAACATACGTAGTATTATTGTACCATGGTGCTTTACTTTTTTCTCTGACCTTTTTTAATTTAATGGGTGCAACAATATCCAATGTTCTAGAGAGAATGGTGCTCATAGTGCTAGTTAGTTCATCTAGTTCATCTGTTTGTTTGGGTTCAGGCAGCAGCTGCGACAGATCAGATAAGCTATTTGAGAAATGATCTATGGTGGATGGAAGAATTGTTCTACCTGGTCGATAACGTGGCCCAGCATGACATATTACAGCAGTACTTAATATGCAAGTTACCATATAATGGTCAGTGACATCATCACTTTGTGGAATGATATCTATATCGGTTGGATCGGTTCCATATGATATAATTAAATCGAGTGTATGATTAAGACGATGAGTTGGTCCGGTGACGTTTTGCTTGACCCCGAAGGAGTTTAATAAATCTGTAAACGCAGCCCCTAACGCATCATTTAAATTATCTACGTGTATGTTAAAATCTCCAACAATTAATGCTTTATCGACGTTGACCAAAAGATCTGATAGAAAGTCAGCAAACTCTTTTAGGAAATCGGCGTAAGGCCCTGGAGGTCTATATACGGTAGCCAATGCTAGAGATAATAGGGATTTTTTTCTTACATCTAAGAGCGTAACATTTAGCACAAGTACTTCAAACGAATTAAACCTATGACGAGTTTTCTGAGTAACATTAAGGATATCTCTGTAGATTGTTGCAACACCGCCGCCACGACCGATCAGACTAAGTGAAATCGTTACTGTATCTATACCCAGGGCCAGCAACGCTACAACAATCCATAAATGACCCTTTATAGTAGACGATGCTTTCCATTGAACTCTGTTAGAGAGCTACATGGCAATTGATCTGTTCAATAAAATGCCTTACTCGCCAACTATAATACTTAAAGGGGTCATATAATGCCATTTTCATACAAGTTAATTTGATTCTTTAGGGTCTAAAATGAAAAGTTTGTAATATACTTTAATTAAAAATTCTCATTAGTATTGTAAGAAAACACTTATTTTACCTGGTCAAAAACAGCTCTGTTTTCAGCACGCCATTTCAGTGCATATGACTTTAAATGATAATGAGCTTCGCTCACTCCGCCCCTCTTTACTGCAGCGTTTCACACAATGCACTTGGAGTGTTGCCTTGACAACAGTTGAGGGTATATTTTGGAGAGAGAATGGCAGCGGGAGTCTCTGAGGACACATCTGTGCAATCGTATCGGTCATGGAGTCGCACGCGAAACAAGATGACGGCCGCAAAGAAGTTTGACAATTAAGGCTCGAACAGGACGTTTCTGAATGGTTGGTTAACGTAATGTCACTTTGATCGATCTTTGTGTACTGGCAGGGTAGAGTAACTACGAACGTGAGATGTACGAACGCAATGTGTTTACTGATGTATACGTACTCAGTTTGTAATAACAC
Organism: Tiaroga cobitis; assembly: GCA_030578255.1. Classification (NCBI taxonomy): domain Eukaryota; kingdom Metazoa; phylum Chordata; class Actinopteri; order Cypriniformes; family Leuciscidae; genus Tiaroga; species Tiaroga cobitis. Next base: position 14,567,826 of record CM060604.1, on the reverse strand, counting down.
AATAACCATAGCGCGTTGTTCATTATAAACGTGGGATTATGAATTATATTGAGAACGTCGTATAGAAAACATGCCGTAATGTACCCTGAGTGTAAACCTTAGACGCATTCATAGTGAAGCGTGCAAGCGATTTGCAAAGATTAATATAAAATATACAATTTTACACTCACTTCTTCTTGAGGTGCAGCAGGGACATGAATAGTTGGTACAGATTCTTTTTTCAGGAGCAGCTTCTTAGCAAAACCAGCTTTATACTGAGTCTGACCCTCGTTTATAAAGCAGTCTGGTGAGAAAAGATTCGCGAATCGCGCAAACATGAAAGCATTGACGTTGCTCGTGGAATACTCCCTTCGAAAACAAAACTCAGCCACTGCGTCTTCAGCGGTTCGGATTTAGGAACATCAAAATGACTGTGTTCGTTAAGGGGGTAATCCACCAGCCGGAAACTGAAGTCTCCCCGGGGGCCGCCATTGGCTAACAAGCCTTCACCTGCTGTTAGCATTCCATTGATTCCCATTCATTTTGGTGTCACTTTGACAGACTCTGATAGACTTTTCTGGATGCCTGATATCTTTTCAGAGCACACATATGTAATACTGAGACAGTGGTGTATCACTCCATAAACAAGAGGGCAGATAAAAGAGAAAGAGTGACCAGGATTCAAGTGCAGTCACCAAATCGAACACTTACTCACCCTTTATTCAACTTTGTCCTTAAAGGACTGAGTTCACTAAAGTTCTCTGGTACATTTAAAGAGAAAAACAAAACTTTGTTCTCAAGGGGTATCAGAATATTTGATTTATCTGGAAGTAGTATATTAAGTCTTAAAGGGGCACATTTGTCTTTGTTTACTCACTTTTAAGTCTTTTTAAACCAGTACAAAAACATTTCTTTTGTGGAACACCAAAAAAGATGTTTAGTTGAATGTCCGACCTGCTCTCTTCCAGACAATGAAAGTGAATGGGGAGCAGAAGCTTTCATCCTTCAAAAAGTAAAAGTAAAATGAAAACAAATTAGAGTGATCCATATGACTTGTGCACTACATTTCAAATATTTGGAAACCTTTCAAGAGCTTTGTGTGAAAAGCTCACCTCGAAAAATCTTGTTTGTCAGCTGTGGTCACCATTCACTTTCATGTTATGGAAATGAGCAGCATGGACATTGTGCATAAGTAACTCCATTTGGATTCCTCTGGGAAAAAAAAGATTTTCATTTGATTTTTTTTTTTTGATTTTTTTTTTTTTTTGAAGACAAGCCAAAATGGTCAAGGTCTTTTAATAAAACTTCTTAGCAAACTTAACGGTGTCAACTTGTTTGTTCCCGGGGCAAGAATTCAAAGAGTAAACGTTTAGCGGGATTGAATTATTTTGGTTTCCACTGAAGGATCCAGCACGTTGTTAGCAAAGAATCGTAAACATGGAGAAAATATAGAGACGGAAAATCTGAAAAACCTCGGTGTTCGTAGTTACCCTTTCAAACTGAATGACAATGAACATAGTGTTTTAGGCCAAACGGAAGAAAGAAGGAAACTGACATATTTCACCCAAACCCCTGCAGCAAAACAACGTCGAATACAGTATCTTAAGTCTTTGGTACAGGTAAGAAAGCTGTTGACATAGTGTTCCATTTTTTTTACCATAATGCTGTTTAAAGAGTATACGATACAATTTTCAGTGATAACCCCACTCTTACAATAACTGTTTTGTTAATAAACCTCTTTCGGCCCGTGGGAAAGGATACAAAAAGCATAAGAAAATCTGTACATTTACATTTACATTTAGTCATTTAGCAGACGCTTTTATCCAAAGCGACTTACAATTGAGGACTAAACCAAGCGAGTCATCGTGAAGAGGCAAAAACAACGCAAGAAGTGTTCAAAATACAAAGTTCAGACATTGCTCGGAGTAGCATAAGCCAGGCAAGCGAGGATTTAAAGGAAAGGATTTTTTTTTATTTTTTTTTATTTTTTTTTTATGTTAAGTGCTCCCGGAAGAGATGAGTTTTCAGTTGCCTTTTGAATGCTGTCAGGGATTCTGCATCCCGGATGACGGTGGGGAGATCATTCCACCAGCATGGAACCGTGAATGAGAATGTCCTGGAGAGTGATTTTGTGCCCCGCTGTGATGGTACCACGAGCCGTCGCTCATTGACCGATCGTAGGCTTCTAGTAGTTTTCATATAAGATCTGGAGCTGTCAACAGTTGTGCAGACAAATATACTTGCATTTCTCAGTCCAGGTAACACGGAGAACGAACTCATCCGACATTTTAACACTAAAAATGGGTTGATAATTGGTGAAGTTACACCTTAAAATGACTTTATTAGTAGTAGTAGTATAGTAAAGACTTTTTATTGTTACACAAGATTTCTATATTAATTAAATCCTGTTCTTTTAAACTTTCAAAAACATTAAGTAACACAACTGTTTTAAGCATTAATAATAGGACAAATTTTTTAAAGCTCCAAATCAGTATAGAATGATTTCTAAAGGGATAAAGTGACACTGAAGACTGGAGTAATAATGCTGAAAATTCTGCTTTTCCATCACAAGAATAAATAAAATTTTAAAATATATTCAAGTAGAAAAACGTTATTTTAAATTGTAATAATTTATTATAAATTATAAATGTATTTAAAATAAATAGTTAATTAGCAGAGGCTTTTATCCAAAGTGAATTGCAGAAGTCTCATAGGAGGTATGGGAATAACTCATGACTTCTATATGGGGCACTATATAGGGATCGATTTAGTAGACTTATGGTCACCAGCCTAGAGCTTTACCTACTACTCCACAGCACCCCCACAAAAGGGGGTTTCTTTTTTTTTCTTTTTTTTTTTTTACATCACTTTCTCTCTCCCCATCCGATAAACAAACATACACACAGATTTTATACCACCACCTAAAATAATAGAGAACAGGCTTTCACAGGCATCACCTTTGCAGTTTTAGCATTCTGCAACTTGTGGAGATGTACTTTGTGTCCTGTTATCAATCCATATTAAGCCCGTCTTCTGAGTTTCAGTCTAAGCTAGTTTTCGGGGGGCCTGCGCATGAGGCCATGCGGTACGAGGCAGTAAATAAAACACATAAATGTGCCACAGCAGACACCAGCCCTTTCAATGTTAATAGGAGAGCATTGGTTACCCGAGTTTAAATAATGGCCTCCTGCTTCTATCTCTGGGGTCAGGTACCCTAGGTGGCTGGATTTATGGAGTTAGCAAATTGCTTTTCTATGCTCATTCTTTGCACCACTTTCTGTCTGGTCATCCTTTCTTTTAACACAGCATGTGGATGATGGAAAGGAACAGGGGGGTGATTGGCCTGTTTTTTTTTCACTTCCAGAGAACAGGACTTGTCTCACGGCCAGGGGAAAGCACGGAAAGGTGCTCATCAAAGGCGCGACTCTGCTGACACGTATCATTACCAAACCGTTTCTCACAGGACTTAAATGCTTTATTCCAGCATAGTTGGAGATGAGGCCACCGCTGATGCTGCTGCCAGTCAAGAGTGTTTGTGATGACCGAGAATGACTCTGCTTTTCAACTTACACAACTCAGAGCCATATTTGCCATATCCCTTGACTACTGGGTCATATATCCTATCACAACTTTCCACAACTATAAGGCAATCAGAGGTCATGTGATTGCAGGCGAAAACATCAAGCCAGACGGGAGGAAAACAAGAATACCAATTCAATTTATATAACCAACAGTATATGCTCTGTACCTGTAGAACTCGCAAAACTAGAAGCAGCTAGACAGATGTGTTTATCACAGTATTGGCAAGGCACTGTACTGATATCAAACATTCTAGTTAAGGGTTTGTTCTAGTCCCAAAATGTATTCTTAACTATATTATTTTCTGCCTCGCAAGCACTGCATTCCCTTCAGGATATGCAATCTAGTTTTTTTTTTTTTTTTGATATTTGCCGTCATATACATGCATTTTATATATCTATATATCTTAGTCAGTGCCATTGTTTCATCTCAAGTAAACACCAGTGAGGCACATTGATAAAAGCTACTTAAATGTCTTAATTTAACTAAGTTCTATGCCTGGCTTAATCTAAGCCTTGTCTGTGAAACGGCCATTGAATTATGATACACAGTATCGGCAGAACCTTCAAAGCAAACTTTAAATAGTTTACAATTTATCTTTCGCCGAATCTGTTGCCATAACTCCTGACATTTTTAGATCCCTCCTCTAAGTGGGCCAAAACAAAAAAACAAGGTAAACTTCCCCTGATACTTCTTTGTGTACAAACCACCGTCTGAGCAAATAAATTATGTAGTCCAAAAGTACATGCTGATGATTTGCGTAGGGAAAACAAAATCACTAAGAAAATGAGTTACAATTCAGAGGTGTAGTGGCACACACTGCACCAATAATAAATGGTCTGTCAAAACACAGTGTCATCAGACAACACTTGCTGTTTGTCACATACACAATGCATGGTGACAAGCATGATCTGGGGAAAAAGAAAGGGTTGTGACAAAGGAATACATTTTGAATGATTGGTAAATGCATTTTCAGATTACACAGAATGATTGAACATTCATGGTTCCCACAAACTGAGACAAAATAATTTCCATTTTGAACAGTTAATGATTACTGCATTTTCAGAATATTTTATAGAGATTGCTGTAAGTCAGGTACCACTCTTTTGAATTACAGTTTCAAACAAATTATATTCATTTGTGTACAAAGGTCTAACCCTCCATGCAGAGCATAACTAAAGAATTTTCAGTTCACTAGCAGTTTCAATGATTTTTCCATGACTTTGAATATTCACAAAAAACTTTATATTTTCAGGTTGGCTATGACTGTGGAACGTTAAAAAAAATGGTGACGGGAAGGGAAGGGGATGAACATGCATGATCTGGAAAGGATCTAAGTGGAAGAGGGTTGTGTGACAGTGGCATAAAAGTAATGACTCGTGAACAAAGTGGATGAGCTGATGACTTGATCATTTCAGCAGGATCTACTGTATAGATAGCATTAAGATCGGGCTCGACATTTATTACTTTTCCTCTTTTTGTGGCTGTTCAGCATGAACCAGCTCCAAGGGCTATCGGCATTTCAAAGAACATCAAAGCACGAGTCATGATAGCGCTTTTAAAGAAGCTTCAACCTTGTATTAGCCTACTGTGACACAACATTGGAAATTTATGAACGTGATTCGGGGACAAAATGTCAAAACCCGCACACATTTCATTTTCATAATGAGAAGTCAGACGCCATCTAGGCCTATGTCTGTCTGGAAGAGAAGAGAGCAGGGAAATTTGAGTTCGAGTAATTATAAGTAAAAGAAAAATCAAAGAAATACAGACAGAAGCATTTTTATAGTGGCCGTGCTCAACAGAAAACGTGAACGGTGTTCTTAGAACCAAGAAGGAATGATTCATATGAAGCGGTTATTTTAGTGAACATAAAAACATAGCTACTGTTGTGCGATTTCTAAACGAATGAATCTGAGACAGTAGGCTTAGCTTTTTATAGTTTGATTAATTCAATATGAGGCGTTTTTTCTTGTTTAGCTACTGAATAGAAACAGAGCGTGTAAATTAAAATACTATTATCATGTTTCCTGCACTAACACTGAATCTGCAGCTGAAACACAACTTGTAGTCCGAAAGAATGATCCTCATGAGACGATTCTTTTAGTGAATCAAAATCAAACAGCGTGCTGTCTCTAGTCCGATACTCGAATGTCCAGGCTCGTTTTAATTAATCAAAAACACTTCCGAATCAGTCGGAGTTAGTGAATTAAGTAATTTGTTTCTGTAAATTAGTCAGGTTAAGTCATAATTTAACTCCAACCGCTAAAATGATCACATAGCCTATGCCAACCGACAGCAAAGGGCAGTGACTGCCAGGAATTATATTTCTTCCTCAAAAGTACTAGCCTACTAAAAGAACAGATGAAACAGGAATACGTTTCAAAACCAGAACGTCAACATCCCAATTACATAGCATTTCCTTAAATCAGCCCATAAAGTCACTGGCAGATGAATGTCAAATAATTTAAGGATCACTTGCCAGATATTTTTTCTTAGACCATCGGAAAATATAAACCACAAGGTCTGCTACACTGACATGTCAACCGGCAAAACAAGAAAGATTAAAGATTGACAGTTAACAGCAGGCCTTTAGCCTACATGATATAGGAGTTGGCATTAATAATAATTAGGCTATGCACATCACTAGAATAATTTATCGCGCGTCTCTAAATTGAAACTAAAAAGCTTTACGGTTCTAATAATCAACACACTTGTGAAGTACAGCAAATAGTGTCTTACCTTTTCTTTTGAAAGGTGAGAAACAGCGAAAGTAAAGCACTTCAGATTTCCATTTTACACGGACGCTGAGATAAAAAGAGGAAAGCTGCGGGATGAGAGTGGAGTAGTGATGAACAGGCAGTCGGCGGTGAGCAAATAATCTCATACATGAACTAGTACATCAGCCGAGCAAGGGAGATATCGCGTAGTTTTGCGCTCGTGGAATTCATCGTTTGAAGTTCTGCACCTGCCTCAATTCATGATAACGCATCAACTGTAATCCCGGAGGAGTGTGCATATTCTTCATTCACTCCAGATGAAGTTTGCTGGACGGCATCGTGACGAGCTATCGCTGAAAATAGCACGGTCGAGAGAAGGGACACATCGTCGCGAGGCATCTCCAGAGCCCGTCATAAACACGAAGATGTGTCACGCAGAGTTGAAGGCGCTCGCATTTATGAGACGGGCTGTTAAACGTAAAGCCGTAGAGCTTTGCTCACACTACCTTGCTGCTGAGATTTCCAAGGATGCACTTGGACCAAGTTACCTAGGGAATGCTTAGTGTTCCTGTGGAAAACAATGGTCTTTATTGAATTTTAAAGGAGCAGTCTTTATAGCGAGAAGCATAATGTATATCCTTTGCATTCAAACCACAAAGTCCAGTTTGAGGTTTTTGAACAAACCAACCTATTAAAAAAATTCTGTAATTTTCTTTTTCATTTTTACAATTTAGGTCATCATCAAATGGTGCAAATATGTGTAATCATCTTAAAATTATCAGTACAATCAGGCACAGACTTGTGTGATTTACTCTGAAAATAATACAACTAAGTTATACTTTGAGTCAAATATCATACAAAAGCTTAATCACTACAAGTGAACAGGTCTCCAAACAAGTCCTGTTTCAAGTCCAATGGATCCTGACAAATGACAGCAACACACAACTTTGCAACACCTAATGCTACATCTGAGAGCAAAGGATTCAATTTAATGTGAGACCGGTCAACGATACATAACCGCATCTGGTTTATAGGAATAATAAACAAGACTTTTCATCAATCTTTGACATCAGTTTGAAATCGCTATAAATAATGAGAATTGTATTCTAGATGGCAGTTAAAACAGACATAATCATTTTTTTTTTCTTCAAATATTAAGGTTCATCACAATGTTTTAGTTATGTTTGCTGTGCACAAATGATAAAAAGGCAAAAAAGGCTTAAAATATACACAACACTAGAAAAGACTAGGCAGTAACAAAATGGTCTGTAATGTACATTTAGTATTTACAATGATGCAAGTGGTTCCTTTCTGACATCTTACGGAGGATGATTATAAAATATATACATGTTATATGAATCCCCTGACACCTGGATTTCCTGCCAGCATCAAGTCTGACTCGAGGGCTGCCTGTCATCTTGACAGCTGGAGCCGTGGCCAGTGTTGGTCTGAATAAAGTTGTTGAGGCCATCAAAGCCTTGATTAAAGAGAAACTCCATATACCAGTTCCAGTACTTCCCGGTCTGCAAACATGAAAAGAACAGTTACTGTGTATGACTAAGCTCATGAGAGACAAACATCAGAAAGGTTTTTAATAAAAAGAAGATGATATAACATTAGTACCTTTATGGAACCAATATCCACATCCTTCCTCTCCGGCCAACACTGATGAAGAGAACATAAATATTCATTGTTCTCCCTCTGCTTTAAATCTCAGTAGTACACTGCTGACTGCTGTTGCAGTCGGACCAAAAAAGGTACTTGTATTATTAAAGATGATGAAAACTCCAGTCTCACACAGCTTCCATGAATAATAAAATGTTATTTTATATTAATGGATCCTCTATAAAAGATACATTAATACCACATTTATCTTTGTCCAATCTTAAAGTTATTAGTGAAAAGAGGAGGCTGCCCTGTCCCCAGTAGTGACAAGGCTTTACACTTGATGTAATATAATCATCTAATTAGCGTGCGCAGCTGAGTCCCATTCCTTCTCTCCAAATGATATGACAGTCAAGCATCGCGGTACAATTACGAACTCTAGTGCTATTAAACGGCACTAGTCTGAGAATGTCTCACTCACCCTCTGATGAAATTCAATGGCATAGCTGAAAAGTGCCGGGTGGTGGATGAGGTCGAAACGGCACCAGGGTTCTGCTACTTTGCTCAGAGCAATTAGATCCTTGTCGATCTCAAGGTCTGAACCAGGGATGCCCCACCAGGAATTCCACATGGAGTTCACCATGGCTTGAAGGTTACGATTAAACTCCTTGTATGTGTTTCTGCTAATGTGGAAGGTTTGCTGTAATGTAAGAAAACATTAAACATGTAACTAAATGAAGTCAAGACCTGTCAGACAAGTGTTTGTGGGTAAAATAACGCCACACTAAGGGGATCTTCATGATTTACACAGTGAGACAAGAACCACCTTGTGAGTGAATAAAAACCTTCGCACATATATTTGAAATGACATGAAATTGCAATGCTGTGATCAAATTATTTGGCCATTTTATTCTCTGCAATGCCAGTGCCATGCTCATATTTTGAGGCACAGTATCCCCTCATTACCTCTCTCTGCTGCTCTTGTTTCTTAGCCAAGGTCAGATTCTTCCGGTATCTGAGAAAATAATAAAACAACAGGATTTTATTAATAAAATTATATTATACAGAATTAATCATGTTAATGAAATGAGACCATTCAGGTTCAGTAGTTTGGGGTCAAATAATTAATAATTCAGCAAGGATGCATACAATTGATCAAAATTGATAGTAAAGACAATTACATTGTTAAAAATTATTTCTAAATTATAAATGCTGTTTTTTTTTAACTTTCAATACATCAAATCAGCATTTTAGAATGATTTCTGAAGGATCATGTGACACTTAAGACTTAAGTAATGAAAATTCAGCTGCCATATCGCTTTGGATGTTTTGGAATGTATTCATGTGGGCAACTTTTATGTTTGTTTGTTTTTTTTGTCCTTAGCAGTATAATTACTCATCCAGTAGCTCATCTTAATTTCTGTTTCTTGATAACCACAAAGTCATATTATGGCATCATGGTGATTTTTTGATGAACTATTCCTTTAAGTCTTCACAGCAGCACTGAAAGGTTTGCGTGCCGAAGCAGATGAAAGGATCTTCATACTTCATTTCATCTATTGCTAACCGGCATCATGCCATGGTAATGTAATGCATTTGAAGGTTCAGGATGTTGCCCTCAGTTTAGCCAGCAGCACACAGGTGTCCCAACGCCATGGGAACTGCACATGCAATGAAGAGTAACTTACCCTCAACATGGCTCACTCACCCAAAAGTACAGCAAACCCTTCCAGAAGATGCCTGTAATCTAGCATGGTCAGGCTAACATCTCAAGCAGAAAATCTCCAGGATTGACCAGAGTGATAAAAAGACCCATAAAGCTTATTATAGCTCACAATATAGTACCTGTACATGATGTAGCCAAGCCGATCCACACTGATAGAGTCTGTGGCAAAGAGAGCTGGGTAGAACACACCAGCCGGAGGCATGATGACCAGAGGCAAGCTGTACTTTAGAAACATGTCACACACCTAGACATGACAAGAGAGAAATTACTGCTTTAGCACAGTCATCAACATCAGTGTTTCTGGTACTAAATCTACTCAACGAAAATCAGCACATAAATCTTAGTGAAACTTGGGCAGGAACTTCAGTGGAAGTCACTTTGCCAAGAACATCATGTTAATTAAGTTAATCATAGCTGAGTGTACCGTCTCATAGAAGGCAAGTGTCTGGTTGAGCAGAAGAATGTGGCAGTTCTCCAGACGGAGTCCTTCAGACGCCAGCAGTCCTACAAAGCGCACCAGCTCCATAACTGAGTCCATGAAGCCAGACAAGGTCATAGTCCTAGAAAGAGGAGTGTATCACTCTTTCCACTCATTATTTTTATTTTTTTGAAAGTATACACAACAATATAACATGTGAAAAACAAGTTCTCCTTGCAGAGTGAACTATATTTCTCCAAAAGAGAACGATAAATCAGCTTTAAATCACACCTAGTATACATCAGATGTGTCTTTGTGCTATGGTTGGAACTCACAATTTGCACCGCACAGAGACCCAGAGCGAAAAAGGGAATAATGGGTGTATCGTATTGATGCATGACACACTGGAGCAGTCAAACAAGGTTTTGCCCTTGATCATAATTTCTCCTTCAGCTGTGCACTTCAGTAATGAAATAAAAAAAAATAACCAAATCAGCAGTGAGAGAAAAGTAATACACGACAGGCGAGGGAAAAAATACACCGCACTTCATTACACACCGTTCCACAGAACACTTTCGGGGTAAACGAGGTTCAGACAGAGCCCAACCACAGGAGCAGTTCACTGATCTCTTTTAAATATATATTATAAAAAGAGCCATAGTGGTAGATCTCAGGCAAGGCTTTTAAGAGTACAAATCACTGGAGTGAGGTCCTATTTCTTCACTCAGTAAAGTGCAAGACATTTAAGACAACAGCATTCACAACTTTTACTAATTTAACTTCTATAAAACAACACGTTTCCAAGAATATTCAGTTGGTAATAAGGGGAGAAAGTAATTTTATTTTGTTTTTTGAAAATCTGTTGATGATAATAACTGATAAATTGTCCAAAATAAGACTAGGGATTATTAAACATTTAATATTAAACATGATTTTTGGATACTCACATGGTGCTGTTGCTGTTAAGACTGATATCCAAACCGCCCTCCGATGCGCTGACAGAATGCCATGTCAGCCACTTCACCAGCATGCTATTCAGACATTCGATGACACTACACTGTGATGAGGACAATGTGAAAAGGCACAGATAAGGGGCGGGAAAAACAAATCAAAACCTGTTTTCAACTGCTGAAAGCTTAACCACAACACCACTCAAACATCACAGGAAGTGCAAAGATGCTAAGGCTTAAGTGTGGAAAGACTAATTCACTTATGTCTTAACTGTTTGAGCATTCATTGACATCATCTGGCTCGTGTAAAACTCATGCTTAGCTCAATACAAAAAATAGGAAGGAAAAATAAGATTACATTTAAAAAACAACAACAAACCTTGAAAAATACTGTGGAGGTAAAATAAAGTTGCTTCAGTGGCTCGAATAGAAGTTTATGCATGTCTACAGACAAAGAAAAGAAACATTGTTCAAGTTATAGTTTTATGTACAGGATGAACAGAATTTTCTACCCTGACCAATAAAATGCTAAAAACGATAAAATATGATATCTATCTTATCAACAAAGGATGTAAAAACACCATTAACATTGGGGAGTACTTATCTATGATATTGCTACCTACTTTTGTTTTCAACAATTTCAAGAGTTTTTTGAAGAACCCAAACTGTAACAAAGGTAATTGGGATACTTACAAAAGCTGGGCATCAAGGGAATGTCACTGAGAAGATCCAGGATCTGCGGCCGAAGCAGAGAGCCATCCCACACACTCAGGAACTTATAAAGGAAACTCTCCGTGCTGGAGAATCCCTCCTGAAAAAAACGTAGACACAAACCCTGTCAACATGGGACTGGAGGATTTAACAAATAGGGAGATCATTCAGGAATTCAAAAAAGGAATCAACCAAAGCAGAAAAAAATATTGATAGATTTGTGGAATAAACTGCAATATGTTTCTCATAAACTCATCCAACTTTGAGGCTACCAGGGTTAATTTCCTATTGGGTAATATACATACAGTCTTCTGTTGCTCGGTCGTACCTGCAGGAACTGCTGCGAGAAGAGGATGGTGCTCAGAAAGCGACAAGCTTCAGAAGTGTTATCAGAACTCCCATCCACAGGACATAATAAAAACTCTGCCAAAAAAACATGAGAATTAACCATATTATGGTACTTAACTCATAAAACAGAACTTTCATTTTAAAAATGGTAACATGCAGAGTGTTGGGACTGGGAGTGACTACAGAACTTAACACATGACTGAAAAGGTTTGGCATTACAGCATGAAAAATGTACCCTCTTGCAATGAGTGTCCAAGCCAAAAGTTAAGGCGCAGGAAGGCAGATTCATCCTGTACACAGTCCAGGTAGTGCAGAGCCAGTGCTGATCCCAGCAGCGAACCCATCTGGGCAGGCAGCTGAAAACGAGTTATGACTTCAGCATTAAGCAGCAAAATACTATGCAACATGCATCCGCACAACATAGAGACAATATATCATATACAAGGGCTGTCAAAACAGCTGGAGGCAAATAAACCAATTCAGTCATACTTCTGGCTCCTTCAAGACCTGCACTGAAACCAACAATTTGTACAACAGCTTAACATTATGCCATGCTACATTCTCTCACTATTTCCAAAAACTGTAATTTGTGTCACTCTACGAACAGCTGTCTCTCAATATGGGAATTCAGCAAATAATAAATTAATAAATCTAAGTGACAGATTGACAACGGACATGGCTGATTCTTTCTGTAAATAACGAGCAAATGTATCATTCATCTGAGAAACGACTGGTTCTAATGATGGCGTTGCCACAGTGAGAAAGAATAAATGACCCTTCCCAACGGCCAAAACTGCCTTACATTTACATTTATGCATTTGGCAGACGCTTTTATCCAAAGCGACTTACATTGCATTTCAAGGTACACATTTACATTCTTATCAGTTCTTACTTTCCCTGGGAATCGAACCCATGACCTTGGCGTTGCAAGCGCCAACACTCTACTGTTCGAGCTACAGGAAAGCACATCTTTCTTGATCCTTCCCTTTTGCAGACTGCAAAATGGGGCTGCACAATTAATCGAATTTCTAATTGCGATTACGATTACGGATGCCACGATTACGTAATCGTTCAAAGCCGCGATTACAAAAGAAAATCCACTCTGCGTGTGTGTGTTTAGAGCATAATTATGTTATGAGAGGCGAATCACGACTACTTCAGAAAACCCAGCACAATATGACATACCAGGCAGTGACGTAAGTGTACGCTGAAATAAAAAGTCTTTCACCTCAGAAAAGCGGACTTTACTGTCCTGTCAGCCGTTATAATGTGCTTGTAGCGCGCACTCTTCAATAGCACGCGCAAATGCGGCGGCGCGCGCTGTTTATGGCTTCACTGTATGAAGTGCAAAAGAAACTACGAGGCTCGTAGTACGAGCATCCAACGTCGTTACAATGTAAATTACCGTAGTAAGTCACGAAATAAAAGTAAAATACCACTAAATCACGTGTTAGCTGAGAATGATTTGCATGCAGGTATGATTTTCTATTTACCAGGAGCTATTTCATTAACAGTTCTGGTTAGTATTGTGTATTTACCATGGTAAGTGTCGTTTCCATAACCCCAAAATGCCACTTTATTTTCACTTTGTGTTATTTTTTATATTTTTAAATGACTGTGGTGGCTCATATCAACATTGTATTAACAAAAACTAGTTTGGGACTGCTTTTTAATTGCTTTAGCATAGTCCTAATGTTTTTCTAGTCTTTAGTATGACTCATTGTTACAATTTATGTGTATGTTAAGTAAAGGGGGACAGTACATGTGTGTGTTAACAATTTTTGTGTAAAACATGTATTATAATATGCCTATATATATTAAATGTAAATTGTGATAATCGTAATTAATAATCGCAATTACAATTTCAAGGGAATAATCGGCAATTATGATTTTTGTCATAATCGTGCAGCTCTACTGCAAAATCACTTAAAACGTGGGGCAGGAACACTGTGAAAAGGTTAATTTTGTCCAAAATGAAGCATAAACGTCAACAGACCTTTAAAAGAGATTTAATAAGCCTTATGTCAGTGGATCCACCAGGCAGACTGTTTGCAAGATGCTCTTAAAAAATTTAAACTGTCAATTGAGAGTGTAATGTGTTGTTTAGTTACTTACAGAGATGCCAGTGTTTAAGTAAAATTTAATTTTACAGAGTTTAATGTTTAATGTTCATCTGCAAAGTTGTCTGCTGTGAAAGATTGGGCAGTAATATCAAAGCAATATAATGAGGTGTAAGAGCTTTAATGACGTGCTCATTGATTAGTCTTGTGAAGGCTTAGCTCCACCAAGTGGCCAAAACACAGTAGTGCAGATCTTGGTTTACAAATCACATCAGGTGAATGCAATGTAAATAATATACAATATGACATTTTGTATTAAACAATCCCAAGAAATCAATATCCTGTTTTATTGCTACAGTCAATAAAAAGCCCCCCCCCCCCCCCCCCCCCCCCCCCCAAAAAAAAACAAAAAGCATTGAACCTCATTTCAATGTCCAACACACCACTAGACCCAAATAATACAGTTCAGTTTGATAGATGATGCATATTGTGAGAAAGAAAAAGCTATGTGCATTACCTCTATATTGTGAATGTTCTCCAGTAGCTCTTTGAAGGAACGGAGCTCCTGCAGACGGAACACCTTCTTGCTGGAATTGCTGTCGAACGCTGAGCTCAAGGGAGGTATCGCTAGATGATGTAGTTTCTATGAACATTAGGTAGTGAGAAACATTCATTTCATAGACTGATTTACTTAATGTCCACCATTCCTATGATTTCACAGCATAACTTGTTAAAGGGTTAGTTCACCCAAAAATGAAAATTAAGTCATTAATTACTCACCCCCATGCTGTACCAACCCCGTAAAACCTTCGTTCGTCTTCGGAACACAAATGAAGATATTTATGATTAAATCTGAGAGGTTCATGACTGCTACATAGGCTCCCTAAGGGAATGAATCCTGACGGCCCACAGAGTCATTAAAGAAAATGTTTAAATATTCCATGTCGCAACAGTGGCTCAACTATAAGTTTATCAAGCGACGAGAATACTTTTTGTGCGAAAAAACAAACAAAAATAACGACTTTATTCGACTATTCCTTTTCTTCCTTGTAGGCCTGAAACGAGACTTCAAGAGATTTCCACGGCGCATGCGCGAGAATTGCGATCTCCTTCAACTTCTTCAGTTAAGTTCTCGCGCATGCGTCGTGGAAATCTCTTGAAGTCTCGTTTCAGGCCTACAAGGAAGAAAAGGAATAGTCGAATAAAGTCGTTATTTTTGTTTGTTTTTTCGCACAAAAAGTATTCTCGTCGCTTGATAAACTTATAGTTGAGCCACTGTTGTGACATGGAATATTTAAACGTTTTCTTTAATGACTTTCTGGGCCGTCAGGTGTCATTCCCTTAGGGAGCCTATGGAGGAGTGATCAACCTCTCAGATTTAATCATAAATATCTTCATTTGTGTTCCGAAGACGAACGAAGGCCTTACGGGGTTGGTACAGCATGGGGGTGAGAAATTAATGACTTAATTTTAATTTTTGGGTGAACTAACCCTTTAAGGCTGGAATACACTAGACAACCTTTGCCAGTCATATTTTGGGCCGCTGCAGTTGAGATTTCACAGAAAACTGCTATGTATGATGGGCACAGACTACATTTTTAAGACTTCAAACTATGATTCCAGTATGTTAGTGCACTATCCTCAGTTGTTTAGTACATGATACCCAGCTTTTATCTGTAACCAGAGACAAAATAGAAGAATGTATGATGCCTATTGTTTTAAAATCTGTTCAGGTTGTGATGTATTCCAGCCTTTTGTTGACAAGTCAGAGTTCTGTGAAGCTCTTTACAGTATTACACTGATGACATATTACCCGCTTTCTGGAGGATGGCTTCTCTTTCACATCTAGGCTCAGGCTCTGGTCAACTAAAACGGCACCCTTGTTTTTTCTCTGCACAGCACTCAGAGCCACTTTCCAGGTGGAGTTGTGATTCTTGAATCCAGTCTAGAGAACAAGAAAAAAAAAATTGCAGTCTAAGAGCCTGAAACATTGTTTTCTGCTGGAGAAAACAGTAATAAAAACACTAACCCTCACTCTTGCTGGATGAGAGAGCATCACCAAGTCTGGGCGGAACACTTTGTAGAGTACTAGAAGTTGTGTGAGAAATGGTTGTCTGCCCTTATAGAAGAGAAAGGGAGAAACACAAAGAAAACGTCAGATGAAATCTATTGAGTAAAAAAAAAAAAACATTCTCTAACACTACAGTAAGTCTACATTTATAATAATGGATATTGAGGCGTTTATTTTAATTGTACCATTTTGGCTTGGATATCCAAAAGTTTCCTGACTCTGTACGGGTGAACTATGAAGGTTGCGGGACAGGGGGGAGAGATCAGAAAAACAAGTTAATGTTGATGTTCAAATAACATGTTCATGTTCTAATGTAGCATTCACAGACATATACAATTTAAGCCACTTAGTCGACAACTCACCATGTTCCCGCATTGTTAAAAGGTACAACAAGTGGCAAATAAAAGGGCACTGGAAGAAAAAAAAATATAGCACATTAAATTAACATTGAAAAACTTATTTTAATGAAATTATAAAACATATGCCAGTGGACTTGACAACATGGACATGTTCTAAATTAAAATAAGCATTTGCAAAGCATAACCAACCAGATTTTCTTCAGTCACAAAACTGAAAATGAAGCCATAAATGGATCTCAAGTTGTCTTTGCAGTCAATCAGGTCAAAAACAGTGAGTACCCAACGGACAAAGAGAACCTAAAAAGAAAATATGTTAGTAAGAGAGTGAACTAAAAGTGTCAAGTCACAATGAAATGAAAGTAATGACCGATCTTTTCTTCCATATTGTGACATACGTCAAATTGTACTGGATTTTGAAAAGAAAAAATATAGGCCGAGGACTTGGTTCTATGCATCGGTTGTTGATTAGATTTTGAGATCTTAAAAATGTAGGCAGATGAATGTGAGTTTGTGTTAACTCCAATGGTTGAAGAAGTCCTGCACGTCACCAGTGAGAAGTCTGTTGTTTCACCGGAAGATCAAGTTATGACATTTTGATTAAAATAATAATTAAATTAAACATGCACATGGATAACACATTCTATAAATGAATGCAATTAATTAATTCTCTTTTCATGCAGACAAGAATGAAATGGGCAGCCATTTCACCAATGACCAGGTCAGACCAATCATCAGCCCTTACCTGTGCATTTATTGGCATTTTCCCTACACATAGCCACGACACCCCCTTCACGATGGCCTCCTGTGGCACCACTGTGGCAGGTATTAGAAACTTCAGCACTCGGGTACAGTTCGCAGTTCCTGTTGGATAAACTGAAGTTGATCATCTGTGTTATGATGATGAACCACTAAAGGCATTCAGCAGAATGAGGATGAGCAACCACTGACATTTGTGACTGATCTCATTGCTATAGTGTTTCTCATGATGGATTCCTTCTCATGTTGAGCAAACAAATACAAGTAGCTGAAGAAATCCGTGTATGTCCTCCTGATTATATTACCTGCATTTAGGCTCAAAGCCAAGTCCAGCAGCACTGTGATGACTTCCGGAGAAAGACCTTTACTAACAGCCACTGTCTCCACCACCACTATATTCCTCTCCAGCTCATCATTCCCTCTGACTACGGTGCCAGCTTCCACTGTTACATACAAAAATGCATATAATAGAGATTATAACACTTGAAGTTAGATGTGATACAGCATCTGATGACGAGACAGTCAATACAGATAAACAAAATATCTAAAAGTTTGAATTCGTCCTGGGTCGTTGGCAGATTTACTAAATAACGAACAAAATAAACAAATACATAAATAAATATGTTCTTACTGTTAAACTGTAAACCTCTAAACTGTTTTTGTAATACGTTTCTGTTATGTTTTCTGCTGCACTCACCCTGAGACAGATACTTCACCGCGAGACCAAAGGGATCCGCCTCGCCTTTTCTTTTTTCTTTTTCTGCCAAACGCAGACTTCTGTTGCTCGCAGAGGAGGCGGATGAGTCTATTTCTCCGGAAGGTTCGGAGACTAACCCCGTAAGGTTAGATAAATCGGCCATTTGTTTCGCTACATAATATTATTTTTTATTTCTCTCGTGTTTGTCTGCAGTAGCCTATTCAAACCAAACGCCAAATCCGCCTCGACCGTTTGGACATGCGCACTGGATCACTTCCTGTACAACACACAACAACCACGAGCGCTATGCCGCTACCCTATGGCACTACCTCAATGAACTGAAGTGGAACAACTAGGCTACTCCTATATTGTTAATCATCTACGATTGTGTTCTAAAATATATGTTTTTGTTAATTTATTTTTTAATTTCCTCATTGAATCTGTAATTTAATTTAAAATGGTGAAGCATGTTTTTCTGTTTTAAATGTAAACTAACGTTAGATTCACTAGTAACAAGGGGTGTCTTTTGGCTCAGAAAGCCTCTCGGATCGATCTCTCTCTCTCTCTCTCTCTTTTCTTTTGTATCAGTCGAGACATTAATATATTTTTTTCATAAATACAAAGTTATATATATATATATATATATATGTGTGTGTGTGTGTTATGTATACTGATGCAATAACGAGCTAAACCAGATGACCACAAATGTGGCCAAACTGAGACACCAGTTTGTTAAATAACTAGAATAGTTTTTTTTTTTTTTTAAATGTAGGTATCACAAAAACATCTTAATGAATAAAAAGCACTAGTAGGACTACTCTTTTACTGTCTATGGTCTAAAGACTACTCAGAGCCTTTTTTTACTGTCTATGCTCAGAGCACTGCTGATCCACTCTTTTCATGTGTTGTTTTAATGTAGAAAGTGCACCTCCGCCACCTACTGGACTGGGGTGTGCACTGCAGCGTCAAGGTGGTTGAAATGTGACAAATATATACCGACTACAGCAGCAGGAAATTGACCAAATCAACAATATAATGAGTTGACTATATATTTGATAAACAGAGATGTTGCTACCAAAAGGTAAGGACTGTAAATAGGGTACAATAACATGTAGCCTACTTCATGCTATGAACGACAATACACAGTTGAAGCTATATGCTATGCTTTAAACATTTCTTTTGGTGGATTGAAAATTACTTTTGAGGATATTTATTTTTGTTTGTAAAACTGGTTTCCACTGCATTGAGCTATAAGCATATTCATGTTAATATATAGTAATAAGAAATATGGTAATTGTGTTCAAAATAATTTAGTGAAAAGTGTGCAACAGATGAAAATCACAAGTGTTTTTAATACTGTCATCCAATCTCAATGGTAAACTGCATAGAGGTTTTATTCTCAGCATCTACATGCACAAACATTTTCCCTCACTGTCAAGTGTGTAACATGGCCCATTCTGTTTAAACTAAGAATGCACAATTCATTTCTTGGACTATCTAGGCATTCTGGAAACTGTTTAGACACAGGTCAAATCCGTGTTCTCAGCTAAGTATTTTTACTCAGTACAAACAGCATTTTAGCAGTATACATACAAGCATATAAGACAATTTTCTCAATTCTACTCCTTCCAGCACTGTATATTTTGAATGTTTTTTTTTAACACACCTAATTCAATAATTTCCTTAGTAGTGATGCATATGAACATTAGAAAAACACCTCAAATGTGCAGTGCTGTGCAGAACAGTATAGAGGAACACATTGATCAAAAGAAAATACAATAAATGGAAAAAATCTGCAATACACAAAAACAATTTTATCCTATTTAGTACTGAAAATGGTTAATAAAAAAGAAAGAAAGAAAATGTTGTAGTCCTGTCCTAAAAACAAAAGATTCCAAGGATAAGATTTTTATTGGACTGTGTATTTTAAGTCAAACTAGAAAATCAAAATTGATAACAGAAACAAACCTTACACAAAATAACAGCTACGGTAATATAAATGATATGCAATAAAATTGTCTCTAAACAAACTGGTTTTATATTTTCATTTTTTATGTTTGTAAAAGATTTTGAGGCTACAGAAAAGGTCTACCATCTAAATTATTGAGCAAAGTTTAACCTTTTAAAAAATGATGTACAGCATTTCTTAATTAAAAAAAAATCTTAATGTAAACAACGGGTTTTGTATAGTACTCATCTACAGTAATTCAAAAAGTAAATAAAACATAAAAAAAGGCTGACATTTGAAGTTAATGTACAGTCTAAGTGGCATTTGGAATATTGTTCAATGAAGGGCAAAAAACATGATATTAATAAATACAGTTAGCAGGGAATAACAGTAGTTTAATCTTTTGCTGCAAAACCACAGCCAAAACAGTTGCCACAATGGTGATTGTGGTGAGGATTTAGATTAGATTCAAAGACGTTTTTCAGGTGAGACACGAGGTAAAGGTAAGATAAGAACTGATTTTCAGGCTGCTGGGACATAAATCACCTTTTGGGACTACTGTCTTTTTTTCCGAGCACCTTCTCTACTATCAGAGAAGCACAGATCTGCTGCCCGGTGCTCTTTGTGAAATTGTGGAGCTAAGAAACTTTGACTTTGTTCTTTTCCTGGGCATTGATCTGCTCTTCTCGTCTCTCCTCCCTCTCTGGCCGATCCTCACCCTGACGAGCAATGAGCAGCCGGCACGTCAGCAAAATACCAAATACCAGGGCATGGGCATAGCGTTTTAGAGGATCTCCAACCAGCTGGTGGAAGAAGAGCACCGCTAGCATGACCAGTAGCAGAATAAAGTTGGCCACATCTTTTGGTCTCCCAGGCACAAGCGTCAGAACAATTCCACATCCCACCTCAAGAGTACCAATAATCTTGCGTAGAAGTACAGAAGAAATGCCCATTTTTTTCAACACTGGAAGGGCCTTGGCATAACTCTTGTATGCTCTTTTCTGGAAAAGGAACATTATTATGGAATTTAGAAGCAGGTAAAATGCAATATTATCAAGAATATATAACAATATATAAGATAAATACATATACATAAAAAAAAGCATATTTTGGATTTTAAATCAGCCAAAACTTGTTTTTATTTAAATGTAGTGTTTGCCCATTTCTGTGATCAGTATAGCTTTAAGAGGAGGGGTTGAGTTAAATAATAGAAAATATCATTAACCTGATATAAAATCAATGGAAATATATGCAATGTCTTCACTAATAGGCTATAGTCAAACAAACAAAGTTTTATTGCATGAAAAACAGTTTACAAGCTAATTAAGTTTTGAAGTTTAAATGTTTTAGTGTGTGTGTTAGATGCAAACGTTTGAAATACTTTTCTTATGCTCATATTGACCCAACTGTACTGCACTGAATTGTAAGTTAATTATGAACTTTTTATTAAAGAAAGACAAAAAAAATTGAATGTGTCTATGACATCACAGCAGTTGCTGCACCTGCAGATGGAAGATAGCCTAGAATTTGCTGGAAAGCGCCGCCATTGCTTTATCATGATCCGCTTCAAAGGAATTGTTTTAGAACGATATCACAAAAACAGTCACACGAATTTGAGAGCGTTTGTTCAATTTATCATATAGATGATGCGCATTGTGATGTCGTAATTGACCTAACGTTATTTATGCGTTAGCCTAATAAAACAATGTTGCGGCTGTGTGCACATAATTCGCTGTTCAACTGCTCCAATGATGTTCAGTTGTTTTACACAGTCCGACTCATTAAGAATCTAATTATGTCTGTCATATATTTTAGATTATAGATAGAACTATTTGCAGTTTAATTTCTATTCAACTCGATAGCCAATACGATTTTTTTAAATAGCTAACGTTACACAAGCAGGCACCAACAGCACTAGCGGACATTTGATAGAAAATGCAAAAACAGACGATTGATACATCCACACCCCCTCCTAAAACAAAGCCGTTTGCCTCCAGCTAAAGCTTAATTTGATGGTTATTACGGGCGCTGCTAAACGACGATCACTTACCATTTCACTATATGCATCTTTGCTTAATCTTGGTGTGAGTTTAATTGTACCCATGAACACAAAAAAGAGACCCAGTGCAAAGGAAAGGGCGACAATGGTTATTGTTCTTGGCGAGGCCATCTTCTGTAAAGTCTCCCTTCGATTGGCATCCGTTGTCCCGCTCCAGCTTTCTTCACTGTCCTGCTGAAGATGCTGAAGGGGGGGGAAGGGCTTGAATACTGTCAAATATGGCTGCATGTCATTCCGCAACACTATTAAGAAGCACCATTAGAGGGCGCTTTTGTCACTGATATCCAACTGCAGTGCAAGCAGTGGTTCACAACCAGCAAACTTCCAAGGACAAAACAAGTTCTGATCGGTTTGTAGTTCCAAAACATTCAGTTAGTTTAAACAACTTTGTTTATAAATGGTACCTGATTAGAAATAATAGAAAATCACTTCACTGTGTAGATTTACTTTCTTAATAATGATTTTAATGTATTTTAAAATGCAGATGAGATTATCACCTAGCTAAAAAAAATCCAATTGTTTTTTTTTCAGTTAGCCTACTGGTTTAAAGGGTTAGTTCACCCTAAAATGAAAATTCTGTCATTAATTTCTCGTCCTCATATCGTTCCAAACTTTCCAAACCCGTAAGACCTTATCATCGATATCGGCCCACCAATGGTGAGCCGGGGTTCTGACGTGGTAATTCTGTCAGTAAGTAGCCTACTAACCCTCATGTTGTTCCAACCCCGTAGACTTTCGTTCATCTTCGGAACACAAATGAAGATATTTTTGATTAAATCTGAGAGCTTTCTCACTCCTCCATAGGCTTCTATGTAATTGAAACTTGCCGGCCCAGAAAGTTAGTAAAGACAATGTTTAAAATAGTCCAAGTGACTACAGTGGCTCAACCTTAAAGGGTTAGTTGACCCAAAAATGAAAATTAAGTCATTAATTACTCACCCCCATTCTGTACCAACCCCATAAGACCTTCGTTCGTCTTCGGAACACAAATGAAGATATTTTTGATTAAATGTGACAGCTGGATCACTCCTCCATAGGCTGCCTAAGGGATTGAATCCTGACGGCCCAGAAAGTCAATGAAGAAAATGTTTAAATATTCCATGTCACAACAGTGGCTCAACTATAAGTTTATCAAGCGACGAGAATACTTTTTTGGCGAAAAAACAAACAAAAATAACGACTTTATTCGACTATTCCTTTTCTTCCTTGTAGGCCTGAAACGAGACTTCAAGAGATTTCCACGACGCGCACGCGCGATAATTTAACTGAAGTAGTTGAAGGAGATCGCAATTCTCACGCATGCGTCGTGGAAATCTCTTGAAGTCTCGCTGCATGCTTAGCTTAGAAAGTTCAGCATCGATGTATTTTATAACGTCCTCGTTTCTTCACACGCCGTCAAATTGACGTTGTACCCTTTCTTCTGCCCAAATGGCTCAGAAGAGCTTTGCAGCGATTATTTTGCGCGATATAAAAAGTGAAATGTGCATCTTGCTTCAGATCATAACGTTCCATAACACCGATAAACTCCGCCTTTGACCTTGAGCACGCCTCTAGCCCGAGCTGGCCCGCTTTGGCCCAAGGTATTCGACGGGCCAGAAATCCTGGCCGTTGGCCCTGATCAAGCCCCGATCAAGCCCCGGAAGTGACAGTGGAAACGCGACTGGCCCTGGCACGCATTAGCACGGCTCGGCCCTGGCCCGGCAGTGGAAACGCGGCTAGTGACAGCAGCGACAATCCACCTGTCACTCAAGTGGCCATGCCCTTAATTATGCAGGCTTAATATAATTTAAACGGATGAGTTGTAAAAACAATTCACCCCCCTCACAGTTGTCATGAAGGGTAAAATGTCATGAAGACCAAAACCACTTTTTGCTCCAGGCTGTAAACATATTTTTTTCTGCTGTAAAGTTGGGCATTTTAACATGGGGGAGATGCAGATGGCACATAAGACAGTGTGACAGTGATTCGCATAAATTGTTGAATAAAGTAGTTTTTTTGTTTTTGTTTGTTTTGGAACAGGTTTGGAACAACTTGAGGGTGAGTAAATGATGACAGAATTTTTACTGTTGGGTGAACTATCCAATCCTTTAAAGGGTAAAGAAAATGTTTAAATATTCCATGTCACAACAGTGGCTCAACTATAAGTTTATCAAGCGACGAGAATACTTTTTGTGCGAAAAAACAAACAAAAATAACGACTTTATTCGACTATTCCTTTTCTTCCTTGTAGGCCTGAAACGAGACTTCAAGAGATTTCCACGACGCATGCGCGAGAATTGCGATCTCCTTCAACTACTTCAGTTAAGTTCTCGCGCATGCGTCGTGGAAATCTCTTGAAGTCTCGTTTCAGGCCTACAAGGAAGAAAAGGAATAGTCGAATAAAGTCGTTATTTTTGTTTGTTTTTTCGCACAAAAAGTATTCTCGTCGCTTGATAAACTTATAGTTGAGCCACTGTTGTGACATGGAATATTTAAACATTTTCTTCATTGACTTTCTGGGCCGTCAGGATTCATTCACTTAGGCAGCCTATGGAGGAGTGATCCAGCTCTCACATTTAATCAAAAATATCTTCATTTGTGTTCCGAAGACGAACGAAGGTCTTACGGGGTTGGTACAGCATGGGGGTGAGTAATTAATGACTTAATTTTCATTTTTGGGTGAACTAACCCTTTAAGTTTTAGAGTCAAAAAAGTTTTACTCAAGCTAATTCATCTCCAAAAAAAAAAAAAAAAAGCTAAGATCATTGATCAAAAAAAATAACACAATGTTTTGATCTGGATTTATTTGTTCATATATCTGGTGGAAAAACTTCAGGGATGATTATTCTGCGAAATAATAATTTTTTTCTCCTTGTAAAACCATGACACTTCTATAAAAAGTATAAAATGGCTAAAATGAAATGGATTTATATTTTTAAAAAGGTACATGTACAAATAAATACAATTTCACAAAAAAGGGTAGGCAGCTTCTTATTCAAACCTGTAAAGAATATATCAGGTTCAAAGATAAATAAGTCATAGTAGATAAATCATTGCAATGTACACCATGGTAAACCATCAGACTGATTCATCGTATACTGTCTTAGGTTTACATTGATATGTTAATAATATAAAAGTCTTCACTAATAATACACTATCATCTTCATAGGAAGGCTAGTCTCTCTTCAAGACAGAACTTCCTGAATATTTAATTCTTTCTTAGTCATTACTCAACAATCTCTTAATACAATTGCAATACAAATTATATACATATTCTTATTAAAGTTGCCTCAAAAAGTCTTTACAAAAGTATTGATGATAACCTTCTAGCCAATACAAAACAGTAACTAGTTTGCAGATGGGCTCAGTTCATCATCCAGTGGGTAAAAGACATCGATACGTGGTTCAGCAAGCCATCCATTTCTTCATTCTGTGTGATAACCTTCATGATACTTTTTCTTCACTATCCAGAAACAATGTCCTGCTCCTGTCGGGCTTTGAGAGCCAAAATTGCTTTTCGGTAAAGGTCTATTAGGAAACAGGCAAATTAAACGCTTTAAATTATTCTCCTACATTTCTACAGATCAGGGCTCTCTGTTTTGAGCAAATTCTTTTGTTTGTTTTATAGTTTTAAAATCAGTGTAGAACAATTATTGCCAATAAGTATAAAGTTCATTTGCATGTGTTTTAAAATTCCTCCCACAAAGCCAAAATTCATCCCAAGAACAGCCCTGATCAAAATGAATAGTGGTTTAGAAGTCACTGATGCTCACCGAAAGTAGTTGAAAGATCAACAGGCTGTGCATAAGCACTGGGAACTTCCTCTGTGTTTATCTTGTTCTTTCGTTTTACTTTAACAGTCTTCTTTTTTCTCTTTCTTTCCTCTTGTCCTGTGAATAAGTAGGTTAAAAGCATGAGAGGGAATTATGATGCTGTATTTCACAGTTTTAAGGACACACTCCTAAAAATTAAGGTTCCAAAAGTTGTTGTTTTTTGTTGCAGCACTGCCATAGAAGAATAGTAGAGCAGTTCTTAAAAGAACCAGTTTCTTCAAACATTTTAATAATCTAAAGAACCTGCTTCCACTATGAAGAAACGTTTGTCAAATGGAAAGGTTTCATGGGTGTTAAAGGTTCTTCGTGGAACATCAATGCCAATAAAGAACCTCTATTTTTAAAGGGATAGTTCACCCAAATTCTGTCAATAATAACTCACCCTCATGTCGTTCCAGACACGTAAGACTTTCGTCATCATGATGAACAGATTTAATTTAGGCTTTTATTCACATTTAAACATTGATCAGCGAACATATATGGGGTGAGAATTGTTGCATTATTCCAAATAAATAAATCCACAAATAAATGTAAAGAGATTCACAAAAATATATATCAAATTCACAAATAAATATATTAAGATCCACAAGTAAATGTAAAGAGTTTCACAAAAAATTATAAAACTCACAAATAAATAAAGCTCAATGTGGCCGTTCTGATTGGCTTGAGGAAACGGTGGGTGGAGTCCACTTATTTGTGGATTTGTCTGCACCTCGGCGCTAGAAGTGTTTCAAAATCCACAAATGCGTGCGGGGATTTACAAATGCACAGGAACCGATTCACAAATGCGTGAGGGGATTTATAAATGCACAGAAAGCGGTTCACAAATAAATGCCAGGCAGAGTTGTGTTTGTGGCATAAAAAAAACATTTGTAAATATATTTTTTTATTTGCAAATCTCATTTTATTTATTTGTGAGTTTTATAATTTTTTGTGAAACTCTTTACATTTATTTGTGGATCTTTATCTATTTATTTGGAATAATGCAACAATTCTCACCCCATAAACATGAACAGAAGCTCAACCAAACATGCTTGATGAGCGAGAACAAGCCTCATTGGTTCTTGTGGAAGCTCAAACGTGCTGCGTAACACACGAGAATGAATCTCATTGGTTCTCGCACGTCAAGCGAACATGCTTGAGCTTCCATTTACCACAACTGATGTGTGAGTTGATGAATATTTAAATGTGAATAAAAGTACCTAAATTAAGTACATGTACCTAAATTCAATCTGTAAATCATAAAGCGATCATGTCTCGTCAGAAAATTTGGACTAAACCGCTGGATTAATGGATTAGTTTTACGATCTCTTTATGAACTTTTTGAAGCATCAAAATAGTTGTGTAGCTGTCTATGGAGGGACAGAAAGCTCGCAGTTTTCATCAAAAAGATCTTCATTTGTGTTCCAAAGATGAACCAAAGACTTAAGGGTTTGGAACGACATGAGTGTGAGTAATGACAGAATTTTCATTTTTGGGTGAACTACCCCGTTAAGAGTGTATAAGCTTCCTTATTCAGTTGCTGACACCAAGTACCTCTAGAGGGTTTGGAGACCTCACTGTTGGGGGATTCAGGTATACCCGAGTTCTCTTCTTTTACTTTAACTTTACATTTCAGCTGTCCACGTTTTGGTGGCAGCAATGCACTGCTGGCTTTCTCTTTCTGGATGCTGTGTTCCTGTTCTACTTCATTTCCTTCTGTCTCCTCCACCTCTTTTTCATTTACTCCCCTGCTTGGACTTTCCTTTTTAATTTTAACAATCACTTTCTTCTTTTTGCTTAATTTCTTTTTTGAAGAGTTCTCCTAAAACGTCAAGGGGTAAATCAATAAGTAAAGTGAGTTACCGGTACATAACAGTATAGATTTGTTAAAATTTCCATGATAAAGATTTTTAACCTTATTTAGAATATTTCTGATTGGTTGCAGAGTCCCATTTTTCCTCTCAGTTTCACTGTGATGTTCTTGACGGATATCTGTTTTGCTTGTCCGTGTTCTGCGAAACAAGAACATCTTTTCTAATTATTATATGTACACAAATTAGCATATAATACACTACCGTTAAAAAGTTTAGGGTCTGTACTTTGTAATTAAAATGTAATTCGTTATATTGATCAAAAGTGAACGTTAAACATTTATATTGCAGCAAAAGTTTTCTAATTAAAATAAATGCTGTTCCTTTGAACTTTCTATTCATCCTGAAAAAAAATGTATCACGGCTTTCACAAAAATATTAAGCAGCACAAGTATTTTCAACAATGATAACAATAAGAAATGTTTTTAGAGCAGTAAATCAGATTATTAGAGTGATTTCTGACGGATCATGTGAAAATTCAGCTTTGCCATAACAAGAATAAATTACATTTGAAAATATATTCAAATAGAAAACAGTTCTTTTAAACTGTAATAATATTTCTCAATATTACTGTTTCTACTGTGTTTTTGATCAAGTAAATGCAGCTTTGGTGAGTATAAAACCTCTTTCAAAAACAAAAACAAAATTGTTTGTGTGTGTAAAGTAGCAAAGCAGCACTCACCTCTCCTCTTTAGATTTGTTCCGGCTCTTCTCTATTTTTCCTCTCTTTTCCTTTTCTTCTGGCCCTAATGGTCGCCTCCCGTCTCTCATCACGCGGGCACAGAGGTCTGGGTAGTCCAGGCACACGGCTCGCAGTAGCCATCTGAGGCCTCGCAGAGTCTTTCTGTCTGACCAGCGACGCAGGTCCGTTGAGGCAGAACATGGCTCCTGTAGATTAAAATCAACCGATCAAAGTATATGGTAAAAAACTACTGGTAACCAGTCAAGGTGTTGCCATAAACTTAAACATTTACAAGCTGACAACACTGGCATATTATCAGTTGCTCTACTCCATAATCACTTCCTGAAGGTTTATCATATATTTTGAATATGTCAGATTTTTATTTTTATTCGTCCACACACAGTACTCACAATATGGCAAAGGGACCGGCTCTGGTTGACCAGCCTCTCGAGGGAGAGAATTTCAATGAGTTCATTTCCCAGCAGAGCATTCATTTTGTCCTGTTTATTGGCCAGCCTGTTAGGAGATATAGAGATGGCCAAAATAAACTGGCCTGCAGGCAAATAGTCCAATAGTCACAGATTAGACACTGAATATGGTTTAGGGCAGCAATTTATTTTGTACCTTGTTAAAAATGAAATTTTTATATTGATTTTAAAACTGTATTGTTTGTAGTGCCTTTTGCCTTTTTTCCTTATATATTTTAGTACTCAAACACTCAAAATTCATCCATTGTGGAACTGGACATTGTGTTACCATGGAAACAGCACCTTTTGACACAAGATTTTAAAGTTGAACTTTGTACTTGCAAAGTGACTTCTAGCCAATAGAATGTCTGTTGGGGACCATCAAAATAAATTGTTTTAATAAGTATTAAGCAGACAGTCTACCGTAAAAATACTGTAATGACTGCTAGTTGACATGTAGTTGCGAAGTTACTTAAAGTTAGTAGAATGTCTAAAGTGAATTATCTGCAATAATCTGCTGAGTGTCTTCTTTAAAAAGAGACCAACCTTCTCTTCCCTTGGTCTTTTATTCCAAAGCATTCATGAATTACAGAAATGTAAGTTTAGATCTATGCTCAAAAAGGGGGTGACAGTGAACAGGTTAATCAGTATAGCAGTTGTAAACAGGGGTATCTTACACAAGAAGAGGCTTTCCTGCTACTCTTGGATGCTTCAGCAAGTCCACTAGAGCTTCTTTGACCTCTTTCATTCGTTGTCTGTCACTGGAATCCACCACAAAGATGATGCCATGAGCTTCACCGTAATGCTCTCTCCAGGACCCCCGAACCTCTTGAGCCCCACCCATATCCAGTATGTTAACCAAGTAGTTCTCCAGCTTTAATTCAGTGCGGACACATTCATGAGTGGGGCCTACTTCTCCGGGGGGCACTGAACAAAGTTACATAACATTAAAATGCAACAAATTGCAGTCAATTCAGTATCTACAAATCTCTCTCTAATATACATTTTTATTTACCTCTCAACATCCCTCTGACACAAGATGTTTTTCCAACCTTGTCCAAACCAACCACTAGCACTGTGATCTTCCTGTGAACATTTTGTAAACAAGGTTAATTAAGTTCTGTACAAAACCCTAAGGTTCTTGAGTTTTAAAGAACCCTTTATGCTAAAAAGTTTCTATATAAGGTGAAATGTCTTAAAGACCCCCTGTGGTGAAAATCAAGTTGTTAATGTTGTTTATATGTCTATGTGGTGTTTTTAATGTGCTTTAAGACAAACCATGTGCAAATTCATCAGTCAACATAATTGTTCTCTACGCCACAAACATGTTGTAACCAATCACGTCAACGTGCGGGCGGGTTTAGCATATCATTAACTATGACCGCTCTGAAGCAGGGGAGTCTAAAGAGAAGCCAGGTTCTCCCGGTATATTTTTCTGTTGAAATGAAAAGCTGAGTACATTTAGCAATATAGAGGATGGATTATGTATACAATGTCTGTTACAATGTTATGATAAACTATATGCCTTTCTCCACTGAAGATCTAAGTTGTTCAAAGCGTTTCTGAGGATACTGATTTTTTGAAGGCAGCTGTGTGATTCTGAGATGGCGAACGTGAACATGGTTTGTGTAACATTAGAAACACATTATTAGCTGTTTGATAACATTGTCAAGCCAAAGGCTAATATCAGTTACCGTTATGTGTCCAACATAGAGAGCGATACATACAACACATTCTGATACATCGGCTTGTCTTTAATTCACTCTTCCATTTCTTCTGAATCAGTTTCTGGTTCAAACATTAAGGCTGAATTCAACCAGTATTTCCACTTGCCATTGTGTAGCATTTACTACTGTAAAGTTGATTGAGTGTATCAGGTAGTCCGGGCTGGATATTCTTTGCATTTGCAGTCATTCAAGCTATTTTAAGGCATAAAGAAAATATTTTTCACAGGGAAAAACCTTTAAATATGTCATTTTGGTGATCAAAGATGAGTTTTAAGAGATAAAATTATAGACTACAGGGGGACTTTATTTTTATTGCATAGTACTTCCATGTTTAAACTAGGGTTATTTCATTTTTTTCTAGTGTTTACGAGCGGTTTAGTTAATAAAAGTGGATTCAAATGAATTAATAAAAAAATTATTAATTAAAGCAAAATCCATAAAATTATCCCATGGTGGGAACCCCTAAAAGGTTCTATATGAAGCACCTGACAGAACACTTTAAGGTTCTATGTAGAACCTTTCCTGATCAACAACAACAAGAAACATATAGAACTGTATATGATTTGCTTGGTTGACTGGTACCTCAGGGGTTGCTGGAGTTTGGAGATCCAGCTGCAGCAATTGCTCATGAGGTTGAACATGTTGACCTGAGGAGGAGAGAACCAGGGAGAGCACCATCGTCTCCTTAACTCGTACCTGAAAGCAGATAACGGGACACTCAATCACTGTACCCAATGCCTTATTATGCATGTAAACCTCAGCTGTTGTGTCTCGCACAAGCATTAACCTCAATAATTAAGGATTCATTAGTAACTTCAAATTCCTGTCACCCACGCTGTAATACCTGTAATGTTTAAAGTGGCCTAAAAATAAGATATCAAGCAGGATGATAAAAGATAGGATCCCTTATGAGAAAGAGCTGTTATCATTTTAATATTGCTTTTGCTTGTTTATGTAAACATTTTCTTCAACACTTTTAATTATAAATACTTTTATAAACACTTCATTTTACAGCCAAAAAAAAAAAAAAAACCAAAAAAAAAAAAACATATTTCTAGACATCTTTTCATACTTCAGCATTTTAGCATTTATTCTTCATTTTCATGGCTTTACGAGATCACAACACAGCAAAAGAGCTGATTAGGCATTGTTTTTGAGCCAACAAGCAGAATGAGCTCTTGAATACAAAGATAACCTGGTTATATTCACATACTGTAGCAGGCTAGCAGCTGCACGTATAAACACACAGTAGCCTAATTACATTTACAGGTGTCTGAGATGTAGGGAGGTTTGTTATCTTAGTGCCTGGTCCATCACTGGACATCTGTTCAGCCCTGTAAGCCTTTAAAGAATATTACGCTGTTCTCATTCTGAACACATGACCCGTTTATCCAAGCAGCATGTACTGCAACAGCCCACCTATCAGTTACACTGTATGTCTGGAACCGACAACTTTTCAACATAAACATTTTGACTGACACCTATAACTAAGGATGCTACATCTGTCAGTTCTAAAAGGCACATTTGACCACAGAGACAGGACATCAACATATTAGTGTGGATTAATATAGAGTGTAAACATATTCTTCAACCAAAAATGTGTTCATTTCAGAGCGTTTCAAAATTTTTAAACAAAAAATCCTATTATATTCAGTCTACCTTCTCTGCACGATCACATATGATCATTAACAGCATTGATGAGTATAGGAACATATGCAGACACACAATGAAGAACATCATATCATAGGGTTTATATAGTTATTAAACAAAAAAATATACACATCACATTACTCACAGTAGTATGTCAGAATCCATGCGTTTTTGTTTGTCTGTCCAGAGACATTTTGCACAAGGCGGCTAAAAACTAATCAGGCTCTACTTATTCTTCTAATCCTGTCACCTCATGCGGGAGGAGCTTGGAAGGAACACCATCACATCCTTACAACCAATCATATGGTTGAGAAGTTGAAAATACAGACAAGCTGTCATTCTGAATAGCTGGTTTCAGTCTCTTTAACTGGGCTAAATGTAGACGTCAGCCAGGTAATTTTAAGCCAACTGTATGTAAATTGTAATTGTAAGTTATATGAAATGCCCATAGACATCTGCTTGGAGGTAATGAGAAATATTTTACTTACTATTATTATTGACGTTATAACATCATAGAATAACATCATACTGTTGTTTACACATCTCTGGCAGATAAAGCATCCAAATGCTGACACTTCAGAAGATTATTGCTGCTGCTTATCCAGAGTTAAAGTCACAATGAAATAAAAATTGACATTTCATTATTTTTTTCATGGAATACTGCAGAATACGATTTTTATTCACGTGACCGTATGATTAAAAACATCAACTCCCCCCCCCCCCCCCCCCCCCCCCCCCCCATAGACATAAAAATACATGATAGGTAACATTTTATATGTCTCGTGCAGCATTTTTTTATGCCAACACAACCTGGAAGTGACCAAGAAAAGTTAATAATTCTTACACATTTTGTTCATAGTGATCTTCACAAATGAGCACAACTTTTATGAATTTTAAAGCCTAAATAAAATGGCCAGAAGTAAAAAATGATTTACACCACGGTTGCATGAATTCTACGTCAACACCATTAACTTACGACAACTCTTTTAGCCTTTATTTAAAAAAATACAAATAAAATTCCCTGAGAGGTTTGAGTTAGTTTGCAATTATAAACACAACGAGGCTGTATCAGACTAGCGAGTAACTTATGAGTACCTGTTTGGCTGATGAACAACCTCTGTCGTCCCATTAGCTACTTGTTAGCAATCGCATATTTCAAGACAAGTAAAAAAGCTTTTAAAAAAATCACGAGTGGGGTATTACTGCTGTATTTTATGTCGTAGAATATAACGTGAACATATTTTGAGCTTTTAACCACAGACCTTATTTCAAGCATTTAATCAAAAACTGGTGAAGTCAGCTAAAATGGGCCACGTTTTGGTCAATTACTTATAATGCCATCAAATAAGCTATATGCATGATCTAATGACATTTTTATAAATTAGTATGGGTCTCTTAAATATATATCTTTTTTAACAGTGAAAAAGTATAATTGTTTTAAAATGATGAGAGTTAGAGTATCAACAGGTATACCTTCTTCAGCCGCAGCACAACATTCAGGTAAAATGGCCCAGCTGTTCAGCTAAAATGGGAACAACACAGGTAATTTCTGCTGAAATCCTTTTTTTTTTTTACAGTAAATTGACACTATTGTCTTTAGTGTGCCATAGCAACACCATTAATGTATTTCATTAAATTGAAAGTTGAACAAATATTTAATTGAAAAATTATATTAAAAATGAACTGATCATGTTGTATAGATGTGTGTTTCTGTGCATTAGTGTCTTTTGTGTGCATGTATGTGTGTATGCTTGTCAAATATGTCAAACATTTGTTAAAGATTAGAACGTCTCAATTTCTGCGTAACTTCTGTGTAAAAGTGTGTGTGTACAGCCCATTTTAGCTGAAAAGTATGACCCATTTTAGCTTAACATGCCATTTCTACCTAAAATGACCTTTTTCACAAAAATCTGTTTCTTATAAACTAAACATTGTTCATAAACCTTTGCTTTGTTGGTAAGCCTACTTATAATTACTTTAGTACCCTTATTAGTGATTAATGAAGTTTACTATGTCAGGCTCACTTACCTTACTATTTCACTGACAAGCATCATGTAACACTCTGCCCTGCCCCCATTAAAAAACTCAGACCAATCAAAACTATTGTTACATGTCAACAAGTGTTAAAGCAACAATGCAAGATCAGTTATTGTGATTGGCTGTAAAAAAAAAAAATTAAAGAGATATGACGCTACAACCTTTTTTAGCCCATTTTAGCTGACTTCACCCAACAATAGAATTCTAGGTAGATAATAGTTCATAGAAGAGTAACCACAAATGTAGGTCACGTTAACCATTAGCAATACTTTGTCTCAATTCTAAACTATGGTTTTAAAGACTTTCTTATCTCTGATAGGCCTATTTTGTTAATGCAATGACATTCAATACATTTTTAAGAGGGGCAAATACTTTTCGGATCCATTGTATGCAGTATACATTTTACACTTTCTGTCTATCAGCAATACTGCATATGACTGCAATTTCAGGTCAAAGTTTCAGCAACCACACCATGACTTTCCTGCCCTTAATTCATATCTGGTAGACTGTAATTATGATAATAAAAAATAATATAAACTTGTGTCTGTCCCTGACTGTCACACGATTTCAAGTCAAATGTTGTTTTAAGCACAATAAACAAACTGCATTGAATCTCAACCTTTATCTAAATCAACTTAATTTGAATTTACAAATATGTGCCTATAGCGTTAGTAAAGATTATCTGCTTTGGTCACTGTTTTATCAGCTGCTTTTTATTTTTTAAAAATTTTAGAATTACAGTTGAGAACACAGTGTTTGGGAGGGTCTGAAAAACTGCAGCATTTCCTGAAGTGTATGATATACTTTTGACCACCAGAGGTCTTTAAACATATTGTTTAGTCATTCAGGATCTATTATAACTACACTTAATATTCAGCAATATTATTGATCTACCTGCACTGTAACTATCGATGACATCATTGTTTTCCCCAGAGCTGCTTTCATAATTAATCATTTTTACAGTTATTGAACAAATCAACACTGAACTGACTTCAGCTGAACAATGACCCTATTGTCTTCTTAGCTGCTTTACGGTAGAATTGAACTTTGTTTGCTTCATTGATCATTATGTTTATTACTGTAAAGCTGCTTTGAAACAACCTGTATAAAGCACTCAAGGTGACTTGACTACAAAATACTTATGCATCCACATCTCTGAAAGATCAAATTACTGAAGAACTTCCATTTAAAACCGGATGTGAGTCCATTGCCAAAACAAAACAAAAGCAGCATCCTCTTTTCTCCTATGTAATCTGATCTGATTAAGTAATTACTGGCAGGCGCTTACTTCATCCGCTGACTAAACTCATGCAGAGACATGAACGTAGGCACAGCCCTCGTCAGCTGGCTATGACACAAATGGAAACAGCTCAGTGACCATATAGCCAGTCCTTACACCCGATTCCATGAATCACAAGCTGGACAGCTGCACATACCATATTATCTAAGGTACAGTTCCACAAGCTCATGTATTTCACTTATCTCTGCATTATATGATTCACTATGGACATTTGATGACGGGTGTGGATTGGAGTCAGAGCAGGCCATATGCATTTGTTTACTGATCATGGCTTGTTCAGTCTGGGACAATGAATCTGTGGGGGTGGGACTGCAGAGCAACAACAACAGCACTACTGTGTGTTTCTCTTCACGTAGTCAAGACATCCAACTGACACACTCAGTAAAAATCTCTATACTAACATTTAGATTTGCAAAAAAAGAAGAAGCAATGAACCAACCGTCGGCCCAACCTTTTACATTTAAATTTAGATGTTTCTAAATAGGAACTAACCATAAATATTAGTTAGGCCCCTATGTTTTAATTTAGGTATTTAATTATTATGGGTATACCATAATTTCAACAATTCGTTTATTAGGGACCCGGTGTGTGATAATGATAATAAATGATAATTAAATTGTAAATCACATTTTACCCATCTGGCAATTCTGTGCTCCTGTAAATGGTTTTACTGCAGCTATGGGAAATAGCAGTGTGTTACGAGACAAACAAATTCAACAGTGTCACACATGTAACTTGAAATTGCTGGAGAATTCCAGTTATTTCAATTTTACACAAGACACATGGTCTAGAATGCATAGCATCTACAACCTAACTTTAACCTAAAACACTCACAGAACAGCAGTCGTGTGTTTTAAATAATAAACTAAACTAGTCTGTTTACATGTAGTTGCACAAACAACTATAATGTGTGTTCTATCAGCACAATGTGTTCACAATACCTGACAGCGAAGAGACGCGCAGTGGTGTGTGAGTGTTCTGAGTGCAGGACTGACAGAAACTAACAGAGCACTGTGTGGGGGTTTTCTGGTTACAGAATACCCATGACTCTTTTGCCATTGTCCCTTGAATACACTAGACCAGTGGCCTGTTGACTGAAGCCATGTTCTAGCCTCAGCCTCAGACGTCG
This sequence comes from Tiaroga cobitis, assembly GCA_030578255.1. NCBI lineage: Eukaryota > Metazoa > Chordata > Actinopteri > Cypriniformes > Leuciscidae > Tiaroga > Tiaroga cobitis. Next base: position 14,531,183 of record CM060604.1, on the reverse strand, counting down.
CACCCACGGTCCGTTGGCTGATCATCTGATGCATTTGGCACACAGAGTCCAGACCTACTGCCGTCAGTCTAAAGGTCTGGGTAAGCGAGACTACCCATGTTCTGATGCAATAAAGCCACTCCCCCTGTATCTCTCCCTCCAAATTAAAGCAGTTTAGAGTGAAAGAATTTAAGATTTCTTACATCTTTAACAAAAATGCTGTGAATTATTTATTATATTTCTATTATATGAATTGTAATTATGTATAATTCATATAAAATATTTATATAAAAATCACAGATTGGATCTCAATGATTAAAATATTCAACTTGAAAATCTTTATTTATATACATTCTATAATTTAACAGTCAATGAAAACCAAAATCATCAACACAGAGGGCTGGATAAAATCATCCCAAAAATGTATGTACAAAACTGAAGTTCAAGGCTGATCCAACTTGCATGAAGTTCATCACAGCAACTCATAATGTAAGTCAGAAGTGTGTATGGCCCCCACATGCCTGTATGCACTCACGATAATTTCTGGGCATACTCCTGGCAACATGACATCATGACTTTTGCGTAAACATACATGCCACTTTCAAGTCAAGTGGCGTATTATCTATACGCATTTTGAGCTATCCGCGTGTATGCGTGTATGTCTACGCCATTAATGTCCAAGTGATTCCGCGTATATGTACACGCCATTAAATGTCCGAGCGAAACAAAGCAAAATGTAGATCTACATCTGGGGAGCGACATTTTTTTCCTAGGATGGTAGGGGAAGACTCATAAATGGTATTAACCCCAGTGACGGGTAGGTTTAGGGACGGGGTTGGGGTAGGTCATATATTTATATATACAGTAATGTAACGTTAAGTCAACTGCGTTCAAAAACACGCTGAAAAGCGATTATGCGTGTTGATAGCACGCCAAAAATGGAAATACGAATTGGCGTGTCATACACACGCAATTTTATGAGATCAGTCTGCTCCTGGTGAGATGGTGGATGGTGGCCCGGGGGATCTCCTCCCAGGGCATCAGTGAGTATCTTGACAGTCTGTGATGCTACTTGCTGGCTAATGGTCCGTTCACGTGCTATGGTAATTATGGTAAATACCAAAAGCCGACGTGGAAAATGCACATGAACATCCCCTCATGTCGTATTTTCCACTGGGCAACTCGTAGAATATTTTGATGCACGAGTTGCCGAGATGAGATAACCTTTGACCTTTTCAAAATGGCGGAGAGCAGCGCGAGAGTTGTGAATGGTAAAAATATGTACTATTCATGATCTAGAAAATATACAGCATATTATTTACCGTTTGAGTTTTGATAAATCATCTTCTTGCTGTAGCAGATGACTTAAGCAATCTAAAATAGTTTGAGCTAAATAACAGGTCTGGATCTCCATCTTTTTACCACATTACGACAACAAAAGCACTTGAACGCAACACACTGGTAAATACTAGTTCACAAGTGGAAAATATCATATTTTCCATAGCACGTGAACGCACCATTAGATACATAATGTCCCAGAGGTTCTTAATTGGATTCAGGTCTGGTGAATGCCTTCGTCGTCTAAAAACTGCCTACACACACTCTGGACACATGAGACCGGGTATTATCAAGCACCAGGAGGAACCCAGGGCCCAATGCACCAGAATAAAGTGCTGCATGGCATCTCCAGACTCTTTCACATCTGTCCCATCTGTGCTCAGTGTGAACCTGCTCTCATCTGTGAAGAGAACGGGGCAGCAACGGTGAACTTGCCAATTCTAGTGTTCTCTGGTAAATATTAATCAAACTGCACAGTGCTGAGCTGTGAGCACAGGTCCCACTAGGACATCGGGCCCTCATGCCACCCTCATGAAGTCGTTTTCTGATGGTTTGGTCAGACACAAGCATATAAGTAGCCTGCTAGAGGTCATTTTGTAGGGCTCTGGCAGTGCTCCTCCTGTTCCTCCTCACACAAAGGAGCAGATACCAATCCTGCTGCTAGGTTGTTGCCCATCTATGTCCCTTTCCAGCTCTCCTTATGTAACAGCCTGTCTTCCTGGGATATCCTCCATGCTCTTGAAACTGTGCTGGGAGACACACCAAACCACATTGCGACAGCACGTATGGATGTGCCATCCTGGAGGAGCAGGACTGCCTGTGCAACCAGATTGGGTTGAAGGTACTACCTCACGTTACAGACAGTGACAAGGACCCAAACAAAGCTAGACAAATCAGTCAGTAAGAATAAGGAGAGAGCAATTTTCTATGGCCACCACCTGCAAAAATTATTCCCTTTTTGGGGGTTGTCTTGCTGGTGCCTCTCAACTGCACCTGTTGTAACTTTCATTTGTATCAAAGCAGGTGAAACTGATTCACATTCACTTATGTTTCCTAGTTGGACAGATTGATATCCCTGAAGTTTAATTGACTTGAGGCCTGTTGCATGAAGCTAGTTGAACAAACTCTGAGTTTCAGAATAGGTTTGGAGTTGACAAATCCATATAAATCCAACCTGGTTTAGATCAGGTTCAATGGCCTTACAACGTTGTCAACCGACTCAACTCTGTGTGATTTACACTGAACGCGTGCACCTGAAAGTGTGTCACATGAAGCGTATAACTATATCAATGCATGTGAATCAAACAAATAGGCCTAATAATTTACATACCGGTAGTTTCACAAAGAGCTCAACAGAATACACGTACATTTAATCTGTTTTAAAGATTTATATGGATGTATTATATTTATTTTAATAGCAAAGTTTAATATTGTCAATTAATATAATAATTGTATGAATATATTATATGAATTATCCATAATTATAATTCATATAATATAAATATAATAAATAATTAGCAGCAAAAGATGAGCAATTTTGTCTCTAAAATGTTTTCAAACGCCTTTAAATTTGGAGTGAGAAATACAGGCGGAGTGGCTTTATTGCATATTTACTCGCAGCTGACTGGTCAAGTTTTGGTCCACAATCTCTAACTCAGAATAAAACCTGTTTTAGCCGTGTAGTGTAAATTACCATAGCAATGAAACCCACTAAAAACCAATCCACCTTATTGAGCCTGAAAAAACAGAGTTTGCTCAAAATCTTAGATATAATCTGTAGAAACTGAAACTGGCTTTGTGCAACAGGCCATACACTGTGATGATTGAATCTCCCCTTCATTTTTTTGAGCAGCATATGAAACAAGCTTTAATATATAAGCTTTTACACTGATTAAGCTTACGTGTATTTTGAGCTCTTTGTGAAACTATATAAAGGCCTATTTGTTTGATTCTCCTGCTTAGTTTGAAATAGTCTGATGTTTCTTTCCGCTGCATTCTCAAACTTTCGCTGCAGCAGCAGTTTATTCCTGCCATGTAAATGGATTTCATTTCATGATATTTTTTTTATAATTATCTCTTCTCAGAGAAGTGAATTGCGCGCCTCTCTCACAAGAAGTGAATCAAACTGACGCTCTCCATGTTCCGTGTGATTGGCTGTTTTCCGTACGTGTCACACTTTCAGAGTTAAACGCAAACTCTTGATTAAACCAGAGTTGACAGAAAACGTTTATACTGAGCGTTGCAAGCCCGTTGAACCTGATATAAACCTGGTTGTATTCATATGGATTTGTCAACTACTCTGACAGACTACTCTGAAACTCTTTTGTTTGTGAAACAGGCCTCAGAACAAAAGAATTGTAGGCTATTTACTATATATTTTTGGAATTTGGTTGGGCCTATCTGCACCAAAGGGATGCACCTGGTTTCATGGGTGAGGAGCCATGGTTATCAGATGTCTTGAAGAGACACCACCCAATAAGGAGAAATTTAATTCTCCTAAGTTTTCAATCTTTCACATAATAAGAGTGACTGCAGTCAAATTGAGACCATTTTACCAATCTCACTGAGACCTTGAAAATTATGCCAAACATGAAAGGGAAAAAATAATAGATTCACAAGATACATTATGTGGAATAGACATTGTTGGTGAACTTTTTAGTGACTTAAGCCAAGGTGAGTGGAGGGGGGTAGGGAAAGTGATGCATAGATAAGCGAGGAGAGAAGTATGGGGAAGGCGGTGTCCTATACACTTTTTCTTTGAGATCTTCTCTCCAGATTAATGTTATTGTTTTATTGCGGGGTGTTTGATCTCATGTCTTAGCAGGAAAACCAAGATGCAGGTGTTTTCAAATGTTTTACTGTGGCTGACTTGGTCAATGGGTCCTGTTTGCATTACAAGGATGGTTTATAGTCCTGTGAGGTCCTTGATTAGTAATTTCTAAAAAACAGGAATGTACAAGAATGTTGCAATTGCGAGAATGAACACACCACATGTGTAATACATTGAAAAAGCAACACCAATGTACCATGATTAGTAGGCTTATACAAAATCAAAGATGAAGTAAGGTGTTTTTTACTGCTGAAGAGGGTCTAAATAATATTTCTAATTTATTCATTTATTCCATGTTGTGCCAATATGTACTGCCACAAATGCAAGCAATGTTCATCTGTATATCAGTTTAACACCTGCAGTGGCGTCTCAGTTCAACATGGTCAGAGATAAGGTCAATTATCCATGCTTGAGTATACAAATGTATTTTGTAGAACTGGACACATGGCAAGCTAAAATCATTTCCTCGTGAGCAACTGAACATATAATAACAACCATTATTTGCATTGTTTTTCTAAGCAGAAATATGTATATACAGTATATGGTATATGCACAGTATATATATATATATATATATATATATATATATATATATATATATATATATATATATATATATATTATAAATAAAATATTATTAATATATATTAATATATATTCCCTCTAAGTATATGGTTAGAATGAAAATATGCCCTAAAAAATAGATAATAATGTCCTTAAAATTTATTCAAAAAGACAAAATTCTGACTCTGGTGCGAAAGTAATAGAAATATTGTATTGCTAAATCAACTCTCTGGTACAGGTAACTTTTCTAAACACATGAATTTCACTATGAACACATACTGGTGAGTACAGCTGGCTATATTTGTAATACTGCTTTCTTCTTTTATTAGAAGTTTGTCCATTAAATCTCTGAGCAGTATCAAAGCCTCTCTGCTGTCCCCTGCCCTAGCATTTCCTGTGAATAAATAGTCAGCCAAACAAAGAAATACATGTTATTTTAAGGCCTCAAAGATACTGCCATTATGTGCCAGTATAAATTAAATTCACGTTTCTTAATTTGCTGCCATCAGTTTGCCCTCTCTTCTGCAGTGAATAGAAAAAGAAGGCGTACAGAATATAACATTAGATGCATGCAATGCACAAAAAATTTATTTATGAATTATATTAGTGAGTGACTGAAAGCCTGCGCTGTTATTATTGCTGTCTCTAGCTGCTGGATTCCCACAGGTCCTAGTGCACACCGGATGCGGTTAAAGGCCCACTGAAGTGCCTTGAAACGTGCAGCATTATTCAATGTGTTGACGTATTTACCACTGAAACAGGAAGACAGGGCGGGACATATCGAAAAGCTTCTCCCCTTTTTAAAAATGTGTGATATAAAAGTGTTTCCTTACTGTCATCTATAAGTTAGTGTGCTCCAAAACAATGACAAAATCCGCATTTTGAAGATAACCATTCAAAACTTACAGTCTCTCACTTTCGCCAATGGATCAATGTTTTTGATGACATCACTCTGCACTTCAGCTTTTCATCAGATTTTCTGTCCAATCAAATGCTCTAGAATCTGAAGCATACCGCCCCCTACATTAAAAATATACGCTGAAGCTGTGGTTGGAATCAGTCACTTGTTCACAAATTTACTATTTTCAACATGATGAATGGCACGTGAATGAAGTCTGGTTTCACCCGAACATGCACAGTATGCTCGATAGCACAGAACGGATCATATGATAGAGTCTGCGCATACAAGAAAACCTATCAGACCCATTTGATTTATGCACAGAATGATATTTTAAAAGTCATATGTAGGAGATTAGGAGGAGAAAGGTCAGGGTATATTCTGGCAAACCGTTTGCCAATCACGTCTAGCAATCAGCAAAGCAAGCTGTGGTACACGCCATTTACCAACAAGCGATGGGTAATTCGCAAAGCACAATGCTATTTTCTGTTTTCCCCGCACGATACCATAGAACGGCATAAAGTAATAGGTTTGAGAAGTAAGAGGCGGGGCATCAGTTAAAAATTTCAAAGTTAAAGTTCAGGCAAACAGGTATTAATAATATAATAAAATAAATAAAATACCCAGTAAGAAGTGATATGAACATGTAGGCCTATTGCTTAAATATGCTATTGAACAACATAATATTTGCTATAGATCGACATAATAACACCTGTTTAAGTAAAAAAAAAAAAAAAAAAAAAAAAAAAAAAATTATATATATATATATATATATATATATATATATATGAGAGCCATTCCACCGAATGGGTGACATTTGCTTGTTGTAACTCTTCAAAATTAAACTTTAATTTAAATTTTTTCAACATTGAATCTATTACTACACATATTTAACTATTCAAAATGTGCATTGGTCAATCTCAGGCAACTTTATTTATTTTTTACAAGGTTTCTAAGCAGAATATGGACGCATGTTTTCTCAGTCCTGTTACCGAAACTCATGTGCCATTTAAAAACCATGTTTAAAAGCATGTCTATTCATTCCTTTGTTTTCCCCACAAGAAAGTGTTTATTTTAAAGAAATTGTTGGTTATAATGTTCAAATAATTGATATTTGTGACAAAAAAATCACTATATATTATGGCAAGGTGTATTTTAATATAAAACACAAACCCTTTTTTTTTTTACTTTAAAGAAAACCGAAGCCTCAAGTTTGTAATTTTTTAAAATAATTTAATTAATTAAATAAATGTATAAATGATGAACCAAACAAAACTGATGGAAAACAGTGGTTTACCTTTTTTTTTTTTGAAAAAAAAATTAGTAACAGGAATAGTAGCAGTTTTTTTTTTTTCTCCATTGGGTCATCTGATGGTGTGTTAGGACACCTTTAGGTCACTGGATGGAGTTTTTCGGTTCCTTGCCACTGTTGCCTTTGGCTTGCTCAGTTGGGGATATTCAAATTAATTAACCAATCATACCATTGATCAGCTCTACCAAACTTGGATGTCTTTTTTTCCAGTAATAAACAAACATTGTTAAGTTGTTTTGATTGATACTGTGAAGCAGCTTTGATACAATCTGTATTGTGAAAAGCGCTATATAAATATATTTGACTTGACTTGACTTGAATGAACATTGGCTAACAGGAATGAGTGTCTGAATGAGTGTGTATGAGAGAGACTTTACATGACTGTGTGTGTATGAGAGAAAGTGTACATGACTATTTGTGCATAAGATTTCTGTGTTGAAGTGATTTACTATGTGCTAGTAGTACTTCACAGCGAAGGAGGTGGAAAGAGAAAAAAGGAGAGAGAGAAGAAGAGAGGGAGGGAGAAAGAGGGAAGTTAAGACAAAAAATGGAGAAAAGAGAGGGTTGCGGGTGTGTCTTGCTTCTTCCCAGTGCAGCATGCCATAGGTGGGTGTTTCTGGCACCTACATAGCAGGGGCGTAGAATTTAGTAGGGACGCTAGGGACGTGTCCCTACCAATATCCAGTGACACTGATATATCCGTGGCAATAATTTCGATCAAAACTTAATATATATTTATACTTTGATGTCCCCGTCCCCACCAATTTCAAAATCAAACCTACGCCACTGCTACATAGTATGGGGTTTATCCATCTTCAACAAAATATAGGAAAGACAAAGACAAAACGTTTAAGTCACTTTGTGGTGGACTGGCTTCCTGGAAGTATGGTGTTCACATTGTAAAACTAATGCTAATGTCTACAATTTAAGTAAATGCAACCTTAAACCTCATGATTCAGGTGAATAGTATAATATCAACTAATATTTACAGTATTAAATCAACAAAACAGAGGACTCTACTCCCTCCTGTTACTTGAACTCACTCCTGTTATTTTTCATACAAGTAACAGGACTGAAAGTAACAGGATTGAGTTAAGTAAAAAGTTATCAAATACATGACATATGGCCACATAGCATAGGCCTACATGCTAATAGCATAAGGACACGTAACAAATTCTAGTGATTTACCAAAAGTTTATATTTTTAAAATAAATGGATAAAATCTAAGAAATAATTTAGGTAACAGTACAGCATGTTGAGATTGACCTTCTCAGTCATAATTACAATTTCATCAAATATACAGAAATTAAATTGTGAGAACTTACTTATGGTCTTCCCAGTGCCTTCAGAAGATCCAGATGATGCAACTTCCTGTTGAAAATGTGTCTTGTGGAATATTCCAAGGTTTTCAGAGGGGGGGATGTGTTAGGGTAACCGGACTGAGTGAAAACCCGGGGACTAAAATTTGGATTTTATCTAAAATATTAGATAAAATATTTTTTTCTCATGAAAAAAAACAAACATTTTAAAGCATAGATTGGATATAAAGTCACACAACAATGCAAAAAAAATCAGATTTCTGAAGGATTTTAATCATTATATTTCATAGTAAAGTTTAGAGATGGAGATGCAGAAAATGCTTTTTTTGTGTTCTATGTAGTTTTTATTAATGTTTTTAATTAAACATTTTAAATTTGTAGTTGTAGTAATGAGCAGGACATTTTGATTAATAATAAAATGTATTTTAGAGTTAATTTTCATGCATTTTTAATACATATAATGTCCTGGGGACAGAAATGTCACCCTTTCGGTGGAATGGCTTATATATATATATATATATATATATATATATATATATATTCACATTTTAGCACTGCGCGGTTTTTATTCCCATTGTACGCACAAAACCCAGTGGCCAGGGCGTGTATTCTATTTGTTAGCCTATTGTCTTATTTGTCACCGTGGTTCGCTTTAAAATAAATCACACTTTCAGATTTATCCGATGTTTTACTGAAATACAGTGAATTATTACATCATTTATGTAAAATAAGTTGTTTATTCACAGATCCTAATGGAAAAAAGTAGAAGCATAAATTATATAAAATTACGGAGCCCTGCATGGCATGCGGAAAAATATTGTCTCAGCCTATAAAATATCTCTCCTTATGCCATTTCATGCAGTCATGCTCATTGCACACTAAAAGCGGCACTGATTTATCGGGTAAATTAATCTAATATTATAGCTAGGCTGCCTAACTCTCAATCAGTGTATCATTTATCAGCAATATATTTTGTGATATCGTCGTCTAGCTATAATAAAACTGCTCAATATTAAAGCTTACAAAATTACTCATTGTAAAGCTGCTTTGAAACTATGTGAATTGAGGGCTATGCGCATCTATTTTGACCTATTTTTTACAGTCTATGATTTTGACAGTAACTTCATCTAAGTTGATTCGTAAGTTCATCAAAACATTATCCAATTGATCGTTACTAAAACATGGTTGTCACTTAATATTTTTGTTGTAGTCTAAGCTACGGTCAAACAGCGTCGTTGACAGTAGATCATTCATAAACCCGTACCAGACTTACACATAAAGGAATGCACATGCTCAAACGTCTACCCCAATAAGATTGCTGTATTATAAACCATAAAATCGGTTGTGTATTTTGCATTCTACTAATTCAGCTATAAACAATCAATATTTGACTAAAACTTGTCTATTAATACCTGTTTGCCTGAACTTTAACTTTGAAATGTTTTAACTGATGCCCCGCCTCTTACTTCTCAAACCTATTACTTTATGCCGTTCTATGGTATCGTGCGGGGAAAACAGAAAATAGCATTGTGCTTTCCGAATTACTCATCGCTTGTTGGCCATTGGCGTGTACCACAGCTTGCTTTGCTGATTGCTAGACGTGATTGGCAAACGGTTTGCCAGAATATACCCTGACCGAGAAACAGTTAGAGAGGAGGACACTGTGGCTTTACCGAGCTCAACGGCTCTGGCTGAGCTGTGATATAAAAGAAACACTTTTATATCACACATTTTTAAAAAGGGGAGAAGCTTTTCGATATGTCCCGCCCTGTCTTCCTGTTTCAGTGGTAAATACGTCAACACATTGAATAATGCTGCGTGTTTCAAGGCACTTCAGTGGGCCTTTAACCGCATCCGGTGTGCACTAGGACCTGTGGGAATCCAGCAGCTAGAGACAGCAATAATAACAGCGCAGGCTTTCAGTCACTCACTGCATTTCGGGACACACCTGGCTTTCTGATCAGAGACAATTCCGTTGAAAGTCTCTCTTCGAAATGGAAATAATCTGACAGTTTAATTAATCGATGTTGGTGGCATCGTAATGTCTAGATCGGCACGTAGCATGTTTTAAAACAACGAAGATCACTAACGTTATACTATATTAGGTAGGCTACTAATGTTACTTTCCTTCCCAGCATTGCATATGTGGCAATGTGCATATGAGCCGAGTTCACATAAATGGACCACGCAGACAGTCATTTGAGAACCGAAAAATCGACGATGACATTTCATGAACAATGACACTAACGCTGCGAGGATCGAGACATATAAAGCGCACGAGAAGTGGGGAAAGATGGAAAACAACAAGGCGAGCGAGCATGACATCACGGAGGTGGTGGCGCAGCAGTCCGCCGTGAACAAGAGTGAGAACGGTGTCGTGATGGTGATCAGCCACAGTAACGTCCAACCACCCTTCAGCGTGCTGTGGGCGACGGTCCTGTACTCCGCGGAGTTTATATGTGCCTCTGTGCTCAGCAGCAGGTACCATGACACTGAGAACGTGGTGTGGATGGGACTGACTATTACATTCATGCTGGTTCCGTCGGTGCTGACCCAACTCACACTGACCTTCGTGCACCGGGACTTGGGGAGAGACCGACCGCTTGTGCTCTTCATGCATCTGCTTCAGATGGGGCCTATCATAAGGTATGAGAGATGATGGTACTTGATGATCACATGACCATAATATTGATAAATACCGTAAATACGTATCGTGGTAGGCCTATGTTTATTTTTGAAAGTCAGTTTCACTTGAAACACGTGGCTACTAGGCAGGGGCGTAGAATTTAGTAGGGACGCTAGGGACGTGTCCCTACCAATATCCAGTGATACTGATATATCCCTAGCAATAATTTCGATCGAAACTTAAAATATATTTATATTGATGTCCCCGTCCCCACCAATTTCAAAATCAAACCTACGCCACTGCTACTAGGGGTGTAACGATACCCTCATGCAGGTCTGGACTGGGACTAAAAATCGGCCCGGGCATTTTGGCCCAGACTGGCCCACTACATATAGTCATAAACACAACCGATCTTTTCATGCCCCTGAATATGTATATGTAGCCTAATGAGTGAGTAGGAATGAGTAATAGATAATTAATAGTTAATAGATGAAATAACTACTAATTGTAAAATACAATCGAACTACTCCACAATGATGAATCCTAAAACAAGCTATAAGCTGCATTGGCAAAGCAATACCAGTGTTTGACAAAGGATTTTTGGTAAATCTGTGGTGAGTGGACCTCTGTCCCTTTAGGGGTGTTCGGGGGAGCCCCCCGTATGAAAAAAAATGCTTTTTTAATGTGAAATTCATCAATCTGGTGCTCTTTGAGAGTTAAAAATTAAGAGCTCCAACGCAAAATCAGTGTGCAAATTGAACAAAGAAAAACTCAAAGCTCTTTTAGCTGTGATATAGTGTCTGCCTGCATCACTACTACATAATAATAGTTATATTAATTCCATGACAGTTATAGCCATATATTGTAAAACAAATGCACTGAAAAATAAAAGGAACTTTCATAATTAGTTTTGTACTAATTTCCATGCTTGAAAGAGATAAACACATGCTCTTTTATTTTGGCGGAAAACATGGTTTACAAACGCGTCTCATTACAATTCTAATAAAATGCGTAATCATCAACTATGCCGATGTGTGAATAATGCGTAGCTGGGTGATGGGTTCCTACACTCATCGCTAAGTGTTCTGAAAGTAGCCTAGTTCTGCTTACCACCGTTCTCTACACTCACTCATTCTCTCCTGATCCTCCTCAGTATCCTCATCAGACACTTGAAGGGCCCTTTTCTTTTTTTCACGCTATTTCTCTGCACATTCCTTGCGTTTCTTCTCCATCTCTGACTATTTTGACAGATACACACTGACACTGCACGCGCGCTCAAAGCCCAAAGGGGAGGGGTTAAAAAATGTGATTGGACCAGCCCAGTGCCAATCAAGAAAAGAACCAATGGGCCGCTGATCAACATGTTTCATGGGCTGGTCTGTTAAAAAAAAAAAAAAAAAAAACCTACCCTGACTTTTTTTGTCCAATGCATTACACCGGCACAAAGATCTCAGCGCCGCCAATTAAAGGGTTAGTTCACCCAAAAATGAAAATTAAGTCATTAATTACTCACCCCCATGCTGTACCAACCCTGTACCATCATAGACATCATATAGAGACTAGATGCCCTATTGGCCGCTGTGGCGCAAGAAATGCGGCCGCCATCTTAAACCGGTCATACTCCTATTTGCGTTGCATAGCAGCAGAAGATGCCAGAGCACGTACTGTGCAGCATATTCCTGCTCAAATCGGCGGACCATCACTCGGGGATTACTTTTCACAAGTAAGATTTAACATTTAACATTACCGTACTATTGTTTGTATTTTGTGAGTAAAATATTCAATGTGTCCTGTATCGTAGCTACGTGTATGACCTTTCCAGCAAAAAAACCCGCGTGAAAATCAGTTCGGTATTCAGTGAGATATGATTAATTAAATGCGCTGACAGCTCATTGCACCTGCCAAACAGATTACACTGAGCGGAGCGGGTGACCGGTTTAAGATGGCGGCCCCACGGCTCGTCCGCGCCAATAGGCAGTAGCGGCCGATAGGGCGTCTATCTATATGATGTCTATGTGTACCATCCCTGTAGGCCTGAAACGAGACTTCAAGAGATTTCCACGACGCGCACGCGCGAGAACTTAACTGAAGTAGATGAAGGAGATCGCAATTCTCGCGCATGCGTCGTGGAAATCTCTTGAAGTCTCGTTTCAGGCCTACAAGGAAGAAAAGGAATAGTCGAATAAAGTCGTTATTTTTCTTTGTTTTTTCGCACAAAAAGTATTCTCGTCGCTTGATAAACTTATAGTTGAGCCACTGTTGCGACATGGAATATTTAAACATTTTCTTTAATGATTTTCTGGGTCGTCAAGTTTCATTCCCTTAGGCAGCCTATGGAGGAGTGATCAACCTCTCAGATTTAATCATAAATATCTTCATTTGTGTTCCGAAGACGAACGAAGGTCTTACGGGGTTGGTACAGCATGGGGGTGAGTAATTAATGACTTAATTTTCATTTTTGGGTGAACTAACCCTTTAAGCAAAACTAAACGAATGGGCCGCCGATGTACGAGTATTATGGGCCGTTTAGACAAAAAATAGTTTTTATATTTTTTTTTAAATGATCTGTATCGGCCCAAAAAGCACATCGGCCCACCGGGCAAATGCCCGGTATGCCCGATGGCCAGTCCAGCCCTGCCCTCATGTCACGATTCGATATGACGACACTAAACTCTCGATACGATATTATTGCGATAATGCCTACTCCAAGACATATGGTAAAAGATTAACAAAAAATGTAGCTTAAAGGTGCTCTAAGCGATTTTGAGTGTCGTCACTTCTTGTTGACGTTCGAAGTATTGTCAAACAACAAAACGGAGGCTAGCCAGACCCTCCCTCCTCCTCATCCCGTCCCCTCCCTCTCCCTTGTGTTGGTTTAGTCGAACATGAACGTCCATTTAGAAAAACAAAAAAATGGATTTACCTACCTGTCCAGCAAAAACAGCTATCCGAATGTCGGATTGGAAGCCCTTCTGCCGGCGGAGTTCTTGCCACCTTTTGAAGGCTTTTCCAATGTAAATTCGGGACTTCGCGCGTTCCTTATCCTTTTCCCTCTTCTTTGCAATTTGTTTATCGGAACGTCGTCTCTTTTCTCGTGTGTCGCCCATATCAAATTTTAAGAGAATATAATTCTAACTTCCCTCTTCATGCTTCTCTCCTCCACACCCCCCTTCATGTGTACGCGCCATAACCCCCCAAACCCCACTCCAAATCCTTCTTGTTGGTTATTGGCTGGAACACTGTTTGTTATGTTCCGCAGGTTGGCCCAGTTTGTTTTTGTTGCCGTTTGTGGAGCCTGGGGTGTCTACAGAGACCGCGTTTTTTTACAATGGGACAGGCAGCTAGCGGATAGTGAGGAGATATTTGCTATAGCCTGTATGTGACAAAAAAATGTTTTGTCCTAAAAAACGCGTGACATCGCTTAGAGCACCTTTAAAAAGCAAAATTTGGTATTACATTCTGGGTATAAATGAATAGGCTCGGACCTGGTGCTGGTAACCCAATGCACAGGACAACAGTGACACCAGAATAAAGATAGTCATGATTCTGAAGCTACAGAATTTTAGACGAATATCCTTGCACTCTTTCACTCACTGGATATATTTAAAATGATGTTGGACACTTTTTACTGGAAACATGACATTTGGCATTTTCAGGACCCACAAATATCCTCCTATTGCATTATTATACATTATATTCAACATTATACATAGTTTAATGTAGTGCTGACACTAAAACTGTAAACTTGATTTTTTTTCTCACATAGTAATTTTCATTTGGGGTGAACTATACACATATTGTCATTATCCACGATACAAATTATTGCATTTTTTGTATTGCGAAATGTGACACGATATGTTGTAGAACCCCTACAAAAAAAGCTATTGAGTATTTCCTCCATTATTGGCCATGAATTATTGTTATTGTACAAGATAGTTCATTGAACACTCATTGAGCTTTTGTGACAATGTGTTCCATGTCACTAATATGAGAAGCTGTAACAATAGAAACTGACATTAAGCATTATAGGCTTTCAGCTATACTTGTACATTAAACAACTAAAAACAATACAATCTTAAATGTCAACTGTAATGTAAACATATCAAACCATTATTTGGGCTCCCCTAAAAGTATTTTTTTGGATCTCATATATACTTTGGACCTTTAGGTAGTATCTATAATCACTATTGTTTGGGGTCAGCAAGATTTATTTTTTTAAAGCAATTGAATATAATAGGTTATGTTAATGTTATTAATTTTAACCTTTAATATTATTCTACTAAATGAGGGTTCCCTGTAAAGTTTGCAGCATTAGTTTGGAGCGAATTTTTTTTTCTTTAAGAACCTGAGATATTTACAAATGAATCCATGTTTAATCGAATTGTGTACTGCTGTATACTGTGATATTTTCAAAGAAGGTTATCGTACTGTTTTTACTAGTGCAATAATTCATAGCATAATAACATTCACACAGTACAACAGAAATCCAATATATCAGATATATTGGAAGTCTCCCAAAACACCTTTCAGATACAGTACTCCCATTGCTTCAGGCATCTGTGCGTTTCAAATGTCAAAATGTGTTTAGTCTTGTTGAGCAAACACTAACATGTTTTCCGGGTTATTAAGGTGGTGTTTGGCGAGGTTACTAGGTGAATGAGAGTAAAACCAAAAGTTCCCAGCGAGATTTAATCTTATTGGTTGGAATTTAAATCTAAGGGTGTGCGTCATTTCTCTGTCTACCTTCAGTTATTCTACTCCGTTTAAACAACACTGTAATTTAGATCCCACAAGGACAGATACTATCTAGGTCGTGACCGGTGTCATATCGTATTCAAATATCTCTTTATAGGCTGTTGCCTGTGTACAGTAGAAATCAATGTCAAGTCTTGCGACTGGTGTAAGCAATATATTTATACTCTCAGCAGGGCACTACACTTGCTTTTTATGTATTTAAAATGTTTATTTGCAATTCTCTTAACAACCACCAAATTAAATTGTTTATATTAAAAATGCATTTGCTTAGCAGATAATTTCTTGCCAAAGAAAAGGCATGTGGTTTGGCATTCAGTCTTCAGGTCTGCAAGAGCTTCAGATCAAATTGAAATTGAAATTAGAAATGGTTATCATTTTTAGGTTTATTTATTTATATAAAATAGTATACTATTGACTGTACACTACCGGCAACATGGCACATCTGTTTCATCGCTTATTGTCAAGTCTGAAAAAGTATTAGAGGAATGCAGTGTGCAGGCCTAAGTTGTGGACTGACTCCTTCTTTGGTATGCTGAGCTGAGGTCGGTAAGCAGTCAGTAGACTGTAAAGAGCAGATGAGGGCCAGGGTCAGCTCTATAAATATCTAACACAATGTCATAAAAACATTCCCTTGAATAGGAAATGTCTTATCTGACTAAACTCAAGATCATCCTGTTTCACAGTAAACATCTTATTGTATTACTAGTGAAGAGCTTTTGAAGAATTACTCTTAAAGGGATAGTTCGGCCAAAAAATTCTTTAATTACTCACCCTTATGTCGTCCCACACTTGTAAGACTTTTGAATAAAAGCCTAAATTAAATCTGTTCGTCATAAAGCGATTGAGTCTCTCCAGAAGATTTGGACTAAACCGCTCAATTCATATGGATTAGGTTTACAATCTCTTTATGAATTTGAAAGCATTTATGTCATGTGAACATTTTCTCCTGTTAGTATTGGTCATACAATTCTGCATGGTTATAACATATTTGAACGGTTGTTGTGTTTTGCCAAATTTGGGCTGCAAACACAGATGTTGCATATTGAATCCTGATATACTACTGTATCCTTTGGATGAAAAAAAAAAAAAGCATCTGCCGGCAAGTATTAAATATCAAGATCAAATATAGCCACCTTCATCATCTCCTTCTATAATAACAGACTTTGTAGTTCCCTCCTAGAAACCAAAGACTGTCTTTTGTAATCATTTTACGAAGCTCTAAATAACCTTTTAACAGGCTCCTGTTTCTTTGTGCAAGTCAGGCCAAGCATTCTAATATGGCAGACAGCTCTCACTTTATTAGATTAAGTTGTTGTGCATCAGATTATGCCAAAGTGTAACAAGCCTTAAATAGCTTATTTTTGTATAATATCTGTAGGTGCTTGTCATGAATTTTACTGCAAAAGATGACTGAGGTGGTGAAAGATGATTAAATGGTATCATCATGTTGAACAAACTGAAAATCAAACATGTAATATTAGTCTTAGGGTTGTACATTTTATTTACATGTTTTCGAATAAACATGGCCACTTATGCAAACTGAAACAGCCGCTTGCCCATGTTGTGTCTAAGTGTTATAATTCTTGCTCAAATCATCCTTCTCGTTTTACAGCAAAAGAGGCTTTCACAGTGACTTTGCTGTGATAAAATGAGCGGAAGTCATTCGTTTTAATTTTGAGTTAGGACTAGGGTTAGATTTGAGGCAACATGGGCAAGAGAGACGTTTGGTGAGGCGACAGTGTGAGCAGGGTGAAGCTCACGTGATCTGTCACCTGATACGTTGCATTCAGCAGTCGAGCACAAGTAGTGCTAACTGCCAATTATCTACACAGAGATGTGACAACCTCACACAATTTAATCACACAATCAGTTTTAATCTTCAGTTCACAATCTTTTACTCGTGTCGTTCCAAACTTGTATAATGTTTTTTATTCCGTGGAACACGAAAGAAGATATTTTGAAGAATGTTAGTAACTAAACAGTTTTGGTTCCAAACTTGTATAATGTTTTTTATTCCGTGGAACACGAAAGAAGATATTTTGAAGAATGTTAGTAACTAAACAGTTTTGGTTCCCATCTTGTATGGAGAAAAAACCTACACTGGGGCATTTCTCAAAATATCTTCTTTTATGTTTCACCACACAAAATAAATTCATACAGGTTTTAATTTTTGTGTATATTATAACTTTAAGAATAATACTGTTATGTTTTGTGATTTACATAGTAAATCACAAGTACATAGTACATAGTAAATCACAATCAATTCATTCATGTGAAGACACAAAAACATTATTAAATGGTTTTATTTATTGTTTGTGCACAGCCATTTACACAATGTTTTAGTGTTCATGCATCCTGTTGGGCACTAGAAACAGAGCAAATCATTTGTATAAAGTTGATTATACATACACGCACTGGTTCAGTACATTTATTTTGGTGGAAACCATGATCCATTTTTCCTTCTTCAGTATTATTGATGAATAGCAGTTTTAAAAGAACAGAATTTATTTGAAATCTAGGTATTTTGTAACATTATAAATGTCTTTAATGTCACTTTTAAACAACTTAAGGTGCCCTTGCTGAGTAAAAGTAAATTTAGTTTTTTAATTTAATTTGATTAAAGTTTAAAGGCAATACTTTATTCAAATTAAGGGTTTAATGTTGTACACAAGCCGAACATGCATACACCACTGTTGTGTAGTTTTTACCCAGAATGAGCAACACGTTTCTCTTATTTCAGCCAAGCTGATAAACTGGTTTGAAATGGTTTATCGCTAAGATAATGCTGCCACCTTGTGGAAACTAAGTGTATGAGTAGTAAAATTCTACTGTGTTTGTTCAAATTGGTAAATAAAGTAATAATTAAGTTTATTTTATGTAGTATATAAATCAGTAGGCAGATCCTTAAAATCCATTGTAAACAGCAGAATCTGCTTTTTTTATTTCCAGTATCTGACTGATTCCTTTTTCCTTTCTTTGAACAGGTGCATTGAAGCTCTTGTTGTTTACTGGCAGGCGGGTAAAAAGGAGGAACCATATGTTACGATTTCAAGAAAGATCAAGCTAAAGCATGGCAGAGGCTTAGGCTCAGCCCTCGAATGTGAGATCGGACACTCTGAGCGCAAGCTAGCCGTCCACCGCAATGCCTTCAAGCGCACAGCTGTCATCCAGGCCTTCCTCGGCTCCACTCCTCAGCTCACTCTACAGCTCTACGCTACCATTCAGGAAAAATACGTCCTTCCCCCACGCCGTGAGTTTCATTTATTTACCAGATTTCAATTGTAATATTGGTAGCACTTAACGGTTACTCTTTATTTTAAGGTGTATGTGTTGCAGTGTAATTATTCATTTAAGTACTGAGTAATAATAATTAACTACATGTACTTACTATTGGGTAAGGGTTATGATTAAGGTTTTGTTTAGGGTTAGTTGCATGTAATTATGCATAATTTATAGTTATTACTATAATTACTACATGTACCACGAATAACAAGGACACTGTAAAATAAAGTGTTACCCTCTGTACAAAAAATTCCCATTAGTTAAATAAGTGATAATGGGGATAATAAAGGGATAATGTACATCAGCCGTGTAATAAGCGGTATAATGTACATCAAACTGGTTGTTATCGCAAAATAAACCCCAATCCTGATCTCCCTCTCGGGGTTTATTTTGCGATAACAACCAGTTTTATGGACATTATCCCGCTACTTGCCACGTAAGTAAATAAGTAGACACAAAATATTGATTTCAGTAAAAAACAATTATTAGCTCATTAAATACGAAGTTTTCACCGAGAAAAACAGTTCCCAGAAAGCGGGAGACATGAAAGAAGAGCCGGCCTAAAATACCCAGATAAGTGGCCAATATACAGTGTTGCTATTAACGACAGTCATTATCAGAGAATAACTGACCTCGAAATGTCGCGATTGACCAATCAGAATCAAACATTTCAGAGAGCTGTGTGATAATCTTTTAACAATAACATTAGCTCATAAAAATACAAATGTCCATTAAATAATATTGCAACAGATGCAACAGATTATTTTAATATATTAGTAAATGTTGAAATAAACACAACTAAGATTAACAAATGCTTTAGAAGTATTTTCGTTGTTAGTTCATGTTTAGTAGTTAACTAATGTGTCAACAAATGGAAACCGTTTAGGATATTGTTTACACTAATGCTCATCCTATTTGTGTTTACAGTTGCCCTGATGATCATTTCCTTGATATCAATCGTATACGGGGCTTTAGTTTGCAGTGTTCTGGCCATACAGATCAAGTACGATGACTACAAAGTGCGAATGAAACCTGCCGCCTACCTGTGCATGATCCTCTGGCGAGGGTTAGAGATCGCCACACGGATCACCACCTTGGTGCTTTTCAGCTCAGCGCTCACGTTCTGGGTGGTCCTGGTGGGCCTGACCAACCTGTTGATCTTCTTCTTCCAACCATGGGTTGAGTTCTGGGCCAGGAGGGCGTCACTGCCTGAGAACATTGAGAAGAACTTCAGCAAGCTGGGCACCACCGTGGTGCTCTGCATGATCACGTTCCTCTATGCCTGCATTAATATTTTCTGCTGGTCTGCCGTGCAGCTGGACCTGGCCGACCACGACCTGGTGGAGAAACAGCCCCGCTGGAGATGCTTGGCAATTTACTACACCTTTCGCTTTATGGAGAATGTTACCCTTATCGTCTTGTGGTACTACTTCAAGTCCGACTTCTATGTATACGTGTGCACACCACTGCTGGTGGTGCAGCTTATCGTGTGTTACAGCCTGGCTGTGATCTTCATGCTGGTCTTCCATCAGTTCTGCCATCCGTGCCGCAGACTCTTCCACTACAACGTCGAGGACTGTCTACGTTGTGCGTGCTGCTGGAAGAAAAAGCAATTCGAGCTACCTGCAGACCGTGCAGAAGGTCTTCAGGAACATGCACCTCCTGACCTCACTAACCACCTGACAGATAGAGAAACCGATATTGTGGATGATATCATGGAGGCAGCATGAATTAAGTTTGCTGTTTGTTATTGTAGCTCTGTTTGGGGCCATGCTAGGCGTATTTGCACATATCCTGATTCAGGAGTATTATTTCGAGATGAACTATGCTATACCTACTGTACTTAGTGAAGTAACAATTGATTTTTAAATGGTCCTAAAAGCTTCAGGAATTTTGTTTTACGCCATTTGGAGCTTTCCTCCAAAAAAGGAGATGTAGAGCATGATAACCTTCCTTATTACGTTTATGTGGAGAGGGCAGCTCATAATTTATTAATTGTAGAGCACTGACCCATTTCTTCTTATTGGCCATTGAAGACCAAAGAATGCCTTCGGTTGAGTTATGCTGTGATGATTCACAAAGGCACCTTTCATTAGGGAGCTGCATGGCCAGGTGCGTGGGAAATGTGCCAATTTTGGAGGAATGAAAATAGTAACATTTTGGTACCTGCTGCTCTAACCTTTTCCATGAAACTGTGACTCAACTAGCCAAAGAGCCTTCTGAAATGTTCTTAGGTTTGCCTCAGCAGCCCCTGTGCTTTTTATTAAACCTTTAGATTTGGAGAGCCTTCTTTAATGTTGGTAATTGAACTCTCATTTGCCTTAATATTGTGTGATATTGTATTTTTGTGCCTGAATAGGCTAATGTTCTTCATTTTCCACTGGCAAAAAAAAGATGTCTGTTTGTTTATTTTGTATGGAAATATTTTTGCCTGTGTTTGCCTGAATTATGTGCCTCTTAAGTACTGATTTGGAATATATGAATAAAGATGCATTGAATATTAGAATCATGCCTGATAAGTGTGATTGTGGTTCATAATAGAATTTTCAGGTGAATCATATTAAACCCGAAATATGAAACTGAATATAGCTGGGTTAATTTTCAATTGAAAATCAAAAGAAAGAAAAAATTGCATAGTTGTAATGCTGGACGAAAAAAAATACATCATAGGCCTACTAGACTAAATGTAGGCCTAATGCATTATGTAAATGGTCAAATATTTTGCCTATATAATATAACGGTGTTTGTTGTGCTATAAATATAAAATATATATAATTATAATAATATAAAAACATTGTATCACACTTTTTTTTGTTGATCGTAATACAAATAGTAATGAGAATAATGACTGCGCCTAATGTAAAGTAAAACGTAAAAGTAAAATGTCTGAACGCATTTAATGTGAAGGGAAAATGTGTCAATTTGTACCCAAACTAAAAAACAAATCTTTATAAAAACAAAAACTTCATTTTCGATACATAGGCCTACGTGTGATGCTTTCGTTCTTCTTCTTTTTTCCTTCTTTTGTCTTTTGTGACAAAAAAAAAATCGGCTGACATTTTGTAACGGCCGAGCCTTTCATTAGTTTAAGTAACCGTTTCCAGTCAAATACAATTACGAGGCACAGACACGTTCAGGTAGCTTCCTCTCGGGAATTTCTTCAGACGCGCAATGCAACAAAATCATTTATTCCAAAGCCTATTTCCTGGTCAGTGATGACATTAGAGGGCGGCGTCCTGAACGGGACAGGTGAGTAATATAGCACTCATCTGCGAGGAGTGTTCATTCGTTTATGCAGCGCTAGAGAGTAAAGATGGCCAACTGGATAATCAATCACGGGCTGGGCGCTTTCATCGTGGTATTGAGGCATTGTTTTGATTGCTATTTGAATAAAAAAAATGATAATGCAGTTAACTATAAACCAGAATTTAAAATAAGTCGATCTTTTTATCTTAAGCTATTGATGATCTGTATTTGTAGATGGTGTGGATGGCCATCAACATCTTTCTGTTTGTCAGCTTCTACTTATTCTATGATCAGGGACCACAATTTGAATACACTCGTGAACTTTTAGGGGTAAGTTTGACAGAAAAAAAGCATTCTCTTAAGATAAAATAGTAGCCTACCTACACTAAGGAAATAAATGATGTAGGCTATTTAATAACATATTTGTATACTAAAAAGAGATAAGCAGAGTGAAAGTATTTAAAGGGACTGGTTCTTTTAGTCTGCATTGCCCTGGGCCAGAGCTCCAGCTGCTGTACTCAACTTCAACTGCATGCTGATTCTTTTGCCAGTTTGCCGCAACCTGCTGTCTCTTATCCGTGGCTCTTTCATGGTGAGTTGCTGCACAGTCTTGTACCTTTGTGTTTGAGATAGTATATGAGACCCTCTGTAAGTATTTGCCCTCCTGTCCATTTTTTTAGTGCTGTGGACGAACAGTGAGGAAACAGCTGGACAAAAACCTTACTTTCCACAAATTGGTCGCTTACATGATTGCCCTAATGACAGGTAAGCAACATGTCCTTGAAAACTTAATAGGAAATCGTTGTGCATAAAGTAGGCTAGACTTTCACCTGAATGACAGTATGTTTTACAAGAAAGGGCTCTCATGTGCGATAGCTATTCAGAACATTGTCACTGGCATTTTTTTTCATGCTGTGATGCAACAGAATACATAATCAAACATTATCTCATTGTTAACAACACATCAATCACAGCCTGAGTGGTAGTCTGAGTATTTCACCCCTGATAACCCTGCCTATAGCATTGCAGGCAGTGTTATTCTTCTAGGCCAAATCTGGATAAACATTGACCAAGTTTTGATTTTGTAAGAAGCTGACTTGTAGTATTTAACACATTTGTGTCTGGCTAAAGAAATATGTTTTATCCATCAGGACATGCCAGGTTTTTTTTATGCTATCACATGTCAATGTGAAAAGACAGATCAGAAAATAAATAAAGAAAACAACTAAAAAAGAAACATCCAAATAGGTTTTTGTCCAAAATGCTGTATTTTAAGTTCTATTAAACAACTTCATGGGTAAGAACAAGAGGTACTTGAGGGAGTGTTGCATGGATATATAAATCATATTCAACTTAATCATATTTTCAAACTTAAATTCAGATTTGCCAGTAAACTATTTTAATTAACAAAAAATAGAATTGTTGTAACAGCCATTTTATGTATTTACATTTTTACTTTGACATGGTATCTGATTTTGACCTTATGAAATGCTTCTTTAATGCAGCGGTTCACACTGTCGCTCATTTGCTTAACGTGGAGTGGTACAGCAACAGCTTAGATGGTCGATATGGGCCTGTCGCTGGGAATCTGTCCATGCTTGACGACTCCCGTGAATTAAATACTACTTACCTTAATCCCATTCGCTCCAGTTCTACGGTGAGTTGCTGTGCTGTTTATTGCTTTTATTAAGGTTTTTGATAAACACTACCATTCAAAAATTTGGGGTTCAATAAGATTTCTTTTTTATTTATAGTTTTTTTTTTCAGCACGGATGCATCAAATTGATCAAAAGTGACGGTAGACATTTATAATGTTTAAAAAGATTTCCATTTCAAATAAATGCTGTTCTTTTTAAATTTCTATTCATCAAACAATCCTGGAAAAAAGTATGTTTCCGCTAAAACATTAAGCAGCAAAACCGGTTGTGCTGATCAGGGCAGGACTTAGGGTGGTGGAGGCCCCTGGGCTTGAGTCACTTTCGGGTCCTACCTTATACATTGCTTTAAATTGAACTAAATGATACATACACAAGCTATGTATTAGAGCTACACAATTCTGGATAATTTGAGAATAAAAATAGAGATCACGATTCTGAACAAACAACTTAACAAAATAACATAATTTATGTTAATTGCTGAAGTCTATTAAAAATGTTTAATTAATCTGAATTATTAAAAAAACCTTGGGTTTGAATGATTCAATTCCTCAATCAAATACACTTGTTTCATAGATGAATCAGCATTTTTGAACGAATCTCTTGAATGAACGATTCAATGAGAAATGTTTTTTTAAGTCACAATATAATCGATCCAATCTTTATTTGAAGTGCAAAAGGTGACTGGTACCATAGACAGAGTTACATGTAAAAAAACATAATAATTTATTTATATGACCACTGATTGAAGCTTAAAACAGTTTTTTTTCCAATAAATAAATAAGTGATCATGTGTTTATTGCAATGTACAAATGTCTTTTGTCAGAATGAGAATAAAACACTTATTTACCTGGAAAACATATTGAAAAACAAACAAATACCCTGTAAGTTTGCAATCATAACAAATCATTTGTATTAGGCTACATATAAATACCTAAATCTATGAGTGTATAAATCTTTAAAAAAACCTGTTCCTGATAAGTGTTTGGATTTATGAGGAAAAAACAAAGTTACAGACGTGACAGTTCTCCGTTACGGACGCGAGCGCTCTGAAGCGGCACTTAAGACTGCTTTAAAACTTTCACAGACCTTAAACAGAAAAGCGCAAAGCCTTCTTTAAAGTGAATTTCGTTTTGTATTCATTTTATCTTGATTTTAATCAATGTTTCATCAACCAATTGCCTGGATTTAATAAATAAGAACTAAAAGCAGACAATTATAGATAATCACGACACGGAGGCGCCGGCGCGTGAACTGAAGCGCGTCTCATAAATATACCGAAACTCAGCGTATACTAGTGATGGGATTTATGGCTCTCTGAGGGGATCCGGATCTTGGCGATCCGTTCCTTTCAAAGAGCCGTTCAAAAGAACGGCTCTTTTGGCTCTTTTTAAATATTTAGTCAGTTTTAGGAAGCCAGGTTGGGGGCATCTCAGTTTATCCTGGAAATAATCACTGGGAGGAATGATAAGGTGAGATTTGTAGTCAAATAATTAAAACTCAGATATCACACACCAATATCTGAGTTTGAATTATTCTGAAATATTGATTATACCTCATTTGTCATGTGTGGACTATATTCCATAGGTTTGCACAAAATCCCTCTGCTTAGAAAGTGACATCACTATTTTGGATTTACCTTTACAAACTGAGTGTATGTGTAAAGCTATGTTGACTTATCAAAAACAAAGCCGGCTGCAATGAATTTCTGTGCAAAACAGCTTTTACTACAAACACTAACACACAAGAACATTGTTATCACACAAGAACATTTTGATAAAAAACAAAAAATATTTAAAGTTGTAAATATATACTGTAGATACTTTTTTTTTTTTTTTACTGGAGTAACCATGTGACGGCAGCGTGCACCAGTCATTGGCTCCGCTCCTACCCAATGACAGAGGCACGTAGGGTTTTTTTTTCACTGGAGTACTCACGTAAAGGATGCGCGCGCGTGCACAACTATCATCTTGCTGTTAGCAGTAGCACCCCTGCGCTGGGTGTGCCCCTTCCCCTATAACTGAGGAGATAATTTGTTTGCATCTGTGTGAACTTGAAACACGCATAGGAAAAAAAGAACGACAGAAAGAGCGGCTCCCCTCCAG
The DNA here is from genome assembly GCA_030578255.1 of Tiaroga cobitis. Taxonomy (NCBI): domain Eukaryota; kingdom Metazoa; phylum Chordata; class Actinopteri; order Cypriniformes; family Leuciscidae; genus Tiaroga; species Tiaroga cobitis. The sequence goes on along the minus strand of CM060604.1, from coordinate 14,505,274 downwards.
CCGCGACTCGGCTCCCATCGTTCATGTTTATGAGCCGTTTAAAAGAATCGGTTCGTTCGCGAACGTCACAACTCGTAGGCTATAGCCCACTCCACAGACCTGAAACATAAGCTACTTAAAATACATTTTTCATTGCAGGCCAGGGCCAGGTAACAATCCTAGACCAATCAACAAACTTTAAATGAAAAAATTAAATGACTGACATATTTTTGAAAAAATCAAACGTAAACGGGCGGGGCCCCCTATTGGGCGGGGCCCATGGGCTTGAGCCCAGTCAAGCCCAATGGTAAGTCCGGCCTTGGTGCTGATCATAAAAAGTAGTTCATTGACCCTATTCATCCTATTATAATTATATCTGAAAGATCATGTGACTGGAGTGATGGCTGCTGAAAATTCAGCTTTGCCATCACAGGCATAAATTACATTTTTAAATATATTAAAACATAATGCATTTATTTTAAATCAATATTTCACAATATTACTATTTTTAATGTATTTTTGATCAAATAAATGCAGCCTTGGTTTTTTTTTTACTTCTTTCTAAAACATTTCTAAAAAACACTTACCAACCCCAAACTTATGAACGGTATGTTACAACTGAGTTCTATACTGTATTTTTTTCTAAGATGTGATATGCCTGCTCTAATCTTGTTTCCTTCTTCTCCAGACTCCAACGGTTTTTGTATTTACCACTATCGCGGGTCTCACAGGTGTCGTCATAACTCTTGCCCTCATCCTTATTATCACTTCCTCTATGGAAGTCATTCGCAGAAGCTACTTTGAGGTCTTTTGGTACACGCATCACCTCTTCATCATTTTCTTTGCTGGCTTGGTTTTCCACGGTGCAGGGTAAGGACTATTTACTGGTTGAGCCAAATTTTAAAACTGATTTATAGTAGATTATTAAGAGCAAGTAAAACATGCGGTTCGGTTTATGTCCAGACGAATTGTGCGAAGTCAGCAAGAGACCGATCCACCTCACAATAATTCCTTCTGTAAAGACCAGCCAGAGAACTGGGGGAAAATTCCTAAATGTCCAATGCCACAGTTCGCTGGAGGGTTTCCTCAGGTAAAAGTTGTCAAATTTACAAATGATAGATTTATTTTTGGTGGTGGCTGATTTCAATTTGCTGAATCCTCTGTTGCAGACCTGGATGTGGGTGATTGGACCGATGATCATTTACCTTTGTGAGCGACTGCTACGTTTCATTCGCTACATGCAGCCTGTCGGTTATAGAAAGGTTTGTTGTCATGAACACCAAACAAAACTAGTTTTTGACAAAACTACAAATATATAGTTCATCTTAACCCCATCACGATTGCTCTGTAATCAGCAACTCATGCTTGTATACTAGATTGTAATCCGCCCATCCAAAGTGTTGGAACTACAGCTGGTTAAGTCTGGATTCAAGATGGAAGTCGGCCAGTATGTGTTCCTTAATTGCCCAGCGATCTCTCAGCTGGAGTGGCACCCATTCACCATGACATCAGCCCCGGAGGAAGACTTCTTTAGTGTGCACATCCGCTCAGTTGGAGACTGGACTGAAAAGCTCATCAGTATGGTCCAAAACCTACCAGAGGGTGGGCAAGGACCTAAGTATGTACTCTTTGCCATTTTACTTATTCTCTGGGCACAACACATTCATGCAATCTTCAAATTGCAGTTTAATTTCAACTTTAAAATATGCATTAAACAGGAGTTGCGATAGCCTGTCCTTCCCTATTGTGACGCATGTCTGAGTGAAACAAGAATGTAGGGCGGGGCTTGATTTTCAGAAAATCAGAAACTATTTGGATGGTTGTTGTTCGCTATTGCTGTGATCTCATGTGAGTGACAGAGCGAGGGGGAAGTTATTTTGATCATCAATTATGAGGGCACACTGATAAAAAAAAAAAAAAGATGTGCATGGATAAAGTCATTTATAATAAACACTTGACTATTCCATAAAAAAATAAGAATTGTCCATTTTGATTTCTTGGTGAAGTGTGAAAACAAAATATCAAGAATAATGTATGGATCTTTTATTTTTGTGTCAGGATGGGTGTGGACGGTCCGTTTGGAACCGCGAGCGAGGATGTATTTGATTACGAGGTCAGCATGCTGGTGGGTGCTGGGATTGGAGTGACCCCATTTGCCTCTATCCTGAAGTCCATCTGGTATAAGTTTAAAGACTCCAACCCCAAACTACGAACAAAGAGGGTAAGAATATTTGTGACTTAAATAAGGACGTTAGTGCAAAGGTCAAGTACAATAACTCCTGTTATATTACAAAGGTCGTTATGCCCTAGATAACAAAGTCCAGCATTTCTTGAAACTCAGTTTCCTTACCATTTCTGACTTTTGTGTTTAGATTTACTTCTACTGGCTCTGTAGGGAGACACATGCCTTTGAGTGGTTTGCAGATCTCCTACAAGTCCTTGAGAAAGAAATGGAGGAACGAGGAATGGGGGACTTCCTCACATATAAGCTCTATCTCACCGGATGGGACCAGAGTCATGTAAGTGCAAAAAAATAAATCTCCTGTGATATGAAAAGTAAGATTAACTCAATTGAAGTATGAGTAATGAGCGCATGTCACAGAACATCTAATCTTGCGTTGACAGGCAGACCATGCAATGGTGCATTTCGATAAGGATACAGATATCATCACCGGCTTAAAGCAGAAGACTCATTATGGCCGACCGAACTGGGATAGAGAATTTGAGCAAGTTCGGCAAGAGAACCCGTCGTACGTTTTCAACTTTTTCATCATGTTATTGCTTCTTACAAATGATGCTCATCAAATTTCCCAACACTAAAATTTTATTTTTAATATCAATAGGTCTGTGGTTGGAACATTCTTGTGTGGCCCACAAGCCTTAGCAGAGGTCTTGGAGAAGAAATGTGTGAAGTATTCGGACGTGGATCCACGGAGAACCAAGTTTTACTTCAACAAAGAGAACTTCTGAGGAAATATTTTACAGGAAACCAAATTCTCTTGAAAGACTTGTGCACTAGGGATTGTGTTCTTCAGCAGTCTCATGATTTGTCATTTCTCAAATCTTTCCATCTAAGTGATTCTCCGTTACTGTGACACTACGTGAAAAGTGACAACCTTCCTGCTGGAAAGTAAACAACTTGCTGAAAGGGACTAATTCCACGTCTGGGTCAAAAGTCCCCTCATTGTATTTCTTTTTTTCAAGGTTTGACTAAGTTCCTGGTTAGAAAATGAGTCACCAAGAATTAGGGAAATAAGACCTACTACACCAGAATCTATTGTGTTTATAAATGCCTCCTTGTGTAAATATACATGCACAGCTCTAAAATTAGCATGGCAAGAAACTACTTAAAAGGTACTGAGCTTTTGGAAATTTTACCTCCTTGTGAAAGTGAAAAAGAACCACACATTATCTGATCTAGCATGTCACATTTGGTTAGTCACTGGTTGTGTAACCATACAAGAGTTTTTTTTTTTAAATAATGTACATTATAAACATTATATATTCTTTGTTCTAAATTGTTTTTATAAAAAAAAAATATTTCTAGTTTATTTCAAAATCCAGTTCTTTATTTTTTTCATTAGCAGTAGATTGTGAAACACTACTATTAATAAACAACTGATTTCACTTAAAATAAGAAAATATCACTAGAAAACAAAAACAACAACGAAGTTACAGATGTGGAACTCTTGCAAACCAATACAAAAGTATCCAGGTGATGGGTTGTCCGATGGGATGCGTATGTTCCTGTAATAACATGAGTTGTAGAGTCAGATTTTCACACTTGCACTTACCCAAATTAACCATGTCTCATTCTGTTACATAACAAAAAACATGTTCCACTTTGTCACAGAGCCTGTAATTATCATAATAAGCTGTTTTAGGACAGATGAGAAGGAAACAAAAGCGCTCACATCACACGAGTCGTCTTCAGGGGGCGCCTGCTGTCTTCTGAATCTGCTCCTTCAGTATCAGGATACTCTGTCTCTGTTCTGGTGGCAACATGGCGATCTGTTCTGGGGTCAGCTGCAAGACCTGCATAATCAAGGCAGCCTGGGAATGTGGAAACACAGCACATAGATTAGTATCTACAGGACAGAAGCCTTGTTACATCATGAAAGATTCGAATTGAAGCGTGGTTAACCTGTGAACTTTTAAATTAACATGCCAACAAGTAATTCTGGAAAATCTGGTCAGTGAAACACTTAAAAGGATGCAGTGCTGCAGATCTGAAAAATGTGTGGGGAAAAATAAATAAATGAACCCACCTTCTCGTGGTCTTGTGATGACACATCTGACGTAGGACCCTGTTAAAAGACAGACAGGATTGAAACATGCAGATATTTGAATTAAGTACTGCAAGCTGAACACTGCTCTCTGAGAGAAGGGCTGCAAAGAGGGTCAGTGGAAAATTTAAATGAATATATGATTTTTTGGGAAAATCATTATTTTTCCTTTGCAATGAAAACCATTCAACAGTGTTGGGTCAGGCAGACTTTTTTTAAACAATTCATATTTTTATTCAGCAAGAAGATATTAAACTGATAAAAAGTGACAGTAAAAGACTATATAAAAATACATTTTTTTTCAGGAATATTTACTATAAAGTACATAAGAACAGCATTTATATCAAATATATATCATTGTTTTCACAAACATTTAGCAGCACAACTTTTTGTCCAACATTAATAATACAAATAATAAGAAATGTTTCCTGAACAGCAAATCAGCATGTTAGAATGATTTCTGAAGTATCATGTGACATTGAAGACTGGAGTAATATCTGTTGAAAATTCAGCTTGCAGGAATAAATTACATTTTAAAATATATTCAAATAGAAAACAGTCATTTTGAATTGTAATAATATTTCACAACATTACAGTTTTACACTATTTCTCATCAAATAAACGCAGCATTGGTGAACATGAGACACCCCAAACTTTTGAATTTGGAAGTGTACATTTGATAAAATCTTTTGTGTTTTATTTGCATCTTTTTAAGGACTCAGGTTTTCTTAATAATTGTATACAGTACTATTTTCTGTAAAGCTGCTGTAAAACTATTTATTGTGAAAAGTCATATTCATATAAATATGAACTCAATACAATGTTTCTCTAATAATTGAATACTGGATGTGGATGGGGAAAAAAAAAAAACTAATACACAGTAAATATTTTCCAGATCATTTTTAATCATTTGTTTTTGTCTTTAGTACAATGACAAATAAAAGCGAATACATTTTGCAAACCTGCTTTCCTTAAATAATCACGTTTAGTACAACAAACACAGGTTCTGTTGACTTGAACACATAGCTGCCTTTATATTTTAGGAAGGGGGTCCCTCACAAGGCTACGATTAAATTTGAAGTATTAAAACGTTTGAGAAAAGGCAAACTATAGGAGTGTGGAAATCTTACTGGTCTCACTGCTGGAGGTGCACTTTGTCCCATGCCGTGGGGGGGAGGACCCTGCATTCCACCAGCAACAGGAACCCTCTGGCCAGATATCGGACCCCGAGCATCAACAGCTCTTGGATCACGACCTTGAGGAATTAAAAAAATGTCTGAAAATCTTATTTGTAAGAGAAATCCTTCAATCAGTTTTCTTTCAGTAAGGAGCAAAACCAGTTTTACAGATATACAAACCAAGTCAACAAATGAAGTGAAACCACATCTTCAAGTACCTCTTGCCTCTATGGGTGGACCACGCTGGTCCATCATAGGGCCTCTAGGTTCTCCCATCATGGGTCCTCCTCTCATGTCATGAGGGCCACGCATGTCTGGGGGAGCCATATGCATGGGCGGCCCCTGATGTTGCGGAGGGCCTCCAATGTAACCCCGCCTGTATGTGAACAATAAGCAAAATAATAAGCTTTCATTATTAACTTAAACTGTAAAAGCAATAAAAAATATTTAGTGGTCAATAAATTGCCATAAATGTCTGATGTACACTACCATTCAATAGTTTAGGCTCAGTTTTCTTTTAAAGAAAGCAAGGACGCATTAAATTGATCAAAAGCGACCGTAAAGATATTGTTACAAAAGACTTCCATTTCAAATAAATGTGGTTCTTTTAAACTGTCTATTCAAAGAATCCTGAAACATAATGCATCACAATTACCACAAAAATATTAAGCAGCACAACTGTTGTTAACATTTATAAGAAGAAATGTTTCTTGAGCACCAAATCAACACAATAGAATGATTTCTGAAAGACCATGAGGCACTGAAGACTGGAGTAATTGATGCTAAAAATGTTTCACATTTTAGAAAACATCTTATTTTAAATTGTAATATTTCACTATATAACTGTTTTTACTGTAAATGCAGCCTTGGTGACCATAATACTATTTTCAAGAACCTTAAAAACACCAAACTAATAATTTTCCAAATAAATTTTATTTTGTCAAGGTTCTATAAACAATGACTTCAATTTATAATTATTTTTTCCATTATATTTTAATTACCTGACTATTATTTCATTTTTCAGACTTTACAGGGTTAATAACAAATGTATAAAGGGGGAAAAGATTAAGCTAACAAAACTAATAACCTGTGATCATTCTAAATGTCACTGCAACAGTTTTTAGAAGGCATTACCCTGGCTCCACCACGTCTCCAGTAACATTGACCAAAGATCCACCTCGCGGGTCGTTTGGACCATCACCAAGAAGCCCTCTGGGTGGGATCCCTGGAGGGCCTTGCGGGGCCCCTCGCATTGGGGCACGTGGGTCTACTATTGGCACTGAAAAGAAAGAACAATTATGATTTTTTTTTTAAAAGTGCATCCTTTGTAACTCTGACAAGACTCTAAAAGAGAACGGTCTACAGAATCAAAATTATGAAAGAAACTAGTGTCAAAGTGCATTACAAAAACATTTCAAAACATGGACATGTCCTTTTAGGCAAATAAAGAAATTAATAATGTTGTTGAATTGTCAAGCACAAATTTCCAAGGTATGACACTGTTATGATACACCAGGTCATTTCCTCAAGTGTCAAGGAAATTAAACTAAAGGAAACAAAAAAGGTTCTACTTCACAAACAAAAGGATACTGTTTCACCGGTCACAGTGACTTTGATAACAGAGGGTTTCAACATCTTTAGAAAGTAAAACTCATCAATACTGATCTCTATTCTGCTACACTGGCACATTCCATTAGGTAACAAGCCTCCATTGTTCAGGTTTTGGATTTGGACACTAAAAAGTCAAAACTGTTTACAATGCGTCAAACACTTTTGTTTCAGAGACAAAGCAAAACACACCTATGTTTCAACACTATTTATAAATATGTTTTAATCAACGATTATTGCGAAACACTGTGCTTTTTACAATGTTTTGGAGTCATTCTCTCTCTTTGACATGATTGGAAGTTGCACTTTATTAATTGCAAACTGCCACGAAGTTCACATACTGCTGTCAATTCAGACGTGGTGTTTAGGGGTATGCCGAGAGAAGGAGTTCACTCCAAAAGGTCACATAGGGGTAAGATAATGAGCAGGTGAAAGCCTTGACAGCCCTGTTTTGAGCAGACCAGAGTTATACCCATAATACCTTGAGGCCGCTCGATAGCAGCCTGCCCAGCTGCTCCCACAGAAGAGTCCTGAAGGGTTCCTGGGTCAGCATTAAGTGAAGAAAACAGGAGAGAGAACTGAGACAGCGCACGATAGCACTTACTGATATTACCCAGGGATGCTTGTACTGATGTTTATGGACATGGGCAAAAGCAGGGGTCGATATGGGGTTTTAATTGGCTAATGCAGGTACTATATAAACATCAAGAAATCAAGATCGATGTCTTATATAAATTTGAGGTCAGTACGTTTTTTTTTTTAAAGAAGTCTCTTTTGTTCACCAAGGATGCATCTATTTGACCAGTAAAATTGTGAAATATTACCACAAATTTAAAAGGAACTTTTCTATTTTAACTTATTCCTGTGAATTTTCAGCAGCCATTACTCCAGTGTTCAGTGTCACTGATTTGGTGTTCAAGAAACATTTCTTCTTATTAAATACATTTTAAAATGGTTGTGCTGCTTAATATTTTTGTGGAAACATTTTTTTTTATTCATTTAATGCATCTGACAAATAAACGTAAAAAAAATTAATAAATACATTTTACTGACATAAAAAATTTTAACGGGAGAATACACAAACAACTTTTATAAATAAAAACATTTACCCAAAATGAATCAAATTAAACACTTTTTTTAATTTACAAAAAATATTTTAAAGTAGGCCTACACATAGCCTACTATGGATGCACCGATACCGAGCTCATGTACTTGTGTTCGTAAAAATGCTCCGATACCAACAACCGATACCAGGCAGCGTGTAAACAGTGTTTGTGTCCAGACAAAGAAACAATGACAACAGAGGGTATAATGGGGATAAAAAAAAAAAGAAGGCTGTCTATGAAGTAAATGCATCTTATTTGGAATATTAAACGAAATATAGTAGCAGAGCTTTTATTTTGGCACTTCCGGTTACCAGCATTTTCAATTTGCATATTAGCTAAATATTTAGTTTCACCCGAAACATTTAGATTCAACATTTAGATTTAGATTTAACATTTAGATTTAGATTAAACATTTAGATTTAACATTTAGATTTAGATTTAGCATTTATATTTATATTTAACATTTACATTTAGATTTAATATTTAGATTTAGATTTAACATCTAGATTTAACATTTAGGAGTAACATTTAATATTTAGATTTAACTATTTTAAATATCTCTAAGTTGACATATATACATGTAAATACGCTAAAAAGTGACCGTCAAAAATTCATACCAGTTTTTTAAACATAGTTTGAAGCTAAATGTGACAAAACGTTGCTGTTATTTTCAGAGTGAGCCGCTTTACAAACGGCGCCCCATAATGAGAAGTATGAGAAAGTGCGTTCCAGCGGCCAATAGGGCGTCTATGTATTTATTATGTCTATGGTAATTACGATGAAAGTGACCAATCATAAGAGGGTCAGTGCCCTCCTTGGTTTCGCCCCCAAATAGGCTTTATGCACAGCTTCACTACTTCCTGAACTTCAGCCAGCCCTTTGTTTCCTGTCTGCCATTATTGGACAAACTGATTAATCCAGGTGTGCCTGATTATTGTTACTGAGGCCAGGCACACCTGGATTAATCAGTTTGTCCAATAATGGCAGACAGGAAACAAAGGGCTGGCTGAAGTTCAGGAAGTAGTGCAGCTGTGCATAAAGCCAATTGTCAAAAGTCATGTAGACTCGAGGGAGCAGAAATCAGCTGAGCGAGCAGAAATCTACTGCGCGAACAAAACAGCATTCCGCGAGCAGAAGCCCGCTGCACGCGAGCAGGATTCCACTGTACAAGCAGAATTAACCTATGAGAGTATGCCAGGCGCTCGCAGCTACCTGTACACCTCTCAGTTGTTGAATTTGTGCGCAAGTACTTTTATCATGCCAGCTGAAGGTTCATTTTCGCGCGTGTGAAATAACAATGTGCTCGTGAGCATGTCTTACATGCTCATAACTTTTGACTAAAAAATAACGCCATAGGCTTGTGCTTGTACTGACGAAGTTGATGTAAAAACGGCTGTTTTGGTGACGAGTTTCCCAGTAAACAAAGTTGGTTATATCTCAAGTGAACGTAGACAGTATATTCAAATGAGGTCCGTGCGTTAGGTCTTAAGGGGCAGCAGTTTAACCGGCTGCTGTGTTTTAAATAATGTTAATCAAACAATGGACAAATAAATTACTCACTGCTCTTGATTAAATAGGCTACCCTTTTCAACTTTACAAAAAGATCCATCTCTATTTAATTTATACAGTAGGCTAAAGAATATGCAATGTTTTTTCACATTTGATTACTTTATTTAAATTTCTGTACCTGTTGGATCTAACCGAAAAAAACTCTAAAAACACGATTTATTTCATTTGTAGCCTTTCTTTGTTCTATTGTATTTATTTGTGCTATATATGTGTAATTTGATTATTTGTTCTTATTTTTATTACTGACTGGTTACTTGTCTTTAATAATGTTTTAAATTCACATTAAAGGGGCACTTGGCAGCTCTAGTCATTTCTTCGCTGATTTTCACTTTTGTTGTCGCATGTTTTCTCATCGAGCTCCCCCTACAGCTGTGCGGTGTATATTTTCACAACACTGTCATAAAAAAAACTCACTTGCGGCACCTTCCTCCCGCTTTATACCGCTGCTCATGTGCATTTGTTATTATCGGAGCCGGCCAGCTTTATCGTGTGGAGCTATGTCTACCGAGTGGGTAATACATCATACACAGTCATAGAATTACGTCGAATTGCCATAAAGCAGTTTGTGTTTCTCGCTCGTTCTCGCTACTCACAAGACTTCTATTTCCAACTTACCGGGACGTTAGATGCGATGTTGCAATGTTGGTTTTCCGCCTGGTGACGCTGGGGGGAGCAGGGAAAGTCTAGCCTCGAAATCTAGACGCACCCTAGCGGCAGCAAAAATTATTTTGCAGCAAAGTGTGGTCTAGCAACTCTCCGTTGGCATTCGAGCTGGAAAAACCAAACTCTGGTCAGGCCAATCACATCGTGTATAGAGTTGGTGGGCGGGCTTAACATAATGACGGCAGAGTTGTGACGGTTCCGCTGATTTCCCATTTTTTGCTACTTGAAAACAAAGAAGATGCAGCTGGCGAACAGCGGTCTTTCGAATCGGGTCTTTGGTCGCGACTCTGGATGATTTGGAGTTAAGAGAACGTCACTTAAAGGGTTAGTTCACCCAAAAATGAAAATTAAGTCATTAATTACTCACCCCCATGCTGTACCAACCCCGTAAGACCTTCGTTCGTCTTCGGAACACAAATGAAGATATTTTTGATTAAATGTGACAGCTGGATCACTCCTCCATAGGCTCCCTAAGGGAATGAATCCTGACGGCCCAGAAAGTCAATGAAGAAAATGTTTAAATATTCCATGTCACAACAGTGGCTCAACTATAAGTTTATCAAGCGACGAGAATACTTTTTGTGCGGAAATAAAACAAAAATAACGACTTTATTCGACTATTCCTTTTCTTCCTTGTAGGCCTGAAACGAGACTTCAAGAGATTTCCATGACGCATGCGCGAGAATTGCGATCTCCTTCAACTACTTCAGTTAAGTTCTCGCAGGTGCGCGTCGTGGAAATCTCTTGAAGTCTCGTTTCAGGCCTACAAGGAAGAAAAGGAATAGTCGAATAAAGTCGTTATTTTTGTTTGTTTTTTCGCACAAAAAGTATTCTCGTCGCTTGATAAACTTATAGTTGAGCCACTGTTGTGACATGGAATATTTAAACATTTTCTTCATTGACTTTCTGGGCCATCAGGATTCATTCCCTTAGGCAGCCTATGGAGGAGTGATCCAGCTGTCACATTTAATCAAAAATATCTTCATTTGTGTTCCGAAGACGAACGAAGGTCTTACGGGGTTGGTACAGCATGGGGGTGAGTAATTAATGACTTAATTTTCATTTCTGGGTGAACTAACCCTTTAAGTCATTCTTAAAAAAGGAAGATGTGTTCGGAGTTTTGACAACCGGATACGGCAAAAGTTTAATATATCAACTAGCTGTGCTGGTGGGAAAACGCATGGGACTCACTCATCCACAGCCGTTCGTTGCTCTGGTTGGTTGTAGCGCTATCCTATTGCGTGCAGAATGAATTTGAAAGACAACAGTTTATCCCGCCCCTCGGATTGAGGTATGCCAATTGTGAGTTCCCAGACCTAACATCTTCATGTAGGTCTGGCTTGCCAGGCTAGGGAAAGTCACCATTCTCTCCAGAACAGGTTATTGATCCATTCAAATGATTTCTAAACGGTTTTATTAAGTTGAAATAGTTGCCATGTGCCCCTTTAATTAGCCTGGTAGTTTTTGCAGTATCAAAATTGGAATAAAGAATTAATATTTCACCGGTGTCTAAACATTTGTACCACTGACCCAATCCTCAGCACTGAGCCATTCTGGAGCTGCTCTAAATATGTGATGTGCTATTAAATGAAAGAAAATATGATAGAGCAATATAATGAACAGTGAAAGTAACAGAAGCTCATACAATGCATTTTAGCAGGCTTAATTAAGCATGAAAATAAGTATATATAAGGAAATATATATTTGATGAACAAATTAAGCCAACTAATATGATTTCTATTCTTTTGGTTTATCTTCTAATACATGTAAAAATTACAAATGCAGTGAAAATACAGGTATCGGTTCTCGGTATTAGCGAGTACCAAAAATGGGAGTATCGGTATCGGACTCGTTCTGGAAAAAGTGGTATCGTGCATCCCTAACATATACCGGCGTATAGGCTTTAATTTTGGATCTGACGTAAGCGGGAAATTCCACTTCTGTCTATCATGCACAGTCATCGGCTGATGGCAATCAACCTAAAATGGTGATTATAAAGGTGAAATGTGTAATTTCCCAATTTTAAGCACTTTAGTGCAATTAAAATATTTAAGACTCAACAGTGACTCAACCAAATGTTGAGAGTTTGGCACAGGACTTTCTGACCAATTGAAAACAGAATTTTAGATAAAACTGTTTTTGTAACTATTAGTCGACACCAACAACGTAGAAGAAATCACACACTTCACCTTGAAGAGATGAGAATGAAAATGAAAAATCAACATAAAAGCTTGCCCAATACTGCTCACTTGTGGACAGGTTTGGTAATGGTGTTCAGGAGGTACATATAAATCATGTAGCGATGTGATCATTTTCTCACTATGACTGGTAATATCCTAAATGAGTAATGCACTGGTAATGTCTAAAATGAGTACCTGGTCCCCTATCCATGGGCACAGGGCCTCCTGAAGGGATCCCTATCTGAGGCTGCATCCCACCTGTAGAGGGAGGGAGCAGAGGTAAACTGCTATCCATGCACACAGATACACAAGCACCAAAGTACTACAAGGACAACTGGGCTTACCAGCTGGTCCCATGGGTCCCTGTCCTGGCATTGGTCCAGGTACTCCACCACCCATCTGTGGAGGCTGCATCATTTGAGGGGCTCCGTTCACATGCATACCTGGCTGTGAGTCACAGGATCAATAGAAAATTACTCATTAGTGCCATGAACGTAGAGAACGGCTTAACTGTCCATGAACCCAACTGAAACTTTTTCAAATATCAACCATGAGCTTTTTTCGTTCACTGAAAGACTACAGAGCATATCTGACAATGAAGAAGAAAATTATATGTAGAACAAATTCTGATGACTATCAGGTTATTATGAATGAACTATTTAAATCACAATGGAATAAAAACACTAACTTGAGATTAGGGCTGGGTATCGATTCAGATGTTCAAATTCGATTCGATTTCGATTCGCAAGCTCTCAATTCGATTTCCGATTTCGATTCTCGATTCGACTATAATTATATAGATGTAATACAAATCCTATATTTATAAAAAAGTACAGTGGACTGGACATAAGTTTACAAGTGGTTAATTAATACAAAGAAATTAAGAGCCACAAACCTGTATATAAAACTCTTTTTATTTTAGGTACACTATACACTAAATGCATACAATGAATAGACAGGATTTTGATGCAAGATGCAAAATTGATGCTGAAAATTGGACAAATCAAAACAGTCGCACGACTTGATCAAACAGGATCAGGTTATTTTAAGTTTAAGATAGATAGATAAATAAATATCAGTTATAGTTTTTTAGACAATTTTTTTATTACATTGATCTCACCTAAATGTTTGTTTTTACAATGGGGTAATTTTTTTGTTACATTTTTTTGTTTTTGTTAAAGGTGACCTATAATTCAAAATTGAATTTACCTTGGTATAGTCAAATAACAAGAGTTCAGTGCATTGACATGACATAGAGTGAATCTCAAACTGGACTGTTTTCGCGTTCTCATTTAATTCACGTTTATGAAAAACACCCCTGAAAAACGGTCGGTTCTCCACACAATACCGACTGTGACGCAATAGTCGGGATCATTAATATGTATGCCTCCACAAATTTGCATATGCCAGCCCATGTTCAATGACAGGCGAAACTGCGCAGCCGAAGCATAGCAGTTGCTCAGTGTTTGGATGTACATGAACACAAAAGTATTTTTTAGTTCCTTCATCCGAGCCTCTAAAGAAACAATGGCTTACTTTTATTTTCTCTGGAAATTTCCAAACATTTCACCGACGACTGTTTCCTCAACTTGGGCCAATACAGAGCTGGCCTCGGATCAGCTACCAAGCAACACTTTCTGATGTGTAATTGTTCAAGTTCAGACAGGTAACCTTTCTCTCAAAATCGTTCAATACTGTTTATGCATCAGTAAGTCAAGCCAGTGACTAAAATATCAACTTCACATCGTTTCTTTTAGTAGGATGAAAAAAAAAACGTATTTAAATTGTGAATAAATTATATACAGAAAGCGATCAAAGAACAATCTTTCCACAGCGCGAGTTGATCTGGACACTTGCCAAACTCGTTATGAATTCAATGACGCACGTTACACTGCACAGCGAAGCTCTTACTGTATTTACATGATCGTGTTTGCATTGGGGAAAGCATTAGAGAACAGAAACTGCATTGCAATGATAAGATCTTCATTCTCGCGACCAACAGACTGTCCTCTGCTTGCTCAATGCTCAGTCATCACAGCAACATTGTATGTGATGGGAATAGATCTAAATACTTTAAAAACATCTCACGATTCGTTAATTTCGATAGCTGTAATAGTAAAAAGGTATATAATAGCTGTAGTAAAAGTATTCGAGAGAGTTTCACATGTAATACATAGCTATTTCATATGCAAGCATGTCAGCCAATCACAGCAGACGCCGGTTCCACACAGCAGACACGCCCCTTCAAACACAGCGTTCAAATCAGAGGCTAAAATCCAGGTGGGAAAAATGCCTTTTATTTCTAAATTATGACTATTTTTTTATCTAAAAAACATACTAACATTATAAGGGCAACCCAGGAAACATTATAAAATAATATAAAAAACCAATCTAGGGCACCTTTAAGAGTTTATGCAACACATGGAAGCTTGATTTCAATCTTTGAATTAAATAGAAAAAAGTAGCACGAATAAATACAATAGAATAAAGACACAAATAAAGAGACATAAAAATAAAAGTTTTAGGTCAGTTTAGGTCAGAAATACAGAAACTGAATAAAGTAATCCAATGTAAAATAACACTGGATAGTCTTTTAGTACAGACTGAATTAAATACATAGGCTATTAATTCTGATTCCTTACAATTAATGCTATATTATGTTGTTTTGACAACAAAATGAATGACAGACAAATATGGCTGCGTTCTCTTTAAGAACTAGTGCACGGATCCATTACTGTTTCATTATACTGTCTGTCACTCTCTCACATGCGTTTTATGCTTATTTAAGACATTACCGACTGTCTTTACGAGGTTACTCACCAAGACCAGAGTTTTGACATAATTTTGCGTGTTTTTAACTGTTAAAGCGATATAATCCACGAAAAATAACTTTTGTTACTGGCGAGCTGTTTGTGAGGCGGATTTAGGCTTTACTGTATGTGCACACAGTGAAAAACATCTCTGAGAGCGCGCGAGCACAGTATAGTTTAAAATTGCTTGAATGTTTAAACTGGTAAAACTTAAAAAGACGTGAAAATTATAAACGTTAGTTACGATGCAATGCTGGCCTGATTGTGCAAGTGAATATTCCGTCATGTCCCGACTCCTAAACACGAGTGTATCGACGCCTGCTGCAGCACTTGACGCTTGCCTTGTGCAGAGAGAGAAGATGCAGCACAGTGAGCCCTGAATATGGAAAAAAACGATTCGTGGCTGTTGAGAATCGATTTTGAATCGACCACATTTTAAAAAACGATTAATCGAAAAATCGCCCAGCCCTACCTGAGATATTGAAATGTTTTCAGTATTTACATCAAAATAACAGTAAGACTTTCTATTTCTCACATACAAAGTACATGCCAAGCAAAACTGAGTTTCAGGAGGAAAATATCTAAGTGCATTTATTGAGTTTTATTTAAAGCTGCAGTTCTTAACTTTTTTTTTGTTCAAAGTTTAAAGAAATTATATAATGAGTACATCATGAATCCATTTTCCAAACAGTGTTTTTGTCTTATCCTGAATCACTAAGGTACACCTATAATAAGTGTCTATATTCGGACTATTTTAGACTGGTTCGGGTCGGCACCGCTCCGGAGTAGCCCAGTACCTGCGTGACTCGTCATAGACATAAACAGAGAGAAGTAGCTCCGGCTACAATGTTCTTCTTGCAGACACATTCGGTTTTGTTTATTAACCGCTAGAGCGCCAAAAGTTACAGACTGCAGCTTTAAACTGTTATAACATGTACACACCCTAACAAATCGTTGGTCTACTAAGCATAATCAGTGAAAGATTGTCCATGTAAAAGCACAAAAAGGTTCAAAAGTTGGGGCCAGCAAGACTTTTATTCAGAAGGAAGGCTTTAAATTAATAAAAAATTTACAGTATTGACATTTTTAACACACAAGAAAAAACCTATTTCAGATAAGTTTTATTTATTTATTTATTTTACCTTCTAGTTATCAAAGAATCCTGAAAAAACATGATTGTTTCAACAAAAATATTAAGCAGCACAACTGTTTTCAATTATACGTTGATAATGATCAGAAATGTTACTTGAGCAATAAATAAGCATATTAGAATGATTTCTGAAGTATCATGTGATTTGAAATCCATCACAGGAATAAATTGATTTAAATATACATTAAAATAGAAAAAGTTTTTTTTATTGTAATATTGCACAATATTACTATTTTTGACTTTTGATTAAAATGCAACCTTGATGAGCATAATAATAACTTTTTTTTTTTTTTAAGCATTAAAACCCCCAAACTTTGAATGGTAGTGTATCATAACAGACAAGCACTACGATTTAATGTATTTCATGATACAAGTGTTCAGAAAGCAATGAAAGATGTAATACTGACCATTGGTTGTGGCTGAGAGACAGGGACATTGGGCTGAGGGAGGGGCTGGTTAGGTACCGGCACCGGCCCAGGCTGAGGGTTCGGGTTTATGGGCTGAACCACAGCCGGACGGTGAAGCATTTTCTGTAAGAGATGATTTTTCTATTGATTATCTTATATTTCAAAATGCCACATACTAAACATTTGGTTAAAAACACTTTCAAAATTCTTGATATTTATAAGAGTCCTTATTTAAGAAGGTTATTAAGACATTCCCAAGTCTGTCCAATCCATATACTAAGACACTTTCCATTCTTCAATGTAGCTCACTCCTCTTTAATGATCTTACCAGTGCGATTTCCGGATCCACAATCCTCATGACCACCTGAGCCTGCAGCAAGGCATAAGCTAGCTGAGGGTTCTGCAAGAGCATGTTCCTGGCCTCCTGGGGACTGTTCTGCACACAGAGCTGTACAAGCAAAAACAGGATCAGAATTATAACAATCACTTCAAAACAACAATCAAATTACTTGTAACAATAAAATTAAATATATAATAAATAGCAATTAAAGGGCTCTCTCGAAAAAAAAATCTGTCGCCCCTTATGTCGTTCAAACCTGTATGACTTTGGCTAATTTTCGAAATACAAATGAAGATATTTGTAATGAAACCTGAGAGATTTCTGTCCCTTCATTGGAAGTGTTATAAAAACACTGTAAAAGTTAATCCACATAAATTTAATCCGGTCTAATCCAACTCTTCCGAAAAGAAACATTAGGTTTTTATGATAAAAATATTTACTTTAGCCTTTTATTCACAGAAAAATACATCTTTTTTTTTTTTAATCTGTGTTGATCAATGATTATTGATATCTTTATGAACTTTCTGAAACGTCAAAATTTTGCTGGAATGGATCTCTCAGACTTCATTAAAAATATTTGTGTTTTGAAGATGAACAAAAGTCTTATAAATTTAGAATGACATGAGTAAATGATGACACAATTTTCATTCTTGGGTGAACTCTTCGTTCTAACTTGCTTTCTCAAGCTATTTTTAGACCCATTTTACCTGAAATATCACTCTTAAAGGGGTGATGATACTTTTTAATGTTTTCCTTTTTCTTTAGTTTATAATGTATCTGTTTGTGCATGAATATGATCCGCAAAGTTGCAAAGTTTTTGGTCTCCCACAAAGGGATCTAAGAGATCCAAAACGCCTCGATCAAAGTACAGATATTACTTCCTTAAACGTCTACGTCACAATGTGAAATATTAGCATAATGACCACCCAATGCTGGCATTTGGAAAAAAAGGCTAAAGCTTGGGATTATGGTGATGTTACATTTCTGACACACGCTTGAGGTGTTTGGCCAATCACAGCGCACTGGGTCTGCTGGCCAATCAAAGCACTATGAACTTTTAGTAACGAGGGGCTTTGGAGAAATCAGCACGTATCAAAGAGACATTAAAGCATGTTAACCTATTCTATTACACCCAAGAAAACGAAATAATGATCTTTTAAAATAGCATCATATGAGCCCTTTAAATTCAACAGGCCACTTTCCAAAAGTCACCTTCATCTGTTTCATAAGCTCAAACATCTGCTCAGGGGGCAGGCTGGCTACTGCCCTGCTGATGGACTCAGGGGCTTCTTCGGTTGTGCAGCCGTCTCCATAAGGGGACTCAATAATAGGGGCACCAGTACCCAAACCTGAGGAAACAAGCGTGCAGCTCAAACTAAATAGCCAGTTTTATTACTCAATATTAATAAATCAAAAGTTCAAACTCTGTTTGGGTGGAATATTACACTTAAAAAGTACTGAAACTTACTTTTGAGCTCCTCTTTATTCTTCTCACTAGCAGCATTGTCGACGCGGAGTGCTCTGCCACTGAACTCTCTGCCGTTCAGGTTGCGCATGGCACTGAGCGCCGTCTCCTGATCCTGGTATTCACAAAAGCCATATCCCTTTGGCTTACCTGTTTCTCTGTCATACACCAACCTGCAAGATGTTTTTTTTTTATTATTATTCTAGATCAGCACCAGGTTTCCTCAAAGTGACTAGAGCATGTTGTTGTTTCAAGCTTTATTGTGCATACCTAAAACTGACGACAAGTCCAACCTCTGAGAAGATGTCTTTCAGTTGCTCCTCTGTGGCCTCATATGGGATGTTTCCCACTGTCACAAGTAAAAACGAAACAAAAACAAAAAAACGAGGGAAATAAGAAATCATGTTGCACATGCACACTGGTTTACTGTTGCAGCATTGTTTAGAAGCTCATCAATTTCTGTTTTATCCCTTTTTACCTCTTACCATTGACTCATTCCGTCCAGTGCAAAACTTAACAGTAGTCGGAGCGTATGATATGCATGCAGTAGTTTTACAACTAATTAACATGAACATGTATGCAAATAATATGAATTCTAATAATAATGTAGAAGTCTAGCAGACAGTCAGATAAAGTGGTACATAATTTAAGACAGGTTGTAGGTTAACGTTAGTGAGGTTTAGCTTAGCGGCTAATGAAACAGAATGGTAAATACAAGAAACAAACTAATTCAATCTCTTCACACATACCGAAAACCGAACGCAACGAGCGGTCCACGGCAGGATCCCTGGCAGCTGCGGCTGCCGCGGCGGCAAGTGCTAAGTTCGCCATATGTTCAATGATAAATTCACAGTAAACACGACCAAAGCATCAGAATGGACCGATGAGAAGCCGGAGACCATGTGGTGAAAATATAGATGGTGCTACACAACCGATACATTGATATTTCAAAATAAGAGTCCGAGCAGGCGCCTTTTTCCCTGCGCAATAAGATACCAACATCATAAACGATCAAGAGAAAGAAACAAAAAAATAGTGTGAAAAAATGAAGACAAAAATGCATAGGGCATATAAAGTAGAAATGCATACAGTATAAAGTAGACTACTAGGCTACATAAATTATTAAAATAAAAAACTTTGCAAAGCTCACAATCAATTATTTAGGGCTTTTTTATTTATAGAATCTATAATACCAATGTAGCTGGTTGGGCCTTATGTAATTTAGCCCATACTAATATGAATTCAATTAATCCGGTTTAAAAAAAAATCTTCCTTAAAATAGAATTTGTGATGTCCTCGGGTGTGGGTCTTCTAATAGCCTAAAAAGTTTTTTTTTTTTTTTTTACATGCACGAAATGTTCAATCTTAGTGAATGATAACAAAATATGAAACAGCCGATTCTTGATGCAGGTTCATCGAATGCAGAAAACCAAGTACTTTTTTAAAGAAAACACAACATGAATAATAGGCTTATCTCTTAAGTGTGAGAAACACCTCATAATGTCAGTACAAATGTTTTCACAGACAATTTATCAACCTAAATATCTCAGGGAGATTTTTCTCAAGCCTTTAGCTTGCCCACTGAGGGGTTGTTTGCACTATATTTCTTTTAATTTTAATTTTATTTTCATCAGAATATGAGTCTTCTCTTAATAATGCTTTCATAATAGGCTACTGTTGTATTCTTTTTGCAGCCTGATAGCCCCTGGTTCATAATTTCAGTTTAATGAAATAGCAGAAATTCAGTAAATGATGTCAGAATTTTGATTTTGTGGTTGAACTTTCTCTCTGAGACATCATGTGGCCCATTTCGATGGTTACTGAGGACCCCTATAGTGAATCATGGCATGCACTCTGTTTGAGAGTTCTGTTCTGGAATAAATAATCTATTTTATTTGTTTGTTTGTTTTTTTGTGCTTTTTAAAAAAAAAGAAACCAACATTAAATAAATCTGATACTGATTAACTAGTTAGAACTCTCCGTTAAATATTGTTTGTGAAATGAATAAAAGAATCACAGTACATGCATTTATTGTTGTGACCACAGGAGGATTTTGATTGGTTCTTGCAATGTACTGTAAATTTAGACATTCGATTGTGAGCATCAATCAGCCTTTGAGAGTCTTGTGTTTTGTGTGAGTTCACACAGTTCTAGTTAATAAGAATCAGCTATTTTTTTAAATAATTTATCTTATAAAAGATCAATTAATCATGAGCATGATGATAGTTGTTTTGTTTATTATTTACAGTAAATCATGTAATATGTTCCTTCAGAACCTTGGACAGCTCCAACACTGACATTAAATCAAGTATTGCAATGACATGATAACTATATTTCAGTAAATCTGTTCAGTGAGGTCAACCTTATGCCCTCTTTCTTCTATAAACTACAAATGAAAGGCAGAAAATTGTTTATGGTTGACCGTTTATTTTGCTCATCATTATTGAGAGTGGAAATTTGATATTATGAATTTATGACAACATAGCTGCAATGCTTACAGATGTGGATTAGAGTAGCCTAACCTCTTTCCAGAAGTGATATCTGCATGTTAGATTGTTTACTTTAGATTATTTTTTGGCATAAAAGACCTCTGGAACAAGACAAGACTCATTTGCCAGAAATTTCTTGCCAGAAAGTTTTTTGTCAGTTGCGTATTGACACATTTAGAAGGATTCATAGTCTACTGTAAATGGATGCACATAGCATACAAGGTCATTTGAACAAACTCAACTTTGGCGTTACAAATATTCAGTATCAGCTTCATGTTCATTGTATGTCATTACTAATAAAATAAAAATGCATTTATATAAATGTAAGTGGATGTGCATTTGCTTGTGCATTCAGAATTAAACAATCATCTCCACCAATGAATTTCCATGATTTCCAACCAGCCATTTCCCCCCAGCGGTTATTAGAGATTTTCAGCTGATAACACATTTTAGAGCTGAGCATAACAATTTTGCTCAGCTCTATTTATGTTCACTACTAAACCATTTTAAATTCTTTAAAAAAAGATTAATTCAGTTTCCTAACTTTTCCAGGCAGAAAATGGCATTTTTAGGATTTCCTGGTTTTCCTGGTACAACAATAAACTGCAAAAATGGTATCACTCTGTTGAAAATAGTCGAAAATAAACACTTTTATCCAAAGCATCTACAGTGCATTCATAGCCTATATTTGATCAGTTTGTATTTTTCCCTGATTAAACCTATGATAATGGCATTGCTAGCTAGCACCATGCCCTACAAGTTAAGTTATAAGTGTAGCACTGGGCCAAGTTGCATTAATTCAAGTCTACTTTAATTGGTGGCTGAATGTGTAGGAAAGTCAAGCACAAATGTGTGATGCTGGGTAATCATTAAAGTTAACAGTAGGGGTCGCACAAACACTATCCTTGACTCCACGCTAGCACGCGGCTAGTATGTCGCCTATCGCCGTCATTACCAAAGGATTTTATTTACAGTTGAGCTAATGGCGTTGCCATTTGATTCATTTTCCACCAAATGATACTAACATTATGTATAGCACTCTGATTTCCACCGGCCTTAGTCAAACAGCCTGGAATTTGCAGCATATATTGTTGTTGTTCGAAATCACAGTTGACCAGGAAACACTACGATGGTTTATAGAAGCCACGACGTCGTTCAAACTCAGAGGGGCAAATTTTGCATTCTGTAACACGTAAAATGCTTGGTTCCACTGGGGCTCGAACCCAGGACCTTCTGCGTGTAAAGCAGACGTGATAACCACTACACTATGGAACCACTTGGAAGCGCACTTCTCGTGAGACCAAGTCAAAACAGACAGGTCAAATTGGCCGGATTACGCCCTATACATCGCATTTAAAATATCTATCTGTCTGTCTGTCTGTCTGTTTATCCGTCTGTCTGTCTATCCGTCTGTCTGTCTGTCTGTCTGTCTATCTATCTATCTATCTATCTATCTATCTATCTATCTATCTATCTATCTATCTATCTATCTATCTATCTATCAGGATGAATCGGTAAGTGAAAATATAAAAATCTACAGATATGATGTATTTTTCAGAGACAGTGTGCAGGTTAATACAAACATCTCAATATATTCTCTTCATTACATTGCTTCAGGCAAAATGGGTGCATAAAGCTTGATGCACTTTTTAATTAAAATCACATCACAGTTCCTCATGTTACCAAGCTTTTGTGAAAAGCTTGGTAGACCAGAGTGAAGAAACAGTGAAGAAAATACAGTCACTGTCAAGGCAATTTCTTTAAACGTAGTGTTTGAATTCTTTAACGTCTCTCAGTTTCTGAAAGATAAGCAATTACACTTTAGAAAATGCTGGGTTGTTTCCATATTTGGGTCAAATATGGGTCGAAAAAACCCAGCATTTTTTTACCACATGTAATGTCTTTGAATGCTCTCAGTAATTGCTCCCCCCTGTAAGTTAAGTCTCTACCATTGTTAATTATAAGTAAATAACTGCATTGTTTTAATTGGTACTGTAACCTCTTCAAAATAGCACGTAAAGTTCAGTGGTGTGCAGTGGTGTTCTGAAATGAGGAGGCCAAGTCCGCAGTTTCGTTTTTTAAAATATACGTCAAATGTAAATTCAAGTTACACAAATACAAATACAATTCTATTTTGTATTCATTAACTAGGCTATACTATGTAATTAATGTTCTTTTTTATTAAAACCAAGTATAAATCTCATCAAAGTGTTGTTAAGCATTTTAAACATTTATTCCAAAATAATAACTAAAGGCAATAGCAATTTAAACAATATATTTTATTTGTTAACTGATGTTCACCTGGTCTTTTTAATAGGTAACTTACTTTCAATAGTCTGGTAAACATGTAGCTTGTACCTTTAATTTCACCAAGCTGATTGCTCACTAAAAAAAACACAGTCATCATGTTGTTATTTTGACGTATAAAGCGGTTATATCTAAGTGGCAGAGTTGTTTACTTTGCCTACTTTTTAACTTCCCCTGAAGGACATAATTTAGTTCATTCACACCAATTTGCAAGAGCATGAAAACAAGAGGCGGGATTTTTCGCACAACCCAATCATATCTAATCACAGCGCCAAGGAGGCATTACTTCCTCTGACCTGACTTTCCATTCATTCTCAGTTCACCCCCATCAAACCCACCGCACACTTTAGGGGGTCTGTTAAAACTGACAGGACTCAGGGGTCCTGCTGTAGTGTCTCTGTTGGATAGTGTTACTTTAGAAAAATACACTTTTTTTTTTTTTTTTTTTTTTTTACAGTTTTTCTCAGTCGCTTTGGTACATTTCTCGAATCATCCTCGAAATTTGCAAAACAGTAAGTGCATTTCTCAAAACAATTCATACAAATAGCAAAACACCATGGATTACCTGCAAAGCAGTCTCTTGCTCAAAATCCTTAGTCCATCTCTCAAAAGTAAATATCTGTGGCAAAGCAACAGTCAAATTGCTTAGTCATGTTGTTAAAGGGTTAGTTCACCCAAAAATGAAAATTAAGTCATTAATTACTCACCCCCATGCTGTACCAACCCCGTAAGACCTTCGTTCGTCTTCGGAACACAAATGAAGATATTTTTGATTAAATGTGACAGCTGGATCACTCCTCCAGAGGCTCCCTAAGGGAATGAATCCTGACGGCCCAGAAAGTCAATGAAGAAAATGTTTAAATATTCCATGTCACAACAGTGGCTCAACTATAAGTTTATCAAGCGACGAGAATACTTTTTGTGCGAAAAAACAAACAAAAATAACGACTTTATTCGACTATTCCTTTTCTTCCTTGTAGGCCTGAAACGAGACTTCAAGAGATTTCCACGACG
Organism: Tiaroga cobitis; assembly: GCA_030578255.1. NCBI lineage: Eukaryota > Metazoa > Chordata > Actinopteri > Cypriniformes > Leuciscidae > Tiaroga > Tiaroga cobitis. The sequence goes on along the minus strand of CM060604.1, from coordinate 14,480,723 downwards.
CGCATGCGCGAGAACTTAACTGAAGTAGTTGAAGGAGATCGCAATTCTCGCGCATGCGTCGTGGAAATCTCTTGAAGTCTCGTTTCAGGCCTACAAGGAAGAAAAGGAATAGTCGAATAAAGTCGTTATTTTTGTTTTATTTCCGCACAAAAAGTATTCTCGTCGCTTGATAAACTTATAGTTGAGCCACTGTTGTGACATGGAATATTTAAACATTTTCTTCATTGACTTTCTGGGCCGTCAGGTTTCAATCCCTTAGGGAGCCTATGGAGGAGTGATCCAGCTCTCACATTTAATCAAAAATATCTTCATTTGTGTTCCGAAGACGAACGAAGGTCTTACAGGGTTGGTACAGCATGGGGGTGAGTAATTAATTACTTAATTTTCATTTTTGGGTGAACTAACCCTTTAATATAACAGTGTACCCTGCATGGATGTTCTGATGTAAACTGTGGATAAAGTTTTGATGAAAATTATTGTAAATTGTAGGTTACACCTTACATGGGAGTTTGATTGCAAGAGACTGGACAAGATTCACATTTACGCTTTTACTGTTTGTACTGCAATTTGTTGACAGACCATGTCATTGCAATACAGAAAGAAAAGAAAGCACTGCATAGCACAAAGAGAAAAAAGTAGAAATGTGAACATAGGACAATCTCCTTATTGGGAAAACTGTACATGCATATTATGACAACTTGTTGAACCACTTTGTATGTAAAGATCTATGCTATGAACTAATGCCTAAATGTTGATCTGAGAAATGTACCAAAGCGACTGAGAAAAACTGTAATTTTATTTTTTACTTTTTTTTTATTGGAACAAAGAACACAGAGTTATCATGGATGCTACAATATCAGTACACAAAATATTTCCAACATATTGATATACAATATCACACTTTCCTCAATGGTTTACGTACATAATCCATTTTTTCCAAAACATTTTTTAAATTTGAGCTTTAATATAAATGTAAGTCTCTCCATACTGTATATTTCATACAATCCCTAGCCATTGATCCTTTGTTGGAGGGTCAACCTGCAACCATTTACAGGTTATTGCTTTCCTACTGCTTGCTAACAATATTTTTAATAAGTATTTATCCTTGTCTAAAACATTTCCTGGTATTTTACCTAAGTATAATGTAGTGAACGAAAAATCAACCTCTACTCCCATTATTTTCCCAATCTCTGCCACTACTTCTGGCCAAAAGAATTTTATTTTTGGGCATGCCCAGAAAATATGGTAACGATTAGCCATCAGAGTTTTACATTGCCTTCAGCAAAAGCCACGGCTCTGTGTGAGTGCTGTTTTTTTTCGAGTTATAAAAAATCGTACTAAATTCTACCATCCAAATTCCCTCCAGGATCTTGAGTTTGTGGTATTTGCCCGTATCACACATATCTGTGCAGTCTTCATCTGTTATTTGTGAGTCAGACTCTTTCTCCCATTTTTGTTTACTGTATATTGATGAATGGTTCTTGAATGCTTGCTAGGTTACAATCTTGAAACCAGCTTTTCGTTATCTTCTAATAGAAAAATACACTTTTTAATGCCACATTTTGTAATATATGCATTGTTTTATTTTTGCAAAATGGATTATTTTCTCATCCAAATTTTGGAGGAGGCCCTGTCCCTCTCCCTTGCCTCCTCGGAGGAAACACCCCTTCCATTATAACAAATCTCTGCGGAAGCCCCCTCTTGTTGCAGTTGCAAGATGTAGCTAATTTCCAAATAATGTGAAATTACACAGCAAATGTGAGAAATAAAGCTGCAAAATGAACGCATAATAATATTACAAAAGAGACAACAATAACATCAAAGCTACAATAAAGTGAACATATTTATTTATGTATTTCACATTGTCAATGTCTGGGGGGGGGGGGGGGGGGGGGCATTTCATTTTCATGGGGGGGGGGGGGGGGGGGGGGGGGGGGGGCACACTTTTTATGATCTACAAAACAGACAGTCACAACACCAAAACACAAAATATTAAGTTTCTGATCAAGGCAGAGGGTGAACCAACACCACGAGGATATGCGCTTCCCCTTTAAAAACATTTACCAGGCTATATGCAGGATTTGACATGACAGAAAGCTCGCAAAGAGCGCCTATTTTATTATCTTTAAAAAGCGGTTATACAACTTCATCGCGATCTCACAAGGTTCCTTGGCTATCAGTAAAGCTGATACACAATAATGCCTTATTTACATAGCCTAACTGCTTATTATAACGAGAGGATTTGCACGCGCGTAGAACTAATCCACTCACCGCTCAAAACACCGGAATTTAGCCAATATTCTTTTATTACGAAGAAAACTGATCCTAGACCAGCATTTATGGACAGCTTTTCCCTCTAAAAGCAATCAGAAGTATATGGAAGCTTGTTTTCGCCCCGGAATAAAAAAAAAAAATATATATTTTTTTATATTTTATATTTTTTTCGACTTTTTAACTCACAATTCTCACATGGATTTCTCTCAGTTAGTTCAGAGTTTTTCTCACAATTCTGACTTTAACACGCAAATGTGACTGCAGGCTATATCACTCAACTCTGACTTTATAACTTGCCATTTTGATTTTATAGCACGCAATTCTGAGAAAAATTACCTTTTTTTAACGTGGAAACAGTATGCTGTTTTTAGCAGGCAAATGAATCAGAAAATTCGACAAGCCCGCTTGGCCAGGGGAAGGTAAGCCTTGCGCAGAGCCTTACACGCTCCTACTAATTTTCATATTTCTGAAGACAATGTGTTATTTAAAATGACAGAGATTAGTGCACCTGTGTGCTAATGCTTCTGACGACATTTCGTTATGGAATACGTGGATACGTTTTTTTGCTCTCAATAGTAAGTTTGCTCAATGCCCATATGATTAGGGGGCAGTGGTGTAAAGTAACGAATTACAAATACTCTCGTTACTGTAATTGAGTAGTTTTTTTTAGGAATTGTACTTTTTTAAGTAGTTTAAAAACAGTGTACTTTTACTTTTACTTGAGTACATTTTAAGTGCTGTATCGGTACTTTTACTGCGCTATTTTCCCTGCCGTCGCTACATTTATATTAATATTTATTTTTATAATAAGTCATCATGTGACTCCATGCGTGATTCCCGTCAAATCAAATCGCGCGCGGAAAACTTTGAATCAAACCAGCATCAACAGACTTCGAGACACCTGGCGCCAATTTATTTTGTTCACGAAGTGACTTTCGGAGTGGATCTTGAGCCTGGAGGAAGTTCATGCATTTGTGTCTTCATATAGGCAAAAAAACAGCGCAAGCGTCACACCTCACACGTGCTTCAGTGTGTGTGTGTGTGGTAAATGAAACTGCGCGTCGGCTGCACCATTCATTCACACAGAATATGCAGGATTCGTATTTAAATTGTCTTTGTGGTTTAATATTCATACTATATCGCGATTTGATTTCAACTGTACTGAACTGCTTTCTATTTATTCCTCAAAAAATTTACAAATTCCGTGAAATTCCGAGTTATAAATTCCTTTTTTATGACTGGATTTTGTCAGCATTTTAGGGGGGGCGGGGGTCGTCCAAAACAATGGTAGGGGAAACGCTGTATTTTTAGTGCTAGCAGTCAAAAATAAAACTGTTGGAGAAATATTGAAATACTGTTTCTTTTTTTCTATGAATCTGTGATAAAAGAGTAAGCTACATTTTCAATTTGCAGGGTATAAGGTGGACTAACATTCATAGCATAATAGCTACTCACTACTCACTACTCTTGAGTACTTTTAAAAGGGCTACTTTTTACTCCTACTTTGAGTAGTTTTTAGGACCGGTACTTTTACTCTACTCTCACTACATTTTTTGACAAGTAACAGTACTTTTACTTGAGTATGCTTTTTCAGTACTCTTTCCACCACTGTTAGGGGGGCACGTTGTGTCATCTGGGGGGGGGGGGGGGGGGGGGGGGGGGGGGGGGGGAAGGCACGGCGCCCTAATGCCCCCCCCCTTGGCGACGGGCCTGGGCCCAGTACACAATCTACCGCATCCGTTAAACGAACAAAAGGACCAAACCAAACCAAACATGAAAGCCTTCATTATTTTACAAAAAAAACACATGAAAATCGTACGCACGCAGTAGGCCGCCTAACCTAAAAATCCTGTGTAGCCTTGTATCTCAGTCTGTTCACCTCTCTGGCCAGGTAGGAATTCGGAGGAAGGAGAGCGTGGCTTGTAACCAGTGCACGCGGCAACGGAGCCTGGTCACCTGTGGGAACGCAGCCGGCTTTAGGACCCAGCGTGCGCGATTTTCCTCTCCAGCTGCTGCGGCGATGAGGGAAGATCGCGAGGAGAAACCCAAAATTCACAGTGTTAAATCCTCCACTGAATCATACTATCGGACGATAACGAAAACAACAGGCACAGACACTTCCTCTTGCATTTGGATAAATACGTCAAGTTCAGATGCATAGGAAAACAGTTTGGGGCCGTTAAGGTAAGGCGGCGCGATTCCATGCGATTAATAACAAAGGCGCTATACTGGCGAGCGAGGGGGCATTAAAGGGGGCATTGCACAACGCAATGGAGGGCGACAGTCAACTCTCTAAACTTTGCACTTGTACATGAGTGCATCAAAGTCCTAACATCATGTCATGACGAGATCTAACTATCTGAAACGGTTGGATGTATTAATACAGTGCAAAGACAACATGCGGCAACATTTGATAATATATGGATAATGTTGTGTCCTAAACTGACCGCACGCGATCACAAGAGCCTGAATGTCATCACGTGCGTTACGGCCTAGGAAAGTGATGCATCGCGCAAATGCGCGTTAATTCACGGTGCAATAAGTTTGGATATCGTTTGCATCCCCTCAACCTGCCCACTTCCACCCTTGCGACATTACCTCAGTCATCATGCATCATGCAGTGGAGCATGCACCGGTCAGACACCTCAGTTTGCACTGTTGCACGGCCTTTCTGTTGTCATTTCCCTTGCCAGTTCTTTTTAATTGTGTTTTGAAACTAAGTTGTAAATGTTGCCCAAGCGGTGACGCTCATTTGAACCTCAGGCCTGTTTAGGCTAATGGTGGCGATTTGACACTATCAAGTCAAACTTTCCAGAATCTCCTTTCTTACAGTTAACGTAATAATGTGTCAGCCTTCATGCTGATATATATATATATATATATATATATATATATATATATATATATATATATATATATATATATATATATATATATATATATTAGATAGATAGATATAGATGGGTTCACGTGTAGATGAGCATCGTGGCACGTTCGTCTTGTTTGTGATATTTTAGCTTTTAATAATGCAGTTAGTCCTCGTTGCAGTGACTGTCTGATATGATTGTTGTAGCCTACTCGTATGGTGCAGTCACAGTTAATAGCCTATGTATTTTTACGGCAGCATCAGTGTTAGAGCTTTGAGAAGACGTGATGCTCTCAGCGCAGTCTATACGGGGTCAGTTTGCATCGGAGCAGTTATGACAAAAATAGGTCACCGGCTCAAAGATGTTACATTTCTGTTTACGTAGATGTTTTTTCAGGAGGGACAAAACGGGAAATTTGTGTGAAATTGCATATCGTCCGATGATGATGATGCAGCAGAGTCATTTTTCTGTCGGAATAAAAGCCTATCGCTAATCATCAAAAGTATGAAAGTCCCAATTTATAAGAATACACAATGCTGTCCGTGTGTAATCTTGTGCTGTTCTGCTCCGTAAAGGTGATGATACACAGGGCAACTTTTTGAGCAATATTGCTGGGCAATCTTGCTGAGCGATTGTTGCTTGGGCACTTTCCCATTGAAAATGGGCAATACATTTTATTTCTGGATAATTTAGATCGGTCGTCGGCCCTGTGTCTCATCTGGTTGCCCGTCGACGGCAACATTGCCCAGCAACATTGCTCAAAAAGTTGCCCTGTGTATCATCACCTTAAGACTTCATCTGAAGAAATGTCTGAATGGGACAGTGACACTGATTTGGTCTTGAGATATTTATTATACGTGGTGACTGAGCATGATGTCTAAATGGTCATTGTGAGTTACAGAAGATCAGGCTAAAACAGAAAAAAAGTTGTACCACAAATAATAAAGACTCTAAGTCAGTGATGCTTCAGCCTGTTGGAGAGATGTTATTGTTTCGTTTGGTGGTATAAGGTCAAATTGTGGTATACTAGTAAGGTCACCAGTAGTGTTTGTAGGTTCATGATGTTGGTGCATTAAAAAAAAGTGAAGATTGTGCGATAATGTTGAATATAGCAGGCTGTTAGGATGTCATAAAGAGTGTTTGGCTGACATGTTTACAATGCAGTGTCTGAGGCTGAAAAGTAAGGGTTGCTTGTTAAACCTGAGATCAAATAAGCCAGACAGTGAATGGATACTGGACAGCTGATGGACCTGATTTAGCTGATTTATCATCATGCCCGTTGTCTTGTCTTGATACAAGGAAGAACACCCCAGATTGTTTGTCTCACTGCTGAAAAAGTGACTGATTATTTCAAGATAAGCATGACAGGCAGAAAAAAAATCATTCACCCAATTAAAAAAATATGCCGAGAACAGACTTTAGATTCACAGGAGAATTGTATGTTTGTATTATTTAGTTATCATCATATTCTTACAGGAAAACAAATATGACCAATTTTCTTGTTTCCAAACACTTAATTAAACATGAATTATTAAAGAATGCCATAATAATGCTGAATTAATTTTTAATTCCTCCTGTTTTAATGTCAAAATAGATAGCCATTGTAATGAGCTGCACCAAATCTAATGTTATGTTAGTTTTTGTATCGTCTCCAGGTCTTGTTTGCATTAAATACTCAAATAGAAAAACTTTACTGTTTGATCTTATAAGTGACATGATTTAGCCTTCAAATGAGGGAAATTGCTCAGCTGGATTCACAGATTCAATAAAAATAACTATATATTTTGTTCAACAGCAACTGAAGAGTAACCTAGTAACAGTCCAGCACAGTTGAAACATAAAGTGAAGCGCCAGAGATATTTTGCAACAGCTGATGCTAGTTGTCACCTGGCAAAAAAAAAACAACAAACTAAAATGTTAAAGTCAGTGGTGGGTTTTTTTTTTTTTAGAAATTAAGAAGGGTAAATCCACCTGAGGATCCCAGTTTTTTATTCTTTAAGCATGATTCCTGTTTACCTAAGAGATTTGGTTAGGCCTCATGATGGTGTTTTAACTTAACTTGCGTGTAAAAGCTCTTCATGTAGGCATGTAGCCTAATTGCGCAGCATGTTTTTACAACAACAAAAAAAAGGTTTCTCGTAGCCTACTGAGAAGAGTCTGTTTCATTTAGGTTGAACATACAAATAAACACATCAGTGTGGATCTTCATGTGCTCGATTGATGATCTTTCCCTGGGTGTCCGGTAGTAGACATCTGTCTTGTGGCTCTACTGAAATAGTTCGAGACCCAGCAGGGTTTTTATTAATTCCGCTGCGATGTTTGTCTCAACTCTTTTTTGTGACGGCCCACGTGTACGAATCTGAAAACGAGATTATACAAACATGCATGTGCTACTCCGCAACCCTCGCGTGTTGCGTCCGAAAGCAACGGTATAATTGAGAGAGAGGGTGTATTTTCACTTTGTTACTCGGGTATGGTTTGCAGTTTAGCGCACCGTTGCGATCCCCTTTCCCCTTGAGCGGCTGGATTCTCGCGGTGCATGCTGGGACCTGCAGTCCTCGCTCCTCCCTTCTCAGGGCGAACGCGGTCAGGGCGTGGATGTCGGAGCACTACAACTCCCACACGAGCTCGGCTCCATCTGCCCCTCTCTCTCTCCCACCAGACCAGAGACAGAGAGATACGGTACGAACCCCCCCCAGACTTTCAGAACCGAAAATCGTCGAGATTAGTGAACTGCGAGAGACAAGAACGGAAGACCGGATTAAAAGCCTTATCTTGACGCGCAAACATCTTCCAAATGTCGGTCAAACGGGTTGGTGCACGTTTGTACAATCTGACATCGTTATTTGGCTCGCTAATTGCCTTTTGGAATTATTCAGGGTTGTATAGACGAAGGAGTCGGTTCTGGGGCTGTGGCATGTCATAACACTTTGATTGTTGGAGCTGCTTCGCTATGGAAACATTTCATGTCGTACGGTGGCAGAGTAATGCAGACCGAGTTGTTAGAGGGGAGACTTCGCTGCGCAGGGATCTGAAAATCGCTCCTTCAGTTTCGTACACCTTGCTCCGTACTAAATAACGCTCTCCCCGCGTGTCACGCAGCACAAGTGACGATAATAATAAGGAGCGAATGGAAAACTCGGTGACCCTATTAGTTTCCAAACACTCTTTCGAGGGCAATGTGGAGAGAGACAGCCAAAGTACGATGTTTCCTCGTGAAGGATATATCATACAACCTAAATGTGCGTGTGACATTTCTCTGCCCGTGTATTTTTTGTCGAGTTCTAATTCAGACGTCATAGCTCGGCTCGCGCTTAGCGAAAACCCAACGGTCACTTTATAGTTTGATAGGATTCGGCCAGTACGAACGCGTCGGTTAGTTGGGCTACATTGTGGCCACACGAACTGTGTAGGCTTTCGATTCTTTATCCGAAGGAAACGTCTTTTTCGGCTAATCCCAGCTCTCGGGACCAACATTTTGTTGTTTTTGTGTTTAAACAGCGGCGTCATTTATCACTGACTCCCATTTCAGCACGCGAGGCGCTTCGTGTCACCTGAGAGTCTCTTGTATTGTGTGATACGGTTTTTAGTAGCTCCAGCTAGAACGAGCGAGTGGGTTGGCCAGAGAAACAAACATTTTGGTCTGTTTTAGGACGATGCTCTGCCCTAATATTAAGCTGGCTGTGGATACGTGACATTGGCTGATCATCGACTGCTTTTCTGTATCATCCTTTGTGCATCTATAAGCTCCGGGCTGCGGAGCTCCGACGACGGACTGACCGGGAGACCGCGAGTGTGCTGAGCTCCAGTCTAGAGAGGAGAGACGATGCTTATTTCCTCGTCTCCGTTTATCATTGCGCCGGTAACCCCATTCAAAAGAACGAGGGCTGAAGAAAACACGGGCTCCCGCTCCCACTGATCCTGTGTTTTCAATAATTGAGATGCCTCAAGATTAAAAATGTCTCAACGAAAATGATCGGTTCTATATTTAGCAGCAGATATAATCGCACATATAACACATCATAAACTTTCCAATTATCAGACTTTTGCTAAAGGCCTATACAGTTTGGTTATGCCATAGAGACACTTTAAGTGTACCGACATCAGTTTGATCTAATTTTAAGTCAGAAAGATAAGCAGTTCATATTTTAAGACAGCTGTCACCTGTATCGTCAACGTGGTGCTGCTGCTGCGCTCACCTGCATTCTGATGCGAGTTTACGGTGTTCATGTTGTTTGCATACGGGACTCCGGTGTTTAGTTTTGGTTATTTGCGGTGGTTATGCATGTCGTTTGATTTTCCTAAGTAATATCTAGTCTTATTCATGTATTTTTTTTTCTCAATTAAGAACATAACCTCGAGAGATAGATTTGGATGATTTCGTCTCAAATGCAACAAGGTGTAACTTCATTTCGAGCTCACAACATTCGGTTTGATTCCCACCTGCACGGAAATCCAAAAAGAAATTTTAAAATTGATATTTATCGGCAAACATGGTCATTACAATGAGTAAAAATCATGGACATTTCTATAGTGAGTGTTAGAGACAAATAATTATGATAATTTGAAAAGCTATTATGTCAAGTAGAAATCGAAATCTACCACCAGAGTTTTTAAAATTATTTAAAAATCCCTATTCACTAATTATGCATAACTGAAAAGGTTACTGAAATGAATTTGTCAAAAAGTGTGGGAAGGGAACCCTATATTGATTTGAACTGTTGGGCTCTGATAGGAGTTTTGCAAGGCCCTACACACAGCACTGTTAGAATTAGATTAAATCACAGATTGACCACCTCATTATGAGTAAACATTTTAGTAATGCACTCTCTGTGACTGTGGACATGAGTTGCTTCGCCTTTATCTAATGCCTGTAAAGAGTAAAGCGTCTGTGTTAGGCACAGCATCACATTAATGGTTGCTCTGTTCTATCTGCACTGTTGATGTTGTCTTGATCTACTGCAGTTTGTCCCACTGAGGTAATGAGGCAGTAAAACCTGCATCAACTATCGCATTGCCCTGCATCCTTTATCCTCAACCCCTGGCATTTGTGGCCTGTCGTGCACTCGACCATTCCCCTCCATTGAGCTGTGTGAGGGTTTGGGATCTGATCAGTATGCTTTGGTTCTTTAAAAAGGGGGTAATTAGAGGATGCAGACTTAGACCACGTGCAATGTGGGTTAAGAGGATGTTGTTGCAGTAAAAACTGTCCCTTCAGCTGTGGGAGCTGAGGTTTTTACTCTTTTCTGTTTCAGCTGAGTTTTTGGTGTTTGTGTACTTGAAATTGATTTGCTCACAATCTCAGAGAGTGTCAAATGGGTCAAACTCCGCGTTTAACTTTTTTTATTTCATAATTTTGTCTCTCCTACAGCAGAAGATGACCATGCATTTGCAAACTTATAATTAAAAATGTAAATTGCTGGTATACAGTTCTGAGATCATTGCATTCTTTTCAAATCCATTATTTAAATCTGAATGCTATAAGTTTAATATTCCTTCTCAAGCCATGGTCTTAAGGAAATTGTGACATCTTGACTAAGGAAACCTCTGTTACTCACAGGAAGTTTCCAGCCTGTCTCATATCATTGACTGTAACAAGAGAAGTGATGTTGTGGCCTCATGGTTAGAGTGTCATTTTTGTCAGATTACAGGAAAGAGACTTAAAACATTACAGCTAATCCATGTCCATCTTTTGTTAAAATTATAGAAGTGTTTATTTTAGTCATTTTGAGTGTGGAGTTGCTTGCTTTGATTTTATTTCTGACAAATGAGAAGGATGACTAGAAATATTTCATATCTCTCAAAATAATTGAAAAGTTCTTGAAAGTAATGTGCATGATACATATAGTTCTGCACTACTAATAGGGTGTAACAGTTGTAAGGATGTTAGGGGAAAGTATAACCAACTAGGCTAAACCACTTTTAATGAATGTGCTAACAAGAGTTTAGTTGCCTTATAGTTCAAATCCCTGTTTCCAATGTGTAATGTAGAGAGTGCAGTGATCTATATTTTACATTTGCTTTAGTTAATGAGGTCTGAGTTGACCGTGGCTGACCTACACAAGATTTATCCTCTGCAATCAGTTATAGGTACAGCAAAAAAAGAATTAAGTGAAAATGAGTGAAAAATCAACAGTATGGCTTAGCTATACTTTTTCCTGTGTGATGAAGCAAACATATTTGTTATGACAAACATTAACATAATTTGAAAGGGTCAGAATGTTGTCCAATAGCAGATTATTAACTGATCAATGAAAGAGTTATCTTTATTTTAAAAAAGTTCTATTTTTTATGTTCCAAATTGTAACTTTTCATTTGATATAATTTTACATACTCAATTTGTGCACTTTTTAAAGCTGTTTTTTGAATGATCTAATTCTACTACAGAACTGCAAACTACCCAGAGGAGAATCCCAAAAAGAATCACTTGTCCCCACACACACTGAGTAATGTGTTGAGAAAACGCCTATGCAGGTAACATATATTTCATTGTTATAGTCTCCTCTCTGTCTCTTTTCGTGTTGTTTTTTTCTTGTTTTTTCTCACTTTCCCCCTAAGTCAAACGTTTTTTCCTGTTTCTTTGCTCAGGTGGATCCCTCACCAATGAATGTAGGGGATGGAGGGACGGTGAGCAGAGAGAGCAGTGCCCCTACCCACGTGTTTGAGAGCATGGTGGGAAATCCACAGCAGACACTGCCTCTTGAACTTAGAGGTGACATACCTCAAAGTCAGCAGAACAAGTTGAGGGCGACCACAGACTGTAAAACACCCGACGTCTGCTCAGAATCCAGCAATTCAAATCATTGTCCCCAAGTTCAACCCCACAGCAATGTGTTTAGCACTGATCCCGTGAGCACACCGCTGCCTGATCGGACTGAGGTTTCCAAAGGCAAGGTTGACAGTGCTTGCATCTACTCGACTCATCAGTGGCCTTGTGGTAAAAAGGTCACCACAGACGACCCTGTGAACTCTGTTCATTCTAGTATAAACCTAAACAAGAAGACTAACGCACCAGCACCCACCCAGCCTGTGATAAGCGTTCCTTTAGGGTTCCAGTGCTCCACGCTGTTTAAACCCGGCCAGCCTGTTGCTTTCCTTCCCCCTTCCAATTATTCTTCTCCTCTCTGTAAGATCACACTACCACCAGGGTTAGGTCAGATTGCAGCACTGCGAGAAGCCACTGCTAGCCAGTTTCAAAAGGACTGCCCAGCGCAAAGCTCTTGTTCGAGCACAACACCTATGCTTAAAACATACCCGTATCACTTTTCGGTAGGGAGAGGACCCGGCGCTGAGAAGAAGCCTCAGTCTTCAGGATCCAAAGTCAGGTGTGACTCTTTGTCCAAGGGCTTTCAAGGTGGATCTGAGAATAAAGCCACAATGTCTTCTGTAGCAGCCCCAGCTCTAGCCCTTCCAGTACAGCAAGCCACACAGGGCTCGGCCCCACAAACCCATTATACCATTTCTCCCACTGCTGCCATCTGCTGCAGCCCAGCTCTGGCAAATATCACCACTCAAAGTCGGCTGCTTAGCCTTGTAGAAAAAGGTTCGACGTACCGAGGTGCTGAAAAAACCTCTTTAGCGTATCTGAAACCAAAAACTCTGTCCACTCCAGAGGAGCATAATGTTTCCTGCCCCGTTGAGTCAAGGGATGTGCCCCTTGATCTGTCTGCAAAGTCCAAGCGACAAAAAAACATTAAAGATACCCAGAACCACCCATCATTGGCCACGGAACAGCATTCTGCTGACTCTCATCAGAAAAACGTTGCTGGTTCTAAAAAAGTTAATTCTGCTTCTTTTGGGTCATCCAGTACATATGACACCCATAGAAATGGTGCAACACAAAAATCTTCTTCAAAACTAACTAATCACCATGCTTTGGAACCCAACTCATCCTGGGCCAAAGGCTCATCTCCTGGTTCCTTAAATAATCTCCCTGGTACATATGTTGGAGTGGCAAGCCCCATTCTAGCATCTACTTTACGTAGCAAAGATGGAAAAAGTGCTGCTTTTGTTGAAGATTTTCAGACATTTGCCAAACAGGAAACCATCTCCATCATTGACCAAGGAGAACAGCCGGTTTGTAGAGAGAGGAAAGCACCATTTGCTGTCAATAAGGATAAGCATAATAAGGGAGGCAAGCTCTCGACAGGAACTCAACAAGGTTTTGTATCTACCCAACTATCTACTACAGTAAATTCACAGGCCCACCGGAAGTCTGTTGGTGGAAAAGAAGGGACCCTGTTTACACCTCCAGTTAAATCCTTGTGGCAACCACCTTGTGTTCTTTCCCAAGGATCATCTCTGCAGAAGAGGCCAAGTCAGACTCAGGCCCCAAAGACTAAGAGCACCCTTGGTTGTGAGAGAGCCCTGTTCCATAACTCCCATTTAAGCCCAATTAAAGTAGAGGATGAAAAGTGGAAGAAAGCCAAATCCCCTCTGTCCAACCTGGAGTCGATAGTGAAGCAGAAAACTCTTGAGACCACTGCACTTACTGGTGAGAACTACTGTAATCTATCTTGTGTGGGATCCAAGAGGCCTGAGGTAGCCAGTGTGCAGAACAGGTGTCAGGACTCCACGTTGCAGCAGACTCTTACAACTGGTTCTCCATTTAGGGCCATAGAAGAACAGGTCAACAAGTCAGACAGAACCTCTCCACAAACAGATGCTACAGCAGATCTGAGCAGACCGGAGATCACAACCGCTCCTGTGACCAAGGATAAGGGACGAGAAAAAAAGGCAAAAGAGACAGAAAATCTAGTGTCTGATGGTAGACAAAAAAAGAAATCTACTACCCCTAGTAAAAGGACTGCTCCCAGTTTTAAAAGGAAATTGTCTCAACAGTTAGAGGATGAGACGACAAAAGAGGAGAAAGCATCAGAGAGGAAGGCTTCTTCCCATGTTAAGGTAGAAGGAAAAGCCTTTTCCCTCCTTCAGAGCCAGACTGTAGAAGCAGAAGGAGAGGCAAAAATGAATGGAGCCAAAGAGGAGATACCTTCCAAAGGCAAAGTATCCACCACCAAACAGAAGAAGCTGAAAAAGCCTGCCAAGGAGAAGACACCTTCTGAAGCTCAAAAAAAGACTATTATAGTAACTAAAAAGCAAAAAGATAAAGACAGACCATCAGTCAAGCAAGGTCCCTACCATAAAAAGGTAAGATTTATTTTACTCTGATCAATTTAGTGGTTCATTTTTATTATAGCTAGTGTGTGTAATATCGCCAACAATTGCAAAGGCCATGACTGATTAGTGATTACGTTAAAATTTACCTTAAAGGGATAGTTCACTCAAAAACTTAAATTCTGTCGTATGTCATAATTTACTCACCCTCAAGTTGTTATTAGCCTCTATGAATTTTTGTGAGTGACTGGGGTTTTTCATATTTGGGTGAACTATCCCCTTAATTCAGTCTAAGGCTGGGAGTATGAGCAAAATCTGATATCACACTATGAGTGATTTTGTCGCAAGAAAAGTATATGACAAAATAGTAATTTATGCTAGACATTTAGCAAAGAATGGTTTAAAAACATGTGTTAATGTCTGTTTATCATCCAGTAAATTAAATACTTGAAAAATGAAATGTGCTTTATCTCATTTGATTATTTTCTCTTTTTATTTGGACCTTGCAAAGATGCAAACTGTGTCAATGAAAAACAACTTTAATTGAGTTCAAAACAAAAGACTCATCTTTTTGTTTTAACTTTTTGTTTTATGTTTGCATTGAAATGTAGAGAATATAAGTAAATTTGATAAAAAAAAATGTAATTGTTAAAATAAAAAAGTTTGAGATAATGCAACATTTACTTTCAGCCCATGGTCCTCGGTCAAATTTTATTTTTTGACCCTTCATAGTAAAAAATTGAGCCAACTCTCCTTTAGGACTGTTTTGGGTTCAAAATAAGTTAATATGTATTAACAAAATCATTTTGATTTGTCAGTCAGTTTTTTCGTAAGGCCTGTTCACATCAAGAACAACGATAAAGATATAGTTCTAAAAATTGTTCTAAACATAAAAATTTTGTGAAATCCACACCACAACTATAACGATAATGGCACTGAGAAATTATATCGTTGAAATCAACAATCAAAATCCATTCTGCTTTAAGAGCACCAGCATTTAAAGTGGCAGATGACAAAACTCCAGCGCGTGCTTCTAATAAACAGAACTATATCACCCACTGGTGTGAACACTAATATAATTATGGTTATTGTAATCTGTGTAGTTCTTGTTCTTGGTGTAAACGGGCTTTTAGAGTTGACAAGACATCTTAGAGGATTTTAAAACAGAAATAGGAGGCTTGTGGTTTAGTTAATTATAAGAATTTATATTAATTATTCTTTTTTTCATTTGATCTGTCTAAATTGTCCTTTTAGTACTGGTGGTGTTATTCTCATCATGAGTTACAATGTAATTCCTATGGGTGTTTTTCTCCATGGAGACAGTCTGTGGTATATGGTCACAACTGGAGTTTAGTAAGCAATTTTATCATACAATGTTAAAGATTTGTGGTTATACTTTGTTTGAAACTGTTTTGTAATATGTGTTCTTATACAATTAGGGGTGTAACATATCGTAATATATCGTGTCACAATATATCGCAATACAAAAATGCAACAATATGTATCGTGGATAGTGACAATATTTATTGTGTATAGTTCACCCAAAATGATAATTACAGTGTGAGGAAAAAATTCCAAGTTTGCAACGTTTTAGTGTCAGCACTACATTAAACAACTATATATAATGTTGAATATAATGTATAATAATGCAATGGGGGAATATTTGTGTCCTGATAATGCCAAATGTCTTCTGTAACCAGTAAAAAGTGCCCTACATTATTTTAAATATATCTAGTCAGTGACAGAGTGAAAGCCTATTCATGATCTAAAATAATTATGTATGTTTTTTAAACATTTTTTAAAACAATATTTTACCTCAATCAAAACCAGGGTATCAATCCAAATCAGGTTTCCCCCAAAATTTAGACCTACACAATTCAGCTACATCAAAGAACATTTTGGGGGAATTCTGGAAGGAAATTAAAATAGTTCTCGTGAGATTATTGCGGGAGTAGCCTAGTGACGTGTGTTCTGCTGGGCAAATGAGCTGCATGTGTCTAAGCCCTGTGAAAGCTCTTGGTGAGAGATGATAGCATTACCATTATGAGCCAGTGATGGGTTTATAGACAATTACATTTTTGCTTTGTTTAAATAGCCATTAATCTAAATTACAAATATGCATGTGTTATTGACAGACAAAATGCTTTATGATTTTTTTTTAAACCATTGTGTTGTACTTTATCAGAAGAAAGATGCATTGCCTGGAGTGGGAAAAAATGTGCTGAAAGATGGAATAGGCGCAGCCCCCAAAGTAGGGGGAAAGACTCGCAAAGGAAAAATCTGTCCAGCTAATATGGAACACTCGGATCCAAACAAAATAGGTACTGACCCAGCTCGTAGTTAAAGGGTAGTTCACCTCATCATCATTTACTCACTCTTATGTCTTTCCATACCTAGGCCTATCTTCTGTATTAAAAGAAAATTATATTTTTAAGCAGGTCTTTTTCTAACAGTGATGGTCATAGTGACCCTGGCCGTTAAGTGACAAGAGAAATAAATAAATTGTTCAGCCCGATGTGTGAGCTGGATCAACTAGATCATTGACAAGAACCAGCTCAAAAGAAAAATTAATGCACTGATCTAGTTCTACTTTCTAACTCGATCGGCTGCATAAGATCTGGAATACAGTGAACAACTAGTGTAAAAATTGGTGTTTTTTGTATTGTCATTTTTTAAAGCTTCACAAAAGCTGTGGTCACATGTATGGAAAAGACCCGTGTTAAAGATTCCACCACAATATAACAACATACAGGTTTGAAATGACAAGAGTGAGTAAGAAATGACTGAATCGACATTTTGGGGTGATTTAATACTTAACAAGATGTTTTTGCTTTTTTGTCATATTTAAGACAGTGGGATGTTTTTTTAGATACCAAAGTATTTCTCATGGATAATTGTGAATTGTCACCAGGGTTTATCACCGATTCAGAGAGCAGTCCATGCAGAAGTCCTCAGGTTGACAGAGATTCGGGCTCTTTCAGCAGTCCGGCCTGGCCTAGTAAGGAATCAGACTCCCTGGAGGAGGCCTCTCCACGGCTGAGGCGAGGGCGCAGACGGACTGATGAAGCGTTGCCTCGAGACTGGAGCTTCGCTACTCCACCTACTCCTCCCCCCCTCGATCCCCCCTCTACACCACCCCCTACCCCACCACCCACTGTACCAGTCCGCCGGCCGCGCGGCAGGCCTCGAATCAATCCTCTGCCTGAGGAGGTGGATGTGGACAAGGACAGGCCCACTGAGGGTGGAGACACCTCTTCAATAAAGAAAAGGAAACGCTGCAAGAATCGTAAATATCAGAACGGTGAATACATCACAGAGAAGGATAAGGTGGCAGATGGAGAGGAGGAGAAGCTGGGCGTGGAAGATGGTAAGGCCACTATTGAGTAAAGATGTCTGAGGCTTGGTGAACATTTTGCTGAGAACGTCATTCTGCAATTTCCCTGCCTGGTCTTGATATTTAGTCCATGGGCTGCAGCTGAGGGTAGCATAATTAAAATGTCAAAACAAAATTCCGTTGGGAGCAATATCTAGCATGATTCAAACTTTAAAAAAAAAAACTTTAAGTTACAATTATTGACTGTTATTGAATGTGAAGATGTTCGTGAATTTCACGTACTGGGAATAAGATAGATCGGTGTAGCTATTACTAAAATAGGAGTGTCCAATGTCTGAATGTGGGCGTTACCAAAGGTCTGTATGTCTGTGAATTACAAATTTACCTGACCTTCACAGGAAAAATAAAAGTCCTGTTTGAATAGGGTTGAGGTAGGCTTGTTTTGGTTATTTAGCAAAAGTTTATTTTTGATAATTACTTATTATTGAAAGCAATTTATTTAAAGTTACCACAAAATCAAAATGGACAATTCTTGTTTTTTATGAAATATTGGAATGTTTATTGTAATTTTTTTCATTTTTTTATTCATGTGCCAACATAATATTTAATAAATATACCATCCACTTCCCCTTACTACGACATCTCTGCTCTGATGATGTGTTCACTAGCACGAGGGCAGGACAAAAGCCTCTCCTCTCCAGCAACCTGTCAGTCACATGAGATCGCAGCAATAGCAAATGACAACAATCCAATCAATTCCCAAAGGACAAAATCAAGTCCTGCCCTGTTTTTTTTTTTTCATTCGAGAAGCCGGTTGACTTTATGTCTATCTATGTCTATCTATACTGCTTTAGGAATTATATAATAAAAATGTCAGTCTATGCCATTGCAGATGAGAAGATCGGTGTGTACCCTTGTCTCAGTGCCACGCTGACCAGCGAAGTGCCCAGTCCAGACATCAGCCCTAAGCGGACCCAATTCACACGTTCTGGCTCGGCACGACCTCAAGAGTGTCCTCCCGCCACACATCCTAATGACAAACCCTCAGGGAAGAGGAAGTTCAAAAGTAAACACTTATGTGACACAGACGAGCAGAAAAAGGTTAGCTGAAGCATCTTATCAAACTTTCAAGCAATTTGAAATATACCGATTAAACTGAAAATTGTGATATCAAGGTTTTTTTTTTTTCCCCATTGCAAAGGTATACCTATTTTCAATTAGTCTTGTGCTGCCCCCTAGTGGCATTTTGAGTCACTAAAGCACTTTCCTACAACAGCTGTTTTTATTGGGACCATGTAACTGTTGCCCTCCCCACAATGTCACATCCCTCATGCATGACTCTCTTTGTCTTTATGTCTTTGTTTCAGCTCAAGACTAAGAAAGGCAGCTTGGGCAAACGCACAGGGCCCCTCATACCAGATGAGGACAGTCCAGCCGCCAAGAAAACCCCAACTCTTTCTTATGCTACTCCCAAGCAGTCAAACTCTCCACTGTCTGGTAAAAAAGGAATAGCTGGGAAAACAGGAATCCCTGAAACTACCCCAAGCCGTCCAGTGCCTCCAGAAGTCCGTCGATTGATTGTGAATAAGAATGCAGGAGAGACGCTGTTGCAGAGAGCTGCTAGATTAGGTTACCAGGTAAAGCAACCCTTTTGGTTGTTAGCTGACATTGTAATGTTTATTAAATATATTCATATTTATTGTAAATTACTGAAAAGTTCTATCAATTAAAAAAGTGAATCCAGTGTGATTCAATTCATTATATTAAATTCATTTTTTGTGAGCCGAACCCATTAACCTAAAGTTTTTACCTTAAATACCCCTATTTTAAGTTAATATTTCAGTAATTTAACAACAAATTTGCAAGTTGACTGTTCGCTAATGTCGGCTTATGGTCACGTGACATGCAGATGAACACATTTACCTTTTTAGTAATTTTTTTTTTTTTTATGTTTATTTTAATTTTACATTTTTATGATTTAATTAATTATTAGCTTTTCACCAGTTCATAAACCCCTTGCAGGTCCCCCACAAACAACAGTTTGGGAAACGCTTATGTAAATAATTTACTTTACAGCCCTAACAATATGAATTTTGGATCAATCAATCATTATTGATATAAATGTTTATTTTCAGGATGTGGTTTTATATTGCTTGGAAAAGGATGTGCGAGAGGTGAACCGTCGTGACAATGCGGGATACACGGCACTGCATGAGGCCTGTGCACGTGGCTGGACGCACATTGTACA
This sequence comes from Tiaroga cobitis, assembly GCA_030578255.1. Lineage (NCBI taxonomy): Eukaryota > Metazoa > Chordata > Actinopteri > Cypriniformes > Leuciscidae > Tiaroga > Tiaroga cobitis. The sequence continues at coordinate 14,460,883 of CM060604.1, read as the reverse complement.
GGTGCTGCTGAAGCACGGCGCAGATGTTAACTGCAGCGCACAGGACGGAACGCGGTGAGCAGCAGGTTACAGTCAGAATATGATAGGATGATACAGATAGAATCAGCGCTTTGTTTATTACTTGAAATATTCATTAAAAGTACCTAATGCCACCGAAGGGCACCAGATTCAGCTTTGGGCTACTCCTTTTTTAATTGTATAATGACAGTTTTGAGCTAGGTAGCTAATGGGCCATGTCAGATTTGGGAGATGTATTTTTAGAATCAGACTCTACAAACTAAGATTATATTTGTCCACCCACAGCTACAATATGTCCAACAAACTGTGTCCAATTACTATACTGTATGAACCTATGCTTCCTCCTACCACTTCCGATTTTGCTTTTCCATGCTTTTTTCATCATTGCAGCCCATCTGCAGTAACAATAAGCTTAATTTTAGATAGGGAATTCAGTATATTATGTACTGACTTGTCTTTCAAACCTTTGTAGCCCAATTCATGATGCTGTAGCAGCTGACAATCTGGCAGCAGTCTGGATGCTGTTAAATCATGGAGCAGATCCCACACTGGCAACCTACTCTGGTCAGACCGCAGTTAAACTAGCCCAGAGTCCCGGGATGAAAACGTTCCTCAAAGGTAAAACCGCTTCATTTTCAAACAATTTTTGCAAAATGATCTCAAAAATCCTTCTGGAACATTGTTTAGATTTAAACGGTCTTTGTGATTGTTTATCCACAGAGTACTTCTCTGATTTAGAGGGACGGGCAGACCAAGATCCTAGTCTACATTGGGATTTCTACAGTAGCTCTGTATTTGGTAAGAAATTAAAATTAAATACACTACTGTTCAAAAGTTTGGGGTTAGTAAGTAAAAATAAAATAAATTAGTATTCAGCTAATTAGTATTCTTTTATTCAGCAATTTAGATTGTTACAACTTAAGAAAAGTTTCTTGAGTACCATATCAGCATGTTAATAGGATTCCTGAAGGATCACGTGACACTGAAGACTGGATTAATAATGCTGAAAATACAGCTTTGCATCACAGGAATAAATAGTTTTAAAATATAAAACATTAAACTGTATTTTTGTGTTATGTTTACTGTATTTGTGATCAAATAAATGCAGCCTTGGCGAGCATGAGAGACTTTCAAAAACAATTAAAAAAATCGTATTGAATTTATTTTTATTTAATTGTATTTTTGAATGGTAATGTCAGGTGGATTTTAAGTCGGAGACCACCCGTGAAAAGCTTAAAAAGCGTGAAAAGCGATTTAAATTGCAAAAAAATTTTTTTGTTACCATCAGCAGCATAAAAGTGTAAGTAAAGTTTATTTGAAAAATTAACATCAGTTTGGTTCAGTATTGGCTTTAACTGGCATCGCTCTGATGATTTGAGAATAGAAGCAAGAAAATCTGACCTATTTTGTTCAATGTCCAACAATAGTTTTGATTACCTATGAATAATGCAGCATATTAAATATTTCTGATTCACAATACATAATATAAAAAAATAAATAAATAAATAAATAAATGTAATTTTAGTTTCAATTTTGGATACCAGATTTTAATATGGTCTCAGACATTATTGTATTTAATTTTTAATAACCTTTCTTCAAAATCGCTCAATAATGGTGGTGTAACAAGTAAGCACTATCGATTGTCCAAGCGTCCCCTAATTCAAGCTGGAAGTGATCCAAGTTTTCAGTGACATAGCTGCCCACTAGAGGGTAGCAGAAGCACTATAAACACGCTGTGGTGAGGTCTTGTGACTAGAGGTTGACTTTTGTCTCTATTTGTTATAAACTTATACAGAGACAGAAAAGGAACCTTGCTGGGACTTCCTTTTGTCTCAGCGTGAGGAAGAAGGCGGGGACAGCTTGAGCGAGCAGATGAAGGAGAGAGACGCTGACACTGACTGTCTTCTGTTTGAGTTTTCCTCTGAGCCCCTTCTACCCTGCTACCATGTCCAAGTATCACTAACGCAGGGGTAAGTGGCAGCGGAAATATTTTTTTTAAACATGATCATGACAACACCTAATCTATGTGTTTCCTCTCCACAGTTTTTGTAACTGGTTCTTGCTGGCAGACGTGCTGAAGCGCCTAAAGATGTCGGCACGCATTTTCCAGGCTCGATACCCTCAGTTCGAGGTGGCCAGCATCGCTCAGGCAGAGCTGTGGAAGCAGATCTCCGTCAGTCAAACGTGCACCGCTTCGGACGAGCTACAGCCGGGCGACGATGAAGACGGAGAGGAGACGGTGGAGCTGGTGCGCTGTGTGCCAGAGTTACAGGGGCAGCTAGGCTCCACCATACAGATCCTTCAAGAAGATGAGGATGACAATTCAGAGGTCAACACCAGACCCTGCAGTCGATAGCGACTCCTGCCCTACAGCGAGGTGCCGTCCGCAGTCGTGCGAGGTCCATTTGCAACCGATGGCCTGTTACCAGTACCAGCACTTTGTATGTTCAGATTCAGGCAGAAAGGTCCTATTTCCTCACAGACACTCTTCTCACAGACGCCCTGAGCAATGAAAGGGGCCCTAGGGAGCGACTTTTCCATGCCCTCACCCCAGGGAGAAAGACTGGGGACGGACTCCACTGGGAAGCAGCTTTCAGGTTCCTTCTGTAGGGTTTTGTTTTTTCAGTATTCAATTTTTTTTTTTTTTTAAATAAACCTATATGTATAAGTAAATATATATGTATATCTTGACATCAGGGTGAACGCAACTGGTTGTAACTTATCATTAACATGTTTTTATGTTCACTCATTATTGACTGTCCTTTAGAAGGAGTGGTAATCCAAGTCTTTTTTTATCTTGGTAAAATACATGTGTAGCTAAGAGGCTTACGTCAAGCTAACAGTGGCAGGAGTGCCTGTGGGCCAGATGGTTCCTGTGTAAACCATCGAGTCTCTCTCGGCTCCCAGAAGCCCCCTTACCTACAGCATATGTTCCTCATCTCCGGCCCTCTTTACCTCAGCACCACTGCAGCTCTGCCAGGACCATTACAGCTTCTCTTTATTTCGTTTGTGACGTAGCAGGCACGGGATTGTGTTCCTGTGACATCTGACGTTGGTTAGTTTTTGCTTTGGAAATCGGCAGGTTAATGAGGTGTTGGTTTTATCCGCTGGTTTAATTATTTTAAGATGTCAGCAGAATCAGCCGATATCAACCTTGACAGTTAAGTGGTAAACAAAAAACGAACCTGTGGAGTGTGTTTTTTTTAAAGGTTTTTCTAGAGCTGTTTTTCTAGATTCCGTCTTGAACTGCTTTCCAGTGCTTCTGGAAGGGGTCCTCTCCAAGGTTTTCCTGGTGTACCAGATTCCAGCGTGCTTTGTGGCGCGTGGTGTGTTTTATTTACACTGATTGTTGTTTGTGCTTAATTTAATAGTCATTAATATATTTGACCTTTTTTGTGTGTATCAGACAAATGATATATGAAAATTGCTTTGTATGGTTGGTGCTTTATTTGACAGTGTACAAATAATGATCCCTTTATCCTGAGGTTGTTTTGTTTTCCCACACTGCGAACAGTATTTTAACAGGCTAAAGTACAGTTTTATTGTACTGGTGCTAAGCTAGATTTTGTGTTGACAATCAATGAAGTTTTGTTTGAACTGAAACCAATAAATATTTAAATGAAGAGACAGAGATGTAAAGATAGAGTTTAGTTTCACTACTTATGGAAATACCGCGAGACATGAAGAAAGTACTTGGGTTTTGATTAAAGAAGGCATATTGCTTCAGTGATCTCTGTTCAAAGAGGAGAGCTGTTTATTTGATTCCTTTTTTTTTTTTAAGAAATCAACCAGAATAAAGCATGATTGTCAAGTCTTGCTTGTGATCTGATGCGTGTTTGTAACACCGGATAAGGTGAAGTTTCCACACTTACTTATAGTAAGCTCACTGTAACGACAGCATTAAAAAATGTTTTGCATTATGATTTAAGAGCAATATGATTAAAGATGACAGTTCAGTAATTTAATGTATTAATAAAAATCAGAAGTGATGTTCAGCTTTTTACAGTCAAATTCTGTATTAATCTATATTAATAAAAATCATTCATATAGATTTTACCCACACTGCATATTAGAAATTAAGTCGTCAACCATTAAAATGTAATTTAATCATTTTGGAAAAGAAAACCTCGATATCAAAAAGAGCACTGTCCTCAAGGGGGCACTAGATTCTACCAACATTACTTTAACGCGCTATGATCTGACGGGAATCAAACTAAAGTGCACGTTTTAAACTGAAGATTCATTTAATTGTAATTGATTTTGTTTAATTAAATCGTTTAAATTATTACATAAATATGAAATAATCTATATATTTACATATTTTAACACGATACACTACGTTTTCGAGGACCTTTTTTTAAAAGGAATTCATTACATTCAGCATGGATGCATTCAATTGATCAAAGTGATATTAAAGACATTTGTAAGGCTACAACACTGCACTGCACATTTGAATCATTTGAATTCTTTGAATCATCACCTGAAATAAATGAATCACGGTTTCCACAAAAATACTAAGCAGCACAACTGTTTTCAACATCGAGAATAATAAGAAATGTTTCTTGAGCACCAAATCAATGATTTCTGAAGGATCGTGTGACACTGAAGAGTGTAATGATGCTGAAAATTCAGCTTTGCCACCACAGGAATAAATTAGCCTACATTTTAAAAGATAAGTAGAAACAATTATTTAAAATTATAGGCTAATATTCACAATATTTTACTGTAATTTTATTGTATTTTGATTTAATAAATGCAGCCTCTGTGAGCAAAAGATTTCTTTCAAAAAAATTAAAATAAAATCTGTATCACTATAAAGTTGCCTACACGAAATTCAAAGGTTTGGAGGACAGTTCGCTGCGGTAAAAGGTCAGTCAAAGTAGGTGATGCTGGTTTTTGGAGGAAGGGACAATCAATTAGTTGAGAAACTAGTGCCCTGTAGTAGCCTACTCATGGGGAAAGAGACGAGACAGCATTTAGAAATGAGAGTTGTCTGCGTAGACTAGGCCTCAGGAGACCGGGTTATGCTGAGGTGAGGAAGTCAGATAATTCTTGAGTCAGGCCTTTTCTGCAGCAGGACCACATGCTTTACTGTTCTAAAAAGTAATTAAACAATAAAACAGTCCTGTAATATACCTCTCTTACGCTATCTACGTTTTATATCCGAGAGTTAACAGATAACGCAGTCGCAGGCAGCATGCCTAAATGAATCACACAAATTAAGTCGAATGCCAAAGTTTAGCTTGATTTATTTCAAGTCAATCCTCCATAAAATAACTTCGTTCACCCACATATATTTCTCAGCCCATGAGTCGGTTAGTTTGGAATGTCTCAGTGCTTCTTTATATGCCTACACCTTTAGAAACCACAGTTTAGCTAGAAAATGCGAAATAACATGCGCAACTGCGTAGCCTAACTCAGCTGTCGGTTCGTTTGGTTGCCTGGTGCTGAATTGAAGCAGTGGGATGGAAGAGAATGCTGAGTGGCTGCAGGCCATTTATATGCAAAAGAGCGAATAGAAATCGCAGCACGGTACAGCGGTGAGTTGTGTGGGAGAGAGTCATCATGAGGAAGATGAGTTAAGGATGCCGCTGGGGACAGGCGCTGAGACCGAATTAAAGCAGAATGCAACGAAATGACGACATGCTTCAATTAACACCTCGACTGTAACTCTGTATCGGCGCCTCATGGGAAACGAAACGTCCATTCAGTCTGTCAGTCAGTCAGTCAGTCAGTCAGATTTCTTCGGAATCCTTAACCCTTTTACACGTAAGTTTAAAATATTCTAACTGACCCCCAAGCGTGAGTTTTTCAAGGCGACCGTTATTTAGAACTGGTCACTTTAATGTTTCCATGGTGACGCGTCATTGCTTGTCACGTGACACAGCGCAACCACAACACAGCGCTGAATGAATGATGATCTGCTTTTATGTCATTTTTCCTTTTTTATTAAAAATATTCACAAATGTATTAGCTATAGCATGAAACACTGATATTCCGATTGTCAAATATGTGCAAGTGGATGGGTTTTGTTGTTTAAACATCTTTATAACGATCGCGTTAGTTGAGCTGTAGTCTCGCGTAGCCAGACCTTCAGACTGACGGCTGAAGGTCTGGAATTCATAGCAGCTTTCTTTGGCCAAGGCCCGCCCATAAGGCCGTTTGACCGACATGTAAAACAACCAATTACAGTTCGTTTCGTTCAGCGTCACGTTTCGGTGCGTGGAAATGTCCCCACAACAACAGACCTGCGTGCAACAAGTCAGTCAGCATAGAAAATCAAAGAAGGAGAAGAAAACTTCAAGAGTCTTTCCCGTGAACCTCGCATACTTTTGAGAATTCTACGTTTAGCTGATCGTGATAAATGCTCATTGTCACTCATGTAAACACAACAGTTTTTCTTCCGCAATCACACGTCTGCGCTTTGTTTCCCGGCGGACCGAAAATAAACGCGACACTCACGCCCCCCGGAAATCCGATAAAATTCAACCAATCAGATGACGACTTCGACATTCCTGAAGTGTTTCCAGTTAAGTGTACCATATGCATCAGACGTTTAGCCAACGTTCCGTGGGCGTGACGTCTGAGGCTGAGACTAGTTGAGCTGTATGTCACAATGGGCGGCGCCATTTTAGTTTGTTGTACAGTTCAGAGAATCGGACCTGTTGGATTTACAACACATCAATTCCTCGACTTCTCACGAAATACATGAAAGTAAGTGGCCGGTGAACTGGGAGAAGAATAGGGTCAAATGTAAAGCTACTTAAACAATGTGTATCTGATATGAATAAAACGTATCGTCTTATAAAAATGGAAAGGATTATTATTGCCGCTTCCATAGACATCAGTGTGTATTTTATAAACTAAAAATCATTGTTTTGCTAGTACTTATGTGTATTTAAATGTCTGAAACCTAAAATAAACATGTGGTTGAAAACACTCAATAGGTGTGATATATGACAGTACTGAGTGCGTCTGTCTCTGGTTCAGCGCCAGCCAACGCGCGAAAGCTCGTTTGAATTTAGCAGTTGATCCCGTGATGCACCGACCCTTCTAACCACACCGGTGTGATCGTATGGCGCTTACTCCGTGCCAAAATCAAACATTCGACCGACCGACCGACCGATCGAACGTCTATCCGAACGTCTTGTACTTTTGAGCATCTTACCGAGCGGGTGACCCACGTGACGACCTGACGTGACGTCAACGTCTTGAAATTAGCAGTTTTTTAACCATGCAAGTATCCAAGCTAATGTGTCACAGCTTCATCCATCTGGATCTGATCTCATTTCAAACTCCTATTTCAGTCTTCTGACTCAATTATGCTGTGTGGTAATAGCCCTACCAGTTCATTTGCGTATAATTGTGTGAATTTTAAAATTCAAAACAGAAAATTGTTTGGTCAAAAGTGACCGAAGAGCACCATGACAGTATGAACTTGTAACATTTGTTGGAAAAGTAAATTATGCTATATAAAACTTTCAGTAACAATATTATTACAATAAATTGTACTTAGCTTTTTTTTAAAGTTCTGCAAATATTTTAAACTGTAGATTCACAGGTCACAACAGTTTAAAATATAAATGTGTGTTTGTGTGTGTATAAATGGATATTCTATTTAGGCTAGGTCTATCTATATTTCCAAATATATAAATATAATATATATTAATGAAAACCTTCTGGATCTGTTTTTTTTTTAATTAAATTAATTTGGAGTGTTTTCTTTTATGGACTGTGAGAACATTGTACATTGGGCAATAAAATGAACAATAAAAACTAGTTAAAATGATTATATTGGTCAAATTAAGACTATTGAATGACTGTATATAGGCTAGCCTACAGTATTTCTGCTCTTTGAACGTAAAACACATAGCCTCAAATGCACAGGATTCAGGAGAAATGTTTTAATGTTGTTTTAGGGGTACAATATGTATTGCCTTTAATGTCCATTTATAGTCTTTACACATTAGCTTGGATACTTGCATGGTTAAAAAACGAATCGGTTACCTAACGTAACCTCGGTTCTCTCTAGATGAGGAAACGAGTATTGCGTAAGCTAGCTTACGCTACGGGAAAGATTAATCTTTTCTGAGAAATTGAAGCCAAAAAATTATCCTATAATTTTGTATCCATTGTCAACGCAGTTCAGCTGCAGCAGACCATGAGCAGCTAGCTAGCAGCTCATTGGTTCGCTCACAGAGAACTGCTTAAGCCTATGAGGAGACGCAGATGAACTCTCGGCCAATGAGAGTCTGACATGCTCTCATTGCGTCAGAGCCCGCCGAAACGGGCGTGGTCAGAGAGTATATCTTGGCGTCCCAGGCTGTCAACTCTGGTTTTTCATAGAATGAAGCGAGAACGCTAGTAGCACAAGCACGGCCAGGAACGCAATACTCGTTCCCTCATCTAGAGAGAACCGAGGTTACGTTAGGTAACCGATTCGTTCTCTTACGAGAGGTTCTATCGTATTGCGTAAGCTAGCTTACGCTACGGGAACACCTGGTCAACGCCGTGCGTGCTAAGCATCCACTACGAGTCCCAGGGGAGACCCCGGGGGGCCCTTATGAGTGGGAATAAATATATGTACATGTGACAAAGGCCAGCAGAGCGGGCCGGTGATTGTGTCGTACATAAGCACATGAAAGAGAGGGACAGAGCGAAACCGGTCTGTGTGAATAACTCCCTATAGTGCAGCTCAACCAGAAGAGCTGTAACATACTAGACTGCTAGTAGTTTAGCCTGCAAGGCAGGAACTTCCAGGTTGTAAAATCTGACAAAGGTGGAGGGGGAAGCCCATCCCGCTGCCACACAAATGTCGTGAATGGAAATTCCGCTGGACCATGCCCAGGATGAGGCCATGCCTCTAGTGGAATGAGCCCTGATGACCAGAGGACATGGCAGGTCTTTTGATGCGTATGCGGCTGCAATGGCATCAACTATCCATCTTGATAGAGTCTGTTTCGAGGCGGCCAACCCTTTGGTGCGCCCACCGAACGAAACGAAAAGCTGCTCGGATCCTCTGACCGGAGCAGTGCGAGTAATGTATAATCTCAGGGCCCTGACCGGACACAGGAGATTAGCGTCAGATTCGCTATCGGATGCAGGCAGAGCCGATAGGGAAATAACCTGTGCCCTGAACGGGGTACCAATCGCTTTTGGGACATAACCATGTCTAGGTTTGAGAACGACTAAGGAGTCATTGGGCCCAAACTCGAGACAGGAAGCGCTAGTGGACAGCGCGTGAAGGTCTCCCACACGTTTTACTGACGCGAGCGCGAGCAGAAAAACGGCTTTTAGCGAAAGGTATTTGAGGTCCACGGTGTTTAACGGTTCGAATGGGAGGGCTTTCATAGCTTCGAGAACTATGGAAAGGTCCCAAATCGGCACCGAAGGGGGGCGTGGGGGGGTTCATCCTTCTAGCTCCCCTGAGGAAGCGGGTGACCAAGTCGTTTTTGCCCAGTGACTGGCCGCGCCGGGGTTCAACGAACGCTGCGACGGCTGCCACATACACCTTGAGAGTGGACGGGACCTGCCCTTGTCCAACATCTCCTGGAGAAAAACTAACAAGGAAGGAACCTCGCATGACCGTGGGTCCAATTTTCTGTCGGTGCACCATTTAGAGAACACAGACCATTTAGATGCATAGAGCCTTCTAGTAGAAGCCGCTCTAGCCTGCATGATCGTGTTTAACACTCCTTCTGGCAAAGCAACGGGTAGTCGTTGATCACCCACGCATGTAGCGCCCAGCGCTCTGGGTGGGGATGCCAGATCGTGCCGCGAGCTTGGGAGAGGAGATCTGCTCTGACTGGGATGGGCCACGGGGCTGTCAGTGACAACTGAGTGAGCTCCGGGAACCAAGTCTGACCCTCCCAACGCGGGGCTATGAGGAGCACCGAGTGGCGTGTTTCCCTGATTCTCTGAAGTACCTGTGGTAGCAGAGAAACCGGAGGGAAAGCATAAAGCGGGCGGCTGGGCCAGGTCTGGGCTAGCGCGTCCACGCTCTTTGTGAAAAATATTGGGCAGTGGGTGTTCTCCTCTGAGGCGAAGAGGTCCACCTCTGCTCTGCCGAATATCCGCCATAGCTTTTGAACTGTAAAAGTGTGCAGGGACCATTCCCCGGGGGGAATGGGGTTCCTGGACAGACTGTCTGGACCGTCGTTCAGATGGCCCGGCACGTGCGTCGCTCTGAGCGAGAGCAGGTGACACTGAGACCAAACTAAGATGCGTTCTGTCAGCCGGAAGAGATTCCTAGATCTGACTCCGCCCTGACGGTTTAGATAGCAGACCTATATTGGCTATATGGCTATATTGTCCGAACGGATCAGCACGTGGTGACCGTGAATGCGCGGGAGAAAGCGCGTGAGCGCGTTCTCGACCGCCAACATCTCCAAACAGTTTATGTGGAGGAGGCTCTCTTGAGCTGACCAGGGGCCGAAGGCCGGTGAGCCCTCGCAGACCGCACCCCAACCCGTGTTGGATGCGTCTGTCGAGATGACTTTTCGGCGAAAAAAGGTCCCCATGGAAACGCCCCGCTGAAACCATTCTGTCACAGTCCATGGCTGCAGAGCTGTGATACAGGTCTGCGTTACCTTTATTAGCTGGCGGCCCGTGGTCCACGCACGGTGAGACACACGGCTCCTCAACCAGAACTGAAGCGGGCGCATGCGCAGTAACCCCAGCTGGAGCACCGCGGAGGCTGAGGCCATGTAACCCAACGCCTTCTGAAAAGTTTTCAGAGGTGTGAGTCTGTTCATCTGAAAAGATGCGGCGAGACGCTGAACACGGCGCGCACGCTGTATTGACAGACGAGCCGTCATCGTGACCGAGTCTAGCTCTATACCCAAGAAAGAGATAGTCTGACTGGGATGTAGTGCGCTCTTTGTCCAGTTGACAGAGAGGCCCAAAGCTTTCAGATGGTCGAGGAGAACTGTACGATGAGACAGTAGCTCTCTCTGTGATTGTGCCAAAATCAGCCAGTCGTCCAAATAGTTCAGTATTCGCAGCCCCTGACTCCGGAGGGGGGCGAGCGCCGCATCCATGCACTTCGTGAACGTACGGGGTGCTAAGGATAGGCCAAACGGAAGGACGGTGTATTGATAAACCTGGCCTTCGAAGGCGAAACGTAAGAATGGCCTGTGAAGGGGATTTATCTGAATCTGAAAGTAAGCATCCTTCAGATCTAGTGAAATGAACCAGTCCCCCTGGCGCACGTGCGCGAGGAGTTTTCTGATCGTGAGCATTTTGAACGGTCTCTTCATGAGAACTTTGTTCATAAATCTGAGGTCTAAGATTGGTCTGAGGCCGCCGTCTTTCTTGGGGACAAGGAAATAACGGCCGTAAAACCCCGACTCGCTCATAGACAGAGGAACTCTCTCTATAGCCCTTTTGCACAATAGTTTTGCTATCTCTGAACAGAGCAGCGTCACTGCTTCTGGGTTCACAGTAGTTTCTAGCCGCGCTCGAAAACGTGGAGGGCGACGGTGAAACTGTAAGCGATAGCCTAGCCTTATTGTGTTTAGCACCCACTGGGAAATTCCCGGAATAGCTTCCCACGCTTTTAAGCGTAACGCTAGGGGGTGAATGGCTACATGGTCCCCGTCGTTGCACATAGCGGGCTGCGTGAGCGCGCTCATATTGTTTATGACAGCGGGACTTACACTCAGAGAGGAGTTTATGGGCCGTGTAACAGAGTGAGCAGAGGGGGGACGTGCACACGGGCTCGTGGGCGCGCTTATGCACTCTGAAACTCGAGCGGGTTGGAACCGCTTTATGAGAGTGGACTCTGTGTGAGACACGGGGACTGAAGTGCTTTTGTGTATGAATGAACAGAGTGTTGTGGGCACATTTTCTACACAAGAGGCTTTTATGCTCTTTTTGAGATTTCTCTGGGTCGCCGTGAAAACGGCGTTTTCGCTCATGCAAGCGGGAAGGGAGACCGGCTTGGTAATGGCGGTGTACACTGCTGTAGTAGCCGCGTGAGCGGGGACTAACAGAGGGCGAAACTTTGACGGCGGTCCGGCCGCGGCGGGGGAGCGCCGTCTTTTTCTCAGCTGTGCTAGGCAGACTTCGAGTGATCAGGTTTCAGCGCGATCCGAGGCCGAGGCCCCCGGGGAGGCGGCGGTCTGTGGCGGCTGTCAGAGCGAGAACGAGGCCGGCCGCCCTGGCGTCGCTGACAAGTCTGGCTGTGCTGAGCTGGGCGCTGGGGTGGGGCTCGTGCAGGAGGCTGGTCACGTGAGCGGCCTGCAGAGGAGCTAGCGCGACGAGGCAGAAAGAGATTCATGGCCTGGGAAGCTTTCTGCACTTCGGAGAAACGGTCGACGATACCGGTGACGGCAGATCCGAAGAGGCCGGATGGCGAGAGCGGGGCGTTGAGAAAAGCGGCGCGCTCAGAATCTCCCATGTCGGCGAGTGTGAGCCAAAGATGTCTTTCAGACACACAAATGGCGGCCATGCATTTCCCCAGGGCTTGCGCAGCAGATTTTGTAGCGCGAAGGGCAATGTCCGTGGCGCTCCTTAAATCCGTGACTGAGGGGGGATTTTTTTCCGCTCTCGTCCCATTCACGAAGTAAATCGCGTGCAGTTCAGGCAGGAAGGGCGAAGCCCGTTTAGTGACGGGAGTTGAGCGCTGGCGGAAGTAACTGCCGTCCATGCGGTTGATGGTCTACTCGGGGGGAGGGGACCAATCGAGTCCGCAGCGTTCGACGGCCTGTGAAAGGAGGCGCACTAATTCCTCCTCGATTCCAGCGCGGGTCCCAGAGGATTCTCGGGCCGAGGAGGCGTGAGATCCGGACCATTCCTCACTGTCTGAAGCGAGAAGCGAACAGGTTTCCTTGATGTCCGCGGCGTCATCGGAGGTTACAGAACGGCCACTCGGCGGCAACTGTACATCCGGAAGCGGCGGAGAAGGAGAGCGGGAGGCGACAGGCTCCGGCGAGATGAACGCTTCTAGCTGGGGTTCCGGCGGCCTCTGAGAGCGGCGTTTCTTCTTCCGCGGCGAAGTCAGAGGCGGCGCGGAAGCAACTTTAGTGGCCTGAAGTCGAGCCCGCAGGGTCGACAACGGCATCTCCTCGCAGAGATCGCAGCCGCCATCGGCGAGGGCGAGCTCGGCGTGCTCCAATCCGAGGCAGAGAGCGCAGATGACGTGGCGGTCTCCAATCTCGAGGGGAGCGCGGTAAGAACCGCAGGAGGATTTATGAGACATCTTTAAAAAGACGCTCGCTCTTTTAGATACAAAACAATACAGGAAGCTTTTTCGTAAAAAGGATACAAATCCGTCGGATGGCGCTAGCTCGCAGGACGGCTGAAGGTGGCGAAGACGGCCGGCTTCCTCAGTCTCCCAGATGCTCGCTAGAGTTGCCTTTTCAACGATGGCGGCTTCTCTCAGGATCAGCAGATGCGTGTAGCTCGCTGAAGAAATGAAAAATCAGAGTTGACAGCCTGGGACGCCAAGATATACTCTCTGACCACGCCCGTTTCGGCGGGCTCTGACGCAATGAGAGCATGTCAGACTCTCATTGGCCGAGAGTTCATCTGCGTCTCCTCATAGGCTTAAGCAGTTCTCTGTGAGCGAACCAATGAGCTGCTAGCTAGCTGCTCATGGTCTGCTGCAGCTGAACTGCGTTGACAATGGATACAAAATTATAGGATAATTTTTTGGCTTCAATTTCTCAGAAAAGATAAATCTTTCCCGTAGCGTAAGCTAGCTTACGCAATACGAGAGAACCTCTCGTAAGAGAACTGCTAATTTCAAGACGTTGACGTCACATCAGGTCGTCATGTGGGTCACCCGCTCGGTAAGATGCTCAAAAGCACAAGACGTTCGGATAGAGCTGCTAGTCGGATCACGGCCATTTGACTGGTTATATTGGGATAACAGTCCCCAAAACATCAATCATACACAATAATAAAAGCATGACATTATATTCATAATAAGAAAACAATTTATTTCCTTGCAGCGAGAGTGTTAGGCAACGCGTTATACTCGCACTATGAGCCGCGGCTGACTGGATGAGCGTCGAGCAAGCGTCTGTAAGCTGCCAGTCGGATCACGGCCATTTGACTGGTTATATTGGGATAACAGTCCCCAAAACATCAATCATACACAATAATAAAAGCATGACATTATATTCATAATAAGAAAACAATTTATTTCCTTGCAGCGAGAGTGTCAGGCAACGCGTTATACTCGCACTATGAGCCGCGGCTGACTGGATGAGCGTCGAGCAAGCGTCTGTAAGCTGCCAGTCGGATCACGGCCATTTGACTGGTTATATTGGGATAACAGTCCCCAAAACATCAATCATACACAAGAATAGATGTGTGACATTATATTCATAATAAGAAAACAATTTATTTCCATGCAGCGAGAGAGTCAGGCAACACGTACTTGCACTATGAGCCGCGGCTGACTGGATGAGCGTCGAGCAAGCGTCTGTAAGCTGCCAGTCGGATCACGGCCATTTGACTGGTTATATTGGGATAACAGTCCCCAAAACATCAATCATACACAAGAATAAAGGCATGACATTATATTCATAATAAGAAAACAATTTATTTCCTTGCAGCGAGAGAGTCAGGCAACACGTTATACTCGCACTATAGCCGCGGCTGACTGGATGAGCGTCGAGCAAGCGTCTGTAAGCTGCCAGTCGGGTCACGGCCATTTGACTGGTTATATTGGGATAACAGTCCCCAAAACATCAATCATACACAAGAATAAAGGCATGACATTATATTCATAATAAGAAAACAATTTATTTCCTTGCAGCGAGAGAGTCAGGCAACACGTTATACTCGCACTATAGCCGCGGCTGACTGGATGAGCGTCGAGCAAGCGTCTGTAAGCTGCCAGTCGAATCACGGCCATTTGACTGGTTATATTGGGATAACAGTCCCCAAAACATCAATCATACTAAAGAACATAATCATATCAACAGATTCCTAATAAATGAGCTAGAAAGAGAGGAACACAAAACACAAAAATCAATGGTTTCTGAAACTTGCCAAAGGCAGCTGCCAGCCACTGACAGGTCACGTGACATGCCAGTCTCAGACTGGCAGCTGCCAGCCAGCCACTGACAGGTCACGTGACCTGCCAGTGGCGGCTCCTGCCAGCCAGCTGAAGATTGAACCCCTACTGCTGAAAAGTTTATGAGCGCGCTTCCCGTGAGCGCATAATGAGCGCGCTTCCCGTGCGCCTATTTGAAATAACGACCTCGAGCGCGTAAAAGACGCGATACGTGAACTAATCAGGAGACCCCCTTGACATCGCTTCTGTGCACGGCACCTTCTCAGCAAGCAGGGGCGCCATTGCCAATAATTGAATCGAAATGATAAAAAATAGAAAACCTTCGCGGCACAGAGGATTTTTTTAACTGCTTGTGCCGCCCCCCATGTGACATGAAGAAATGCCGCCCCGGGCGACTGCCCGGTTCGCCCGTGCCTAAAACCGCCACTGCTAACCCTACCCACCCTACCCACAACTCTATCCCTCCAGCCCTAGACGTCCAGAAAGGTTGAGCTGGACGTCTAGGGCTGGAGGGATAGAGTTGTGGGTAGGGTTAGGGTGTGGATATTCTAGCTCCATCCATTAGGCCCAAATTACATTCTCTCATCCTCGCTGGGTGTCTAGACGAATGGTGCATTCGACATCTGGATGTAACTCATCGGGCGAGGAGCGGAGACGTGAAGTCGGACACTTTCTGCTTCCCATAGTGACGCTTGCGCTGTTTGCATACTTTATCACAGCTAAAGTGGAATAAATGCAATAATTATCAAATACACAGACGTTTCAGAGACGTGTTCATTGAATTCTTTATGTAGGCCTACTGCTTGATACAGCATCTGGTTGTACAAGAATAAAATTCTACATAAGCCTATTCTATTTAAATAGTCTATAAACATGACACAATTGCGACTACATGAAAAGAGCTTTTACCGTTATGCAGATAATTGAGCATTGGTGGAACTGAAGGTGTCAGAATGAACACGAAACACATGTGATCGTTCTCATGCGGTTAATCCAGCCAATCGTGAAACGGCTGTGTTGTCATCAGAGCTTGTGCGGTTCTTGAGAAGCTGCGGCGGCTGAGTCAACCGTCTCGAATCGCTCTAGTGGTACTTTGATGCCATACGTCACAGTCGGGCCGTTGGGACTGTCTCAAATCAGACAAAATTTCTAGCCGGCATGCACTGCTTCAAGTCAGACACTGATCGGTCTGCGCAGCGCTGTACGAAGTCGAACAAGCCTATAGTCTTTTCTTAGGGCAGGGCTGGCTTTTTTGTCCATCAATTTGATTCGATTGTTGGATCATTGTAGTTTGCCATTGCTGTGATGTCATGTGAGAGACACGTTGTCCTGCCCTCGCGTCAGAATATTCGTCATCAGAGAAGAGATGTTGCTGCAAGAGTTATTTTGAGTAAAGATTAAGAAGTTACAATATTAAGAAGAAGGTACAATTATTCAAATGATGATGTGCACGGATAAATCATGTATAATAAACTCTACAATATTCCATAAAAAAAAATTCATTGTACCTTTAAACATAGGCTATTTATTTCAGTTAGTTGCCAAGGCAACCTTTATTATTTTTTTAATTTAAGTTTTTCAAGTTTAAGTTTATAATTTTCTAATTTCTCATATTTTATTTAATTTCAGATTTATTTCAGTTACCTAAAATGATTTTTAATAGTTTTAGTTAACAAAAACATGCATGCAAACCTTCAGGGATTGCTTTACAAAGCAAAGTAAATTAACTACTGGAGGTTACTACAGTTCACTGGTGTCACATAGTTATTATAAAACCGACAACCACTTTATCGTTCCAAACCTTGGCTTATTGACATGATATTAAATCCATTTATGGATTAAATGTGTTAGAATTGACCAAAATGACCAGTCATGTCTTTTTCTCTTACAAGCCCAATTGCATCATATGTGGACTCAGATTTCAGAGCCACTCCTTCACCAAACCCACAAGATCTACTACCTGCCATTGGTTGGCCCTTTTGGAGCTAAACCGTGATTGGTCTAAATCTAGGGCACGTCTTGACAAGACATACTGACAGTTATATATGCACATGTGGCCATATGAAAGTAACTGCAGTGTTCAAAATAACATAACAAAATGAAAAAGGTTTCAAACCAGCCTAATGCAGTATTTATTTTTCCCTAATTCAGTATTATTTATTAAAATAATAAAATAATGCACATGTCTTTGACTAAATGCATTGACTAAATATCAGCTAAACTCTGCTGGAGTGAGCTAATGGCAAAGTTACTCATCAGATAAACCTTGAAACAACTGACCAACACTAAAGTCTAAAAGTCACTTGATTACATTAGTAGTTTATCCTCCCATCTTAAATATCTGCGTACAGGGGGACAAGAAGTTTTCGTCTTTGTTCAAACTGAGATTATGTAAGAGCTTTCCCACAAAGAGGCGGTCCTGCCAGCTTTGCTTCTCTCAAACACCACCAGGGAACTTCACTTTTAGCATTCTACTTTTATAGAGAAACAGCAACAGTTAGAGAGGCCAGACAACCTGCGGGCACTGCTTACATGTTAATTAAGATACCCTTTCTCCTTGCCCTGGTTAACCCAGATTCAGTTTCATCAGGGTTTACAGTATTTTAAAGCAGTGCGCAGAGATCTATTCACTTAGGAACACTCTGTTCTTATGTATCTTAAAGAGATGTTTGTAGAGCTGACCTGGTATTAATTTAGCTCTCCAGACATGCTGAGTAATGACTGAGCAATACCGTCACTGATCAGTGCTGCTAATTCCATTCTTTATAATTATTTATAGCCTTGCATGGCTCCATAATCTGTTGCTATTCTGAATTGACTCATCTCTGCCAGGGACAAATATTCCTGGATGTTAAGTATAGAATGTCATTTAAACATCATGAAATGTGGCCCTTGTGAATCAAGATCTCTGATCACGCACAGATCACACACATGAATAGTGTGACCATGTGCAAACTTTCACACTGCCAGTTCACAAGGTTTGTTGCAATATACAGGTGTTTCCTCAATTATGCTATAAAAATGGCAGATTTCAAACCATCCTAGATATTTATCCTAAATCCACAATATTATTTTCATATTCTTTGCATACGTTCACAAAATTAGAGCTTGTTTGCAAATGATGCACAATAAAAATATTCTGTTCACAATTGATATTTAACTTGAGTTTACTTTATTTTCTTTACAAATCTCTCATTTAATCTCAAATACTCTCCATATTGACACTGTTAACTCCTTGTTAAAAATGTTTGTTGTGGAAACTAACAACTAAGGGACAGCTTTTTGTGTGTGGACATATTTAATCTATAAAATAAAAATAAGCACATACATTTTAGACAATAAATATTGAAATGTACTATGTTGATGCCACTCCTTGTTTATGTTATCTTATAGTTTTAATCACACGATAATTTATATTTTTATAATGGTTTCATAAAGCCTGAGTTTGGGACTAGAGTAAAGCAATCAAATCTATACATTAAAGTCATTTGAAATAAAGCAAAAATAAATTACAAAAGCATAACATTTTTTCAAGATAGTTTTAATGTGACCCTCATATAACAAAAAAATAAACAAAATAAAATAAAATAATAATAAAATGAAAATAATAATAAACCCCTAGGACATGAAAGATATGGCAGCCATATGGCAGCTTAAGAGATTACACATAGGGTGTGTACACACATGTAAAATGTAAAATTTGAGAAATATATTGCTTCAAACTGAAATCTTGTCATTTTAAAGAGATACAATTTCAGTGTTTTAGTTCAATTATTTAAAGTTGAATCCTTAAATTAAAAGTTCCATATAACGTAGGATTGTAGGACATGACTGACAATACCTAATGTTCCTCTTGTCCTTCAGATTAGATTAAATGAAGTGAAGGAGTCAGCTCGACCCTTTCTGATGACATACCATTCAATTTATGAGGATAATAGGCTGTGAAGAGTAAATATAGTAAATATTTTTCTTGAATGTTTTGTGTAAATGCACAAGAAATGCATTTCCCAAAATCCCAACAGGCAAAAAATAATCACAAAAAAGGAATGTGTTCCCGTGAATGGGTGAGCACACTCATTTTACCAGAGAAACTAAAGTGATTATTGATATGCTGATTATTCTAAGTAATAGCATATCTGCATGAGTTATTGGCTGTATGGGTGGAGGGAACCAATGCAACACTGCCTGTCAGGTTGAAAACGTTCCAGCTAAGCGCCACACCTACCGTGTTATGTAACCTCAGCTGCCTTGAACATTCTTACAGTTACACGTTTTCCACAGAGCACCCTGTCTGCATGAGCTGATCATGTACACCAAGACAGCTGCAGGATGAATTCGTTGCCCTCTCTGACTCTGTTGAATGACAGCATGTCTAATATTTTTTCACATAATCTATAACTTGCAGTGTTGCAGTGCGGCACGAAGAGAACTAACATTTCATGATAAGATAGATTGTATTCAATGCAATGTCAACATTAGAAGTTTTTAAGGGTCACTAAGCACTTATTCTTTGCTGATTGTTTGTTAACATACACCTTTGCACTTTCTGCAGGCTCTGTTTCCTCTGAAAGATAGAGGAAGGGTTTGCACTTCAGCCTTGCACAAAAAAAAACTCATATGTATATCAGATAAATATATCACAGGAAAAAACATCAGCAGTCTGAAGGTCATTATTTAAGCATCTGAATTACTTAGAGTGTCATGAAATCAACTTGTTTTAGCACTGCTCATAAATATATTAAGATATAATGTGGGAAACACATGGAAGCCTGTTTATTCTTCAGACATTTTTTTTGTGGAAAAATAAAGTAGTGAGATTTAAAGTAATAAAGTCACAACTGTGAGACAGTGTTGATTACTAAAACTAAAATGTAAAAAAAAATAAAGCTACTGTAAATAGAAATATAAAAAAACTAATGACAATGACTTAAACTGAATACTGTATCAAAATAAAAGCTAACTCAAATAATGAATACATATTATATTAGTATATAAACAATACAATATTTGGGGCTTCCATAGAACCCATGGAATGAATGGGCTTCCATAGAAACCTAATGATATTGGCTTTCACTCCAATCAGAGTGAGATTTAGAGTCACAATAAACATTTATATTGTGTTCCAACTCAGAAATGGGCTTCTATAGAAACATAATGCTGTGTATTTTACATAGGCTACTCAAATTACAGAGCAACGCATCACACTGAGTTTATCTACCAACTCTGATTTTACACTGACTTCTTAAGAAATAGGGCACAATAAAAACGGAACTATTGCTTATAGGAACTATTGCTTTATTGCATTTTTATGAAATCATACCTCTATTGCTCTGTCAGGGACATGTTACTTGCAGACACAAGAGATATTGCCACACAACTGTCATGCATCTCCTAAAAATCACAATGAAAAAACAGTACCATAAGGCATATCCCTGAATTTTGTGCTACGTGAATGGTGTGAAAGCTCGGCC
This sequence comes from Tiaroga cobitis, assembly GCA_030578255.1. Lineage (NCBI taxonomy): Eukaryota > Metazoa > Chordata > Actinopteri > Cypriniformes > Leuciscidae > Tiaroga > Tiaroga cobitis. The sequence continues at coordinate 14,440,366 of CM060604.1, read as the reverse complement.
TCTAGCACTGAGAGGTTGCAAACAGAGAGAGATTGGTAATGCTTTAATGGAGCACACAGGCTCTCATTATATAACACAAGGCTTAGTATTGTAAGGCTGAGTGGGGTGAGCATCTCCTTACCCAGCTGATCATCTCACCATAGCATCACTAACAGCTATCAGCCACCCAACATTATGCCATTAATAAATTATCCAGGACCACAACATTGAATAGTGTAGCGACGCTATTAACGTACAGATGTTATCAAAACTATTCAACTCCCGTTGCAAATCAGGTTTACAGACTTTCAGCTGTTTGCAATGAACAAATCAAACTAAAGTAATCGAAATAGCTCAACAGAATAAATGGTTTTCCCTAAATTCAACTGAAAATTCAACTTTTAATCACGTATGCAGTCTCAAAATTATTCAAACCCCTGGACAGAATGCCTCACAACAGCACAAATCTGCAAAACAGGTGTTGTCTCAAGCACATCTGATGCAACTAATCAAGGGCTTCATTAGTTGCACCAGGTGTGCTTGAGCTAGAACACATGAAATATCTGAATTGGCTAGGTTTGTTGAGTCACGTTTGACTGCATGTTAGAAATATGGCTAAGTAAAAAGAATGGTCCAAAAAAATTTAAGAGAAGATATCATCTCCCTTCACAAACAAGGAACAGGATACAAAAAGATAGCAAAGGCACTAAATGCTCCTAGAGACACCATTGGAAGGATAGTTTGCAAGTTCAAAGTTAAAGGAACAGCAGTTACACCCGGACGGGGCAGAAAAAGGAAGCTATCAACGGCTGCAACCAGATTTAGCCAGGTTCAGAAAAACCCTTGAGTGACTGCAAAAGACCTGCAGCAAGACTTGGTGGCAACAGGCACTGAGGTTTCAGCTTGCACAGTAAGGCGCGTACTAAACGAATGTAGTTTCCATGCCAGAACTCCAAGACGTACACCACTACTGAGCCAAAAGCACAAGAAAAGTCGGCTCCAATTTGCTCAAAATCATATAAATAAGTCACAGAAGTTTGGGGATTCTGTTCTGTGGAGCGATGAAACAAAACTTGGAACTTTTCAGCCCTATGGATCAGCAGTATGTCTGGAGGAAGAAGAATGAAGCATATGCTGAAAAGAACACTCTACCTACAGTTAGGCCGTGTGTCCACCAAAGCATTTTTAGCCAGCTGAAAACGCTAGACACTCAGCTGAAAACGCCTAGCTGTGGGCGCTTGAGAGCGTTTTGGCAGCGCAGCGTTTTTTCAGTTGAGATGCTTAGTTGCTATGATGCAGAATATCCACAGTACAGTTTACTTGTAACTGATTTTACAGATAATTTGTTTCATACAAAAAATTTATTTTTCATCCATTTTGCTCGGTTAGCTCTGCTGGTTGATGTCGTACAGAAAGAATGTTGTGACAGTTGGCCGGTGTGGTATTTGTCCCGCCCCTCCTCCACTGTGATTGGACGGCTGGGTAAAAAGTGACAGTGATGAGCGCTGCGTTTTACCCAAAGTTGAACATTCTTCAACTCTCGGCGACCTGTAAAAAGGCCGAGCGCTCAGAGCTTCAGCGTGAAAAAAATGCTCAGCTTACGCTTATGGCGTTTTAAAAACGCGGCGCTCCCATTGAAAACGAGTGAAAAAAATACACCAGGCACGTGAAAAAAAAGCTTTGGTGGACATGCGGCCTTAAAGGGTTAGTTCACCCAAAAATGAAAATTAAGTCATTAATTACTCACCCCCATGCTGTACCAACCATGTAAGACCTTCGTTCATCTTTGGAACACAAATGAAGATATTTTTGATTAAATCTGAGAGCTGGATCACTGCTACCGGCTGCTCACCGCTTAGAAGTATTACCGCCACCTACCGTATAAGATGACGTGTTGGAAGCGCAAAACTTTCTGTTTACAAGCAGAGGAAGACGCGCGCTGTACATACGCGTTTCAATTCGTAAATATGTCTACTGATTTCGACTTTTTAACCATTGTATATAATATAGCGAGACCTACAGCACATTAAGTGTCGAATTGAAAAGCATGTACAGCGCGCGTCTTCCTCTGCTTGTAAACAGAAAGTTTTGCGCTTCCAACACGTCATCTTATACGGTAGGTGGCGGTAATACTTCTAAGCGGTGAGCAGCCGGTAACAAGAAGGAGTCAAAGAAGAACGTCCTCATCTCAGTTCTCGCGCATGCGTGTTGGAAATCTCTTGAAGTCTCGTCTCAGGCCCACAAGGAAGAAAAGGAATAGTCGAATAAAGTCGTTATTTTTGTTTGTTTTTCCGCACAAAAAGTAGTCTCGTCGCTTGATAAACTTATAATTGAGCCACTGTAGGCACATGGAATATTTAAACATTTTCTTTAATGACTTTCTGGACCGTCAAGTGTCAGTCCCTTAGGCAGCCTATGTAGCAGTGATCCAGCTCTCAGATTTAATCAAAAATATCTTCATTTGTGTTCCGAAGACGAACGAAGGTCTTACGGGGTTGGTACAGCATGGGGGTGAGTAATTAATGACTTAATTTTCATTTTTGGGTGAACTAACCCTTTAAGCATGGTGGCTCTGTGATGCTCTGGGGCTGCTTTGCATCCTCTGCCACTGGAAACCTGCAGCAAGATGGATTCAATTTTGTATATCAGGAAATCCTAGGAGAAAACGTCCTGCAGTCAGTGAGGAATGCGGAAGCTTGGGCATCATTGGACCTTCCAACAGGACAACGATCCCAAGCATACCTCAAATTCCACCAAGGCTTGATTGCAGAAGAAGTTCTGGAAGATTCTACAGTGGCCATCACAGTCACCTGACTTGAACTCCATAGAAAATCTCTGGTGGGTTTTGAAGGCGGGCGGGTGCAGCACGCAAACTCAAGAATATTACTGAGCTGGAGGCCATTGCTTATGAGAAATGGGCTAAGATTCCTCAGAAACGCTGTCAGAAGCTGGTGTCTGCTTATACATCTCGTTTGCAGCAGGTCATAATGGCAAAATGGTGTTCTACTAAGTACTAAAGATGCTTGCCATGAAGGGGTTGAATAATTTTTAACCTGCAGAAGTCATTAAAAGTTGCATTTTCAGTTGAATTTGGGCAAACCACTTGAAACATTTGTTGTGTTGAGCTATTTTAATTACTTTTGTTTGATTTGTTCATCGCAAACAACTGAAAGTCTGTAAATTTTGCCAATAAGCTTGATTTGCAATGGGGGTTGAATCATTTTGACTACAACTGTACAGTTACTACGCCTTTCACTTACGACAGTATAGTTTTTTCATGACTCACTTTATAAAACATTTGATTAATTTAAATGGAGTGTACATAGGTTTGGTCTTGGTGGACTATAGCTATTGTACTGCTGCTGCAGAGCAAGTACAGCTTGCTTCCGCTAAATGCTCAGAACATAAAATGAATGGAAACAAGCTCCTGCTGCTATGAGAGGGAGACCCCCAAAGCAGATCTAAGCAGGTGGTGCTGTGGAGGCGGAGGACTAGAATAAGAATTTGCATAGCCTTCAGAGTGCATTCTTTTGGATGCATCGTGGTTATAAAGGGAAGTAGTAATTGATATGTAAAATTGTTTGTCTGTGGAAAATCAAATAGAGAAATCGAATAGAGTTTCATGGCTGAACTAATCATTTAAACATTTAAACCCCTAAAAGGGGTTTTCTCAGCTATGCCATAGAAGAACCATTTTTAGTTCTCTAAAGACCTTTTCAGTGAAAGGTCTTAAAATAACCATTTTTTTTCTTAGTGTAGAGAACATTTTAATAATCTAAAGAACCCATTTCCACTCTAAAAAACCTTTTGCAATGGAAAGGTTCCATGGATTCTAAAGGTTCTTCATGGAACCTTAAATGCCAAAAAAAGAACCTTTATTTTTAAAGGCCAATTCACACGGCACAGACAAACGCCAACAAACAAGTTGGCCATTGGATTTAGAATTTTTTGAAAAAGAATGTTCACACTGCCCCAACAGACACAGACAAATGCTGATTGAACATGTTCAGTCAGGTGAAAACAAACCCGACCAACGGCAACAGACGCCGATAGGGGTAACACGCTGATCCGACAAAACCCAACAAACGTGTTTGTTGGCGTTTGTCTGTGCAGTGTGAATTGGCCTTAAAAGTGTATAGCTGTAACAAGTAGACATGCTCATCTAAATTAACCTCGATCTCTCTATTGTTGAAAAGTTTGATTAATTCTAGTGAATTGGTCCATCATAAACGGTCCTCTCTTATGTGTACAATTACAAGTCTGATTCATTCCACTGAATCGGTTCGTCCTAAGTGGTTCTCTCTCATACTGGAAAAGTTTAAATGTATTATTTAATTTTATTATTATTTTAATATCAATTTTGATTGATTCAAGTTTTTTGCTTGTCAGCCTTTAACTGTATATATATATATATATATATATATATATATATATATATATATATATATATATATATATATAAAAATAAAAATAATCTGTTTAAATCAGTTTGACCCATGCCATAAATCTGATAGTCAGAAAACATGGAACATTCTGCCAGGTCTCACACGTGAATGCCAGTCACTAGCGTTAGATTTGTTTAGCAATGTTAGCAAGGGCAGCGTTAACATAGCAAGGGCAGCTGCTAGATATTATCCAGGAGACTGGATGTGCCCGGCCAAGTCTGGATTGCCTTATCACGTAGTCGCTCAATGCACCATGGCATGGGGAAGAGCTGATCCAGCCAAACATTTAGAAACTGATTTATGCTTTTATGAGTCCCTTTATGATTTATGATGGTTTTATCGTCATTCCAGTCTGTCACGGTTGCATATCCCTGATAAAACAGTTTGTGCACATCAAAAAGGAAATCTTGTTTAAGCAAATTTAATAAATATATATGTATATAAATTCTGTTTATATAATACATGTGTGTGTATATGTATATATACACACACACACACACACACATATATATATATATATATATATATATATACACACATATATTATATAAACACAAACTTTTAAGTTAGATGCAATTAATTGCTTTGATCATAGGCTAGATAACGTTTTTCTGCAGCATAATAACCTTTACATTCTCTATTATATGAGTATGTGGATCCTGTAAATATGCTCTCTGGGTAGATGAAACGACATACATGCCTTTTTAAAAAATGTTACATGTTTGTTCAAGCCTCAAAATGACATTTTAAGACAACTGCAAATCCCTCATTTAGTTGCTAGTTTATGCATCATGCAGATTAGTTCCTTTGACCGCCTGGCAGTTTGCGCATCTCACGCTGACCTATTTCACATGAACGGTCAGATCGTTGGACTACATTTGGTCTGACATACCATAATGCCCCTCTGTAGCTACAGCAGCCATTTTGATATTTAATATATACGGCGATTCTCACATTTGCTTTGCTTTTGTCTATTCTTTGTTTCTATGCACCTACATTACTCCAAAGGATGGGTGCTACCATGATTGTGGCTTGGGCGGTTAGATTATTGTATTGTTCATGGCTCAATGAATGTTTAGTATAAGATGAAAAACAACTTTGGTTAAGAAAGGTGAGAGAGTTTTCAAAATCAGATAGTCAATATCCAATCACAAAGGATGAAGTCAGGAATATGAAATGCATGATAGGGAAATGCAAAAATTTCTTAAACATTACCCCCCAGGTTTCAGACAAGGTTTAAGCCTAGCCCCAGTCTAAAACGCATATTTGAGCTGTTTTAACAAAGCAACTTGCACAGACATATCTTAAAACATGTCAGTGCCATTGTTTTGTCTCAAGATGCACACCAGTAATGGTTTCTTTTTCAAAGACATGCTACCTAAATGTCCTAATAGGCCTAATCCTGGCTTAATCGATACCCTGCCTGTGAAACCAGGCCTACATTTTTTGAGATGTAATTCAGTTTCAAACACTCACAACATATGAGAACGGAAGATTAAAACGGTCTTAAAGGACTAGATATACATTCCTAATTAGATTAAGGTCATGAACTGATAAGCTCAATCAGACATTTTATATAGGTCTAATACACTTTGAACCAATAAGCATGTCATGTCTCAAGGAACTGTCTGCATTAGCATTTACGACACTGGTTTTCATGTATTTAAAGGGGAGTCAAAACGGTTGAGAATGGAAAATAAGATACTTTGGCCAAAAATTAATTGTCACTCACATTCATTTAGTTATAAACTTGTTCGACTTTCTTCTATAGAAAGTGAGAAATGTTTTGGTTATGTCCATACAGATAAAAAGTCAAAAAACAAAAACAGTTGGTTTACACTCCTTTCACAAATTTGAGTTGCAGAATTTACCACCCCCTCAAGACGTTACAAACAAGAGAACACCACCTTTAATGAAATCAAGCTCAAACCTGCCTTTGCAAAACAGTCGTCACACAATGAAACTCTTAAGAAACCAGATTAGCTCAGGATTAGATATTTGACCCAGCCCGCTGGTAAATGTTGGCATCTTATTGCACTTGAGAGAAGCCACGCAGTTCTCCGGAGGAAGACAGTGCATTGAGACAGTTTAAGTTAATACTTTATTTATAAGTCACTATGTTACATAACATCACAATATAAAACTTGAAATCTTTTAGAACAAAAAACAAAACCAGTGGCATTACGGACTCAAATAGGTCCCATTCAAAAGGAAACAATGCATGACAAGCACACATACTTGAACAGCACAAGTGGGAAGTGAAGACAGAAGGCACGCCATGACACATGGACAAGTGCAGCATTAATGCATAAAACCCCCCTCATTAAAAGGCAAATTGGCTAATATGAAGAACTGAATTGCCAGCATTCACATTCTTCTATAGCTTCAAAATGACAAGTGTCAAGGGCTTTCTGACTTGGCATACAGAGATTTAAAAAACAAAACCCAAAATTAGCTGGAATAGATTCACGCTGCTGAAATGTTCAGTTAAAAAAAAAAAAAAAAAAAAAAAAACTTTCCTCTTATAGCCCTTTAACTTCCAGTGGAAACTTCCTGAAAGCACCAGAGACTGCCAAAACAAGCAACGTGACAACTAATTTGGGTAAAAACCCTTTTGATGGCAGAGGGGAATCTAGAGCCCTTTAGGTCCTCTGCTGCACATTCACTTCCCAGTCCAACAGTTCATGAATTGCCCATTAGATGTTAACGAATCAATCCTATCGCAAAAGGCTACCTCCACCAATTTCTCTCTTGTACCGACTTGTGAGATGGTCAGCCTGGACCGTGAGCTTGGACAGAACAGCAAACAGTCCATGGAGGTGGTAGTGGAATTGGCCCTCCAGATCAGAGCCCTCCTCCGCGGCTCCTCCGTTCACCTGTGGCGGCTCTTCTTGCTTCACTGCCATCTCTAGAAAGCTGGCACTACCACCCATCTCCCTCTTCAGCAGGCCCCATTCCATGTCGTTCTTAAGGGACTTCACCAGCAGGTAGTGCTCATACATATCCCTCTGTTTGCTGGGGAAAGGGGGGTCGTTGTTGTTGTAGCTAACAGAGGCTTGGCTGTCCTGGTCCTCCAGAGGCACGTCCCGCAGTAAGCTTGGCACCATGATGGTCTCGTCCATGTTGTTGGCAGCGGCGATGAACCGGTTCATGACGTTGAGCAGCGAGTGCTTGTTGCAGTGTGTGTCGTTGCTGAGCTGCATCATGGCAAAGCTGAAATTAAATGGTGAAACATTCAGAACTTCAAAACGCATTGCGATACTCGAAGTGCAAGTTACAATATTCTATAATCTCTTGCAACAAACCATTATAAATCGACGTGTGATAAACTGATTATTTTACGTCATAAAGTTACGGCATGACATTCCCTGACATGCCAGTATTGCACATTACATGCACTAAAACAGTACAATAAAGCAATTTATTGTGGTTTAACGGGCCCTAGATCAGTTTGTTGCAGCCATGATGCAGCTCGAAATATGAAGTATAATTTGCATTTATTTTAAACACGAATTAATTCACGTTTCAACAGAAAGGCGTTAAAACGTTTGAATAAAGCGCGATTTAAATGAAACCAACTCCGCGTATTTTCACCAGAGAACCACGCAGAAAGATTCAGAGCGACCATTTCGTTCCGGGTTTAAGCGGTTCAATCGAGTCATTGTAAAATAGCGATCTAAAATGAACGATTCTTCTCTAAATAAAAATTAGTTGTAGTTATTCGCGTCGCTAGTGCAGATGGAGATATTGCATTGATATTGTAGATTTTCAGATATTACACTACTAAAGAACCTTGCGTTTCAAATTTAACGTCACAGGAGACGAGCATCGCTTCACCGCCCTTGCAATGACACAATAATCTAAAAAAGGATGCAATTGACTTACCTGATTGAAACCTTGTAATTGACTGGTATAGCCCAATAATAAACTACAAAAGACTGACGAAGTTACCAACGCTTTATATGGTTCTAGTAGAGGAAAAAAGTTTCCTTCTTCTGCGAGTGCAGGGGGAGACCGACAAACTTATACTGTTGACGTCAGTTGGGGAAGCGTCATGTCCAATGATTATACCGCGATGCAAGTGATTGACAGGGCATCGGACCAATCAAGCGCCTGCTTTCACCTTTACTGTCTATGGCGTTCACCCACATCCATGTCTGTCGTTATCTTTTACAAAATACAACCTCTTTAGGTGAAGTAGGTGTAGGTGAGTAAATGATAACAGAATTGTCTTTACTCTTAACGCAGTGAACAGTTTACATTTTAAATTGCTCGTGGTGATTAAAGAAATAGTGAGATAACCCACAAACTAATATTTCCCCAGTATAGTCGTTCAGTCCGTGTCGTATATCAAGAATGCGACCTTCTTTTACTATTTCTACAGTGTTTGCTGTGTGTTTATTACTAGTGATAGTAACAGCTAGCAACTAAAATTTCTTTATATTAAAGTCTACTCTTCCGCTGTTCTTCTGAACTACGTATGCAGAGTACAGGTGAATAAATAAACCGATAGCGTCATCTAGTGGCTCTACGTCTGAAGCCTATGCGCATATAAAAAGAGTTTATTATTCCTATGCATTTTACAGTCTGCTTTGCAAAAATGAAAAATACAAAACAAACACACGAAAAGGCTGTTGAAAATGTTGTCTTACAAAGATATAAATACCTTTAGTATTTGACGTGCACATAATCAAAAATAAGTCCATATACTGACAAAGCGCAGAGGGTGGTTTCTCTGACTTATGAAAAAAATGAATGAGCATGAATATGCTGACACATATGCTGATAAAAGAATAATAGTTCCAAACATAATCTGGATTATACATCACCTTACTTTCCTTACAAATGCAAGGATGATTTAAATACTTTTCAACCCTGGCATGGATAATTTTTATAGTTGTAGTAGCCTTTTCTGTACATGTTAAATATTGTTACCTGATCAATCAGAGCGACAACAGATTTCACATTTCACAGACAAAGTTAAAGAGACACTACACATTTTCTGTTCAGCACATTACAGCCATGACTTTCAACAACCTTATAATAAACACTATCACTGCTACATTAATAAAGACAGCAAAGAAATTGCAAATAACCACACAATTTTCAAAGCAGCAATCCAAATAGAAATGGACATACATGTATTAAAACTAGTTCTTGAAAATGAACTGGTGATGATAAACAGAGCTCCATATGTAACATGTGAAGTGGATAACACCTTAATGACCCAAATTACTATCAGGTCATTTTCAAAACATCCTCTTTGGAAAATGTTGAACTTTAAGGTTGTATGCAAGAAAGTTGCAAATGTGTTTACTAGATGCAAAGTTTTAGCATGTGTTAATTCCAATGAAACAAAAGTCAAGGTGTACAATACACTGTTTACTTCATAACTGACTGCGTGTCCCTGGTTTAACACTGGCTTAAAACATATGCACTTTCTACAAACACCTGTATATCTAATCACTATTACATTTACACTCGGGCAACACAAATGCAAAACGATCTTATCCCTTTGGAACGGGTTATTTCCCTTCAATGTAATTATCAACAAGAAATCTTCTTTAAAAAGCAGTCAGAAATCCTCTAAAATGAAATGTTTAACTAAGGCACACATACAAAACACTGAAACTAAATGGTTTCCCTTTGTGACGTGTTCAGCCCTCTGTGATCTGCAGATGATACCCTGTAAACAGACAGAAGTGAGAATAAGAACCCCTATATAATAACCTAGTAATGCATTTTGTTCAATAATAATAATTACTAAAATGATATGTAATAGAACACAAAATTGTGGCATTTAAAAAAAGAACACCCTACAGGGAAGAGTAAGATAATGTACCTGTGGAGGAGAATCGCTACACCATCTCATATTGGTTGTTGGTGATATAGCGAGACAGGCAGCATGCCAAGAATATCCCAATGAGCTGAAGAATTGAATGTCACATTATTAGGTGCATTACAGACCAGAAACATTTAAAAAATAACTGGGCTTGACTAGTACCTGGAAGAATGCAATTCCAAAAGAAATTCCAGCAATAATACCAAGATTGGCCTCCATCGTTGTAGTCATCAGAGCGAAGCAGCCCTAACAAGAGGAGGACATTTTTTTATTCCAGAATTGCAAATAAGGCATATGATTTTGTTGATTTAGGAGTATTCAGAAATAGTTCTTACCCGTTGATATACCACTGATGCAGCTGTTTTAAGATCCGCAAGTTCTGCAGATGTACAGTTTACACCAGCAGTCACGTTACAGCAGCTTTTGGGGATGCCGTGTATTTTGAAGTAATCAGTGTTTTCCCAGCTGGTGTAGTTCTTCTCTCCACAGCATTGCAGCTACAAAGAACAAAATATTGAATTACGCTCCTCAAAACATTTAAGCAGATTAGTGAAGTTTTATGTTAGTCCTGATGTTTTGTATAGAGATGTGCCAATCCGACACGGACCCTTTTTTTGTTGAATCGGGTATCGGTCAGATGGGACCAATCCAAATTCAATACTGTGCATTATGGTTGTTACTGTTTTGGTTGAAAGTATTATAAAAGCACCATAAATGTGCTCTAAACTTTTTCATTATGGTACACGTATGTACACTTAGGTTTGCTTTAAGTATCATCATGAGCCAAGAATGCAAAAAAAGTGCTTTTGTGCCGCTCTGCATGGAAGACTTTCATGTTTAGCCTATATATATGTGCATGTGTATAGCCCATATTGGTTCTATCATGTCTGTTGTCCTATTTCTGTGCCATACATTCCAAAGAAATGCTTTTTATAATATGTACATGTAGTAATAACCATCACAAATAAATTGTTCATAGGATTCTTCATGCATGTAGCACAAATAGTAATTTGAATTTGTAATAGTAGTTTTTTTTTATATTAAGATTTTTACCAGATGTAAAAATTTAAACTCACATTCACTTAATTTGTATTGTACAAGATTAATGCTGGATGTAAAATTTTCACTGGAACAATAAACAATAAGCAGTAAGTTTAAAAAAACAAACAAATCAGATATAGCTTTAGGATTTATTTTAAATAACATTAATATAAAAACCTGTTTCCACCTTACAGGAAAATAGGTAATTGTGAACTATTTTTTGTTATTATGACTTTATCTCTCACACACACACACATATATTTAGTACTGGTATCAGATAGGCATTTGTATTGGCAGATTATCATGGTTACAGTATCGGTATCTAGTTGAAAAAGTGGTATCGAACAATTCCTAATTTTGTACTGCTTCCAGTAATACATGCTTACTGTTCTCTGGATCCGGTCCAGATCTTCAGTGTCTTTACCAGTGTAGGTTAATTCAGCACGTTTATAGCCATCTTTAAGCACTGCTTTAATCTAAAAAGAGTACAAACATTATTTGGCTGTAGATAACAGATGGCATATGAATATGTAAAGGTAAAAAAAAAAAAAAATTACCTCATGTCTGAAAATAAAGCCGGATATACCTGCCACTATTTCGGCTAAGAACACAAGAATCAGGAACATAGCATACTACAAGAGAGGAGGGAGAAAGGGAACATGCTTGAAAACAATTAACAATAATGTTGATAGAAAACACAATACACTTTCAATAAATAGGATTTCAACAAAATACAGCCTGAATATCTAAAAATATTCAGATCTTTCAGAAAATGTCAATCGTCAAACTAAATACACGTTTTAATTTCTATTTATTTTATACGAGGCTTGAAATTTTTGCACCTCTTTTACCAAAGTTAAACCGACAAAACCATAATTATATATATATATATATATATATATATATATATATATATATATATATATATATATATAAATGCTAAATTAAGCTGTCACTCAGTAGGGTAGGGCTAGCTAGTCTGTGACCAAATGTTGGTCTGCACCAAAGACTGTAAAAAAAAAAAAATGTTGGTCTCTGCACACATCCGGAAAAGTGAAGCCAAAACATTTTGATCGCCCCCTGGTGGTTGGCTGCAATATAGGTCATAAACCCAGCCCTCTCCATGTAATTGAATGAGACAAAAAAAAAAAAAGTACACTTCAAATATTTTCTTCTAAAGACGGTTTCTGTCATTTTAGGTAGTATCACGCTGACGCATGTTCAAGTGTTCGTTTTAGTAAGTAATGTTTTAAAAAACAGGTGTAACATGATTTCCAGCTGTGCTTGTGATTGAATCTGTGGGAGGGGGAGTATGTGCGGGACCTTGATACCGCGGCTCCACCTCAGGATCACTACTGCGCAGACTCAGGCTCCAAATGATGTAATCAGTGCAACATGTCAACGGTTATTTATGGAATGTTTTGGCTTCATTTTTCTATAGTGGAAGGAAGTGGAGAAATGTCACCTATCTTTTTCTTTTCTTCAGTTTATGGTCTGCAGTAATAAAGAAAAAAGTTTTTTTAACAGGTTTGTAGGTTGAAGTGACCATTTAAAGGGGACATTACGTGCATTTTTCTTGGTAGGTCAATTTTATGTCATATAAGAGGATTAATACTTAAGCCATCAAAGTGTACCCTATTCATAAAATGTGCTCCAACTTTTTTTCACATATATGAAACTTGTTTTATTTATTTTAGAACGTACCAGCTTTAGCATCCATGGACTTCCACGGCAGGTCGCGAAGCAACCGAACAATCCGAAGATAATGATGATGGCTCCGGTCCCAATGAGGACATATGGTGCATTAGTGCCCTTGTCTGAACTCAGCAGGAGGTCAAACTCCAAATTAACCTTTCCCCATACTCCAACAGCCAACAGGATCACTCCTGTGAACTACAAATAAAGTTAAAAACTCTTAGACATTCAAAACGTGTTTATGGATTTGCCCGAGAGATTAGGGCACCATGTCTTGCCCATCCTGATTCTTGATAACACCCTTGCAACCTTGTAATTTCAGCTTCAAAAACTCAGACAGTTTAGAGAGAATTAAATAAAAACAGGGAATCTGGAAAAGCTCAAGATCCCTGACAACTGTTGTTAGCAAATATAAGCCTCATTAACCTATTTAGAAACTGGTCAAAATAAACAAAAGCCAAGTAAAGTAAAAAATGTATTGGGTAGTGCTTTTCTTCTTTACATAAAAATCATGATGTTGGTATTTATGTCACATTTAGCAGATTAGAGCATGACTATACTAGTTATACATTTTGCAACACTATAAACAAATCAAGCAGTAGAGATTTGCTATACATTACGTTATGTATATATATATATATATATATATATATATATATATATATATATATATATATATATATATATATATATATATATTGTGTGGGTAAACTTTTATACCCAACCTTATATAGAGTTGTGTGATAATATAGTTTACATTTTGTGATTATAAACAATCAAGCACTTGAGATTTGTTAGTATACAGTTTCTTAACGTGAATACACTTTATGTATTTGGCTAAAAGTATAGTTTAATGCGTATTAAAAATGGGGTTAAATTTTCGACCGTAAGCAACTGATTGCGTCTACTTTTCTTTATCCACTTTCCTTTCTCAGCGGGTGTTATAAACATGACCATCTGTCCCCTGCCTGCTGAATCACCATGATTAGCAATAAATAGTCGAGATCACCGAGATAACTGCATCGGACTAGTTCGCATCCATTTGGGACACGTTTATTGAACTATTATTTGTATCAGTTTCCTTATTGAATATTTTAAATAGATCAATAACGTTATATTTGAACATCGATCAAAACAGCTGTGACTCTTAAGTTACTTCCCAAAGAACAAAAAGGGTCTTCCTCTGGAATAAATAATAACTTGAATCCTAAAATTATGTTTTACTCTATACTTTTGATATATAAAATGTAAAATGCAGGAAAAACATCAAATTAATCGACATCTTAAACAAGCCGGTAAACAATAAGTTAAAAAGGTCGTCTACGGGATTTATGCAAAGTCTTTTGCTAATCAGAAGTAAATAAACAACTAATTAAAACCTAGAATGGCATCGTGTTTTTGTAAAAGCAAAACGTATCTAGTTAAAGTCTAAATTAGGATCAAACTAAGAGTAAGACTTGTTAGTTGGCTGAGCCCATTGTTCAGAGTTAGCTGTGCAGATGGAGCCGCCTCAAGCTAACGCACTGCTGATGAAAACACAAACTCACCCAGAAAATAAGACTGTACGAGATGAGAAATGTCTTCAGACACGTTATCACGGGTTTGGTTTGCAAACGTTCGGATGGAGGGGACATTTCTGCTTTTGTTTTCCCAGCGGATCTGGCTGGCGACAGGATTTTTCGATGGAGAGTGCTGGAGGAAAAGTTGCGGATTGGTAAAGTTTTGTTTAGGAACTGAACCAGTGTTGCCAGATCTCGCGAGACAAATAAGCAACCAGGCCCGTGAAAACAAGCCCAAAACAAGCGAGCTTTTTCTACGGAGCCCCCATAGGTTCCGGGAAGAGAAAAATAAATAAACTGTGTGCACGGTTTTACAATCCGTGGGGACGGATAGTTTTAAACTGTGGGTACAGATTGTCAATTTACATCCATGGGGACAGATTGGTAAACTGTGCGCAGTTGTGTAAAACTGTGTGCACACGGTACAGTTTATTTTTCTTCAGTAATGAAGCTTGGCTGTCCATCTAGTGAAAAATGTTGGTACTGCGCCCAAATAAAATCTAAATGAAAGCTCATTTTTTGAGATATCAACCTAAAATTTGGAACACAACTTCTTCAGATTTTTGGCTTACATTTTCTTGCAGTTTTAGAGTAAATTATATTTTGTAATATATATATATATTTTTTATATAAAATATAAATAATTATATTTTTACATTGTTTATTTTCATAAACTCAAACTTGTATAACTTTTTTTCTGTTTCACTTTCATAATTTCATAATACTTCACTTCAACAATAATATGGCAAATGTCTTCTTTAAAACAAGACCAACCATAGGTCTATATTCCAAAGCATTCTTGAATTACAACCATTTAAAGGGTTAGTTCACCCAAAAATGAAAATTAAGTCATTAATTACTCACCCCCATGCTGTACCAACCCTGTAAGGCCTTCGTTCGTCTTCGGAACACAAATGAAGATATTTATGATTAAATCTGAGAGGTTGATCACTCCTCCATAGGCTGCCTAAGGGAATGAAACTTGACGGCCCAGAAAGTCATTAAAGAAAATGTTTAAATATTCCATGTCGCAACAGTGGCTCAACTATAAGTTTATCAAGCGACGAGAATACTTTTTGTGCGAAAAAACACACAAAAATAACGACTTTATTCGACTATTCCTTTTCTTCCTTGTAGGCCTGAAACGAGACTTCAAGAGATTTCCACGACGAATGCGCGAGAATTGCGATCTCCTTCAACTACTTCAGTTAAGTTCTCGCGCATGCGCGTCGTGGAAATCTCTTGAAGTCTTGTTTCAGGCCTACAAGGAAGAAAAGGAATAGTCAAATAAAGTCGTTATTTTTGTTTGTTTTTTCGCACAAAAAGTATTCTCGTCGCTTGATAAACTTATAGTTGAGCCACTGTTGCGACATGGAATATTTAAACATTTTCTTTAATGACTTTCTGGGCCGTCAAGTTTCATTCCCTTAGGCAGCCTATGGAGGAGTGATCAACCTCTCAGATTTAATCATAAATATCTTCATTTGTGTTTCGAAGACGAACGAAGGCCTTACGGGGTTGGTACAGCATGGGGGTAAGTAATTAATGACTTAATTTTCATTTTTGGGTGAACTAACCCTTTAAGTTTGGATAGTGATGTTCATGTCTATGCGAAAAAAGGGCGAGTGACAGTTAAAGGGTTAAACAATATTAAACTATAATAACTATATCTATAATATCTAAAATATAATTAATATATAAAAACTCTCCTACATCAGTCGCGACGGACTCGCTCGTATTTTCATTTAAACGTCACTCACTGACGTTTTCCTAACCAGAAAAAAAAACGATTGCCCTGCTCTGCCTCTGATTGGCTAGTACTCGTTGCCATCTGGGTCAGAGCCAATTAGAGGCAGGATGTGGGTGGGAAAAAACTCTACTGTCTCCTGTGTGAATGGGGAAAGGGGAGAGACAGAGGGAACAGGCAATACAAACTCCTACGTTTAAATAACATATAGAAAATATCTGCTTGACAACGAGCTGGGAACAAGCCCAAATAAGCAACTGCACTTTAGAAACAAGCCCAAAGTCGCTTATAATAAGCGGACTTGGCAACAATGGTGAGGATGGTGCAGTCGTAGTCTCGCGTAGCCAGACCGACTTTAGCCAACGTTCCGTGGGCGTGACGTCTGAGGCTGAGACTAGCAGCAGTCGAGTCTTTTCCCAACAGGAAGTCCTGATACCAAGATAAAGGACTGGGATCTAGTCTGGGAAAGCTATAAATATAACATTTAGATGGACATACGAGGACATAAAAGAAAAAAATATAAAAAATAGAAGAAAATATATTGTTCTCCGTTTAGTCCGTTTGAATTGATTCTGATAAAACTTAAATAATTGGAAATTGGAAATGCGTAACTCAAAGTCTAATGCAAGCACATTTTTCAACAAAATTAATTGGTTACAGCAATTATTCAAAAGTCCAAAACTTCTCTAAAGGGTTAACGCAGTAGGCTAAACTAAAGAGAAAAAAATGTGAAGTCATTGTGGAACCAGCAATAAAACAAAGTTTACGCATAACAGCATGTTAAAAAGAGTTTTACCAATGCAGGTAGAATTTTTTGTTACTTGTATAGCTTTAATGTTAAATAATTTATTGGAATTATTTCTAAAAAAAATCTATTTTTTTAAAAATTAACAAACAAATGCATGCTACATCTAAAATATAAATAAATAATCTCTATCCGGTTGAACTATGTAGAAGGACAAACAAACAAACAAACAAATGGTGGCCCATTTTCAAATGAGCTTATACTTATCCAAAAGTGAAATCAACTTAAGGGCTTTCTTGTCTTTAACAAGTTTCAGTGATTTTACTAAGTTTTGCTAACTCTCCCACTGGTTAAAGTTGGGCTTAAATTCAAAGCATCTGCACGTAGCCTACTTAAAAACTTCCCAAATGACAGCAGGATGTTAAGAACAAAATCTAAATCCTTGTTTATCCTTACTGTCTGGGAAATGAAAAAAATCTTTTTTCGTTCAATTCGTTGGAAGGAAGTTTTGGTCAGGGACAGTGTAACAACGTTTCACCACAAGATGGCGCTATAAGACAAAGATGTGAATGTGCCACGCAATGATGTGACCGCGTGCAAGTTAAATTAATTGCTTATGATTGGGCAGACAGTGTAACTGTCAATATCCTTACAACACCACTTACTGATCATCAAGCAATCTATATTAAGCTCCAACTCTCTGCTCATAATAACAATATATCCTCATATTGGAAATTGAACAGCTCGCTCTTAGGACATAGCGCTGTAAAATTTGAAATTAAGCGGTTAATAGAGCTGTATTTGGATAAGGCTAGGGAAAATAACCTGTATTCTGCTAATTGGGAACTTTTTAAATTTGAAGCAGGCAAATTTTTAAGGCAATATGGAGCTAAAATGGCTAAAATTAAGGCAGCAGCAGAAGAAAAACTAATTGTTCAAATCTCTTCAATATATCAATTACCACCAGATGGAGTATCAGAGGAGGATAAATTACATCTGAGAGAACTTCAATGTCAACTCAATGATTTATATCGTGGAAAAGCTGAAGGAGCTTTTGTTAGGTCGAGAAAAAGATGGATAGAGGAAGGTGAACAAAACTCCGCTTATTTCTTCCGCTTAGAAAAGCACAGATCCAAGACAAATACTATTCATCAGTTGAATATAAACGGCACTGTCACTGATGATGCCCAAAGCATCTCCCAATTTTGTTATGTCTTTTATTCACAGCTATATGAGTCTAAGTACAATGCAGATACAGCGACTAAATTTATCAACTCTATAAATAATGTAAAAATGATAGAACACACTGATAGGGTTTATTGTGACAGTCCACTTACAAAAGAGGAGGTTATTGGAGCCATTGCTCTTCTTAAAAATAATAAATCACCTGGCAACGATGGACTGGTATCAGAATTCTATAAGTCATTTTCTGATCTACTAGCACCTTTTATGTTACAAGTATTTGTCGAAAGTATTGAAAGGAGTACTCTTCCAACGAGTCTCACGCAAGGCCTCATCACCCTAATCCCAAAGCCTAATAAGGATCCGCTTTTTATTGACAAGACCAATATGTCTTTTAAACAATGACTATAAAATCATGGCTTTAGTGTTGGCCAGAAGAATAAAAGATGTATTAGATGATATTATAGACGAAACTCAATCTGGTTTTATGAAGAATAGGCATATCTCTAATAATCTCAGACTTGTTTTTGACATTTTGGATTACTCCGATCTGATACAGGATGACTCATTTATCCTCCTCTTAGACTTCTACAAAGCTTTTGATTCTATTGAGCATGAATTCATATTTCTCTCTCTTAGAAAATTTGGCTTTGGTGATATGTTCTGTAATGCTGTCTTGGCCCTGTATTCAAATGCTAATAGCTCCGTTAGAATGAAAAATGGCACAACGTCAAGATTTAATCTTAAACGCGGGATCCGACAAGGATGCCCAATCAGCCCTTATTTGTTTTTACTTTGCATGCAAATTCTTGCCTCTCATATTTCTAATAGCATCGTGAAAGGTATTAGCATAGCAGGTAAAGATATACTCATCAGCCAACTAGCTGATGATACGACAATTTTTCTTAAGAATGCCAGTCAGGTGCCTATTGCCTTAAGAATTATTGAAGAATTTTCCACAGCTTCTGGCTTGACTTTAAATTTAAGCAAATGTCAATTATTACCTGTCAAAGATTGTAAGGATCAGAATATTTGTAAGATTCCCAGCCGAAAGGAAGCGAATTATTTAGGCTTAATCATTTGTAAAGATGAAAAGAGAAGAATTTTTTTAAACTTTCCACCGGTTATTAAAAAAACACAAACCAAATTAAATCAATGGTTGCAGAGAGACCTAACAGTAAGAGGAAGAGTCCTGCTCTCAAAAGCAGAAGGCTTGTCTCGACTAACATATGCAGCTCTTTCTGTTCATGTAGACAAAAAAACTTGTAAAGATATTGATTGTATGCTATTTAATTTTCTTTGGAAGAATAGAACACATTACATCAGGAAAAATGTCATAATGAATAGCTATGAACATGGTGGGCTAAATGTGTTAGACTTTGCTACCTTAAACAATACTTTTAAAATCAACTGGGCCAAACAATTTCTTAAAAATCCTGTTTCCATTTGGAATTTTATTCCTAACTTTATATTTTCTAGATTTGGTGGTTTGAGCTTCATATTAGGTTGCAATTACAATGTAGACAAAATACCGGAAAAGCTCTCTTTATTTCACAAACAAGTTTTGTTAGCGTGGATGCTCATATATAAGCACAATTTTTCTCCCCATAAATATATTATATGGAACAACCGGGATATTCTGTATAAGAATAAGTCATTATTTTTTCCTAACTGGATTGAGAAACAGATTATTTTAGTGTTTCAACTGTTCAATAGTGATGGACAACTTATGTCTTATACAGAATTTTTAAACACCCATAAGTTTCCAGCCACACCGAAAGAATATGCAATAGTATATGATGCTATACCTTCTGGTGTCAAAATGCTATTTAGAAGTGTTGATTTTAATATCTCTTCTGTTCCTTTCTATAATCCAATTGATTCAGATGTAGGTAAAATTTGTCTGACCTCTTCTAAAAATAACAATAAATATGTACGGTCTTTGTTTCAGAAAGAAGTGATATCTGTCCCATATGTTGTTTCATGCTGGAATTCTTTTGTAAATGATATTAATTGGAAAAAAGTATGGACAATTCCCAATAAGTTTTTTGTTACAAACAAGGTCAAAGAAATTTCTTTTAAAATTATCCATAAGTACTACCCTGCTAACCACTATATGACAAAATTCAAAAGGGACATTGATGTGAACTGTTCTTTTTGCGGAAATCACCCTGAGACCATCCAGCACCTTTTTTGGATCTGCACACACTCCACAACCTTCTGGAAGGACTTCTGCAGCTTTATTATGAAAGAACTTTACAAGGACTTTACTTTGAAGTGGGAAAATGTTGTGTTTTGTTTTTTCAGAAAACAAAGTAAAGAAGATATGTTCTTTATTATAAATTTACTAATTGTGCAAGCTAAATTCTATATCCACAAATGCAAATATATAAAACAAAAACCGGCCTTTAAATATTTTTATTGTGATATGTTATCGTATATAAAATTAATTAGTGGTTCATTGAACAAAAAGGCTATAAAAACTAGAAATATTTGTATAACTTACAATTTGTTTGAATGTATGTGATACCTATCCCCCTGGCAAGGGTAATATTAAGCTGTATGTTTTGTATACTTTGTATGTTTTGTATACTTTGTATACTGCTGTTTACGTTTGAGTAATAATAATAATAAAAAAAAAATAAATAAAAAAAAAAGGTTATGATTGGGCAGAAATTCGTTTTCTTCGTAAAAATCCACATTATGTTGTTTTATCACGCTTTAGGTAGATTTTTTCCCCCTGTGTCTTTCATAATTCCCTGTAGCAGTCTTCCAAATCAGGCACATTATATGTCATGGTTTGGTTATTATTAGCAGATCTTACACGTGGTATGTTTTTAGCTCCCAACTAAAAAAGAGTAGACCTGTTACAAAAGGGTTAGAGGCTAGCATGGGATTTCTTACAAGTTGCTAATATTGTTTTGATTGAATAGTGATCTATGGCTGGTAAATGTTTAACCTGGTTATTGGCAAGGATTTGTAAGCCTCCAAGACTCAAAGTGAGGAATGAACTTTAAACTGCAATCATGATTGTAGCCTACATTGTTCAGTTCGATTTTCAAACAAGCAAGTATATGTAAGTGAGTATTTATTTGTTTATTTCATATGTGGCTACACTGTAAAAAAATATATCTTCATGATTTATCACCTTTTTTTATTTAGTCAAATTAGATAATTAATGTGGTTCAGATATTTTGAGTTTCTGTTGATTAAACTAATCTCCTTCGTTGTATTAACTTAAGTTAAACCAACAATAGTTTTTACACTGTGTTTGAAAGGTTTGTGTGCAATCTATTTTAATATTATGTAGAGACTATTTTAAATATTTTTTTTAAATTACATTTGGCTAGTATTTCAGCCCAAGCAGAGAATGAATGGAGCAAATTTCACCCGCTGGAGATCAGATGACTGAAGTGAGTAACCATCAGCCTACAGATGCTGAAGAGTAAAGTGGTTTATCTTGGATATGTGGTATAGTAAATGCTGTGTTGGAAGTTGGAACATGTTGAAAGTCCATGGATGAGTGCTTTTGGCGTGTAAACATAAGGCATCAGAATGGTGAGCTAATGTCAGTTAGCGTTTAAATCTTTATACTGCAGTCTGCTTCAGTCCACAAACACCTTCCAATGGGGGAATTGGAGCATGAGAGGGATGGCTAACCACACAGTGCTGCAGACAGTCAGTAAAGGGCAACATAGCAGTGAATGTCTGTGTAGGTATATTTATGTGTATGCAGACACATGCATTTACAACCTCACTCACATTATATCACAGCAATAGTAAACCACAACGATCCAATCAATTCCCATAGGAGAAAATCAAGTCCAGACCTACATTTTTTGTTCTTGTTCGAGAAGCTGTTTTACATTGTTACTGTCTGTCCCAGAAAATACATCTCCGATATATGCCCTTAAACAAAAGAAAGGCTGTGCATTGTTTGTGTATTTAATTATTTTTGTTTGTATCAAGTAACATTATGTGAGATCCTCTTTCACTCAGACTAAATTAAATTAACAGCCATGTACAGTACCCAACACTAATGGCTGTAACATTTGGGCATTTTAACATTTGAGTGAGAGAGCCTTGAGTAGGCTATGTGTTTGTGCATGCATGCACGGCTTAGGGAGTTTAAAGATCCAGAGCCATGCACTTTGTAGAAACACTGTCCTTAAAGCCTCCTTTTGGCTCCACACAAACAAATCTCCCTTGTCCTTTCCCTCATTCTTCTCATGCTTTCTTGATTTCTCTCACACTGCACAGGGTTTGTGGTAAAACAGGAGTCATATTTTGTCCTGTGCTAGGACTATAACGTCAGGTCTCTGCCTTATATCTCGCTTCAAGGGTCCACTGCTTTGCGCTGTTTTGTGTGATGTCTTTCCCCGTGAGATTTTATGTGTGAGAGATTAATTTGCCTGCGTGATTGGGGTTTTCATGGTTAATTAAGTTCATCGAAAGTTAATTAAGGAAACAATGGTTGTCTAGCTATATATTTATCCTTTGAAGAGAGTAGCTATTTTTTCTGAAACTGCAGTAAACTGCAATAAGCTCTCCACATTCGGAACTTGACACTAAACTCTCGTCTATAAAGACAAAAATTAACCAGAGACACAAAAATTGACTGTCAAGAATTGGGCAATCACTCTTTTACAGTGATTTCTTAGGTTTAATTCTGAAAGTCAGTTTCTGTAGTGGCATATTAAAGTCTTGACTACAATTTTTGGGACTATTTCCTTCGTTATCGGCCAACAAAATGATACTGTTAATTTGACTTATACCATGGTCTGGGTGAATACTCGATTCTGATTGGCTGCAGGGTGTCCGTTAAAAAGTGATAAAGGACACCTAGTAGTTCTGGTGAAACTGACTGTTTACCATTCGAAATTAATAAATAAATGCGCTGGCTACAACAGCTGTGAGTAACCATAGCAACAGACAGTCAAAGTATCCGTTAACAATTTGCTCTATCAACACAAACATCTAACGTTAGTTAGATATTATAGCCTACTAATACAACAATGAGCGACTTCGTTATTTCTTTTAACATTTATGGAGAATATGACAACTTTGACGACTGGGATGCTGGCTGCTAAAGAAAGAAAAAATGTAAATAAAACGAAGAAACGACACAAAGAGATAACACCGGGAGCATGTAACGTTAGCAGGCAAATTACCTTCTCTTTGATCTGATTAATTTATTGCCCTCTATAAGCGCAAATCTACACCCTCCGAGGTGTCCATTGTCAGGTTTTAATGGACTTCGGACTCCGCTGCGCGTTGGCCGGTTCACACCTCGCCGTCGTCCATTAAAACCTGACACCTCGTCGGGCATTAACCCTTAACTTACATATTGACTATAGCACTACATGGGGTAAGTTGTCACTATAACAACCTGCTATTAAACAGTCTATTATAGGCAATTCAGCAACATTTAAAAAGGAAAACAATTATGAAATACAGAATTAAACGGCATAAAAATATTGAACAAATGTTTTGACCTGCAAACTCGTGTGACAAACTGCACATACAAGTAGGCCTACTTTGTTTAGTTGACTCCTGTCTGAATGTATGACATTGTGTTTTTTTGTGGTGTTTTCCTGTTTACTCAGCAGATATAGCAAAACATATGATGATATTGGAAAGTTTGGATGCCAGTGTCTTCAATAATGTGGCAAAGTGAACAACCAACTATATGTAGGCTATTTAATGAAGTGTTGTTTTATGCTTCATGGTGCAGAACACACAACCAGTAAACTCTCCTCCCCCGTGACGCACACTTAGCCAATTGCCCATGCAAGACACCATGGCAATTTATAGTCCTTTTAACATGTGCAGTTGAGTCTGTGTAATTACCATAACTTATATTACCGCACCAGGCCACCAACACTTGCTCTCTCTCTCTAAAATGCTAGGCTGTAATATTTAAAACGACATTAAAATCAATGACATTGGACATATGGGGAAAACAAACGGACTGTGAAATGTATTTAAGTTTTAGAAGCCTTGTTATCTCATAAGTTCATGACTTGATTGCGTTCGCGGATGTCAAGTCTCCCGCGCGCGCAAGAGAAGCGCACAGTCTGCCGAGAGCGCGTGAGTCAGTTCGCGTGCAGAAAAGAAAATCCCAACGATCTTTTATCATTACGCACGTGTTTGTGGGCGATTATCACTGAAAAGGAACAGGACAACTCTTCAGGCGTAAGAAGCGTCAATCTGAGCGCATAACAAGCCCGGATTCCTCATTGTCGCGTATCCAAATCTGTTCGCAGGGACTGTCGTGAAGTGTACGGGGAAAATGGATCTTTAAAAGGCACGATCTTTGCCTGTCAGTTGACGTAAGCGTGGACGGGGAGGCTCGTGAGATGGCAGTTCCGATGGCTTCAGGACTTTGGTTTGTCGCGCTCACCGTGGCGAGTAAGCAAACAGCTCTTTTTCCATTGGTGTGTGTTACTTTCAATGGTCAAATGCATTATCATTAAAATTTATGCTCGTAACCTCTATTTTATATGGTTACGATGCAGTCTTAAATGTGCTTAATTTTTTTTTTTGTAGGCCTATTGAAGTTTTTTAATATGGTTAGTGAAAGCGTGTTTTTGTTTTTTTTCTGGTCAAAATTTTTCGGTAAAAAATTGCCAATAAGACAATTGAGAACAATAATTTAGCACATTATTTTGTAATATTTAAATATATTTTATAACAAGCAACTATGTGGAAAATGCAAATAGACTTTGATGTACATCGCTATTGTGATTCAGTCAGTTGACTGTTTTCCCACTTGTCACAAATAGTGAAATGAAATTTGTATTATGGGCATGACGAATATGAGATAGATCTATTTTTATATTGAATTGATAATAGACCTTACATAATATTATATGTCCTAAATATGCTAGTTGGCAGGACAGGTATTGCTTTCTATAGTGACGTTTTGACAGACATATATTTTTTCAGAAGGGAAAACAAGAATTAAATGGCTCTGGGTGTGACTATTTACACCAGACATGTAAAATATTCACATGACATATCAAAACAGTCTGCACTTTCATTTATAGTTGACAACTCTTTGCAAATTAAATAAGTAAGTGCCTTTAGATCTGTAAACAGTGGGTTTAAAGGGGTTAAATTGGGTCAGTCCACCCGTTCTCTGTGCCCCATAGCACAGTTCACTCACGTATCCGTTTCCAACTGTGAAGTATCACGTCAGTGCCCACACAGCAGTCTTTTGTGAGTGCATCATGTTTCATTGAGTACGAATGATGAAGTCTTGACTTTTAATCATTTAAAATCATCGATCAGACTCACACTGAACATTAAATAACGATTATTTACAGTTAGGTTGCCACCAAAAGGTTACATGGTCATCATGCATTTGCATGATCCACAAGTAGTAGTGCAGGTAAACTTGAGCAAATGTAAAATTCGTCTTTTTCAGTCAGTTTCAGGCCATGCATGGTAATAGCATGTGTATATGTGTGTGTGTGTTTTGGTTCTTGAGGCATGCTAACTCTGTCATAACTCTGATTAGATCTTTTGCCCAGTGAGTCAGAGTTGCAGAGGGTCTCTTAAACGTGTTCATGAATGCGCGTACACACACACACAGGACAGAACTTCAGAACAGATTGTTTCTGTGGACAGCTTGTTTTGAATGCATTTCTTGTGCTGCTTTCTTTCCACATGCACTATGAACAAAACTTCTTTGAATGTATTTTGTCATTAAATGCCTGAATTGACTTGCTTTATTGCTTAAACATTCCATGTACAACCCCAAATCCAGAAAAGTTGGGACATTTTGTAAAATAGAATCTGAGTTGTTAATTCTCTTTCAACTTTAACTGATTAAAGTATAAAGAAAAGATTTCCGATGTTTTCACTGAACAGCTTTATTGTATTTTGTAAATATATATGTATATATTTGATGGCTGCTACACACTCCAAAAAAGATGGGACAGAGGGAAAATAAAAGTGAAAAGCTTATAGAATATCCAAGTTAAACTCTTTTGAAACCGTCCACAATAAGCAGGTGAATTGGTAGTAGTAGTAGGTGAGGGGATTGTGGTTGAGTGTAAAAGGAGCATCTCAGTCTTTGCAAGCAAAGATTGTCATGGCTCATCACTTTGTGCCAAATATCATGAGAATTGTCAATTCAAAAATCACATTTCTCAATGGAAGATTGCAACTAATTTAGGTCTTTCACCATCTACCAATCTCAGTCTGTGCAATGCAAGGAGACCTCTGTTGAATGTGCTTGACGGTTTTAGTCCTCACATGGCATTGCATGAAAAACCGTCATGCTGCTCTGTTAAATACAGCCACATGTGCTCAGGAGGACTTTGAATAACTGTTGTCACTGAACACAGTCTGATGCTGCATCAAGAAATGTCTCTTGAATCTGTTACGCAAGGAGAAATCTATACATCAGTTTTATGCAGAGATGCCGGCAGTCTCTGTGCCCGAGCTCATCTCAGATGATCCAAAACACAGTGGAAATGTGTGCTGTGGTCAGATGAGTTCACGTTTCAGCTGTTTTTTGGGAAAAACAGACATTGAGTTTTCAGTCTCAAAGATGAAAGTGACCATTCAGACTTTCATCAGCGACAGGTACAAAAGCAAGCCTCTGTAACGGAATGGGGATGTATTAGTGCAAACGCAATGGGTGACTTTGTCTTATCAGGTGATATTGTGCAAAAAATCCACTTGTAAAACTCCAACAAGTAGTATCCCCAATTCCCAAAATGTTAAATGGTGTAATGAAAAGGAAAGGTGATGAGACACAGTGGTAAACATGCCTCTGTCACAACTTTTTTGGAGTGTGTTGCAGCCATCAAAATAAAAATACAAAATACAGTTAAGTTGTTCTGTGAAAACATTGGAAATCTTTTCTTTGTACTTTTGTCAGTTAAATAAAGTTGAAACAATTCAAATCACAGGCATTTTACAAAATGTCCCAACTTTTCTTGATTTGGAGTTGTATGATCAAACGCCACAGTTGCACGCACTGTTAACACAATTATTTTGACTGGCTGAACTAAGTAGAGGCAGTGTCTTAACTGAACTCAGTTATATATATATATGCCTATATATATATATATATATATATATATATATATATATATATATATATATATATATATATATATATATATATATATATATATATATATGCCTAACAATGCCAAACATTAGCTGTAAACGTGTAGTTATGGTAGTTAAAAAGATAAAGTGATCATAACAACAATATATTATATAAAATATAAAAACATTTTGTGTGGCTGTCATGTAGGGAAATTCCTTTTACTAGTCATCTAAAGGCACTACTAGGCACCAGGGTATGGAAGTAAAATAATGTCAAATGTTTTTGAAACAAAAAGCATGTTGAATTGCACCATTTGAAAAAAAATATGCATTGCGTTAACCATGCTTGTATTTTAATCCATTGTATTTTTAAGGCTTGCATTTTTATGAGCTGAAATTCAACATGGTTGAATATTTAAGCTGTGAATATTTCAATTTAAAACATTTCAAACACATTTTCAATATTAAAAATTCAATAATCCATATTCACCTTTCATATTTCACTTCCAAAATTTTCAAACTGTTTAAAAATACAACCTATAATATTCAACAGGCAATTTTCGGTCCATTTTATTTCGCCTTGAAAATTCGCTTCCACAAATTCAGTGGTTCAAATTCGACAGTAAATTCAACGTCGACATCCAGGAACTGCAGGAAAAGCAGTAGATTACCGATCATAATCTCCATCTGCTGTAGTCGGCTTTACCAGCAGGGGGTGCACGCGCGTGTTGACAAGCACCAAAGCAATAGAAGAGGCCTTCACAAAACGTCATTTGCTGAAATTGACAGAGCGATGAGTACGAGTTATAATTTATATGTGTATGGAAAAGGTTGATTAAGACACAAAACACACGAGCGTTTACTCAAGTGTCTTATGAGACTTATTTTTACCCCCGTGCAAAGTAAGGTGATTTGTCCACTGCAAAACTAAATTCTCTCGCCGTTGGCATTGATATTAAGTTTTAGTAAAACAACTGTAATACACTGAGACAGAGTGAATTGTTTATTTTAGTCACTATGACGGAATACTAAATTGATGGCTGGGTTTTACATGATGGCAAAGGCAATTTTATTTAAATATAGCATCATTAAATACAACCAAATTACAATTATAAATTAAATTCAGCAATTATAAATTAAAAATTACATCTCTACCATGATATCTGGTCATCTCTGTGTTATAACGTGAATTGTCTCCGCTATTATCCAGGGCTGCGTACAGTAGGGGTATTTGTCATCTTATTTTATATCTTTTTGTCCATTTGGAGCGTGCATCACGTCACCTAATAGCGTCGCGCCTGCCACAAGATCTCTCACTGTTTACATGAACCAGACACTCCGATGAGAGCACATAAAGTGCAATCCATCTCTTATTTACCATTTTTTCATCTTATCGTATATTTTATTCGCTCCTTTGCCCGTATTGGAGCGCGTCTCGTGGCTCTTACTAGTGTCGGGCCAGCCACACGATCTCTCACTGTTTTAATCTACCAGACACTTCGATTGATGCACGAAAACACAAAGCCAATGTAATCCCGCTCTAAGTTACCCTTCTGCCATCTTGTCTTATATTTTATTTGCTCGTTTGTCCCATAGAGCGCGTTTCGTGGTGCGCCAGCCACAAGATCTCTCCCTATTACAGTTGCCTGATTCTCCGATTGACATTCTGAAGGAGATGATTTTGACCACTCCATTACGTTTTGTTTTTTTATAAAGCCTTTCTTTAAAGTGAATTTCGTTTTTAATAAATTGTATCTTAATTTCAATCAATGTTTGATCAACCAATTCCCTGGATTTAATAAATAAGAAGCAAAGCAGAGATATAGGCATAGGCATAGCAATAAAATCATGAAATTTTTGCATTGCACATTTCTCACAGGCATGATAAATACATCAAGGTAGAAATGTCTAGCCTACTTTTAAACGAAACAATTCAAAACGAAAATAAATAGACTACTCTCAGATAATGTAATCCGTATGAAATGAGCATTTCTCTCGGCGCGTTCACTACTGCGAAGATGGCTCCAATACGACGCGCGCTCCATTATGGACAAAAAGAGCGAATAAAATAAGATGACAAATAGATAGGCTACATAAGAGCAGGTCAGGATTGCACATGTGCATCAATCGGAGTGTCTGGTAGATTAAAACAGTGAGAGATCGTGTGGCTGGCCCGACGCTTAGTAAGAGCCACGAGACGCGCTCCAATACGGGCAAAGGAGCGAATAAAATATACGATAAGATGAAAAAATGGTAAATAAGAGATGGATTGCACTTTATGTGCTCTCATTGGAGTGTCTGGTTCATGTAAACAGTGAGAGATCTTGTGGCAGGCGCGACGCTAATAGGTGACGTGATGCACGCTCCAAATGGACAAAAAAATAAAAAAATAAGATGACAAATACCCCTACTGTACGCAGCCCTGGATAATGGCGGAGACATAACACAGAGATGACCAGATATTATGGTAGAGGTGTAATTTTTAATTGCTGAATTTAATTTATAATTGTAATTGGGTTGTATTTAATGATGCTATATTTAAATAAAATTGCCTTTGCCAAAACCCAGCCATCAATTTAGTATTCCGTCATAGTGACTAAAACAAACAATTCACTCTGTCTCAGTGTATTACAGTTGTTTTACTAAAACTTAATATCAATGCCAACGGCGAGAGAATTTAGTTTTGCAGTGGACAAATCACCTTACTTTGCACGGGGGTAAAAATAAGTATCATAAGACACTGAAGGCCTCTTCTGTTGCTTTGGTGCTTGTCAACACGCGCGTGCACCCCCTGCTGGTAAAGCCGACTACAGCAGATGGAGATTATGATCGGTAATCTACTGCTTTTCCTGCAGTTCCTGGATGTCGACGTTGAATTTACTGTCGAATTTGAACCACTGAATTTGTGGAAGCGAATTTTCAAGGCGAAATAAAATGGACCGAAATTTGCCTGTTGAATATTATAGGTTGTATTTTTAAACAGTTTGAAAATTTTGGAAGTGAAATATGAAAGGTGAATATGGATTATTGAATTTTTAATATTGAAAATGTGTTTGAAATGTTTTTAATTGAAATATTCACAGCTTAAATATTCAACCATGTTGAATTTCAGCCCATAAAAATGCAAGCCTTAAAAATACAATGGATTAAAATGCAAGCATGGTTAACGCAATGCATATTTTTTTTCAAATGGTGCAATTCAACATGCTTTTTGTTTCAAAAACATTTGACATTATTTTACTTCCATACCCTGGTGCCTAGTAGTGCCTTTAGATGACTAGTAAAAGGAATTTCCCTACATGACAGCCACACAAAATGTTTTTATATTTTATATAATATATTGTTGTTATGATCACTTTATCTTTTTAACTACCATAACTACACGTTTACAGCTAATGTTTGGCATTGTTAGGCATATATATATATTCAATTGGTGCAATTCAACATGCTTTTTGTTTCAAAAACATTTGACATTATTTTACTTCCATACCAGGGCAACTGTAGGGCCACAGCTACTGAATATGTGTATAAATGCACGTGTAAGTTGTTTGATGCAGTAAAGCTTGGCCGCAGATGGAGTAGCTTTTAATAATTTAGTTGGTGGATATTTATGCCATTCAAACAATAACACATTTGCTGATACACACTGGTTAAGCACCGCCTTGTCAAACCATAGAGCACTATATTGAACTATTTTTTTTAACTGAGATTGTGAAGTGTTTATGCGCATTATGTGAATGCTATGCTATCCCCAGTAAAGTATTCTGAGAGTTAGACTAGGTCTGTTTGTCTGTGTTGGTGTGTGTATCTGTTGTTGCTGTCTGTGTGATGAAGCAGGTTTTATTTTAGAGCAGCTGAATTATTCACGGAGCTGAAGTGCAGCAGGGTGGAAAAGCTCAGTGCATGCAACTGTGAGTGTGTGTGTGTGTGTTTTGTATAATCTTAAAATGTTGCAAGTTTGTGTTTCTTTCCAAGGCCATGGCCTGTCCTGTCCTGCCTCGGTTGTTTAGGTGTGTGTGTATTTTTGTGAAGAGCCTTGAAGCAGGACTCAGGGCTTGTCTAAGCAAGTCAAGTGTATTAGTAACACTTTTTTAATAGGGTTTTCCATAGATGGTAGTCACCACTGTAGACAGCATCATCCACACTGAATAGTCATGTCAAGTTACTGTGTTTATGCTGAGGATGGTGTAATCTCTAACTGTTACATTACTTAGTGTTCAGTTTTGTCACGATACTGGAATTTTCAACTTCGATACGATACCTTGAAAAATATTGATATTCAATACCATTTTCGAGACCATGGATATGTATACCGCCTTACAGATCATTTGTTATCTCATAATTTTTTGATAATTTGGGTAATTGTTTGTAATAACTTACACACAGCACAGGGAAGCTTTAACTACTATCGTTGAACTACATTTACAAAAAAAGACAAGTAAACAGTCAGTAATAAAATAAGAATAAATAAACAAATTGCAAACGATAGCACAAATATATATAATAGAATAAAGAGACAAATGAAATAATCATGGCTTTAAGTTTTTCAGGTGGGTCAAACAGTATTCAGGTAAGAAATACTAATTAAAGTAATCAAATATAAAATAAAACTGGAAAGTTTCCATTATCAAAATTAAATACAGATTAATGCTTATAATTTAAGATACAAAAGAGCAGTGATTTTCTTGTTGTCTTTTGTTCTTTGATTAACATGACAGATGTCAGCAGGTTTATTAGGCTGCTGTCACTTTAATAGCTTATGCACAGATCCAATATACTGTTACACAACATGCGTTTCCTCTCAACTTTTTCCATTTCAAAACTGACTGTATTTACATGAATACTCTGCGAGAGTATTTGGCATTTTGACAAAATTTTGTATGTACACTGAACAAAATTATAAACGCAACACTTTTGTTTTTGCCCCCATTTTTCATGAGCTGAACTCAAAGATCTAAGACTTTTTCTAATTTCTTTTTTTTATTAAAGTCCCTGTAAAGGCAATTCTAAAAAAAAAAATCTTAAACACATTATAAAATGTTAGAAATGTATTGCTAAAACATATTACAAAGACTGTGAAGTAGCTACTGAATTGTGGAGTTAGACCGTTAAACAGTTTTTCACCATTGCTATTTTCCGGATTTTTTGGGCGGGGCTAAAACAGGGCTTGATGACGCACTGGAGCCCCTGAGCTCGTGGACACGCCCCTACTTGATGACGCACCGAGGCCACTGAGGCTGGCACCACCCCTAACAATAGAGCACCTAATATCACCGTCGGCAGCTTTCCCGCGAGTGAGCGTGGTTTCAGCGCAGCCAGCGGACACAGCGTTTGAGAGCAGAGAATAGGCTACTGCTCATTTTTTCAAGATTTTGATAGCTTATTTTATGCACTTGCCGGTTTTTTTATCATTCAAATTTGGCTGGGTGGCTAATAACACATTTTTCTGTGGTGTGACATACTCAGAACACATACTTAATTTTGACTTTACAGGGACTTTAAGTTTTCTGCAGACAAATAAAGGGTGTTACAACAGATGTAAAATGAAACAGGGTGTCTGAAAGAAAAAGAAAATCAACAGAACAGTTCCACACATCAATATAGGGTCACCAATCACCTCACAAAATAAATAAATAAATAAATAAATAATACGCATACAAAAGTTGTTATTATAAGACATTAAACAAAAGAAGAAAAGTCTCCCCCCTCCCCACAGAAGTCTGACCAGGAGGTCCTGACATCCCGATAAGGCCTTCAATAGTAGTCAGTACAGGGCTCCAAGTTTTATGAAATGATCTCATCGAACCTTTAAGAGAATGTCTAATTTTTTCAAGGTGGATGGATTGCAATACCTCTCTCATCCAATCGTCATGTGATGGAGGATAAGCATGCTTCCATTTAAGGAGGATGGCATGCCTGGCCAGCAAAGTATAAAGGCAATGACGCAGTGCGCTGTAGCTGGCCTGGTATACATGTGATTGGGGAAAGGCCGAACAGGACAGTCAAGGAATTAGGGACAAAAGGGTAATTGAGGGCCTGTGAGAGAGTTCTGAAAATGTCGGACCAATAAAAAATTGGGCAATTCTGAAAATGTCATGCAATTCTGAAAACCGGGCAATGTCTGATAGCACCGGGCATGACCAGAACATGTGAAGATGATCGGCTGGGGATTGTCTGCATCTGTTACAGGCATCACTTCTGTTAGGAAGATTTTTAGTCAGTCTGGCATTAGTGAAATGGGCTCTGTGAAGCACTTTACATTGCATTAGGGCGTGTCTAGCACAAATAGATGAAGAGTGAACTAAACTGAGAATGTTTTTCCACTGGTCCTCGGAAATGTCAATGCCCAAATCTTGCTTCCACGTTAGCTTAATGGGAGTCAATCGGAGAAGGGGTTAAGGAGATTATTTTACCATAAATGGTTAAAATCAGTCGTCTTTGACCAGAGTCGAAAGTGAGAATTGAATCAATTACTGATTTGGGTGGACGATTGGGAAAATAACTTTTGAATAAAGTGCCTCACTTGGAAAAACCCCCGAAAAAGATGACTATTAGGAAGGTTAAATTTAACTGAGAAAGAGGAGAAGACTTCGTTTTCATACAGGTCGTTTAGAGTAGCGAGACCCATAGCTGCCCAAATATCAAAGAAGCTGTCTGCAAGGGATGGGGAAAATAAGTGATTATTTGAAATTGGCATATGAATCGATGCTCTATGTAGACCAAATTGTTTTCTGAATTGATGCCAAATCTTAATAGTATTAATAACTAATTGCTCTAGATTTTGTGTACCCCAAGGGGAAGCTGGGAGCGGATATTAGAAAGTAAATAACGAGAGGAAGATATCTCTATATGCACCCACGGCGGACTAGAGGCACAACTTTTAAGGGCAACCCAATATAGTAATTTATAAATGTTACATGCCCAAAAGTAGTATCGAAAATTTGGCAGAGCTAAACCCCCTTCAGATTTGGGAAGCTGAAGAACTGACTCCCTGACTAAGACTTTTTCTATGTAACAAAATGCTTATTTCTCTCAAATATTGTTCACAAATCTGTCTAAATCTGTGTTAGTGAGCACTTCTCCTTTGCTGAGATAATCCATCCACCTCACAGGAGTGGCATATCAAGATGCTGATTAGACAGCATGATTATTGCACAGGTGTGCCTTAGGCTGGCCACAATAAAAGGCCACTCTAAAAACCGTCTCAGGGAAGCTCATCTGCATGCTCGTCGTCCTCATCGGGGTCTCGACCTGACTGCAGTTCGACGTCGTAACTGACTTGTGTGGGTAAATGCTCACATTCTATGGCGTCTGGCACTTTGGAGAGGTGTTCTCTTCACGGATGAATCTCGGTTTTCACTGTACAGGACAGATGGCAGACAGCGTGTATGGTGTCGTGTGGGTGAGCGGTTTGCTGATGTCAACGTTGTGAATCGAGTGGGCCATGGTGGCGGTGAGGTTATGGCATGGGCAGGCGTATGTTATAGACAACGAACACAGGTGCATTTTCAGATTCAGATTCACTTTATTGTCATTGACAGAATACAAGTACAGAGCCAATGGAACATAGTTAGCATCTGACCAGGAGTGCAAACAGTAGTAATAATTTAAAAAGAAACATTTCTAAAAAGCTAATAAAGTACAGTTGCAGAGACCAGCTCAATGCAATGTCTCAAAATTGGAGGTTGGAGTATATGTAACTGGCCAGTGACCACAGCAGTGCAAGATGGCATCAGATGGTAAAATACAAGAGAAAAGAAAATTATTGCCTCCTTTTCCCTTTTAAACAAGGTCTGAGTTAGATGTAGTGTTTCTCATGTTTAGTGTAGTGTTTAGTATCTTGACCGCAGATGGCCAAAAACTGTTCCTGAATCTGCTCGTGCGACAGCGAAAGCTCCTATATCGTCTCCCAGAATAGTCCATGGGTGGGATGAGAAGTGTCTTTGATAATGCATCTTACCCTTCGTAGGCATCGCTTAAGGTAAATGTCTTGCATCGAAGGCAATTTAGCACCAATAATATTTTGGGCCGTTTTGACCACACGATGGAGGGCTTTCTGGTCTGAGAAGTGCAGTTGCCATACCACACTGTGATGCAGGTGATGGTGGTATTTTGTGGTGGTATTTATGGTATTTTGAATGCACAGAGATACCGTGACGAGATCCTGAGGCGTTGTGCCATTCATCCACGACCATCACCTCATGTTGCAGCATGATAATGCACGGCCCCATGTTGCAAGGATCTGTACACAATTCCTCGAAGCTGAAAACATCCCAGTTCTTGCATGGCCAGCATACTCACCAGACATGTCATCCATTGAGCATGTTTGGGATGCTCTGGATCGGCGTATCCGACAGCGTGTTCCAGGTCCTGACAATATCCAGCAACTTCGCACAGCCATTGAAGAGGAGTGGACCAACATTACACAGGCCATAATCAACAACCTGATCAACTCTATGCGAAGGAGATGTGTTGCACTGCGTGAGGCAAATGGTGGTCACACCAGATACTGACTGGTTTTCGTAGCCCCCTCCGGGTAAAAGATAAACCTCACATATTTCAGCCTTTAAATCATTTTTATAAAAAGATAAATTAAATTGTAAACTGGCATTTACAATGCACATTAGCTTATCTTTTATTATTAATAGTAAAATTCGTTCCGATTTTCCCGTGGCATCTGTCATTGCTAAGCAACCATGCACTGCGCTCTCCACAACGACAAAGAAGTTTTAGTAGCTAATAGATTTCCACCACTGAAAAACGCTTGCTGTAGCTCTGCTAAGTTACAAGATTTATTTACGGAGAAGAGAAAAACACCCGTAGTGTTTGGGTGCACCCCCATCCTTCATGTTAACCGAGCTTTCACTGTCGTTACGGAAAGGGTTAGGCTGATGGTTGGTTCTTGTCACATGAACTGCGGTGCGCTTGCGGCATTCTGAAAAGTTGAGTGTTTCCAGGTGTTTTCATCTCGCGGCGCGGCTTAAAAATCGATACTTTCTTGGGGAAAAAAAATATCGATTTATATCGCAGAATCGATAAAATTGCTCAGCCCTAAAAACTGCACATTTTAAAGTGGGCTTTTATTGTGGCCAGCCTAAGCAACACCTGTGCAATAATCATACTGTCTAATCAGCATCTTGATAGGCCACACCTGTGAGGTGGATGGATTATCTCGGCAAAGGAGAAGTGCTCACTAACACAGATTTAGACAGATTTGTGAACAATATTTGAGAAAAATAGGCCTTTTGTGTACATAGAAAAAGTCTTAGATCTTTGAGTTCGGCTCATGAAAAATGGGGGCAAAAACATGTTGCGTTTATAATTTTGTTCAGTGTATTTGAATGTTTAAAGGACAACTCCGGCACAAAATGAACCTTTGGTCTAATAACACATTGGTGCCTAGTCAACCGTTCTCTGAGATTTGTTTACATGATAATCGAATGTAAAGTGTTTTATCTCTAAAATCTGTTTAGCTTATAACGCTAGTATATAGGGCATAGAGTAATGAAAAATAAAAATCGCTAGTTAATACCACTAACACGACTCAAAATAGCCCCACACTAACACAGTAACATAATGAGGGTCCCTACATGCAAACCGAAGCATTGAGAACTTTGTAAGTGTACAGACAGTTTAATAAGAAGATATTTTATAAAGGGACCCTCATGTAGGGACCCTCATTATGCTACTGTGTTAGTGTGGGGCTATTTTGAGCCTTGTTAGTGGTATTAAATAGCGATTTTTATTTTTCATTACTCTATGCCCTATATACTAGCGTTATAAGCTAAACAGTTTTTAGAGATACAACTCTTTATATTCGATTGTATCATGAAAACAAATCTCAGAGAACGGTAAGATGATGAGAACTGAAAACAAAAACTAACATGGTTACTGCTTTGTTTGTAGTGTTCATTTATGGTCATGCCATTTTGCTCACTAACCCCTCATTATGATAATTACTGTCAGACTCTGCTTTCATATGCTGTAATATGAGAGCTTGCGATAAAGAGAATGTGTGCTGATGGGGCAGTGATGGGCTGAACTGCTGACTCATGTTTGGCATTAAAGAATGATCGTCCCCATAGGGTCTTAATGAGTGATGTGGCATAGGGCTTCTATGACCCTCTGCAAGCTGTCCATGAATCACAAGGATTGTTGCTTGTGCATCTTATTTACAAATGAATGGGGCTCATTATTTAACTGTCTGGATTCATAATGGATGTGTCAGTTCTTCTGAGAGGGTAATGTAATTTGACATTTTAAAGAGACATTTATCACAGGTAGCATCAACATGCGCTTAGAGAGATTCATAAAACAGATTGTTATTGCCTTGTTTTTGGAGATATGTTTCAAATAGAGCTGTCAATTGATAATTAATTATATAATCATTTCATATGTCACTATTTGCTGAGAAGAAATACAGAAGCTAAATACATTATTAAAACGGGCCATAAAGCATTGAAAAAAGTACTGTCTTTAGTAGTTAAAATAGTTAATTTATCTGAACATGCGCAGTCTGGGGCCTTTGCCATTTCAACAACATAAAAAAGTGTTCTCAAAAGATGGTTGACTAAGATAATTTTTACTCTCATTTTTGAGATATTCTAGGAGAGTTTCAGAGGTTCTGCTTCGTTTGCACATGGCTCCCAAAATTGCTTATGGTGTTCATTTAATTTCTCACATGTTTCAGCTGTACTTGTTGAGCTGTTAGTCAGATGGAGTATGTCTCGCTGAGCACAGGGTGGGTGATTGTGTGTTGAATGCTGACTGCTGGCCCAGTGCTTCTTCTGTCAACTTTAATCTTGTAGTGTCTGTACTCGTTGTCCCCACAGCGCACTGCTTGTCCGCAGAGTGATGTCATTTGTCCTGACTTGCTGTCCCTTAGAGACAGTGGGACAGAAACACCAGTAGAGTTTTGGGCTTTCTCTTTTGGTTCTTTCTGAAACTTACTTTTTGGCCTCCCTATTTTGATGTGCATATAGTGTCCGGCAATTATTATTTTTTTTACAGTCTTTGTTACACGTTACATGTAAATTATGCATGATTGCAAGCAGCTAGCCCTTATCCAAACCTAGTCTAATCCTAGGGCCTATAGTAAATGCATGTTATATTACTCAGTACTTAAAGTCTCCCTGTGGTGAAAATCAAGCTTTTAATGTTGTTTATATGTCTATGTGGTGTTTTTAATATTTTTTTAATACAAACCATTGTTACAAATTCACAAGTCAACACCATTGCGGAGTATTTACTCCTTAAAACTGCAGTGAACCAAAGACAGTCTCAAAATCGCGGTTTGAAATCGCTGGTGTTTCAGACGTCACAAACTACCTTTTAACCAATCACATCCATGTGTGATCGTCAATGAGTGGATCTCCGAGCTGGTGGAGGCGGGGTTAATTTGCATCTTCATAGAATTGCATACTAAATTGGGCAAGGGTGTAGAGGTACATTCAAGCTATTTTAAGGCATGAATATTTTTTTTCCAAGGAAAAAAAATTTAAATATGTAATTTTGGTGTTGGAGATTTATGGGATAAAATTATTGACTGCAGTGGGACTTTAAATGGATAATTACACTGTAACAAGAACACCTTAAAATAAAGTGTAACATAGTGTTTAAAATTACCCTTTTGGTACATTTGCTAATAATGGGTACATTTAGAAAATCTATCAGTCATAAGTTTTTATTGGCCATGAAACTATTTTTCATATTATTTCCCTAAATTATAATTCTATACATATGACCATGAATTTAATTTGCTGTTATTTAAAGTTTTTTGTTTTTATTGTGATTAAAAATCTTATACCAGTAGAGTATAAAATATTGATGGTGTTTGAAATTCTGTGGTTATTACATGCGTATGTGTAGGTTATTTAGATAAATCCCAAATAAACAATTACTTCTATTTCAAATTCAAAACCTCTTTTAGAAAAACATAAAAAAAAAAATGTTTTATGTCTGTGATTTTCAGCTGTATGCTGTGCAGAGGTGGAGGAGCGGTTGATAAACTATTTACTCTCCCCTGACCGATACAACAAGCTGATCCGGCCGGCGATCAACAAGAGCCAGCAGGTCACCATTGCAATCCAAGTGTCCCTTGCCCAGCTCATCAGTGTGGTGGGTTGAAACGTGAAAAGCTGCCTCACATTGCTTTTTTGATCATATCAATGTTATATGTTAATGTTTATATTTCAGAATGAAAGAGAGCAGATCATGACGACAAACTGTTGGCTTACTCAGGTATGAGCAGTGGAACTTTTTGTGTTTGGGTAGTATTTTCTTTTCAAAATAAAAGTCTAAGGCGTGTGTTTTTTGCAGGTATGGAATGATTACCGGTTGATGTGG
This sequence comes from Tiaroga cobitis, assembly GCA_030578255.1. Classification (NCBI taxonomy): domain Eukaryota; kingdom Metazoa; phylum Chordata; class Actinopteri; order Cypriniformes; family Leuciscidae; genus Tiaroga; species Tiaroga cobitis. The sequence goes on along the minus strand of CM060604.1, from coordinate 14,400,717 downwards.
GATCCAGAGGAGTATGAAGGGATCAGGAAAGTCCGCCTTCCTTCCCAGCATATATGGCTGCCTGACATTGTCCTGTACAACAAGTGAGAAACTTTCTGGCACTTAAAGTACACCATGGTATTTTGTTCTGATTTTATTTGAACTTGTTAACACTTAAAGGTGCAGTGTGTATTTTTTAGCGACATCTAGGGGTTCGGTTGCGAGTTGCACTAAGGGCTCAGCACTGCTCACCCCTCCCTTTCGAAGAAGCTACGGTGGCTAAAATGGGACAAACATTTCGTCGTCTGAGACAGCAGAGAATAGCCAGAGTAAGCCAAGAGTGTGTAACATTGTCACTGTTTCTGTACCACAATCCATTATAAACCACATCATGGATAAAGTTTACAAAGCCATAGTCAGGTGAGGGTCAAGGGTCTTAATATATAATATAATAATAGTATTCAGCTGATTGTCTCACAAACGCTACCAGCAAATTTCTCCCCACATAGCAAACCCATAATACAGCGAGGGGGAAGAACCGACATGAAACTATGCAACTATATAATTTTTCTAACGGTAGTAAAAGTTTAGCTGGCTAATATGAGCTGTTATGCTGTAGGGCTGTGGCTGAGCTGGTTAAAGCGCAAAGCATTGTCTAAACTCGACGCGTCCGCATGAGCCCAAAGATGAGCCCGCATGACCCTGCATGACCTCCGCATCCCCTAGACACCATTTACTACACAATAGGCTTTTTTCCTCTGATTTTGAAAACTCTTCGCGATCGACTTAAAATGCTTCCAAGATCGACTTGTCGACCGCGATCGACGGGTTGGTGATTCCTGTAACATACTGTTTTACGGTCAATGACAAGAGTACTAATCAGCTTTCTCATGAACGTAACCAGCACATTTATCCCCACATAGCAAAGCCATAACACAGCGAGGGAGAAGAATTAAGTTACATGAAACAATCCAACTACATATTTTACACCACTAAAAGTCACTACTCACGGTGTCTATGGCTAGCTTCTAGCTCTCTGAGGCTTCTCTTTCAAGGTAGTGATGAAACGCACTATGTAGCGCTGTTTGTTCGCTGTCGGCTACGGTCAGTGTTGGGCAAGTTACTTTTTAAAAAGTAATTAGTTACAGTTACTAGTTACTTCTTCCAAAAAGTGACTAAATTAGTTACTCAGTTACAAATTTTAAAAGTAACTAGTTACTTAAGAAAGTAACTATTGGGTTACTTTCAAGTAAAATTACATTATAAATGCTCAAATGTGACCTCACCTCTACCCCTCTTTAACGGAACTTAAAATACATGTGCATGTTCAATTATTTATGATAAATCTGAACATTATAATGAAATGGACACTTAATACAATACATTATGAATTTAGTTTCTTGAAGGAAAAAGTAATGTCTATACTTCCATTTAGAGAAGGCTACTTTTGGATTATTTGGGCTCGTCGCCATACCTGTCTCTCGTTGACTGACTGGCTTGTGTTGTTCCTTGTGTGTCCTGTCCTGTCCGACTATGCGTTATGATGGGTTGTTCGCAATTCATGAGCGTTAGCCGTGATGATGGATCGTTCGCGAATGAGCGTTAGTGATGATGGATCGGCTCGTTCGCGAATGAGCTTTTGATGGGTCGTTCGCGATTCGCGAATGAGCCGACTCTAAGAGCCGGCTCTTTTAGGTGAACGTCGGGAGCTGGCTCGCATATCTGAAGAGCCGACTCTATTTTTACAAATTTAGCCTATAGAAATTAAATAATTATGTAATAAAAATTTAAATATTATAGTCAAAGTCATTTAAAGTGCCGTTTGTGAGCCAAAAGAGCCGGCTCTTTTCAGTGAGCTGAGTCAAAAGAGCCGATTGTCCATCACTACTATGCGTGCTTTCGAACACCCGCCCAACTCTACCTCTGGTACCTCAACGGTTCCACCTGACCAAGTGCCGAGGTGTCCATGAGCAAGACACCTAACCCCAGCTGCTCCCGACGAGCTGGATGGCGCCTTGCACGGCTGACACCGCCGTCGGTGTATGAATGAGTGAGTGAATGGGTGAATGTGAGGCAAATTGTAAAGCGCTTTGTTGGCCATTGGGTCTGTGAAAGCGCTATATAAATGCAGTCCATTTACCATTTACCATTTACCTCAGCCAATCGTCAGCATTTATGCGCTTGTCTCGTGCTCTGCCCACTAACCAAGGAAGAACAGTAAAAAAAGTATTTGCCTCTCGCTCAGAGATCTAGTTGGTCTGATGAAAAAAACTCAGCTTCATCAGTTATAGTAACACGCCGCATTTTTTGGCAGTAACGGTAACGGCGTTATTAAGATGAGAAGAGTAATCAATTAGATTACTCGTTACTGGAAAAAGTAATGCCGTTATTCCCATCACTGGCTACGGTAGAAACCTGACGTCACAATATGTCGACCTTCATAGAAGGGGGTGCCCGCGGTTATGTAGAAATAAATGTCTCATTCTAAGGTAATAAAAACATTATGGTTTATTAAGTAAGTTCTTTATACACCACTGAAAACATAGTTATGGATGTCATATTGCATTTCTGTTAATAGATACTTTTACACATTGCACCTTTAAAGAGACAATTCACCCAAAAATGAAAATTCTGTCATCATTTACTTTACACTCATGTCATTCTAAACCTGAATTACTTTCTTCTACGGAAAAACTGTTGCGAATTTTTCACACGGCACTTAATCCCGAGTTATTGTTGTTCTATAAACTGCCTTTAACCCCGGGTAAAGGAACGTTTCACAATTGTAATTTAGAAGCGGGGTTAGCACCGCTTTTTACCCTGGGTTATGAAACCCCGCTCCAGAGTAGTGTTAGCACTGCTTTTGTGTTATCCATGTGCTGTGGACAGTCAGGGAAACATAGCATGTTGTATAAACAGTAGTTTCTGTGTTTGAGGGGAAAAATGGCGACAGAAAACATGACAATTGGACTGAAGAAGAGACCGTTTCATTCTTACCTTTATAGACCCAGGGTTAACTATTTAAATTGTGAAAAGCCCTAAAGTCAGTGGGATCAAAAACCACACTGGACCTCATTGACTTTCATTTGTTTGGGCAAAAAAAATAAGTCATTTTCAAAACATCTGTTGTGTGCTGCTGAACTATCTCTTTATATAATTTAGAAGAGGTTTTATTTATGCAAAGGTTGAATCCTTATAAAAAATACAGGTGGCAGCAGGTGACTTATTTTGTAATCTTTTTACAATGCTGCATCGACGCAGGATTTGGGCAGGGTTTAACTTTTTCCAAGGACAGTTATTGCTTTAATCTCAGGAACTGAGACAGAGATTAGAATGACAGAGTTTTTTGTATGATGATGAGCTGGCACTCGGGATAATAGTATCAGCTTTGAGTTTCACCTTTATTATGCACTTTATCATTCACAAAGGCAAAATAGGATACTTAGCTTTTTTCAAATTTAAAACAACAAATTTAAAACAATGTGTTTGTCATTTTTAGTGCTGATGGGACATATGAAGTGTCTTTCTACTCCAATGCAGTCGTGTCAAATAATGGTGAGGTTGCCTGGCTACCACCAGCCATTTATAAGAGTGCCTGTAAAATTGAGGTCCGGGACTTTCCCTTTGACCAGCAAAACTGCACACTCAAGTTCCGCTCATGGACTTATGACCACACAGAAATCGACCTCATCTTGCTGTCAGACTTTGCCAGTCGAGATGACTTCAAGCCAAGCGGTGAGTGGGATATTGTCTCCTTACCTGGTCGCAAAAACGAAGACCCTAATGACATCACGTATTTGGATATAACTTACGATTTTATCATCAGACGCAAACCTCTGTTCTACACCATTAACCTAATCATCCCCTGTGTTCTTATCACTTCACTGGCCATCTTAGTTTTTTACCTACCATCAGACTGTGGGGAGAAGATGACTTTGTGTATTTCTGTTCTTCTGGCCTTAACTGTGTTCCTCTTACTGATTTCCAAAATCGTACCTCCGACCTCACTCGCTGTGCCCCTCATTGGAAAGTACTTGATGTTTGCAATGGTGTTGGTGACTTTTTCAATTGTTACAAGTGTGTGTGTGCTAAACGTGCACCATCGGTCCCCAAGCACACACAATATGCCCAAGTGGGTCAAATACTACTTCCTGAGCCGTTTACCTGATTTCCTCTTCATGCGACGACCAGGAGAGTCCAACAAACGAGAGAAATTTCGCATGAAGCACGAGCAGTGCTCTTCATCTGATCTCCCAGCAAAAAGTGAGACTGATGAGACTGATTCTACCTTCTTTGTCAATGAAGATTCTGCCAAACACATTGTTTGGAGACCTGGAGAGTTGCAGGAAAACACAGAGTTTCGTAAGAGAATGGCAGTACAGTGCCCTGTGGACATCGGGGAGGCTGTGAAGGGTGTTCGATACATTGCTGACAAGATGAAGAGTGAGGATGATGATGAAGGGGTGAGTGCTGGATTGGCTTTCACTCAAATATACTGAAAAAAAGAAGGATCAATGGACCAAATTAAGTTGAGGACATCTGTTCTCAGCGATTTAAACTAATAATAATATATATATATACATACAGTCATGCTCAGAATTAATGGCACCCTTGGTAAATATGATCAAAACTGGCTGTAAAAAATAAATCTGCTTAATTTATCCTTTTGATCTTTCATTCAAAAAATTGGCAAAAATGGAACCTTTCATTGAAGTAAAAGAATTGAAAAGGGGGGGGGGGGGGGGGATCACATTATGAAATAAATGTTTTTCTCCAAAACACGTTAATTCTGAGCACGACTGTATATATATATATATATACACACACACACACACGTTTTATATATATATATATATATATATATATATATATATATATATATATATATATATATATATATATATATATATAATACAAATATATTTTATTTTATATATGTGTAAAATAAAAATATATTAAATAAACATATATTTTTACATTTTATATATATATATATATATTACACACACATATATTCATCTGTTTGAATATATACACTCACCTAAAGGATTATTAGGAACACTATACTAATACTGTGTTTGACCCCCTTTGACCTTCAGAACTGCCTTAATTCTACGTGGCATTGATTCAACAAGGTGCTGAAAGCATTCTCTAGAAATGTTGGCCCATATTGATATGATAGCATCTTGCAGTAGAGGGCACGAAGCTCCCGTTCCACCACATCCCAAAGATGCTCTATTGGGTTGAGATCTGGTGGCTGTGGGGGCCATTTTAGTACAGTGAACTCATTGTCATGTTCAAGAAACCAATTTGAAATGATTCGAGCTTTGTGACATGGTGCATTATCCTGCTGGAAGTAGCCATCAGAGGATGGGTACGTGGTGGCCATAAAGGGATGGACATGGTCAGAAACAATGCTCAGGTAGGCTGTGGCATTTAAACGATGACCAATTGGCACTAAGGGGCCTAAAGTGTGCCAAGAAAACATCCCCCACACCATTACACCACCACCACCAGCCTGCACAGTGGTAACAAGGCATGATGGATCCATGTTCTCATTCTGTTTACGCCAAATTCTCTACTCTACCATCTAAATGTCTCAACAGAAATCGAGACTCATCAGACCAGGCAACATTTTTCCAGTCTTCAATTGTCCAATTTTGGTGAGCTCTTGCAAATGGTAGCCTCTTTTTCCTATTTGTAGTGGAGATGAGTGGTACCCGGTGGGGTCTTCTGCTGTTGTAGCCCATCCGCCTCAAGGTTGTGCGTGTTGTGGCTTCACAAATGCTTTGCTGCATACCTCGGTTGTAACGAGTGGTTATTTCAGTCAAAGTTGCTCTTCTATCAGCTTGAATCAGTCGGCCCATTCTCCTCTGACCTCTAGCATCAACAAGGCATTTTCGCCCACAGGACTGCCGCATACTGGATGTTTTTCTCTTTTCACACCATTCTTTGTAAACCCTAGAAATGGTTGTGCGTGAAAATCCCAGTAACTGAGCAGATTGTGAAATACTCGGCCCGGCACCAAAAACCATGCCACGCTCCACACTGCTTAAATCACCTTTCTTTCCCATTCTGACATTCAGTTTGGAGTTCAGGAGATTGTCTTGAGCAGGACCACACCCTTAAATGCATTGAAGCAACTGCCATGTGATTGGTTGATTAGATAATTGCATTAATGAGAAATTGAACAGGTGTTCCTAATAATACTTTAGGTGAGTGTATATGTGTGAATGTATGTATGTGGGCAAATTTAGATATTTTGGTATGCTAGCAAATTAACTACAATTTTACAACAACCACCCAATGAAGTTAAGTGTCATATAAAAAAAGAATTGTTTTGCAGTAGCTCCTTGTAATTAACTAGATTGAAAAAACAGCAAAAGAGTGTGAGTAAGTTACACAAACTTGAAAATGTCTGCAAAATTAATTCCTGGTTTTGGTGCATACCTCATATATATGCTAAATAATAATCAACACTATAACATGGGCACTACTAAACAATACAAATAATTTCTTTTGAGTTTTTCTGATACATGTATTTCAGAAATGAATTCAAATTAATAAGTGCATATTCTATCTTTCTCACAGATTGTCGAGGACTGGAAATACGTGGCTATGGTGATTGACCGTCTGTTTCTCTGGATCTTTGTTTTAGTGTGTGTTACAGGAACCCTCGGCCTCTTTACGCAGCCGCTCTTCAAGAGCTATAACACACCCGCCACTGATGATTTGTAGATCACATAAAGTCAGACCAGCTTCAACCCAACCCACATTATGTTTATTTTCAGTGCATTCCCCACAACCCAGACTTATCATGAACTTGACATGACATCCTGCTTATTTTAGTAAATACTGTAGCAAACCGAACAATGGACTTTAAACCTGACACATTTCATGAAGCGTTAAGCTCTGTGTACCATTCAATGCACAATGACACAAAGTTCTTAGATGGCGTTGAGTCAGAGCACAATACTGGACACACACTGAATATTTATCTGCCTCTAACACTGACCCGAACTCAAAAACCCTTCAGAGCTGTCATTCATCCACAACATTTTAGCCCTAGAGGCCTCAGCATTCTCTAACCTCTCATAGAAAATAACTCCCCAAATCCCAAAATGGCTCCAAACCAACACTCCTCTTGACTTGATTTGTCAAAACTGTTTTTCTGAAACGTATTCTAATTTTCAGTAATTCTCAGAAATGTTCATGTGCAGGATGAGAAACTCATTATAGACCTGAAACACGTTGTGCTTTGGGGTCTATATGACCCCAATCGACTTTTCCAAAGTAAATAAACATGGTTCCCTTCATCTTAGTTGCATAAAATTGTGTCACTTTTCCTACATTATCTATATATACACACACAAAAAAACTGGGCTTGATTCGGTTGTTCTAAAGGTATGTAAAAAAAAAAGTCACACTCATGACCTTTGGGGTCAATATGACCCCACATTGAAATGAATGGGAAAATCGGAAAAAAAATGTTTTTTATTTTTCATTTGTAAAAAAAAAAAAATTAATCCAGAATAAATCTGAAAATTTCTATACCACAATGAAGTCCTGGTACTAGAGCACAAATGCAATGTGGAACGAACATGATCACTTGCACACACACGTGCACACGCAAATAAACACACACACCGGTGTGACTCCAATAGAAAGCCTTTTTATAGAAATTGGCAAATAAAATCAATAATTCCAGCATAAATCTGAAAATTCTCACACATAAATGAAGGCCTGGTACTAGATCACTAATACAATGTGGAATGAACATTTTCACACACACATGTGCGCCCACACAGACAGAGACACAAATACACACACAGATAGAGACAGGTGTGACTGCAATAGAGAGCATTTTTATAGAAATTGGGCAATAAAATTAATAATTTCTGCATAAATCTAAAAAAATTCACACACAAATGATGGTATGGTATGAGAGCACAAATGCAATATGGAAAGAACATGACTACACACATATCACACACACAGAGAGACACACACAAACAAACAGGTGTGACTGCAAAAGAGAGCATTTTTATCGAAATTGGCAAAAAAAATCAATAATTCCAGCATGAATCTAAAAATGTCCACACATAAATAAAGGGCCTGGCATTGGAGCAAAAAAACAATGTGGAATGAGCATGATTACACACACACATGCACGTGCGCACACACAAACACACACAGACACACAGGTGTGTTTACCCTTCACTGTTCCTATCCGGCTATAGCGTTTTGTTTTTTGTTTATATTTACTTTTTAAAAATTAATTTCTTATTCTAAAGTTAATCATTTTATAAATTTCAATTTTTGAAATATGTAATTGCAATCAAGTATTTTCTTTTAGTGGCAACTTATGTGGCATTATTGCAAATTTATTTGGCATTACTGCAAATTTATAAAACATTATTGCAATAACAAAATACTTCAAAAGACCTCAAACAACAACAAAAATAATTCTAAACTTTGACAAAATACTGATATAATGTATTTTAAATGTTTAAATATATATATTCATAACAAAAGCTGTTATAAGAGCAGTGAATCACATCCAGAAAAATGAATGGATCTCTATGGGGCCTCTGCTGGAAGTATATGGTAATTACACTTTCTGGCTAAAACTATATTATCTACAAAAAAACATCTAACCAGCAGATGGCAGAATTATGCATCTAACACCTAGATCAATATCCAGAAACAACTCATATTTAAATTTGATCATCATTAATGTGTTTTTTTCATAAAAATGTAATATTTCATATTTATGCTAATGCTGTAGTTGAGGAATTCTGCAGTAAATAGGTAAAAAAGTACTTCATATCCCCCAAAACACAGCATAAAAATATAGATGAGAAGTAAACGAAAAAAATGATATATAATTTGTATTATTAAAATTTGTATTTTTTGTACAATAACTGTATGCATCTTTGGGGTCATATAGACCCCAAATGCACTGAGTGTAAACAGGAAACTAAGAGCATATAAGGGTTAAGATGTTTTGATGCAGCAAGACTACAGTATATACTGTATTTAAAAAAAGTCAATCCTAGCTCAATAGCGACGTGGCTATAATAATAATAATAATAACAATAAGCTGTTTACTGGAACAGATTTCACACCTGTACACACATGCATGGACCGTTCTTTAACACACATTTTCAAGACCCCCCCCCCCCCCCCCCCCCCCCCCATTATACTGGGTTTAAAAGTTACATAGGCAGCTTCTTGCATTAGCATTTTGATTGACATATTTACAGACAGATTTTTGAACGTGCTGTCATTGGAATTACTGATGAGTGCTTAACATATAATTATCATGTCATTTTATTATGATGATTATGTGATATATTAAGAAAAGTAAATTAAAACCATACAAAATTGTGTCATGTTTGCGCTTTTATTTACGTACATTTTACTGCTGATGTGTAGTATGCATATAATTAATTTATCTTTAGTCATAAGGGCAAGGAAAAATCTCTTCAGGTAATTTGGTAACACTTTACAATAAGGTTTCATTTGTTCACTTGAACTAACCACGAACAGTTTTTCTACAGCATTTATTAATCTGTACACTTAACAATAAGGTTCATTAGTTAACATTAGTTAACTACCTTAGTTAACATGAACTAAGAATAAACAATACTTCTAAAGCATTTATTAATCTTAGTTAATATTAGTTTCAACATTTACTAATACATTATTAAACCAAAGGTTGTATTTGTTAACATTAGTTAATGCACTGTGAAGTAACATGAACAAACAATGAACCACTGTATTTTTATGAACTAACATTAACAAAGATGAATAAATACTGTAACAAATGTATTGCTCATTGTTAGTTCATGTTAGTTAATACATTACGTCGCTGCCCGATGAAACTCACGTATGTCCAAAACGGTTACTTTTCAGGAAGTGAAAAAAAACACCGTAATTTCACAGCTGTTGAACGTAGCGTTGTAATACTTGGTATGGCATCTTTAAATGTAACCATATTCTTGCCAGTGTAATGATATAATCCACATTTGACCAAAATCGAGTTTAAATGGACATACGTGCATATTTTACAGTAACGGTGGTCGATACGCGTTCTTCCGATCATTAATTAGAATGACCAAGTCGCGTTTCAGATGACAGATGAATAGGCTACGCTCAGTTTATTAAGGCGAGACACGGCAGGCAAAAACATCGTTTTTTTTTCACCAGTCAATTTTGAGATTTTGGGATATTTGTCTTCAATAACATGTCTTCTTTCAGACTTGTGGTGAAAAAAAGTCTGAAATACACATTTAGGTCTTTCTTTTACTACAATTTGTCTGTTTGCGTCTGTAGATTTCTCATAAATTCATCAAAAGTTGTCGTTATAAATCATCCCTCTGCTCCGCTATAATTTGATCAGTTTGACTAAAAAAAAAAAGTATAAATCTTATCAATGAGACCAAGTTTATTTACATACTAGCAAGCAAGCTAATCTGTGAAGAACTAAGTAAGCCTGTGGACAATTACTTCATCTAGACCATTTACCGGTAAATAACAGTTGTGAATATATAATAAACTTGAGAACAGTTGTCAAAAACAAACGTTTGCTGATACTTTACCTCACAGTGTTAGCTATTCGGCTATCCAATGCTGAGCTTCCAGAGACGAACTTCCCGAGACCGGCGAGATGCCTCCACAGGGCGGGAGATACGCGGCGTGATTGACAGCTTTGACAGCAAATGGATATACGTGGAAATCAGATGACATGATTTCACAACTTTGCATTGGTCATTTAGATAATGGGAAGCATACTGTATACGGAAATGAACCTGGACATTCTATCCATCGAAAAATAAAAAAATCGGCAAAATGGACATACGCGGTTTTCATCGGACAGCGAATGAACCTTATTGTAAAGTGTTACCGATTAATCTTTGTTAATGTTAATTTCAACATTTACGAATATATTTGTAAATGTTATGTAATAATACATTTGTATCGAAAGTTGCGACTGGTAACATTAGCTAGTGCACTGCGAACTAACATGAACATTAACTTTTCAGTTTGACAAGCAAAATAATCAGTCTTTTTTAATACTGTGCTAAATACACAGGTGTTATAAAACCATAAAATAACACTAGAAAAGAGAATCTGTTAAAACAATGTTTTTTTTTCTGTGCTTCCACATGACTGCTTTTAACACTACACTAGTAAATAAAAAACGAATCGGTTACCTAACGTAACCTCGGTTCTCTCTAGAAGAGGGAACGAGTATTGCGTAAGCTAGCTTACGCTACGGGAAAGATTCATCTTTGCTGAGATTTTGAAGCCAAAAAATTATTTCATAATTTGTATCCATGCACAACGCAGTTCCTCTGCGGCAGACCTAGAGCAGGCTAGCTAGCAGCTCATTGGTTCGCTCAGAGAGAACTGCTTAAGCCTATGGGAAAGCGGGGCTGAACCCGCTGCCAATGAGAGGCGCACGCGCGCTCATTGCATCATGGCCAGCCAGAATGGGTGTGGCTATGGTGTATATAACAGTCTCTCCCAGGCTTATATGTTGATTTATTTCAGCGTGAAGCGAAACGCTAGTAGCGCAAGCACGGCCGGGAACGCAATACTCGTTCCCTCTTCTAGAGAGAACCGAGGTTACGTTAGGTAACCGATTCGTTCTCTTACGAGAGGTTCTCTCGTATTGCGTAAGCTAGCTTACGATACGGGAACACCTGGTCAACGCCGTGCGCGCTATGAATCCACTCATGAATCCCAGGGTGATACCGGGGGATTTTTAACGTGGAGTGAATGTAATATGAGGCCAGCAGAGCGGGCACATGAAGTGTATACATAAGCATTTTAGGAGAGCACAAGGGGCGAACCGGTTGTGTGAGGGACTCCCAGTAATGCAGCTTCTAGGGAGCTGGTCTTTTAGACAGCTAGTAATTTTGCCTGCAAGGCGGGAACTTCCAAGTTGTAAAATCTGACAAAAGTGGACGGGGAGGCCCATCCCGCAGCCACACAAATGTCATGAATGGAAATTCCACAGGACCATGCCCACGATGAGGCCATGCCTCTAGTGGAGTGCGCCCTGATGCCCAGAGGGCAGGGCAGGCATTTAGATGCGTAAGCAGAGGCGATAGCGTCCACTATCCATCTAGACAGTGTCTGTTTAGAGGCGCCCAGACCTCTGGTGCGCCCCCCAGACGACACGAAAAGCTGCTCAGCGCGTCTGAACGCGGCAGCGCGCGTAGTGTACAACCTCAGAGCCCGCACCGGGCAGAGGAGATTGGCGTCGCGCTCACTATCGGATGAAGGCAGAGCCGATAGGGAAATAATCTGAGCCCTGAACGGGGTACCAATCGCCTTCGGGACATAGCCATGCCTAGGTTTGAGAATGACAACAGAATCATTCGGTCCAAACTCAAGACACGCGGCGCTGGATGAGAGCGCGTGAAGATCCCCCACGCGTTTTACTGAAGACAGAGCCGTCAGAAAAACGGTTTTGAGCGAGAGGTATTTACATTTACATTTAGTCATTTAGCTGACGCTTTTATCCAAAGCGACTTACAATTGCTCAGAGGTCGCACGCCTCTGGAGCAACTAGGGGTTAAGTGTCTTGCTCAGGGACACATTGGTGTCTCACAGTGGATTCGAACCCGGGTCTCTCACACCAAAGGCATGTGTCTTATCCACTGCGCCATCACCACCCCCGGTGAAATAGGTCTGTGGACCTATTTCAGGTCCACAGACTCGAGCGGTTCGAACGGGGGTGCTTTCATAGCTTCGAGGACTATAGAAAGATCCCAGATAGGAACCGAAGGGGGCCGCGGAGGGTTCATCCTCTTAGCTCCTCTGAGGAAGCGGATGACTAACTCGTCTTTGCCCAGGGGCTGAGCGCGTCGGGGTTCAGAGAACGCTGCGACGGCTGCCACGTAAACCTTGAGAGTGGAGGGGGACCTGCCCTTGTCCAGCATCTCTTGAAGGAACATTAGCAAAGACGGCACCTCGCATGACCGTGGGTCCAGATGTTTGTCGGTGCACCATTTTGAGAACACAGACCATTTAGACGCATAGAGCCTTCTCGTGGAAGGTGCTCTAGCCTGTATGATAGTGTTTCTTACTCCCTCTGGCAAATCGCTGAATAGTCGTTGATCACCCATGCATGTAGCGCCCAGCGCTGTGGATGGGGGTGCCAGATCGTGCCGCGAGCCTGAGAGAGGAGATCTGCTCTGACTGGGATGGGCCACGGGGCTGTCTTGATCCGTTCGGACAACAGCTGAGTGAGCTCCGGAACCCAATTCTGACTCTCCCAACGCGGAGCTATGAGGAGCACCGAGTGGCGTGTGTCCCTGATGAGCGAGCTCCGGAACCCAATTCTGACTCTCCCAACGCGGAGCTATGAGGAGCACCGAGTGGCGTGTGTCCCTGATCCTCTGAACTACCTGCGGTAACAGAGCGATCGGAGGGAATGCATAGAGCGGGTGGTGAGGCCATTCCTGGGCTAGCGCGTCCTCGCTCTTTGAAAAAAATATTGGGCAGTGAGCGTTCTCTTCTGACGCGAAGAGGTCCACCTCTGCTCTGCCTAATAGTCGCCACAGTATTTGGACCGTTTGTGTGTTCAGGGACCATTCTCCTGTGGAGATGAGGTTCCTGGACAGTATGTCTGGACCGTCGTTCAGATGGCCCGGCACATGCGTCGCTCTGAGCGAGAGCAGGTGGCTCTGAGACCAAACTAAAATGCGGCGTGTCAGTAGAAAGAGATTCTTGGATCTGACACCGCCCTGACGGTTGAGATAGGAGACCACAGCCATGTTGTCCGAACGGATCAAGACGTGGTGTCCCCGAATGAGCGAGAGGAAGCGCGAGAGCGCGTTCTCGACCGCAAGCATTTCCAGACAGTTTATGTGTAAGGGGCTTTCCTGAGTCGACCAATGGCCGAAGGCCGGTGAGCCCTCGCAGACTGCACCCCAACCCGTGTTGGATGCGTCTGTCGAGATGACTTTTCGGCGGGAAAAGGTCCCCATCGTGACGCCTTGTTGAAACCATTCTGCTACTGTCCACGGCTGCAGCGCCGTGAGACATGTCTGCGTAACCCTGATCAGCTGGCGGCCAGTGTTCCACGCGCGGTGGGGTACACGGCTGTTTAACCACAGCTGAAGCGGGCGCATGTGCAGAAGGCCCAGCTGAAGCACAGCGGAGGCTGAGCCCATGTAACCCAGCATCTTCTGAAAAGTTTTCAGAGGCGTGCGGGTGCTCATCTGAAACGAGGTGGCTAGACGCTGCACACTGCGCGCGCGCTGTGTGGACAGGCGAGCCGTCATCGTGACCGAGTTCAAATCTATTCCTAGAAAGGAAATCGATTGACTGGGTTGAAGGGAGCTCTTTGTCCAGTTGACAGAGAGACCCAGCATTTTCAGATGGTCGAGGAGAACTGCGCGGTGCGACAGAAGCTCCGTCCGTGATTGGGCCAAAATCAGCCAGTCGTCCAGATAATTCAATATGCGCAGCCCCTGACTCCGCAGGGGGGCGAGTGCCGTATCCATGCACTTCGTGAATGTACGGGGCGCCAGGGATAAGCCGAACGGGAGAACGGCGTATTGATAGACATGACCCTCGAAGGCGAAACGTAAGAATGGCCTGTGACGGGGATTTATCTGGATCTGAAAATAGGCGTCTTTCAGGTCTAGAGAGATGAACCAGTCTCCCTGGCGAACCTGCGCGAGGAGTTTCCTGGTAGTGAGCATCTTGAACGGTCTCTTCATGAGCGCTTTGTTCAAAGACCTGAGATCTAAAATCGGTTTGAGGCCGCCGTCTTTCTTGGGAACCAGAAAATAACGGCCGTAAAACCCCGACTCGGTCATAGATGGCGGGACTCTCTCTATGGCGCCCTTTTGCAACAGCGTCGCAATTTCTGAGCGGAGCGTGCCGGCGGCCAGCGGGCTGACAGTAGATTCAGGCCGAGCGCGCGCACGAGGCGGGCGGCAGCGAAACTGTAGCAGATAGCCGTTCTTTATAATGCTTAACACCCACGGGGAAATGCCTGGAATGGCTTCCCACGCTTTGGAGCATGCGGCTAGTGGCCGAATGGCTATATCGCCCTGATTGCTGTACATAGCGGGCTGGACACAGTGTGTGGGCGCGCTTTGAATGTGTGTAGAGGAGTCTATGGGCCGTGAAACAGAGCGAGCAGAGAGGGGACACGCGCACGGGCTCGTGGGCGTGTTTATGTTCTCTGATATTAGAGCGGGCTGTGCCCGTTTCATGTGATGGGGCTCTGAGAGAGACACGGGATATGTTATGCTTGTGTGTATGGGTGAACACATGATTGTGGGCACATTTTCTACACAACCGGCATATTTTCTCTTTTTGAGATTTCTCTGGGTAGCCGTAAAAACGGCTTTTTGACGCTCGCAAGCGGGCAGGGACACCGGCTTGTTTGTGGCGGTCAACACTACAGCAGTCGGCGAAACAACGGGGACTGGCAGAGGGCGAAGCTTTGACGGCGGTCCGGCCGCAGCGGGAGAGCGCCGTCGTTTTCTTAACTTTGCTAGGCAGACTTCTGATGATCAGGCTTCAGCGTGATTTTGGGTCGCGGGCCCCGTGGGGGCGGCGGTCTGCGGCAGCTGTCAGAACGAGAGCGAGGGCGGCCGCCCTGTCTGCGTTGGGCTGTTTGAGTCTGCGGAGGAGGGCGCTGTGGTGGAGCTCTGGCAGGAGGCTCGTGAGAGCGGCCTGCGGCAGAGCTAGCGCGCCGGGGCAGAAACAAATTCATGGCCTGGGTGGCTTTCTGGACCTCGGAAAAGCGATCGACGATTCCCGTGACAGCAGATCCAAAAAGGCCCGACGGGGAGAGGGATGCGTTTAGAAATGCGGCACGTTCAGCATCTCCCATGTCGGCGAGCGTGAGCCATAAGTGTCTTTCAGATACACACAGGCTGGCCATGCATCTTCCCAGAGCTTGTGCGGCGGCTTTAGTGGCGCGCAGGGCGAGGTCCGTAGCACTTCTCAGATCCGTGACAGCGGAGGAGGGGTTTCTACCGCTCTCGGCCCACTCACAGAGAATATCGCTCTGTAACACCTGGAGGACGGACATAGAGTGAAGCGCTGCGGCGGCCTGACCGGCGGCGGCATAGGCGCGAGCATGAAAACTTGAGGTCGCTCTGCACGCTTTCGACGGAAGCGTGGGGGAAGAACGCCATCTAGCAGAGGGCGGGCAGAGGTGTGTGGCGACCAAGTCCTCAACAGGCGGCATGGCTGAATATCCCTTTTCTGCGGCTCCGTCCACTGTGCGCAGCGAGGCGGATATATCCGAGCGGTTTCTCGCCGAGAGCGGGGCATTCCAGGACTTCGTCAGTTCAGCGTGAAGTTCAGGCAGGAATGGGGCGGCCCGGTTGCACGCGGGGGTCGAGCGCCGATGGAAAAAGCTGCCGTCCATCCGGTTCGGGGGCTGCTCGGGTGGAGGAGACCACTCGAGACCGAGGCGTTCGACGGCCTGTGAGAGGAGGCGCATTAGTTCCTCCTCTATTCCAGCGCGGATCCCCGCCGACTCTCTCGTGGATCCGAGAGATGACCACTCCTCACTGTCTGATGCAAGCAGTGAACATGAGTCCTTCTCCTCCGCGGCGTCATCGGAGGCGACAGAGCGGCCACTCGGCGGCAACTGTATGTCCAGCAGGGGCGGGGAGGGAGAGCGGGAAGCGGGAGGCGGCGGCGGCGGCCCGCATGGTTCCGCAGGGGGCTCCGGCGGCCTCTGGTCGCGGCGTTTCTTTTTCCGCGGCGAAGAAGGAGGCGGCGCGGGAGCGGATTGTGCTGCCCAGTGTCGTGCCCGCAGGGACGACAACGGCAGGCTCTCGCAGAAGTCGCATCCTCCATCCGCGAGGGCGAGTTCTGCGTGCTCGAGTCCCAGGCAGAGAGCGCAAATGACATGGCGGTCTCCATCCTCGAGAGGAGCGCGGCAAGGGAAAGGCGAGGCATCTTTACAAAGACGCTCGGCTCTTTTAGAAATACAGAGAAAAGGATACAGTCGTCGGATGGCGCTAGCTTGCAGGGCGGCTGAAGGTGGCGAAGACGGCCGGCTTCTTCAGGGTCCGGGAGCTCGCTAGAGTGATGCCTTCCCGACGGCGACGGCTTTCTCTCAGGACAGCAGAAGCGTGTAGCTCGCTGAAGATGAAATGAATCAACATATAAGCCTGGGAGAGACTGTTATATACACCATAGCCACGCCCATTCTGGCTGGCCATGATGCAATGAGCGCGCGGGCGCCTCTCATTGGCAGCGGGTTCAGCCCCGCTCTCCCATAGGCTTAAGCAGTTCTCTCTGAGCGAACCAATGAGCTGCTAGCTAGCCTGCTCTAGGTCTGCCGCAGAGGAACTGCGTTGTGCATGGATACAAATTATGAAATCATTTTTTGGCTTCAAAATCTCAGCAAAGATGAATCTTTCCCGTAGCCTAAGCTAGCTTACGCAATACGAGAGAACCTCTCGTAAGAGAACAAAGCATGCATCTGCAATGCAGAAGGGGGCCTTTTCACCTTCTCAGTACTTTAATCACCAATCCTTCCTGCTGTGGTTTAGGACTGTATTATTGCTGTATTTATTTCTCAGGACTCTTGAGATATTTTTAGTGTTTTTTCAGTGTTAACTCAACATGACTGTGGCTCTGCTGATCTGACAGGTGGCGACAGTGAAGTCAGGGAAGTGTGCAAATGGAAGCTGAGATGCATTATTTAAAGGAGTGTATGAATATTTAAGTCATTTTCCAGTCTGTTTTGCTGTCTTCTAAAGACAGCAGTCTATGTTCAGATGCATGCAGACATGCAGTGTGGATGAAGGAAGCTAATAGCACAGAATGTGAGTCAGCAACCATTAAAGCACAATGCCAAGTGCAACAATGCCAACGTAGACTTCACTTAACTTTGCTATTGCAATGCTGTTTCCTGATTGTATCAGTGCATTTTTGATTCCAACTGAGAGTTCTGATGTGTATCAGAAAATTTGACCATGTTTTTGTTATCCAGTGAAGTTTTTACCATGTACCGAATGATACAGAATAACATGCAATGGCGTGAGAGAAAAGTGACACAGACCCTCACGGAGGCCACAGCTGGTTCCAACTGGAGCAGAAAATCATCTGAGCTCAGACATTAAGCCATGAATGCTGAGGAGATATGTTTGCCTGAGCTGCTGCTTGGACTCAGTGTGAGTGTTTACACAAGAGACACCGCTGAGTTTTTATTTGAATTTGTCTGCAAGGTTGTTGTAAACAAACACTCTCTACACGAGTGCATATAACAAAAAGAAACATTAAAAAAATGTTTATACAAAACTGGCCAAAGCTGAAGAAAGGCTATTCTTATCATCAGCTGCAGCATAATATTACAACAAATGACATAGTGTTACCTAAGTGGTCAGTTGATATTCTTATTTTACCTGGTCCAAAATCCATTCATCCATCCATCCACATTTGTGTTTGAATGATGCAAAAAGAGTTGTTGACAACTATATTTTATTTTCATTTTTACATGCCTTTGTGCCCACATGCCCATGTCAAAATTCCATAAAAGTAAACATATAATATATACAACTACCATTTCTGGAACATATATTTAAAGGGTCTGTTATTAGTGTATTAAGATTGCTCTATATATTTAATGCCTAATATAAATCATGCTCAAAATACATGTAAACTTATCAGTAAACTTACGCATTTGTGACCAGTGTGAGAGAAAACAACCTCGTGTGATTAATTTACATTAGAAAATAAATTTATTACAACTTTATGCAATTACTTCTCACATACGTTTAGCACATTTTTAATGTATTTAATATCTTAAATATTGTCTAAAAAATATTCTAAATAGTTGATTTGTTAAATGCAACTTTCAATAGGGTGTTGTTGAGTAGCAATTTTTTTTCACTAACTTTTAAAAATCTTTTTCGATTTTCTTTTTTTTTAATGCAATTTACGTTCACTTGAATTGTGCGGTTTTTGGCTGGTCAAAAAATGACACTGCTGCATTTTTTGTGGATGGTGGTGATCTACTTGGTGAAGCGATACATTCATCTGTCCCTTTAAACTGGCACGGTGCGCGCTCCTCCTCTCCTACTGTGGGACAGGAGCGTGGGTGCGCGCACGTGGATGGATTCTCTCTGGGAGTGATTCGCTCCCATCCTCTGCTTTTACTAACAGCAAATAACAACTATAAACTTTTATCTCTTGCTATGAAAACTTGTTTTTAAAAAGCAATTAATGCGTTGTCATCTGTCACGCCAATATAAAATACTTTCTTTCGAAATGACGTTGGCAGTCGTTGGTCTTTTCACCCTGTTTATCAGCATCATGGCCACCACGCCTGGTAAGTGCAAACCAATCCTCGTCTCTCTGCCCTGTAAAGTACTTTCTTGGTTATGTTAGTGTGTTTAGCATCCTTTTTATAGTTTATTTATGAGTTATAGACTATAATGGATGTTACGAAAGAGATGAGTTATTTTATTAACTGAAACTAATTTGTAATCGTTAATTATTTATTATCAGAATGATTTATGTTCATGCCTTGCATACCGCCCATATTGAATGAGTCGTTAAACAAAGTTTGGTTCGTTGTATCAGCAATAAAATCTACAAATTATAAGAAATCTTAGAGATGGATAGATTTGTGATTCTATTTGATTTACTTTAATGTATCTCAAAATGCTATTTGTTCGCTATGTGTAGCTGATGAGTGCACTTGTCCTCAGTTGAGGTCAGTAAACAAATTGTGGAGGACTCAGTGAGCGGACTTCTGCTGACTGCCATGTCTATGAAAGTGTCTGGTTTCTGTATGTCCTTGTGTGTCTCATTACACTTAGTGTTTTATAACAGGACTCTTTAATAGTTCATTAAAGAAAGAACACTATTATTTTATCTACCAGAATGTAACATTGATACCTTATCAATTGAGATAGTATAAACTGATTGTTGTAGAAATGATATCAATAATGTAATGTGATAACTGTGTGTGTTAGCAGCTAGAGAGTTTGTATCTCTGGCAGAAAGAGAAGATGCTCTGCTCAGGGACTTGTTTCAGGGGTACCAACGCTGGGTCAGGCCTGTTCTGCATGCAAACCACTCTGTGAAGGTCCGGTTTGGCTTGAAGATATCTCAGCTAGTGGATGTGGTAAGACAAACATACAGATCCAGCTATTTTAAACTTCATTTGGAAGCCTAACTGTGACGGTACTCAGTTGGTCTCTGTCCATGGTGCTAAAATACAGCAGTACATGGTGTCCACTTATGAAGTCAATACATCTTTCTACATTAGGCATATATTAGGGGCATCTGCTTCCTTAGAGTCTATAAATAGAAATATTGCCTTACTGCCGCTCCCCTCCTCCAACTTTTTTTTTCACATTCTCCTGGTTTTATTTTGCCTTGCTCTTTCTCTGAAAGGGTTTTGCTGTTCTGAAGACTCATATGATGGGAGGCTGAATTATTAAGAGCGCAGAGATCCAGTGAGCTTTCACATCTTTCACAGAGTGCACACACTCCACACAAATCCATCGGTGTACCTTTGTGATTAAATTATACAAAATAAATCGACAGGAATTCAGCCTGAAGAAATTATATTTGCCAAGTAAATGCTTCAGGTATTAATTTGATCTCATGTGATTGCTACCTCAAACAAATGCACAGACACAAACTAACATCCAATGAAGTAGTGATCCAATATGATTTGAGCCTGAATGAGGAAAGAATGTGCTCTATGGATAAAACCTTCAATGTATGATGCTGGCAGTACTGAGTGAAATCTCTCACCTTCAATGTGCATTTTATTAATGTGTCGACAAAACAAATTAGTAATAATAAACAAAGGTGCGCCATTAGGGCTAATTGTTTTTCTCAATGATGATAATAATAAAAAATTTGACGTCAACTTACTGTTGTTACATGTACATCTTGCAATTTGATTTACTTGATAAGGGCTCAGATGTGCCCGTTTGATGTTATTGATTTAAAAACTGCCTGAAGGCACAGGTGCCCAAGTGCCTCGTAATTCAAAGTATAAGATGGCTGTGAAAGTGGTTATGCTGGACGTTTATCAAAAGATATAGCCAATGATTTTGAGGGCTATGGAAAATAAATAAAGACAGCTATTATTATGTGGGCCCCAGTCAGCCCTCTCAGCACCACTCTGCCTCAACTGTCTCATAATCTAAGAAAAATAGATAATAATATAATTCTGTTTGTTTGATCGATGTGTCTTTTGTGGTTCTTTGTGCTCTTTTTATGGTGTATTACAACAGACTTTGGAAATGATTAGTACACAATCACTAGAATTTAGACTTGAGTTCTGCAAAATAATCACATATATTGAATTTCACATATATATCTCAGTTGTTTATGGTGTTTTCTTTCATTCTTCTCTGTTTATGAATTTAGGATGAGAAAAACCAACTCATGACCACTAATGTGTGGCTATGGCAGGTAAATAACCTCAAACATCCCTGTAAAAATGTTTCGCCTGGTAAATGAATAATGTGCTGTATACAGATACATTAATTGGTTATATTCAAGTCAAAAGTAGTATTTTTGTCCAGGCTGTTATACAAAGAAATTATGAACACATGCAAAACCAAGATAGAACCAATGAAATATAAACTACGAATTATGTTATAGTCAATGTATGCTTTTTCCTGTGAGCATTTAGCTTTTCTTTGCATTTTGTTGTTGCAGAGAATAAAACCTTTAGGTGTAGTTTACCCTTTTTTGCCAAATAATTTTGTCAGATAAATACCTTAACCAAGTTTAGTGTTTTGTTCTTATTTAAAATATTGAAAAATATAAAATAATTTCCTCAAATTCTGATGGTACAAATCCCCAAACATACATATGTGCTTGTTTCTAGCAACATTATTGAAAATAACAGAAAATGCATATGATGTAAAAGACTAAATTAGCAGTTCTCTGCGAATGATACCGGACATTGACAATAGAAAAGTAATGAAACAAACATGGTAAAATTGGGTATGTTTGTCATAATAAACTCTTTGTAGGAATGGCTGGATTATAAACTGCGTTGGAACCCTGATAATTATAGTGGCATCACCTCTATCAGAGTCCCGTCAGAGACCGTCTGGCTCCCAGACATTGTTTTATATGAGAAGTAAGTTTGTGTGGCTATCTAATACAACAATAATTCATCATTTTGGAATATTAAACATGTCATCCTGTCCACTCACTTTTAGTGCTGATGGACGTTTTGAAGGCTCACTTATGACCAAAGTCATTGTGAGGTACAATGGCATGATCACTTGGACCCCCCCTTCTAGCTACAAATCAGCATGCACCATGGATGTGACGTTCTTCCCGTTCGATCGCCAGAACTGCTCCATGAAGTTTGGCTCTTGGACATATGATGGGAACATGGTTGAACTAGTGCTCCTCAACCAGCAGGTGGACAGAAGGGACTTCTTTGATAATGGCGAATGGGAGATTCTCAGTGCGACTGGGGTCAAAGGAAGCCGGCGAGACGGCCACCTCTTCTACCCGTACATCACATATTCATTCATCCTGAAACGTCTTCCTCTCTTCTACACACTCTTCCTCATTATTCCATGCCTGGGCTTGTCCTTCCTAACAGTGCTGGTTTTCTACCTTCCATCCGATGAAGGGGAAAAAGTCTCCCTCTCCACCTCCGTCCTGGTGTCTCTAACCGTCTTCCTCCTCGTCATTGATGAAATCATCCCTTCTTCCTCTAAGGTTATCCCGCTGATTGGGGAGTACCTGCTTTTTATCATGATATTTGTCACTCTCTCCATCATCGTGACAGTGTTTGTCATCAACGTACACCACCGCTCTTCAGCTACTTACCACCCGATGTCTCCATGGGTGCGTACGCTGTTCCTCCAGCGACTGCCACATTTGCTCTGCATGAGGGGGAACACTGACCGCTACCAGTACCCTGAGCTGGAGCCCCACAGCCCTGACCTGAAGCCCAGGAACAAGAAAGGCCCTGAAGGAGAAGGCCAGGCTCTGATTAATCTGCTGGAGCAAGCCACCAACTCGGTTCGCTACATCTCAAGTCACATTAAGAAGGAGCATTTTATTAGAGAGGTGAGGACTTGAAAATGTCTTTGGATGAATGTAAAGTGAATGACTGCAAATATTAATAGAAACAAAGCTATTTTTAGATATACCTTACAGTTTAAGTTCAGTTGTCACAAACAAACTTTCAAATAACAAACAAATAACAAATAATAAACATTTTATTCAGAAAGTGACAGTAAAGACATTTACATTGTTATAAAAGATTTCTATTTGAAATAAATGCTGTTATTTTCACCTTTCTATTTACTAAAGAATCCTGAAAAGGAAAAAAAACAATCCAGTTTCCAATAAAGTGTGAGACTTCTTTTAAAAGCATAAAAATGACCCCAAGTTTAACAGTATAGTGTGTAAATCTAAATATATTTAACTTGTCCAAAACATACTGTATTTAAAAATGCATTTTGCATTTGCCCCAAATTATTTTTTTTAAAAATTGAATCTTTATTCTTTTTACAATCTGTAATATATTTTGACATTTTAAAGTTTATATAAAAATGTATAAAACTATTTTCTGTTTGAAAATTTTTTTCTTAAGCTGCACTGAATACTTTATATATTTACCATATATTGTGGCCAGAAAATATATTATTTTATAAAGTTAATGATGTTTTGCAGTAATACGGTTCCTCTGGCATATACCGTTGATGCTAAGGATAAAGTCAGGAATAAAAATGTTAACGCTAATCAAGTGCTATGCTGACTATTATTTGATGATGAATATGCCAGTCGTGACAATTATGATGCAATGAATATTACAATAAGGTCCCAATAGTTGCATTATCTAACACTAAATAACAATGAGAAATACACACGTTACAGTATTAATAATAATAATACAACTGTTCATTGTTAGTTCATCTTCACTTCCATTAAATAATATTAACAGATACAAACTTCGATTTAAATAATATAGTAGCAAAGGTTGAAATGAACATTAACCAAGATTAATAAATGCTTTAAAAGTATTTTTCATGATTAGTTCCTGTTAACTTATGGAATCTTCTTGTAAAGTGTTAGTGAATTCTTTGGCTCTTGCAGGTAGTGCAGGACTGGAAGTTTGTGGCCCAGGTGCTGGACAGGATTTTCCTCTGGGCATTCCTCACTGTATCTGTTCTTGGCACCATCCTCATCTTTACACCTGCACTGAAGATGTTCCTGAGCACCCCCCCACCTCCTTCTCCATGAGACGTCCAGAATTACAGTCAAATCCATCACATTATAAAAGGGAATATTATTGTACTTCCAATAATAGCGAAGACAGCACACATTACTACGTAGAAGTAATTTGTTCTTTTACTGCATTAAATAACCAGATTTATGATTAACATCATAAGATAAGCAACAAAGTGCAGAGTAGCATCACCTGTCCTAAGTGATACAACATGCTGTTTACAACTTTATTTTGTAAGACATCTGTTGTTTGTAGATAATTTAGTTTACAGACAATATTAAAAAAAGTTTAAAAAAAAAAAAAAAAAAAAAGCTAATCTTATTTTGACCTGTGCAGAAAAACAATTCCACAGAATCAGAAGACTGTTTTGTCCATCGTTGAGAAGACACACCTCTGTTTGGTCATATTTTCCTCTCTTGATTCTTAACCATTCTTCTCTTTGGCACATATTCCACAAGTTAAGCATTCAAACTGAGGAGCACAAAAAAATGCAACACGTTTCAGTCAAAAACCGCAATATGGAAGCAACTTAACACCTTTTTTTTAACATGTAACTTCACTTGTTTTTCTATATTTTTATCTACAATGTAACACTATTAATTGCTTCTGGTAAATCAAATATTAGTTTTAATTAAGATATTGTATTAAAAGGGTCACCTTACCTTCCATACCAAGTAGAACAGCAAAGCTAGAAACAGCAGGGCTGTCAGTATGCTGAGCAGAATGACCCACCACGGGACTCGACTGAGCAAAGCAGGTTTGCTTTCACGAAAAACAGTTAGCTTCACCTATATCAGTCATAAAAACACTGGGTGAGCTTTGCCTAATACACTTTTTATTAATCACTACTACATCAAATAAAAATAGCTTATCTAATATGCTTAAGTATACACTCACCTAAAGGATTATTAGGAACACCATACTAATACTGTGTTTGACCCCCTTTCGCCTTCAAAACTGCCTTAATTCTATGTTCAATTGATTCAACAAGGTGCTGAAAGCATTCTTTAGAAATGTTGGCCCATATTGATAGGATAGCATCTTGCAGTTGATGGAGATTTGTGGGATGCACATCCAGGGCACGAAGCTCCCGTTCCACCACATCCCAAAGATGCTCTATTGGGTTGAGATCTGGTGACTGTGGGGGCCATTTTAGTACAGTGAACTCAGTCATGTTCAAGAAACCAATTTGAAATGATTTGAGCTTTGTGACATGGTGCATTATCCTGCTGGAAGTAGCCATCAGAGGATGGGTACATGGTGGCCATAAAGGGATGGACATGGTCAGAAACAATGCTCAGGTAGGCCGTGGCATTTAAACGATGCCCAATTGGCACTAAGGGGCCTAAAGTGTGCCAAGAAAACATCACCCACACCATTACACCACCACCACCAGCCTGCACAGTGGTAACAAGGCATGATGGATCCATGTTCTCATTCTGTTTACGCCAAATTCTGACTCTACCATCTGAATGTCTCAACAGAAATCGAGACTCATCAGACCAGGCAACATTTTTCCAGTCTTCAACTGTCCAATTTTGGTGAGCTCTTGCAAATTGTAGCCTCTTTTTCCTATTTGTAGTGGAGATGAGTGGTACCCGGTGGGGTCTTCTGCTGTTGTAGCCCATCCGCGCTAAGGTTGTGCGTGTTGTGGCTTCACAAATGCTTTGCTGCATACCTCGGTTGTAACGAGTGGTTATTTCAGTCAAAGTTGCTCTTCTATCAGCTTGAATCAGTCGGCCCATTCTCCTCTGACCTCTAGCATCAACAAGGCATTTTCGCCCACAGGACTGCCGCATACTGGATGTTTTTCCCTTTTCACACCATTCTTTGTAAACCCTAGAAATGGTTGTGCGTGAAAATCCCAGTAACTGAGCAGATTGTGAAATACTCAGACCGGCCCGTCTGGCACCAACAACCATGCCACGCTCAAAATTGCGTAAATCACCTTTCTTTCCCATTCTGACATTCAGTTTGAAGTTCAGGAGATTGTCTTGACAAGGACCACACCCCTAAATGCATTGAAGCAACTGCCATGTGATTGGTTGATTAGATAATTGCATTAATGAGAAATTGAACAGGTGTTCCTAATAATCCTTTAGGTGAGTGTATACTAATACATGACACGTAACCTTAGTATTGGATGGCCGAATCCCAATATTCTCCTGAGTCCCGTTAAGGGTCAGAGATGCATCCAGTACAATATCCAAGTAGTTCAATGAGTTATACTCCTGTAAAAGAAGCCATCTTATCAATAATCAACTAGTTATAATACACTCAAAAAAATGAACGAGGAAGGTTGTGCACTTTACATGATATATTTATATTTAGTTTACTTATAATAATTGTGTTTTTTTACTTGAAATGTTTTTTTCTAGTAAGGTCAACATAATTATGTCTCAACTTAACAGTACAAAATCCTAACGCGTTGTCTAAACACAAACCATTTATGTTAAGTAAAAAATTCTTACATCCAGATGGTGGCAGTATAGTGCGATGCCAACTGCCATTTTGCCCTAACTTAATTTGATTTTGTTCAATCTGTTTAACTATATGTATTACATGTGATTACATGATTGATTTGGGTTGCATTAACTGAAACTGGGCGGTGCTTGTTAGTTCCCAGCATGCTTTGCATACGGTTGAATTAAGAGAGAATAAATGTTCAAATTAGGTGTTATTTTATATTTTTTTTGGAGAAAATTAGAAAAGGGGAAGACTTGATAGTGTGTAATTGTGTTTAATGTTCAATTACATTGGAATTATTAGAACCTTTTAAATTACAGTCGGTTACCATGGTGGAGAAGAGTGGAGCATTTTGTTTGGCTGTGGACTGATTTCAGTTATTTTTGCTGTTTGGTTGAAGGAGCATATAAATCTTAGCATTTAAGATGCTAATATGTGCTGCTGCTGTTAGCAAATAGCTAAACTCAAAAGTAATCTCACTAAACTAACTAAGAATGAACATAACTCAAAAAAGATGCAAATGAGTTTAATGGAAATGTTCATATCATATTTAACCAATGCATCTATTTTGTGTTCAAATAACATGATAAAGGTTGGTTGACTTAACTTGGTTTGTTTAGATGGAATATAGGTGGCATGATTAAATCATGTTCATCCAATGAATTATTTTTTTGAGTGTACATTTGTTGCCAGTGGACAGTAACATAGTGCATTTACTTGAGTACTGTACTTAAGTAGGCTACACTTTTTGAGTATCTGTACTTTACTTGAGTATTATTTTTTCTGGAAACTATTTACTTTAACTTCACTACATTTGAAAGACAAATGTCGTACTTTTTACTCCACTACATTTCTGTCAAGTTCCTTGAGTAGAAAGTAGTAACATCAGTCAAAGTATATATGATTTTGGTTGCAGGGGTTGCGTTTTAGTTGGAAATGAAAGTAGGGTTTACGTCAGAACCCGACGTCAGATTGACGCCAGAACCAGATGTCCGATTGACATCAGCATCCGACGTCGGATAGACGATGAATTTTGGTTGGAAATGAAAGTCGCGTTGACGACAGAACCCGACTGATGTTGGTTTCTGACGTCAACCCGATTTTCATTTTCAACCATAATACAACGTCTGTCCATAGTTGGAGATTAATGTCAATCTGGCGTTGGATTCTGACGTCAACCTGATTTTCATTTTCAACATTGGGTTTGGTCTTTTAAATGGGAATTTTGTCATCGTTTTGGAGCACACTAGCTTATAGATAACAGTAAGGCTAACCTATTCATAGTAAAAGCCAAAAAACTTTAAATACGGCACTATTTGAGGTAACAGCCATTTGATGTCCGAAACCATTGTGGACGTTATTGAGTGCGCTTATTCAATCTCACATTCAATCCCACTACTGGAACTATGTTCTAGAAATAAATTTGATATTGATATGAGAGTAGGTAGTGAGGCATAGATTCAGAGGCATTATTATTACATACAACAATGCAACAATAATCAAACAATAATAAAACAGAGCATTTACATTTTAATACCGAATACGTTTAAAAACAAGTAAGAGTATCATTTTCATTTTTGGGCGAACTAACACTTAAATTAAAAAAACAAATCTTGTTAATTATTATCTGGAAATAGCGCACATGCATATGCTACCACAACTTTTAAATATTGAGGAATATGCTGTATTAATCGACATAGATTGAGCAAGCAGCATTTTTTTTACACATATGCTACTAAACCAAATGAAATGCTGTAACTAAAGTCATTTGAATTGAAAATAAAATTTCTCTTTCAGTTTGAGTTATTTTTTCTACTATGTGCAATAAACATTCGATATTATTTAAATGAATTGAACATCGATTCATTCTGTAAATTTCACTGTTAAGTCTTACAGTGCAGAAATAAAAAAAGAATATCAGCAAGTGTACCTCAAGAAAAGTATTGTTCCATAAGCGAGCATGAAGGACGATGCCTGCAGTGCTGTCCAGTGCCTCAAGAGGGCACTTTATCTCCACACATTTTAAGTCGTCAGCACACGTCTGGGGCGGCAACATGAAAGGTAGAGATACATTTGCAAGAACTCGCCAAAGGTAAGTACTTTAAAACCTTTGATATATGTTTTAAAGGTACAAGATAAGAGTGAAATGAAAATAAAGCCGTGGTCAGTGGAATTGTATAAATTCAGGTGTAAAGTGAAATTACCAGAGTTTTATACTTTCTTTTGTTGCCCAAAAAGGGAAAAAAATCAGTAGTGGAGGCAAGAGCCTTCTGGCCTGATTCACGCTCTAGTTCACGCCTTCCTCTGGATGACGCCTACGAAGTGAGCACATAGAATCAGTGACCTCTCCCACAGTGCCAGAAGTCATATTGTGTCTGAGTCTCAAGGATTTATCATTCATCAAATACAGAAAGCTGCAAAGTAGAACCAGTGGGAGCTGATGTTAATAATTGATAGTTATTTAACTTTATATAAAGGAATTACCTTGATAAATCTGAGTGGGTTTATAGCCTCTGATGGCGTGCAGTGAATAATATTCTTTCCTAGATCGCTGATTTGCATAAGGTACATGAGCCATTTTCCCTCCTTGGTTACTTTTGGCCACTGAATGTTCAGCACTGCAGAACCGAAGGACTTTAGAGGCCGACCAATGTTAATAATCTGACATAGAAAGTACAAGCACAAGAAGCACAAAATCAACAGGCTTTTAATTGTCCTAAACTCAATAAGTATAATATAAATCTAAATACTGTATATTTACAGACATAAATGCAATAGCACTCTCTGTGATAAGCTACTGATTTATTTTTGATTGGAGATATAAATATGATAATATCTGCAATTTAGGCTATTATTATAACCATTCATTTTGTAAACCTAGCAACTAGCTAGTGTAAGGGATTATGCCAGATTAAATTACAGTTAATGAATAGTAAAACAGAGAAATTCATCACTGTAACATTAGGGGGACTGAGACACCAACCCTGAACTCATACTGGACCAAAGAGCCAATATCGTCTTCTGATTTCATTGATTTATCATCTTTCACTTTTCCTCCAAAGTACAACTGGGAAGGTTTAGCAACACTACAAACATAAAATACATCATAAAACAACTATTCAGTATGCTTTTGTGTTTTTAAAGGATTTTTTTGATAAATAGAAAGTTGTAATGCATCCACTGAAGGCAAGTTGTAGAGAAGAACCCAAGTGATTTTAACATGAAAAAAAAACATGGCGCTTACCAGCAGTGGTTATAGGGACACAAAACTTGATAAAGACACATGGCAAACATGATGGCTTAAATACACAGACTAATGACAAGACAAGGGGCATTAACCAATGACAAGACACATGGCAAGATCACATGACAAACAGGGAATCACATGACAGACATGGAACATGACATGAACAAACCAAAACGTGACAAAAGTTCAATGGAACAACATTCATTTGAAATCTTTTGACCAATTGAATGCGTCCTGGCTAAATAAAAAAATACATACAAAAAAAAAATCTGTCTGCAAACTTTTTAATAAGACTTACCCAGTGACATTCAGACGCAGTTCAAAGATAATTTTCGCTTCTGCAACAACTATTGGAATATCTTGAATGCTAATCCTATTGGAAAAAAATAAATAAAAAATCAAACATGTACACACTTGGGTTTCCAGGTTTTAAGGGGACTTTCCATAGAAACAAGGATTTATATACTAATCAAACTTTGTATTTTATCCCCTAACACTACACCTACCCATCATAGAAAACTCTGTGAATCATAGAAAATATTTTTACAGGGTTTACCAGGAGAAACCAACACACACACACACACACACACTGAAAATTTATTAGCTTGTAAACTGTTTTCCATGCAATAAAACGTACTCGGTTACCTAACGTAACCTCGGTTCTCTCTAGAGAGGGAACGAGTATTGCGTAAGTTTAGCTTACGCTACGGGTAAAGTCATCTTTTCTCGACATTCTTTGTCAATGCAGTGCAGCAGCTAGCAGACCTAGAGCGGGCTGTCTAGCGCGCTCATTGGCTGCTCCGTGGCAACTGCAGCAGCCTACCACTGAGCCTGGCGTGACGTCAAGCCCAATGGTGGCGCTTCGCGGGCATTCAACCAGCGTTGTAACGGGCGCATGCGCAGTAAGCCCAGCTGAAGCACTGCTGCAGCTGAGGCCATATAGCCCAGCATCCCCTGAAACATTTTCAGGGAGGCGGTGTTGCCCTTCTGGAAAGATGCGGCTAGGTGTCGAACACGGCGCACGCGCTCTGTCGACAGGCGAGCCTTCATAGGAACAGAGTCCAGTTCTATTCCTAGAAAGGAAATTGACTGGCTGGGCAGTAATGAGCTCTTGGTCCAGTTGACCGTGAGACCCAAGCTTTCCAAATGACTGAGGAGCATAGTTCTGTGAGATACGAGTTCTATCTCCGACTGTGCTAAAATCAGCCAATCGTCCAAATAGTTCAGAATTCGCACGCCCTGATTTCTCAAGGGGGCGAGCGTTTTATGAATATTCTGTGATGTGCGAGCTGCGCCGGGGACAGTGTGTCTCTTAGTAAGTGTGAGCGCTTGTGAGCGGGCACGTGACTTACACTTATAACCTGATTTATATGAGGTTGAATTGGCCGTATGACAGAGCGGGAATGAGATGGACGTGAGCACGGATTCGTGGGCGCGATTTCTACATCCAACACTCGAGTGGCATTTGGTAGCTTTATGAGAGTGGGCTCTGCGGGCGTGAGAGACACATGGGTTATAGTGCTTGTGTGTAGGGGTGAACACTGGGGAGTGGGCTCATTCTCTACACTTGAAACACCAACGGCGTGAGTTGGATAACCAGAAATGATACTCTTTTTGAGATTTCTGTGGGTCGCCGTGAAAACGGCGGTTGTATGCAGGCGAGCGGGTAATATTACTAGCTCGTTGGCTGCTAAATACTCTCTTGCAGTAGCCTTCTGTGAGGGGACTGACAAAGTGTTACGTTTTGACGGCGGTCCGGCCGCAGCGGGACTCAACCGTCTTTTTTCCCCCGACGTTAGGATGGCTTCGCTTGCTCGGGCTTCAGCGAAATCTTGGGCCGAGGTCCCCGCTGGGGAGGCGGCCTGTGACGGCTGTCCGAGCGCAACCTAGGGCAGCCGCCCTGTCGTCGCTGCGAAGAAGCAGGCTTGGCTGGACGCTGAGTAGCACTTCGAGCAGGCGGCTTGTCACGTGAGCGGCCAGTAGCTGAGCTAGAGCGGCGTGGCAGGAATAGTTTCATGGCCTGCGAGGTCTTCTGCACTTCGGAGAAACGATCTACGATGCCGTTGACCGCTGGGCCGAAGAGACTGGTAGGGGAAAGCGGCGCGTTGAGAAATGTGGCGCGCTCAGATTCCCTCATGTCCACAAGCGTCAGCCAGAGGTGCTTCTCTGTGATGGTGAGCGTAGCCATGCATCTGCCGATCGCCTGTGCTGCAGTCTTAGTGGCGCGAAGGGAAAGGTCCGTCGCGCTCCTTAGATCAACAACAGCAGCTGGATCTGAGCCCTTCTCGTTCCATTTGCGGAGGAGGTCGGCTTGGAGGATCTGGAGAATGGCCATAGAGTGCAGGGCGGAAGCAGCTTGTCTGGCGGCAGAGAAGGCGCGGCCGACGAGTGCTGACGTAGTCCTGCAGGCTTTCGATGGGAGGGCAGACTTTGAGCGGCATCCACTGGAGGGTCTCGCGGAGAATGGTGCATTCCACAATTTAGAAAGCTCCGTGTGGAGCTCTGGCAAGAAGGGTGCAGGCCTTGATGCAGGTGGCTGATGACGGCGTTGAAGGAAACAGCCGTCGAGGCGATTAGGCACGGGCTCCTTGGGCGGTGACCACTCGAGGCCGAGGCGGTAGAACCAGGCCATTCCTCACTGTCCGAGGCCAGGATAGAGCAGCTGTCGCCCGCGGCGCCCACGTCCGCCTCGTCCTCTGAAGCAACAGCAGTGAGGACGGAAGCCGGCAGCTGCGCATCTGTGAGGGGGGGTGGGGAAGGTGAGAGAGACACTCGAGGGAGTTGATCTGGTAAGTGCTTGGTTTCCGCGACGGGCTCCGGCAGTCTCTGTGCACGGCGCTTCTTCTTGCGCGGTCCAGCAGATGGCGGAGTGACAGCTTCGGCACCAAAGAGGTCTAGACGAGCTCACAGGGTCGACATAGATAGCTCCTCACAGTGGACGCAGCCTCCCGACGAAAGTGCGAGGGCTGCGTGGTCTGGGCCCAGGCAGAGAGCGCAAATCACATGGCGGTCTCCGGCGCTGAGCGGGGCTCGGCACAGGAATTGCGAGACATTCTGAAAAGAACGCTCGCGCTCTTTTAGAGAGAAGTGTGTGCGCAGCGACGAGCACACACACACACACAGTAAATGCAATAGTAATAGCAAAAAGGATATGTCGCCGGATAGCGTAGCTGGCACGGAAGGCTTGAAAGCGGCGAGAAGTCGACCGGCATCCTCAGGCGCTTTCCTCTGCTTGCAGTCGCTGATTTAAACGGCGGTGGCTTATCTCTGGATCCAGCGGTGCGAAGAGCTTCGCTGAAGAGATGAAAATCAGGAAAGCAGCATCCGAGCCGTGCTTTTATACGCTAAGCCACACCCACTTTGGCGGGCTGTGACGCGTAGTGGGCGCATAGCGCCACCATTGGGCGTGACGTCACGCCAGGCTCAGTGGTAGGCTGCTGCAGTTGCCGCGGAGCAGCCAATGAGCACGCTAGACAGCCCGCTCTAGGTCTGCAGCCGCTGCACTGCGTTGACAAAGAATGCAAAATTAAGGATAATTTTTGGCTTCAATATCTCGAGAAAAGATGACTTTACCCGTAGCGTAAGCTAAACTTACGCAATACGAGAGAACCTCTCGTAAGAGAACTCTATAGTACTACTTCTATAAATGTATTATGTTGATTAACTGTTAAACTAGAGGTACTTAGAAGATACCATCAGAGCTAGACTCTTCTTACGTTTTAAGGGACATAGTCACATTAGCGCCTGTCACTCTCAAGGAAAGCCTTTCCGTGTTTAGTATCAGGTAGAATGAAACCTGAAAGTGTTGAAAAGAACCTAGGTTAGGAGACTGACAGATTTGATTATATTGAAAGCATGCTTGAGGGGTTGAGAGAATTTTAATTACTCTTCATACCTCTGAGTCTCTTTTAAAAGGATTTCCAAGTTGGCAGTCAGCCTGTGTTTTGTGTTCATTGGGGTTACACTGCACCTGGGTTTCCTGCACAGCGATAAAACCAAAAACAAATGGTATTTGAAAACATCTATATGCAAAATCTGAAACAGTATACACAAAATTTTTTTTTTGCGTAATCAAGTGAACTTAATTTAAAGGGGTCATATAATGGTACATGCACTTTTACAAGTTGATTGTACTGAAATGTGTGTTGGCAGTGCCTGTACACAACCATCATAAAATTATAAAAATCCATCCAGTGTTTTTTTTTTATCTTCTTATATGTTTTCCCCTGCCTCAAATTGAGCCTTTCGATTTTGTGTCGTCACTAAATCGGACGCCCCTCCCACGATTGTTGATTGACAGCAGCGTTTCAACACAGACCCAACCCTCGCTCGTGAGCGAGCGAACTGTCAATCATAGTCCGCGCGGACCGGCGCGGTCATTGTTGCAGACTGATCTCATAAAATTGCGTGTGTATGACACGCCAATTCGTATTTCCATTTTTGGCGTGCTATCAACACGCATAATCGCTTTTCAGCGTGTTTATGAACGCAGTTGACTTAACGTTATTACTGTATATATAAATATATGACCTACCTCCACCCCGTCCCTAAACCTACCCGTCACTGGGGTTAATAGCATTTATGAGTCTTCCCCTACCATTCTAGGAAAAAAAATATCGCTCCCCAGATGTAGATCTACATTTTGCTTCGTTTCGCTCGGACATTAAATGGCGTGTACATATACGCGGAATCACTTGGACATTAATGGCGTAGACATACACGCATACACGCGGATACACGCGGATAGCTCAAAATGCGTATAGATAACACGCCACTTGACTTGAAAGTGGCGTGCATGTTTACGCAAAAGTCATGATGTCATGTTGTTGCGCAAATCATTTCACACACCAGACTGCTTTATAAACGAGGATCAGTATAAAGCTGGTTTTGCTAAGAAGCTGCTCATGAAAAAAGGATCGGTACCAGATATTCGTGTTCCTGCTGAACCTCCAGAAGAACTGAAGTGAGTGTAACGTTTTATTAAACTTTATATTAATACTTATATTAATCTTTGCAAATCGCTAGCTGCACGCTTCACAATGAATGCGTCTAAGGTTTACACCCAGGGTACATTACGGCATGTTTTCTATGTATGACGTTCTCAATATAATTCATAATCCCACGTTTATACTGAACAACGTGTTATGGTTATTGTGTTATTGTGTTCAAACGGTGTACGCACAGAACAGAGAGGCGGGGTGAGCAAAGCCCATTATCATTTAAAGTCATATGCACTGAAACGGCGTGCTGAAAACAGAGCTGTTTTTGACCAGGTAAAATAAGTGTTTTCTTACAATACTAATGAGAATTTTTAATTAGAGTATATTACAAACTTTTAATTTAGACCCCAAAGAATCATATTAGCTTGTTAAAAAATGGCATTATACGACCCCTTTAACACATTTATTTTAATGAAATAAATTTTTTCAGCTTTACTTGACAAGTGTTTGTTCAGTCAGTGTTTAGTGAGTGAAATGATAAATATAAGACAGAATGAGAACATCATAATAAGCAGCATTTTAAAATGTAATATTTTAAGAACCAAAACAATGAATTAACTTATATTTAGCATTCTAACATGTACCATTGCTGCTTTACACAGTTGTATGGAACAACTTGAGAGACTTTTTTTTATTATCCAACCTTCTATTTTTTCGAGTGTACAAGTCTAGGCCTGAATATGACATTCCTTCTAAATAGATGCAATAGAGCATTATACAAATGTGTCTATCTTACAGTAAAAAGCAAAACACAATCAGACTCGTTGATATAAACTTGTTAAGATTTTTTTTCTGTGAAATAGGACTCTCACACTATTCTTCTTTGGCATGACTGATGATAGGTGCAGAAATTCTGGAAACGTCACAGACAGTTGACTCTGGTGTGCATCTTCTCCACCTATGTTGGTTACAGTGACCTCCAGGGCGACGTTCTCATCACCAGGAGAAATGACAGAAACACCATTTTCCCTTCAACACACAAAGATACACCCAAATTCAGCTATTCTCAGGAAGGCTTCTTAAGTCTATATTACAAGAAGGCCAAACACGTGCCAAATATGTAGCTAATATGCAATATGCATTACATAGTTCTTACACAATATGATTATTACTTGATGCAATTAATGGATTTGCACACTATACCCCTGATATATTTAAACTCCTGATTTGGTCCTGATTTGTCAGTACATGCTTTGCAGTTACAGCAACAAAACTTTAGCTTCATGCAAAATGCATGCCAAATATCAATCATGTGGTCTTTGAAATGTAAAAAAACCAGTAGTGTACTGTTCTAAATATTGCACAAGCCACATAGATAATGATATTACATGGATAGAGGGTCACATTTTTCTTGTTGTTGGTCTTTGGTGCAGAAGCTATACTGGAGCTGCAGGTTACTTTGGCAGATGTTGTCACTTCCACAGTCGGCATTAATAAAGGTGACCTGGGAGATAAGAGGTTTGTGGTAAAGAAAGCCGTGTTTGAGACAGTGGGATTTTACAGCAATAAAGGAAGTGATATGGCAATATACCTCTGCTTTGGTTGTGTTTTCTTGTAGAGCGTTTAGAACTGGCTCTAAGTCAGGGAGTTTTCTGATGGTCTGTTTTGGATTGTCAGATGGCAAAGAAAAAGATAAGCTGATGGAAATGCTGGTCAGCTTGTCCTGGATATCTCCCTAAAACACAGTACAATGGTTTTTAATCATAAATTCTCACTTTCAGTTCTTGAAACCAGCAAATCAGAGTGTGAGTTGATTGTACCAGCAGCCTGAGCTTGGTCTGGACACACTCTCGTTTGCCCTGGCCAGGCAGTTCCCGGTCTCCCTGCGCAGCCTCAGAATTCACAAAGACCACTCGTGAAGGAAGACCCCTCTCTCTGCGCACTGTATCAGCCTTTAGCTTGTACTCGATCCCTACAGAAAGATGACTATCAAATGCAATTTCACATGCCTCAAAAAGTTTCAAGGTATTGCTTTGACATGAAGCTGTTTACATGAAGTTATAATAACTAATCAAACACACCCAGCTGGAATGACAGATTGCGGTGGGACATTCATTCTTGTTTTGATATTTAATGCAGTATGGAGAACAGGAAATGGACTCACTCAGTTTGGGATTGTATGTAGGTGGCTGGGCAGTGTAAGTGAAACAGGACTGAGCTGTAATAATGCTAAAAGATTTTCAAAAAAAAAAAAAAAAAAAAAGAAGACGAAAGAAAAATAAATAATAATAAAAAATAATATATGTTTTTAAATTTGATTTATACATATATATGTGTGTGTACACACACATATGTTTATAAGTGTGTTAATTTATATAACTCAAATTAGTATTATTTTAAAATACACATTTATATATAATATATATACAGTATATATTATCTCTTAGTGTTAGATTTTGCTGTTATCTCACCATGGATATTTCTTGCAGTCCTGTGCCTTGAAGTCAATATTATTCGGTGTTAATGTCAACGTCTTTTCTATGTTTACCACTGGTTTAGTCCTTAAAAATAAGAACATATTAATAATAATATTAACATAATTCATTTAGAATTTTAAAATGTACAGATCATACAAAATTATATTTAATGAAAGTATATTTGTGGGGTGTGTCTGGTTATTCTTTCACTTCATATGATGAATTATATGCAAAAGATCTGATCAGCATTGAATCTATACAGTATATTTAGCAGAGTGGGAAGGATCCAACCTGTAAACCAGAACAGTATCTGAAAGTGAACCCACAGCGAGGTCTGGATAGCCGTTACCGTCCATATCCATGTTTCCAGCCATGGAATAGCCAAACAATTTGATACCGTGGTCTCCAGCATTTAAAACCTATAAACAGAGATTGTTTTAACAGAGTCACTTTGAAAAAAGTTATTATATTAATATAATGTGATATAATACAATATAATATAATTTGTAATATTTTGTAAATAAAATATATAGCTAATATTATGAAATTAAAAAGTGTTTTTTTTTTTTAAATACAATTTAAATCTAAAGCAAAATAACTGATAAAAATGTATATTATAGAGTTTATAATTATGCGAGTCCTTTTACCAACCACTGGTTTTTGATGAAAGCCTGCAGCTGAACCATGATGTATGTACACTCGACCTCTCCCTGTATCCTCATTGGGAGCGCTCACTGCAAAATCTGTTCATCAGAAAAGATCATCTGTCAGATGTACTGTAAAACTGAGGCTCAAGACTGAAGTATATATAAGCTTTTGTTTAACCTTGGTATC
This sequence comes from Tiaroga cobitis, assembly GCA_030578255.1. Taxonomy (NCBI): domain Eukaryota; kingdom Metazoa; phylum Chordata; class Actinopteri; order Cypriniformes; family Leuciscidae; genus Tiaroga; species Tiaroga cobitis. The sequence continues at coordinate 14,362,539 of CM060604.1, read as the reverse complement.
CATCTTGATTTATGTCCCCAATGTGAGCCACTGCTAGTCCAAACATGGAGTCCCTTTTCCCGTACAGACACACTGGTTCGATTTGGTTCCAGCGTTGTCCATTGGCCTGGTTGATGTAAATGTACACGGCCCCTCCTACATCTTCATCCATGTTTTTCGCAGAGAACTCAGGTGCACCCACCACAATGTCATCCCACCTGAGTCAATGAGAACATTGTCATTTCTAATACAGACTAAACTTGTAAAACAATAATTACCTGTGATTGATTACATAAGAAACTTTACAATCACATCCTGTTTAGTCATAATTGTATCTGTTTCTAGTGTAAACTCACCCATCTGCGTTTAAGTCAAGAACAGCGAGGTCATAGCCAAAGGAGGAGGCCAAACCTGGACCTCGAAGGATGTGTTCAGCTTTCAAGTTCCTTGTTTCTGCCTTTTCATCCGGTCTTAGCAACAAAACCTCCCCACTGTGGTATGAGCGTGGAGCCCCCGCCACAACATTCAACTCTCCTTTCTTCGTAAGGTCCATCCCAGTATCTAAAGCAAAGCCTGAGAAATAACAGAAGAAAAACTGTTGATAAATGGATGATATCAGATCTAAGAGTCATAAAATACTTTTTTTGATCATTAAATGTTTCCCCTGAAGTCCACTAATACTCACTAGTAAGTTCAGAATGAGTCATTTTTGTAGCTTATTTTTAATAAATGCTCTTTGAAACTTCTGAAACTTACAGTATGATTTAAAGAAAATGTATTCCTCATTTTATAGTTGCTAATGTATTGCTAACTACTGCATCAGATAAGTCAAGATTTACAGTAATATTTTATTTTGAACAGATCTGCATTCTAGACAATTGTGCTATAGATTGGCCTCTGGTACACAGTAGTAGGTTGACAGTGATCACCTAAAAAGCTGCTGATGTCCACAGGAATAAGCTTGTGTTGTTGCTGGTTATGATCTCCTGTTTCATAGATCTCTAGAGAGAAGTCATCTACAGGCTCCATGTGCACAATGCCTTAAGTGTGAAAAGGAGAAGGTAGGTTGCGAGGTAATACTCAATACTAAAGACTTTGCTGTTAATGTATGTGTGAAGTTAAACATTATCAACAAAAAAAGCTTTGCAGAACCTTTCCAGTCATAGGCTCCTGGAGCTCCATAAACAAGATATTTGCTGTCTTTGGAAAACGCTACAGAGAGACCCTGTTGACAGTATCCAAACTTGTGCTTATCTGATTCCCGATTCCTACAAAATGATCTTGTGCTCACTCCATCCGTAACCAATTTAAGGTCCTGTTCCAGGACAAAACATCTGCCCAATAACCGCTGGTTGGTAAAACTCCAATCCTGGTACCTGTGGGCACAAGTCTAAATAAAACAGAGCATATTCATTACACATAGCGTCAATTAAAACATTAAGATAACATATGTACACAAATACAGAGTTTACGTTTGAGGTGTCAACTTTAAATAAAATAGTTTCACAATGAATTAGAACCAGTGAAAATGAAAAGCACACTTTACCACTACTTTGCCTCCTCGGCCCTGACTTTGGACACGAACACCTAGCCATTGGTTTTCTCTATAGTCTACTCCTGTCCTATCCATAGGACGAGCTGCCAGTACAGAAAAGTGAGTTTAGAATGCTTTTTTAGGGATACTTAAACTGCTTGTATTATTAAAGGGGTCATACAGTATAATGCCATTTTCATACAAGTTAATTGGATTCTTTAGGGTCTAAATGAAAAGTTTGTAATATACTTTAATTAAAAATTTTCATTAGTATTGTAAGAAAACACTCATTTTACCTGGTCAAAAACAGCTCTGTTTTCAGCACGCCGTTTCAGTGCATATGCCTTTAAATGATAATGAGCTTTGCTCACTCCGCCCCTCTTTACTGCAGCGTTTCACACAATGCACTTGGAGTGTTGCCTTGACAAAAGTTGAGGGTATATTTTGGAGAGAGAATGGCAGCGGGAGTCTCTGAGGACATATCTGTGCAATCGTATCGGTTTGAACCGGAGTCGCACCCGGAACAAAATGACGGCCGCAAAGAAGTTTGACAATTAAGGCTTTAACAGGACGTTTCTGAATGGTTGGTTAACATAATGTCACTTTGATCGATCTTTGTGTACTGGCAGGGTAGAGTAACTTAGTGAGATGTACGAAGGCTATGTGTTTACTGATGTATACGTACTCAGTTTGTTATAACACAAAAACCATAACGCGTTGTTCATTATAAACGTGGGATTATGAATTATATTGAGAACGCTGTACATAGGAAACATGCCGTAATGTAACGTTACCCTGAGTGTAAACCTTAGCCGCATTCATAGTGAAGCGTGCAAGCGATTTGCAAAGATTAATGTAAAGGATAATAAAATTTTACACTCGCTTCTTCTGGAGGTGCAGCAGGGACATGAATAGTTGGTACTGATTCTTTTTTCAGGAGCAGCTTCTTAGCAAAACCAGCTTTATACCGAGTCTGACCCTCGTTTATATAGCAGTCTGGTAGGAAATGATTTGCGCAAACATGAAAGCATTGACGTTGATCGTGGGGAATATTCCCTTCGAAAACAAAACTCAGCCACTGCGTCTTCAGCAGTTCGGATTTAGGAACATCAAAATGACTGCTGTGTTCGTTATTACACCCAAGAACAGAACACCACAACGCTTAAACGCTATTCTGCTCTAGCTTATCAACAATGACGGACTATGATGACAGCTCGCTCAGGGCGGAGATGTGTTGAAACGCTGATGTCAATCAACAATTGTGGGAGGGGCATCCGACCGTGTGACGTCACACGGTCGAAAATGGGGTGAGAATTGTTGCACTATTCCAAATAAATAGGCTAGATTATGATCCACAAATAAATGTAAAGAGATTCACAAAAATATATCAAATTCACAAATACATAGATTAAGATCCACAAATAAATGTAACAAGTTTCACAATTTTTTTTTAAAACTCACAAATAAATAAAATGAGATTTTCAAATAAAAAATATATATTTACAAATGTTTTTTATGCCACAAACACAACTCTGCCTGGGATTTATTTGTGAACCGCTTTATGTGCATTTGTAAATCCCCTCAGCCCTCATGCATTTGTGAATTGGTTCCTGTGGATTTGTAAATCACTGCATACATTTGTGAATCGGTTCCTGTGCATTTGTAAATCCCCTCACGCATTTGTGAATTTTGAAACACTTCTAGCGTCCAGGTAGCCTGGCTCCGCCCTCCTACGCACTTCCGCTCAATTTCATTTTCCTTCAGTACTACGTCTGGGATTGTGCTGTAGACTTCGGTTTCCAGAAATCTATTTTTTACCGGGCCAATCAGCGAACAGAGGGAGTGGCTGAGAACGATGACGTTGATGTCGACTCGTGCGTTATTTTGAGTTGTAGCTCAGTAATGGCAGAGGAGACAGATGCGAGTGAAGCTATTCGGTCCGTTGTGGCAACGCTGCCGACTATCAAGAAGTTAAAGCCGGAGCAAGAACAATCTTTGCTTAGTTTTGTGTTTATGGCCATCCTCCCACGGGGTTCGGGAAAAAAACATATGTCACGACCAAACGTTAGCGATTGGTTATGGCAGATAGAGTGACTCTGGGCAGATCCAATAGTTTTAGACTTCAATAGAGTACCCGCCTACAAGGAAGTTAACGCTTGTCAATGGAGCGGTGCCAGACTCTCTGTACAAATGAAATGTACGAGAGTCTGGTAGAACCAGGCTAGCGTCCAGGTGCAGACAAATCCACAAATAAGTGGACTCCACCCACCGTTTCCTCAAGCCAATCAGATAACGGCCACATTGAGCTGACCAATCATAGCACGTTCTTGCTACAACCAATCACGTTTGTTGTATCAATGAATCATCTGGGGCACGTTCAAGTTCAAAACGGTACAATGGTCTTGTTTATGGATTGTGACTCTGAATTATTGGAAATGAATAATATAATGAAACTCCTCATTTTATTTGGAAAATATCATATACATAAAGCAAAATGTATATCCACTGTACCAAATGTTAGACTATTTTCCACTGATTTAAAGATGTTTTATAACTCTCTAACTTCAATACAAAACAACCGCAAAGCTCTAAAGACATCAAAACTATTGAAAAGGATACTTAATGTATTAGAAAGATGATTGATATGTGAAATAAGATGCAGAATTGTGATTTTTTTTGTTGCTGCTTGTTTCACGGATTCAAATGTCTCTGTATTTCCCTTTAACGTTTTCTCAATAAAAAAAAAAAAAAAAAAAAAAAAAAAAGTTCAAAACGGTACGCAACGTTTTGCTACGGTTTCTGGGTTGAACGTCATGTTTCCTGGGATCGGCGTGCAACGGTGTGCAACGGGGTTTGAGATACGTTTTCTCTTGTTTGGTGGGTGTGTCAGAACTTCAGTCCAATCAGCAGCAACATGTATATAAAGCACGCGGTATTAAAGTGAACTCGCCAGGGTTGCCAGATTGGGCGGTTTCCCGCCCAATTGGGCGGTTTTGCAATCTATTTTGCGGGCAAAAATGGGTTTGGGCGGGTGGATACAAATTGGGCTGGTTTCGGATCAGTTCGGCGGGTTTTTGTAGCCGAAACACCGGCACTTCAGATCCTTCTTTAGGCGACCCTCTGTTCAGCAGGTAGTAACCTCACTTACTCACTCACATACACACTACAGCTCTGGCTGACGTGCCCTCTAAACTCACAATAGTCCCTCCCACTACCTTCGGTGTACTTTTGCGTCCATTCCTTATTCCTTTTTTAACTAAAAACATGCTTTCTTCTTTATTCGTTTTTAGACTGGTGAAACAATATTCACATAAAGACTTATTTTCCTTTTATACAATGCTTAGATATTTAATTGAAAATCAAATAAGTGACATAAAACTTTTTTCCGTTTTACGAAATTTTATTTCTCAATTTTATTTGCGTTTAGATAATTAGATAATTCGAACATTTAGATAATTGCCTACTGAGCCCGTGAAGTCACCTGTGAAAAAACAAAAAAACAAAACGTTTTTTGTAATTCGTCTCCTCAGTTTATAAGCCGTATAGGCTGTAAAATGTAGCTACTCGCGGATTTGTTCCTGGAAGGAAAAAGCTCAGTAGCTCAGTAGCCTATAATAAGCAATAAAAGACTAGCCTAAAACAAAAACAATTCAAAAACTTTAAATGTTAGGTTATATAAAAATAAAACATTAATACATTATTTTATGATAAACATATTACTGTCTTAAGTGAACGCATTTATAGTTAAACGCAAATAATAATTGTCATTATTATTAGCCTACAGTTTGGATAGAAGACGCTTTTATCCAAAAAAGGAACAAAGCAATTTGTCAAATGTCAGTTATAATAGCCTACTGGTTAGACAATAATAATACAGGGCTAAGATTATTACAAATTAACACAGGTTTTGACGCATTTCCAAGCAAGGGTTTGTGCAGAGTGTGGAGCGCGCTTGCTGCACGGCACGGAGGCGCGGGCGCGAACACTTGCGTTTTTCTATCTACAGTGGAAAACAACTTAAAATAGTACTCTATCATTTCTGGTCATAGAAAATAAAAAATACATCATTCGCAACTACTTTTATTTGTGTAAACTCAATAACAAGAAAACGTTGTGCTTTTGTAAAATAAAATAAAACAATCAGTCGCGCTCTTTTATGGTCTCCGTGAACTGGATCGCGTCTCAAAAATGAACTGAAACAAAATATAGCCTATGTAGGCTAAAGCTTGAAATGTCCACTTTTAAACGAACAAATTCGAATCGAAAGCAAATACAGTCTGATAATAATCCATATGAATTTCTTATAAGGCGCATCCGCGGATATGTTTCCAGTCGATTTAGAAAATACTAGTTTATTAATAAACAATTAAAATGCCTAGTTACATTTCAGAAACATTTATTAATAGCCTATTAATCATCTATAGCCTTAGAAGTTTGGCCTTAGAAAACCATTTTGTCCATATTAGCCTAATTTGTGAATATTTTAAATGTTTAATAAAGGGGCAAAAAGTCATAAACAGAAATCTGAAAATACGTCTATATATAGGCTATATATATTTTTGCGCAGTGTTATAGCGTTAACGTTATGTTTAAAAAATACAACAACCGTCCATTTTTAAATTTTTACGGGTTAAAAAAGGAAAAACGAATGGACGCAAAGTACACAGACCAATGGGTCGTTTTAAAGCTTGTTTATGATGAAACAAACAAAAAAAAAATAATAATTGGGCGGTTTTTTTGTGCATTCTCGCGGGTTTTGACGAGGTTTTGGGCTGGAAAACGTGGCTGGCATCTGGCAACCCTGGAACTCGCACAATGGGTTCAAGGAAAGTAATTTACAAATGTGTTCGATGTAGCTCGGTATACGCAAAAACTGAGGATATTAAAAGACATGTTTGTCGTAAGTTTTATTGTAAAAATATAGGATATCAACATAATGATGTAGTTGTTTATATTTTTAGCTTCATTGCAAGTGTATGACATTTGGTATTGAAATAAACAATGGTAATTAAGTGCTTTTCCTAAAAATGAGAAAGAAAATGCAGGGTATTAAAACAGTATGAACTACAGATAAAGTCAGTATGTGAGGCTAAATAGATGTGTTTTAGTCTGAATTAGGTAAGATGTGTGCTTCCATTTCAGTTTCCATAAATCCCTTCACTCGATTGGGATGTTCTCTTGTGTTCTGGGCGGCAAGTGCAGTAACTGTAACATCGGGCATATTTTGTAGTATTAAACATATTTATACCGACTTCATCAGGCTCAGAAAATTCTTCACAAAGAATGGCCTTCTCAGCTGCCATAGTTGCAACTCTTGCGTCATCATAACAGTGTGTTCAACGCATCACCGTTTCTGTTTAAAAAACGTTGTGCAACGTTTTGTCGGGGCTGAACGCAGCCCTGCATTGGCTCAGATAGGAAGTGTAAGGCTAAGGCCCATAATATTGCTACAGTAAAATATGTTTAAAATTTGGATTTCGTTCGAGTTAGACCATTAGACTGTGTATCAAGCCAAGACACATTTTTATGAGCCTTTGATCGCTGACCGCTGATCGATTGCTCCTGTCTGCCTCGCTGCCTGCTGTGTGTTCCCTTTCAAGGCGGTAACTTCGACATTACGTCATACTGACGTATATGGGAACTCCTCCCTTCTCCATTTTCACTGAAATCTTATAGGATAACGCCAGCTGGAGACAGCTGGCCAATTGACGCAAAACATGCAAATGCTGACCGGTCCGCGGGCAGTATAAATAGCATGGACGCGACAATTACGTCAGAATCTCTTTCTTCACGCTAGAAGTCTTATCTGAAGTCATCGTGGAAGTTGCAATAGAGGTTACTCACCACGTTTCCTCCCCGCATCCGATGGCTGCTACATGCCAGATATGTGCGGTATTGACTCGCTCTACCCAAACAAGGATCTACCGAGGCCGCACTCACGGACGACAGGCATGTGCCGGTCTACCAGTGCGCGCCCTCATAAACCCGGGCATCAGCTGGGATGAGGCCCACTGCCGCCAGCGGCCGCTGGTGGGCCCTCTCACGCCCAAAGAAGAGTTGAATAGCCCGGTATCTAAAAACAACCAGGCTACTTCAAGAAAGATTCCGTCTTCACGACGTCCTATGGTAAGTCATGCGAAAGACGCATCCAGAGAGACGAGGCAAGGCCATGGCTCTGTGTCTAAAGGCGCGAAAGTGGGCATTTCCCCCTGTGTCTCAGTGGCGAAACCCAAAGCCGTCGCACGGGAGACCCGTGTTCGATCCCAGCTCTCGCAGCATATAAAATTTAGTCTCGCCGCGGCCAGACTTTACACCGAAACTTTTGATCTCTATACGGTCCAGCCTTCCTCGATGTCTCTCTTCGTCGGCACCTCGTCCCGCCTAATTCGGCTACAGCCGCCAAAACGGTTCGAACCCGAACGAACCGGATCTTCACCGTTGGCAGAGGGCGGGACCGGTAATGTGGCGACACAGGCCACGGAGAGCGCCGCGCCAGGACGCCCCGCTCTGGTAATGGAGGTGCACAGCTACAGCTTATGTCGTCAGGCTGCCCTGTATCCTTCAGTGCAACTGGCCATTCTGATTTAACCACGTATCCACAGTTGTTGTCGCTACGCCACTGACGCTGTGTTTATGTTCACACTGCTCACTGATATGTGCTATAATTTGTGCCGTTATATATTGTTATATCATTATATATTGCCCTGTATCCCTCAGTGCAACTGGCCATTCTGATTTAACCACGTATTCACAGTTGTTGTTGCTATGCCACTGACGCTGTGTTTATGTACACACTGCACACTGATTTGTGCTATGATTTAACTGTTATGCCCTTATATATTGCCCTGTATCCCTCAGTGCAACTGGCCATTCTGATTTAACCACGTATTCACAGTTGTTGTCGCTATGCCACTGACGCTGTGTTTATGTACACACTGCACACTGATTTGTGCTATGATTTAACTGCTATGCCCTTATATATTGCCCTGTATCCCTCAGTCAGGGGCGTCGGACTGGGGGTAAAACCAGTACTGATTACCAGGGCCCCAATGGGAGAGAGGGCCCTTGAAAAGTCTGGAATATATTTTATTTGGAACATGGGGGCCCATCAGGACTGTCTATACATAGGGCCCGGGATCTTGTGCTACGCCCCTGCCCTCAGTGCAACTGGCCATTCTGATTTAACCACGTATTCACAGTTGTTGTCGCTATGCCACTGACGCTGTGTTTATGTACACACTGCACACTGATTTGTGCTATGATTTAACTGTTATGCCCTTATATATTGCCCTGTATCCCTCAGTGCAACTGGCCATTCTATTAACGACGTATTCACAGTTGTTGTCGCTACGCCACTGACGCTGTGTTTATGTACACACTGCACACTGATATGTGCTATGATTTAACTGTTATGCCCTTATATATTGCCCTGTATCCCTCAGTGCAACTGGCCATTCTATTAACGACGTATTCACAGTGTTGTCGCTACGCCACTGACGCTGTGTTTATGTTCACACTGCACACTGATATGTGCTAAGATTCGCGCCGTTATATGCTGCCCTGTTTCTTCAGTGCAAATGGCTATTCTGATTACCACGTATTCACAGTTGTTGTACGATGAAATGACGCTGTGTTTACGTGCACTCTACAAACCGTTATGTGTTCATGGTTCATGCCGCTAAAAATTGCCCTGTATCCTTCAGTGCAACTGGCTATTCTGATTCACAGTTGTGCGATGCCACTGACGCTGTGTTTATGTACACTGATATGTGTGTGTGTTATGCTTATGCCACGATATTGCCCTGTACCCTTCAGTGCAACTGGCTATTCTGATTACTACGTATTCACAGTTGTTGCGATGCAACGGACGCTGTGTTACGTACACACTACGCACTGTTATGTGTATGATTTATGCCATTATATTTTGCCCTGTTCCTGTATCCTTCAGTGCAAATGGCTATTCCGATTACTACGTATTCACAGTCGTGCGATGCAACTGACACTGTGTTACGTACATACTACACAGCGTTATGCGTTGGGATTTATGCCATTATATATTGCCCTGTAATTTTCAGTGCAAATGGCTATTCTGATTACTACGCAGTATGTATTCACAGTTATTTTGCGATGCAGCTGACGCTGTGTTTATGTACACACTACACACTGTGTTATGAATTTTGCCGTTGTTATTGCCCTGTATCCTTCAGTGCAAATAACTATTCTGATAACTGCGTATTCACAGTGTGGCGCGATGCAACTGACACTGTGTTACGTACATACAACTCACTGTGTAATGGTTTATGCCATTATATATTGCCCTGTGTCCTTCAGTGCAAATGGCTATTCTGATTACTACGCAGTGCATATTCACAGTTGTCGTGTGATGCAACTGACGCCGTGTCTATGTACACTCTACACACTGAATGTGTTATGATTTATGCCGTTATACATTGCCCTGTATCCTTCAGTGCAAATGGCTATTCTGATTGAGTACACAGTTGTTGTGCGTTGCAACTGACGCTGTGTACACGCTACGCACTGATGTGCTATGTTTACGCCGCTAAATATTGCCCTGTATCATCAGTGCAACCGGCTATTCTGACTTACTATGTATTCACAGTCGATGTCGCGATGCCTCTGACGCTGTGTTTTTGTACATACTAATGTGACTATGCTATCGCGTTGCCCTGTATCCTTCAGTGCACCTAGCTATCCTATCTAACTGTGCATAGTCACACTTTGTCGCTACGGCGACTTGCGGCATCTGTGTCCACACTGAAGCGTTATGCAGTTATGTTGCTAACGTAACTGACCATTATGTGAACTGTGCATATTCATGCAGTTTCGGTCGCTTCGTCGACTTGCACCGCATTATACACTCAGATGTTTGAAATGTGCACACTGATGGGTATTGCTGTTATGTTGCCCTCTATCCTTCAGTGCAACATCCAGCTATCCTATCTAACTGCATATTCTGTTCTGTCGCTATGGCGACTACACGGCACGTAAAAGGACGTGTTTTTGCTTTTTTGTTGCCCTGTTTCCTTCAGTGCAAAACTAGCTATCCTAATCTAACCGTGCATATTCGCAGTTCTGGATGTATGTACATAAACGGATGTGTTATGCTGTAATGCTGCCCTGTTTCCTTCAGTGCTGCTAGCCATCCTAATCTAACTATGCATCTTAGTTTCTGTCTCTACACAGTTTCTGTTGCTACAGCGTCTTACGCTGCGTTATGTACATGCAAGGATGCGCTATTCCTTACTTACTTGTGTTATGCTGCCATGTTGCCCTGTATCTTCAGTGCAACTAGCTATCCCAGTCAAACTGTGCATATTCACAGTCTCCGTCGATACGGCGACATGCGCTGCATTTATTTACAAATGGATGTGTTCATGCAGCCCCGTATCCTTCAGTGCCTAAATACTGAGCTAACTGCGTGTATTAAGTTGGGGCTACAGCGACCTATGCTGTACGTGCATGTGCTGTGCTGTTATATTGCCCCGTTCCTATCAGGGCAACTGGTTTTTCTGTGCTAACTCATATATTCACAGTTGTAGCTACAGTTACGACTGTGCTTGTGTGCTTACTGAGGTGCTATGCTATTATGGGGCTATTTTCTAACTGCGTATATTCACAGTTGTTGTCGCTACGGCCACTGGCACTGTGTTTATGTACATTCAGTTATGTGTTGATGTGCACTTCTGTACATTGGCTATAGAACATCGGCTATGTTCTACAAGGTGGCACCCCAGCCCCAAGCTGTGGAACCTACTTGTGTGTCCGCTGCTGGGTCCTTAGTTGAGCAAGACACTTCACACTGACAAGTGCTGAGACGGAGCTCTCCCTGAGATGGCCTTACCACCGGCTCTCGCCCCAGCGAAGCACTTGGAGACTTACGCTCATTCTAGTGAATAGTGTCGCATTGTCTTGGACCTGATGACTGCAGCGTCACTCTCAGTCCGATACCAAGCTACGTTCCGAAGTCGCTTACACCGTTCAGAGCACAGGTTGATCCCTGACCGCCTTATCTGCTGAGTTCAGCCTCGCATGATGCCGATGCTCAGAGTGATGTTGGTCCTGTAAGGGATTTGTGGATGTACGTGGATCACTAGGCAGCAGTCTTCCAGCTGGTTGTGTGCTTGGTGGATGGTACTAGGGACGTGATGTTTTATACAGAGACTTTCTCTCTGAATTCGACGCTTTAAATGGTTGCTTAATGCCTACGGGATTTAGGGATGCTGGCTGTCTTCTCAGAACACATTCGCCATGGTTCCAAGTTTGATGCACCACCTTAGCGTCGTGGGGTCGGTGAGTTTTATCAATGTACTCATGAAACTGTTACCACCAGCTGTGCAGTAGTCTGTATTGCAGAGTTACCATTGCTGCTAACTCTGTGTTATGACTATAAGGTTACATAGCTGTTTCCACATTACGCAGTAGTTTCCAATGTACTGTTAACTGCGTGTGGCTTAAGGTTATGCAGCTGTCACCGCTATGCCGTCGACACTGTGTTAGCTCTTGTGCTCGAGTGCTTATGGTGTTGTGCTGCCCTGTCCAGTGCAGCCTTCGCCTCATTGCAGTGGATGCGCAACTTGGTAAAGCCGGAGCAGACGTTGGTCTAGTTCGCCTATCAGTTTTGAGTGCTCCTAGCGGCGCTGCTGGCTTAGAACTGTGTTTCCTGTGGGAGTGTAGCTTGACCCCGTTCAGGGCTTATCTTCACTGCGCTCACGGCGGGATTCTATACAGTTCCCATATACGTCAGTATGACGTAATGTCGAAGTTACCGCCTTGAAAGGGAACGTCTCCGGTTACTATCGTAACCTCGGTTCCCTGAGAGGCGGGAACGAGACATTACGTCAACCGCCGTGCTCGCCGTTTGATCAGCTGTGCTAGCGTTCAGTCTTGATTCTGACGTAATTGTCGCGTCCATGCTATTTATACTGCCCGCGGACCGGTCAGCATTTGCATGTTTTGCGTCAATTGGCCAGCTGTCTCCAGCTGGCGTTATCCTATAAGATTTCAGTGAAAATGGAGAAGGGAGGAGTTCCCATATACGTCAGTATGACGTAATGTCTCGTTCCCGCCTCTCAGGGAACCGAGGTTACGATAGTAACCGGAGACGTTTGTTTGCTTCGAGGCTGTAAGCTCTGCCTGAGCCTCGTATTTCTTTATGTTTTGAGCCATCATTTACTATCTAGTTGTTTATACTACTAAATACAGCTTACCCAACATCTCAGATTAACCTTACATCTCTAGCTTCCGTTATTGTTAACACAGCACGCTAGTAACTCGCCAACGTTAGCCTGCTAACGCGCCACCCGTGCGCTCATTTATTTATTTTCTTTTCTCTCGCGCGCCCGCGCCCTTGAGTTCATAAAGTCCAGGTAAGTAAGAAATCAGTCAACAAACACTGTGAGTAATGTCTTCTTGTCCTGTTATAGAGTGCCGAAGTTACGACGTCACTCTGTAGGCCAAAACGCGGAAGGGATTTTTGAATGGGTTTTTGCTAAATCGCCTGAAATAAGGTCTGTGGTGAACAAAGCCTCTAAATATTTTCACGTTTTGATCTATGACATAGAACACACAGTTATAACCTGCTTGTGGTTTTTTAAAGTTTATTGTGTCTGCTTGTGTTTTTTAAAAACTTTATATAGGCTTCAAAATGTATAAATTTTGGATTAACTTGTAAAGATTATCTTGATAGACAAAACGTGTAAGGGTCACAACTCTTTGTTAAACACAGATCTTATTTTTTGCGATTTTCCAAAAGTCTATGGGGAAAATGCATAGCTTTTCGATCGAGGGAACCCTTCCGCCGCTAGCTTCCGAGTTGTCCTACAAAGTGACGTCATCACTTCGGCACTCTATTGTCACCTGTGTCACATGTCATATGTTTAGTATTGAGAATGAGAATGTGACATCACGCGTATCACTCCGCGTTGCATTGTGGGAAGGATGCGCCATCTTGGAAGGATACGCTATCCGTTGTCGTGGTTACTTCGACCGCGAGACCGAGAGAAATAGCGACAGAGAAAGAGAGCAGCTTGATATTTGTTTGCATTTTTGCGATAAGGCACAGTTTCTTGGGAATAAATGAAGAAGGGGGAAGCAAAAGGAAAGGGTCTCTATCGGGAGAGACAACAACACCAAGCAGCGTTATTTAGAGAAACTACTTGACATCAACAACATGGACCCATGCGACCTGCTACAGAATGGACGAAAGACCCAAAGCACTACCACCTTTCACATACCCTGACACAGTCAATTACCTGGTTTATGGTATCAGTGCCTAACGTTAGTTACTGCCTACACATTACAATGCAAGAGTTCAGAAGCTTTAAGTCATTAGAAGCTTATGAACAATTCTGCTACGGCTGGGTGCAAGACTTAGAAACCCCCAAACCTGTAACGTTAAACTGCGAGAGTTCAGTCATACTTGATGTTTCAGGCCTCATTCATATGTGGAAATAAATCTGATATGAATCAGATACGTGCATTTGCACCTGCCGTTAAGCGGACAGCATTTGCAACCAACATTAAGCAGACAGATCGGACATTCCCGTAACTGCGAGACGTACGTCATTAAAAAAAAGTGTATTTTTTAAAACATTTCGCGGTACAGATATATCTATAACAAATTAAACAACTCTAGTTGAATAACAGAGTATTCATTTCGTTCGTTTGTGTTAAATAGAAGGCGAACTGTGCTGAAATGTGTTCCTTTTGAAATCATGCTTTGCTCGCTGTTGCTGCTGTCAGTTTATTGACAAGCAGTTTCTCTAAATAAAGCTGGCCAGCATTGTTATTTAGTCTCTCCCGATAGAACCCCTTTCATTTCTCTTCCTTCTTCTCCATATCTTCCAAAGAAACTGCGGTGTATCGCTAAAATGAAAAATGTGAACAAATACTAAGCTGCGCTGTCTCTCTTTTGTTATTTCTGGAATGTTTAGTTGCGCCTCTGTGAAGTTCTGATGGCGTCGCCCCTGGCAACCGATAGCGTCTCCTACCATCATGGCCGACCGGCTCAGACCCCGCCCAAATCGGTACGTGACTGCTTACTCTCAATAGCCTTCTCCGATGGCAATATAGGATTTATATGTGATAAATGCAAGGAGACAGTCAGGCTGACGGAGAAGATTTCAGAACTGGAGACACGCATCCAAACTTTAATTGAGGATGGTAAGAATGCTAGATCTTTAGATAGTGTTTTGGATGTGCCTAGCATAGTGAACTCTTTACATGATTCGGTTCCGGCTGAAGTAGAGCCCGTGCAGCAGGGCAGATGGGTGACTGTCAGAGATCGTTCTAGTCGCGGATCAAAGAACCACTCTTCCGTTCCGATTCCCATAACAAACCGATTTGCCCCACTCAGTAAAACACCCACTGAGAATTCTGTTGATTGTGCCCTGGTAATTGGTGATTCGATCACACGGAACGTGAAAATAGAGACACCAGCCACCATAGTCGCATGTTTGCCGAGAGCCAGAGCGCCTGACATCAAAGCAAATTTAAAAGTGCTGGCTAATGCTAATCGTAAATTCTCTAAGATCATTATTCATGTCGGCACTAATGATGTTCGACTCCACCAGTCGGAGATCACCAAAATTAATATTAAAGAGGTGTGTGAACTCGCAAGTACGATGTCAGGCACTGTAATTTGCTCTGGCCCCCTTCCTGTACGCAGGAGTGATGAGATAGTTAGCCGATTGGCCTCACTGAATGGTTGGCTGTCGAAGTGGTGTCCTCAGAATAATATAAAATTCATAGACAATTGGAAAAGTTTTTGGGGCAAGCCTGATCTGTTGAAAAGAGATGGTATCCATCCCTCCTGGGCTGGTGCTGCTCCTCTCTCTAGTAATTTGGCTCATAGTCTTAGAGATAAAACATGACAATCTGGGGCTCAGGTCAGGAAGCAGACAGACTGGCTAAACCGACCGTCTGCTAGCGGCCTCACGTCACCAAGGTCAGATAAATCCCATCACATAGAGCCTCTTTCACCTAGATATCATCATATAGAGACTGTGTCTGTTCCCCGAATTTGGAAATCCAAAAAACGTCAGCAGGGTTCCAGACTGCGACCAAATTGGTCGCATATGCGACCATTTTTTGAGAATGTGCGAGTAAAAATTGTATGTGGTCGCATTTGTGCGAGTGGACGCTCGCGCAACAGAATGCCGTTGTATCAGCAGCTACAGTCCGTAACTTATGTTCAAAATGAACGAGTACATCATCAATCCATTTTCCAAACCGTGTTTTTGACTTATCCTGAATCACTACGGTACGCCTATAATAAGCGTTTATATTCGGACTATTTTATCCCGGGGTCGACTCGGTTGCGGAGTTGCCCAGTGCCTGCGTGACTCGCCATAGACATTAACGGAGAGAAGTAGCTCCGGCTACAGTGTTCTTCCGCAAGACACTTGCAGTTTATTTATTGACGAACGTAGACGTCACGCGCATTGCACATTGATGGTGAAACGCGCCACGAATTCAGGAATTAAAGGGTTAGTTCGCCCATTTAAGATATGAAGTTGTATGCAATCCTCACCAGCACTATAGTGCATACACACTGACCCACTCTGTAGTCACCTCCCTGGTCAGAGTTCTGGCCGCAAAAAAAACGCAGTTTTGAGGCCCCGGAAACTAACCGGGAGTACTTTCTTGAAAAACTTCCAGCGGCCAGAACTCTGACCAGGGAGGTGACTACAGAGTGGGTCAGTGTGTATGCACTATAGTGCTGGTAAGGATTGCATACAACTTCATGTCTTAAATGGGCGAACTAACCCTTTAAGGCATATAAAAATGAAAAGGTCTCACCCGAGCCCCTTCTTACGTCTCTCAGCGGTTAGATGAGAGTAAAGGAAATTATTATCAAATGCAGAAGGTAAGGAGTGTGAGATTTCTGATTTTTGTTACAACTATAAACTTTGATTACGAAAAATCTGTATCAGCGTATTATAATACTGTAATCTTTTCAAATGTAATGCATACATTTGAATGTTTAATGATTTTTAAAAGGTAGAAAGATGATAATAGACAGACAGACAGATAGATAGATAGATAGATAGATAGATTGTATATAATTCAAATGTAAAATGCTTAAAATTACAGACTAAAATTACTGTCCAAAATCCTGAAATTTGGCCATGATAATTACCAAATATTACATGTGTTTTTATATAATAAATTACAGGTATTTATGCTGAAACCCAGAAAGCCTTTACTTGGTTTGGTATATTAAAACCACTATTCATCAGCATGCATTGATTAATCCCATGGCATGTAGCAAAAAAAAAGGAAGGTGCGACCAAATCATATGCTGGTGCGACCAACTGAGAAAGTTGGTAGCACCAGTGCAACCAGTGGAAAAGTTAGTCTGGAGTCCTGGTCAGGTTAAAAATTTAATTGATGTTCAACAAATAAAAAACAGATATAATACAGATGAGCAAATGATAAAGCTTGGGTTGCTGAATATTCGATCCCTTACTTCACAATCTCCCATAGTTAATGATATGATTTCTGATTATAATCTTGATATGCTGTGTTTGACAGAAACCTGGCTAAAACCAAACGATTACATTATTTTAAATGAGTCAACCCCACAAGATTACAGTTATAAACATGAACCTCGTCTGAAAGGCAAAGGGGGAGGTGTTGCTGTAATTTATAGTAATATTTTCAAAACCACTAAGAAATCTAGCTTTAAGCACCAATACTTCAAAAGAAGTATATTTAATGTAAAAATATATAGTGTAAACGATAAATCACATCTGAGAATTATGCTGGCTACTGTATACAGGCCACCAGGGCACCATAAAGATTTTATCAAAGAATTTGCGGACTTTCTATCAGAATTAGTATTGGCTGCAGATAAAGTACTAATTGTTGGTGATTTTAATATACATGTAGATAATGAAAAAGATGCATTGGGATTGGCATTTAAAGACATTGTAAACTCAATTGGAGTTAGACAACACGTGTCAGGACCTACTCATTGTCGTAATCATACTCTAGATCTAATATTATCACATGGAATAGATGTTGATGCTGTTGAAATTCTGCAGCAGAGCGATGACATCTCAGATCATTATCTAGTCTCATGTAAATTACATTTAGCCAAGGCTGCAAAGCCGACTCCGTGTTATAAATACGTTAGACCTATAACTTCTGCCACTAAAGATTGCTTTATCAATAATCTTCCTAATCAGTTTCATCATCTCAGCATCCCGGATAGCTTAGAAGAACTTGATATTGCAACAGAAACGTTTAACTCTCTCTTTTCCAGCACTTTAGACGCAGTTGCTCCGTTGCGCTTAAAAAAGATTAAAGAAAATAGTCCAACGCCGTGGTACAGCGAGCACACCCGGGCCCTTAAGAGAGCAGCCAGAAAAATGGAGCGCAACTGGAAGAAAACTAAACTAGAGGTATTTCGGATTTCGTGGAAAGAGAGCTCGATTGCTTACAGAGAGGCTTTAAAAGCTGCTAGATCTGCTTATTTTTCAAACCTATTAGAAGAAAATAAACATAATCCAAGGTATTTATTTGAAACAGTGGCTAAACTAACGAAAAAGAAAGCTTCAAGCTCAGAAGTGTCCAAGCAACACAGCAGTGATGACTTTATGAACTTCTTCACTTATAAGATTGATAATATCAGGGACAAAATTATAACTATGCAACCGTCTACCACAGTATCGCATCAGGAAGTGCATTGTAGTCTTCCTGAGGAAAAATTTGATTCATTTGTTGCTATAGGAGAGGAAGAAATCTGCAAACTCGTTAATTCATCTAAATCGACAACTTGTATGTTAGATCCTATACCGACTAAGCTACTGAAAGAGATGTTTCCAGAGGTCATATATCCTCTTCTTAATATCACTAATTCATCTTTGTCTCTAGGATACGTACCAAAAACCTTCAAACTGGCTATGATAAAACCGTTTGTTAAAAAAACACAACTTGATCCTACAGAATTAGTCAATTACAGGCCGATCTCGAATCTGCCTTTTCTGTCAAAGATATTAGAAAAAGCAGTATCTTCACAACTATGTTCCTTTCTAGAAAGAAATGATATCTGCGAGGATTTTCAGTCCGGATTTAGACCGTACCATAGTACTGAGACCGCTCTCATTAGAGTCACAAATGATTTGCTCTTATCATCCGATCGTGGTTGTATCTCTCTATTAGTGTTACTCGATCTTAGTGCTGCATTTGACACCATTGACCACAACATTCTTTTAAATAGACTAGAAAACTATGTTGGCATTAGTGGAATTGCATTAGCATGGTTTAAATCATACTTAACTGACCGTTATCCGTTTGTAGCAGTAAATGAAGAGATGTCTTATCGATCACAAGTTCAGTATGGCGTACCACAAGGCTCAGTACTAGGACCGCTGCTGTTCACTCTGTACATGCTACCATTTGGAGATATCATTAGGAAACATGGAGTTAGCTTTCACTGTTATGCCGATGATACTCAGCTGTATATTTCTTCAAAACCCAACGAAACTTACCAATTCACAAAATTAACGGAATGCATAGCTGATATAAAAAATTGGATGACTAGTAATTTCCTACTACTAAATTCTGAAAAGACAGAGATTCTAATTATTGGACAAAAAACTTCCACACGTAATAACCTAGAATACTGTCTAACACTTGATGGCTGCTCTGTAAAGTCTTCGTCGTCGGTTAGGAACCTGGGTGTGCTCTTTGATACCAACCTTTCTTTTGAAAGCCACGTGTCTAGTACCTGTAAAACTGCATTTTTCCATCTTAAAAAATATCTAAAATACGCCATATGCTCTCATTGGGAAATGCGGAACAATTAGTCCATGCGTTCATGACCTCAAGGCTAGATTATTGTAATGCTCTACTGGGTGGTTGCCCTGCACGCTTAATAAATAAACTACAGCTAGTTCAAAACGCCGCAGCTCGAGTTCTTACCAGAACCAGGAAATATGACCATATTAGTCCGGTTCTGTCAACACTGCATTGGCTCCCTATTAAACATCGTATAAATTTTTAAATATTGTTGATTAAATGCAAAGCACTAAATGGTTTAGCTCCGCAGTACTTGAGCGAGCTCTTAACGCATTATAGTCCTTCACGTCTATTGCGATCTCAAAATTCCGGCCAGTTGATAATACCTAGAATACCTAAATCGACTGCAGGCGGTAGATCCTTTTCCTATTTAGCACCAAAACTTTGGAACAGTCTTCCTACCATTGTCCGGGAAGCAGACACACTCTGTCAGTTCACAGCTAGACTAAAAACACATCTCTTTGACCTAGCATACACATAATACATTATAGACTTCTATAATTCAATGTTAGGCTGCATAGATTAGGTCAGCCGGAACTGGGAACACTTCCCTTAAATCTTGATGTACTCGCTACATCATAAGAAGAATGGCATCTACGCTAATATTAGTGTCTTTGTTTATCCCGAGGTTTTCCCGCAGCCTGCCGGATCTAGGCCGTATCCAGATCTGACGAAGGAGATCCGCCTGGACCCGATGACAATGCAGTGCTGAAGTATCCACTATCCTCTCCCCATGGAGGATCCCTTTCCCACTCTACAGATAAAGCGTTGTGAATTCCGGCTCGCGTACCCCAAAGTGATAAAATAAAACAAAATTCTGTATCAAAATTTATAGGCAAGACAAGTAGTTTGTTTAGGCTGGGTTGTACGAATTACAAACCTGCGCACATATTTTAAAAAGCACATAACTATAGAATCAATTCTGAATGAGCATGTGAACGCCGTCAGCGTTAATCACAGGTTCGCGTTTAAAGTCTGATCATTTCGACGGAGGTGAATCAATCAAAGTTAACTTTAGCTGGAAATAACATTATTCAAGAACCGCTATAACGCCAAAACAATCTGTTACCTTAAATTATATGTTTATCTCTGTAAAGCTGCTTTGAAACAATCCATTGTTAAAAGCGCTATATAAATGAAGATGACTTGACTTGACTTTGAAAATGCAAGAGCAATGCCTACATCTCTGTTATGGGAACAACAACGCATTATGGATGCGTCACGTATTCATGATAAAACAGAAAAGCATCAATAAGTTGCTGACTAATTAATAACTGGATTCAACCTCGTGATAAATACGCGAGTTTGTGTAATAT
Organism: Tiaroga cobitis; assembly: GCA_030578255.1. Classification (NCBI taxonomy): domain Eukaryota; kingdom Metazoa; phylum Chordata; class Actinopteri; order Cypriniformes; family Leuciscidae; genus Tiaroga; species Tiaroga cobitis. Next base: position 14,341,884 of record CM060604.1, on the reverse strand, counting down.
AGGTGAAATTACTGTCCCAACAGCTTTTCTCACTTCTTCAGTCAAGTTGTAAATACGCAGCCGGTCCGTGGATCTAAATGATTGATAGTAGGCCTACATTAAACATGTATCATGCATTTAAAAGTGAAATGCCCAGCAGACAAGCTATTTGCATTTATTTATCCGTTAAAACACTTGATCACACAATTAATATTTCATATGAATCAGACTTAATAATATTTTATTGTAAAAGTTACTTACATCATCCAAAATGAATGCAAAAATGTATTTTTTTTTCATGATCCACTCAAAACCTCAGTAGCCACATGCTGTTACATCTTCAATGATAGTCAGTTGGGCTGATATTTGGTATTCTACGTAATATGTCCTATAGCTATCTATTTGTCACCACGATTGTACTTTAAAAGACAAAATCATCCGTTTTGTCATTTCTTACATCGTGTCTACCCCGTGCGAGTTTGTCTAACGTTACACTGGACAAAGCAAATGATGTGTCCTCCGTGCCGCTACTTCAGAAGAAGAACGGGCATCCGTTTATCAATCATCGTGTCGCGCTGCGCCGCGTCCAGTGTATACATTATCACGAATTATGAATTATGCATGATGTAGCCAGCACTAGTCAAGAAGGAAGATTAGACGCGTCATATATCTGCAGGTAAGAAAACGTCATGGGCAAAATGTGTCAACATTACAAACATGTTAGTTTTAACCACACAAACAGCTCAATTAGAATGAAGCGCCCATTTACAGCTCTATTTCAAGGGTGTAAACATTTTCAAAATGAATCCGATTCAGTTCCCGCCCCGAGTGTACAGCTTAACGTGATTGGTTGTAGCGAGAACGTGCTATGATTGGTCAGCTCAATGTGGCCGTTATCTGATTGGCTTATAGGAAACGGTGGGTGGAGTCCACTTATTTGTGGATTTGTCTGCACCTCAACGCTAGAAGTGTTTCAAAATCCACAATGCGTGAGGGGATTTACAAATGCACAGGAAGCGATTCACAAATAAATGGCAGGCAGAGTTGTGTTTGTAACATAAAAAACATTTGCAAATCTCATTTTATTTATTTTTGAGTTTTACATTTTTTTGTGAAACCCTTTACATTTATTTGTGGATCTTAATCTATGTATTTGTGAATTTGATATATTTTTGTGAATCTCTTTACATTTATTTGTGGATCATAATCTATTTATTTGGAATAATGCAACAATTCTCACCCCATAGTCGAACTGCTCGATTTGAGGAAGGGAAAAACATATAAGGAGATTAAAACAAAAACACTGGATAGATTTTTATCAATATGATGGTTGTGTACGGGCACTGCCAACACGCATTTCAGTACAATCAACTTGAAAAAGTGCATGTACCATTATATGACCCCTTTAAATAATACACATAATAAAAAGTATTTGATCATTACAAGATTGAGAAATAAAGAAACAAAACATAAATCAAGTAAACCACAACCAACCTTCTGTATCAACGGCAATGCGTTCACAGTCATCAGATTGTGTTGTGAATTTGCATTTGTACAGACCTCCAGATATATTGGCATTTTGAACGGGAAATGCTCTAGCATGAGGGGCTCCAATCAGCAATCTGAAGATGCAAGTGATGTCAATAGATAGATAGACAGATAGATACCAGTAGATAGATAATAGATAGATAGATAGATAGATAGATAGATAGATAGATAGATAGATAGATAGATAGATAACCGTTATGTATTGCGTATAGCATATTATCTAATATGAATTTTAATAATTAGATATTGTTCAATTATGATACTTTCATTTAGGCCTATATTTGTAGGCTACAAATATATGCCTAAATGAAAGTATCATAATTGAACAATATCTAATTATTAAAATTCATAGCTACAAATTGTAGCCTTTACGAATGCACGTGAGAGACGTAATGCAGGTTGATACAAAGCGTTGCCCAAATTTGTGCTGCTGAACAAAAAAACATAACATCTTGATGTAACACAATGCTACAAAGTTCTGCCGTAATTTAACCAATTATCACGTGTTCGCTTAAAATAAAAGGTTTCTCACACGCGCTCCTCTGCAGGTTTGAGCTGATGGTGCATGGCCATAGAAAACCCAAACAAAGTGTCTGCTTCTCCACGCTTCTTTATCACGTTCTGTGTGTCCAGGTTAAAAGCAGAAACCTGCGGTGGCCGAAACATCCACACGGTCAGGAGGAGACTCCACTGACTGAACAACATGATGATGTTCCTCTCTGGAGCTGGAAATGTGCTAAGAGATCTACTCCAGAAGTAAAACTATCACTGTAGGGTGAGGCGATGTGACAAATATATAGCCTTGGCTGATTTATGTTCTCAGGGTGTGGATAAGACCAACTGTACTGTAGAAAGTTAATGTTTACCTGCAAAGGAAACGTGAACACACGCCCTTTAATCCTCAATCATATCCTGGGAGTTTAGTCAAGTTCAAGATAAGAATCAACATGTTACGACAGTGCAATTTGCAATGAGAAACAAACCACAGAGACATGATTTAAAAACAAACAAAACATAGGCCTATAACTATCTATCGAAGCCAAATCAAATTGTGTTGTTTTTTGTTTGTCTTCTTAATGCAAATTCAAATTGGTTTTGTCCGGACAGATAAAAGACATTGCACCAAAAGATGGCGCTAGAGATTTCCAGACTGGATTGTCGACAGTAGCCCTTGACTTCCACAATAGGAAAAAATACTATGGAAGTCAATGGCTACAGTCACACCTGTCTGTTAAAGTTGCAGTCCGCAGCTTTTCCTCTTTGTCGCCATCTCTGTTTGAAATCTGCAATTGCAGTTATTCGTGGAATTATCAACTTTACATGAGTTGTACTTCGACACCCTCGATACGGCACAGCGCAGATGAACACAATGTTTGAGGAGAGTGTGTGGCTGTCAATCACCGCGCCGGTGTGGATACTGTCATTCAGAATCATAGATTATTCTTTTTAGAAGTATGACCAACATAAGAATTTTCACCGGAAAATATCATCTGAACAAGTAGAAACATCCACTTTTGTTCTGGTTCTGACATTTTCACAGTATGGGTTTGTGTTCCCTGGTTCACCACTAGAGGTCCTCTTCCCCCACGGTGTCAGTCACATTAGAAACTGCATTTCCCACAATCCTTGTCTGTTCTCATCATTGTTCATTGCACCCAGCTGTCACCCATTATGATTGTTAGTCTGTGTGTATAAGTACCCTGCTTGTTTAGTGTTTGTTACGGAGGTCTTATCTATTATCACACCACGTCTGAGGTCTGTTTCTGTTTGCTCATTGTTCTTTGTGTTTTGGATTGCTTATGTGGATGTTGACCCCTGCCTGGACTGTTTTGTGAGTAACGGATTTCCCTATTAAAAACTTGCTGCATTATTGGATCTTCTGTGTTCCTTGAGTGTGGATCGTGACAGACATTGCAGTAAATCGCGCTGAATTGCTTTTCATATCACGCTAAAACGTGCAAATTATACTTTGTTCTCAAATTGTTAATGTTAACAACGTCAGTATTGCGTGACTACATGTAATGTCCTTCAGATATGTATCCTTGTTTTCGCATGGGTCCGGTTGCTGTCTCTTTTTTTTCCTGTACCCACTCCGAAGTCCAAACGAAGTTTTTTGCATTTTACAGCGGGTGAATCTGTTGTCACTGGTGACTATTGTTTGAACCTTTCTGGATCCGCCATCAAATTGATAAGTTTAATTATATCAAGTGCTGTGAGAAAAGGCTATAAATCTCCACCTCCAACATCCTCATACGCAATATAGCCTACTAGCCCGGACGTAATGACGCAAAACCCATGTTTGAATCTCCCACGGAAATCCACCAGTACCACTGGAATTAAAAACATTATTACAAGCTTACTGCTTTGAATCGAGCTAAGGCAAGCAGATAGTTTTGAACACTGGCTGGTTATGTATTTTCTCAAATATGTATTTTGGATAATTTTTAACCCAAAAAAGCTACGGACTGCAGCTTTAACCAATATTCTTTAAAAAATCGTATTTTGTGTTCAACAGAAGAAAGAAACTCATACAGTTTTGGAACAACTTGAGAGTGAGTAAATGACCAAATAAAATATTTTGGGTGAAATATCCCTTTAACTGCCATGATGACTGCAAAATGAAACCATTGTATGTTGTATTCATTTATTTCATTTAAAATAAAACGAAAAAGTGACAACTTGCCCCATCTCTACATCTAGGAAAAATTGTTAAAATTGAATGGGTTAAAATCTGAAATCATTATTGTTTAGTTTGGTCTAAATGGATGCTATTGTGGTGGGTTTGTGTTACTATGTAACTATAATGAGTTTTGGAATGCTGGAAAATAAGTTACAAAAGTTCAATTATGTGACAAACAAATTCCATATGTGACAACTAGTCCTGGTATGATGGTGCAGTAGTTTGACCTTTGTTTTGCATTACATTGAGTAGTACTTGTCTCTGCACATAGTGGCCATGGTTTGGAAACTTAGGCATCATTGTGGTTTTAGCACTGAAAGGTATAAGGTCTCACAAGCTGCCTTCCGGATTGTCAACAACCTGCAAATGACAAATATAAATTTTACAAATGGTAAAAATGTATTTTTTCTTATTTTCAACACATTCTGTTTACTAAAAGTAACGTTGCACGTACAGTGCATGTCAACTAACTCTCAGTATTAGTTGACTGTCTGCTTAATATCTGCTAACTCTTTATTTTGATGCCCCCCCCCCCCAACAACAGACATTCTACTACTGACTAAAAGTAACTTTTTAAGTACGTCAACTAACCCTAAACTTACCCCTACAGTCTACTAATACTCTAAAGTAAATCAATATAAAAGTATAGAAAGTGCTTCTGAGAGATTACTTTTTAAAAGTAGCCCATTCCCTTAAATTACAGCATGCATTTGAGAACTACTAACTTTAACTCTGACAAAAATAGCTGTACATCCTGTGGAAACTTTAAAAGTTGTTGCGGCAAGTGAGTTGTTTACTGAGAAACCCACTGAGGATGGTGTAAGTCAGTAGAGATGAGTGGTCATGGGAAACTTAAGTGAGGGTATGGGTGACAGGAGCGGTACAATGAAACCGCTTAAAATGACAGGTCTCATGATCTGCAAAACCTCACACACACTCACACGTATAAGCACAGATGCACTCCTGCACAGATAGAAGCCCATGCACATAAAAACAATAATTCACACATGCAAGGCCACTTCAACAGCACATCCCAAACACAAGTTGATATTTTAAAACATGCATGCATTTCATATCTTTAACAGAAATTTACATTTGATGGTCCCAAGAGACACAAAATCTTGGAAGATTTCGAAAATCAAAACAAGATTGGTGTTTCAGCCATGCACTGTGGTGGAGGCGGAGCCTAAGTCAAGACTGAATTTGAACCCTTCCTCTCATAATCACAAGTTCACATAGGAGGTGTATTGTGTATAACACTAAATACAGGTATTTGTCAAAAAATTTAAAAAGCTTGAAGCCCTATGCTTTATTTCATTTGTTTGGCAGGTTACAAGGCAAGGAAACATTCTTAATTCCTTATTTTGTGGAAGAAAATGTTCCAAACAATTAAATAAAACAAATCTTAACTGCAAGCAGCATGTAACATGTAACAAACTTAAATATTATGGTAACACTTTACAATAAGGTTAATTAGTTAACATGATTTACATTAGATAACATTAGTTAATATGAACTAAGAATGAACAATACTTCTTCAGCATTTATTAAAGGTACAATTTGTAATAAAATATCCAAAAATCACTTGCACAGTGTGATATATTTCCTGTAGTTGTGTACTTACAATATCCCAAAAATTCCCAACAAATTTTTTATTTCAGAGAAATTCCAATTTTAAATAATTGTCCCTGGTCATTGTCGCCTGTCACTGACGTAATATCCACGTTATCCCTGGTTTCTGCTTGTACTGCCATAGTAACCGTGGCGACAGACGTGGACAACTGCATTGCGTCTAGCGGCACGAGCACGCTGTTATTGTTTCGTTCAAACATTATGGACTACGGCAAGCAGACTTTGGGACAAAAGGAGAACTAAAACGAGGATCAATATTGGCGTGGCGTTTTTGAGATGCCGAGAGCGTCACGTCCGCGACTAACTTCAACTTGACGAGACGCCGCTCTTGCATGTACTTTATAGGGCTTGGGCGCCGCGTTGCATTCTGGGATGTGGCGGCCATGTTGACAGCTTCGCGAATGTAAAAACACAGCAAGTCGAACAAGGAGAAGCAGCAGAGTTGGGAGAAAGTAAGTTAAAAATATGTTAAAATCCCTAAAAGGATGCTGAATTGACCGGCATACGTTTAATAGGGAAACCAGGGACCGGTATGTGGACAAAACCGGCACTTTTAACGGTTTGGATCCATTTGAAATTTCCAACAAACAGTGGGAGCACAGTAACGTTAACTTAATCCGGACAAAGGTAAACTGCACTCCACCTAGCTGCTAGTTTAGTAACAGTTATAGTGCTAACAACCATTCACACATGTAACGTACTTTTAACTATGTGTTTCAAAAGTGTAGTTAGTAGCTGTTTTAAGCAAAACTTAAGTTAGTAAGCTAAACGATGCTTAAAGCAAGGGGGTAGCGACAGGACAACAGTACAGAGACTGACAGGTCCGATTGAAGGGCTAATGTTAATGTTATAAGAATATTAAAATACGTGATATTTTACAGGAAAATACTAAAACGGGAAGACAGCGGGAAAAGAGCTCAAATACATGAGAAACCCGGAAAAAACGGGAGGGTTGACAGCTAACGTTACTAACTACGCTTTTGAAACACATAGTTAAACGTACATGTGTGAATGATTGTTAGCACTAACAGTTACTAAACTAGCAGCTAGGTGGAGCGCATCTTAACATTACCTTTGTCCGGATTACTGTGTTCTCACTGTTTGCCGACTCTTTGTTGGAAATTTCATATGGATCCAAACCGTTAAAAGTGCCGGTTTTGTCCACATACCGGTCTCTGGCTTCCCCATTTAACATATTCCGGTAAATTCCACATCCTTTTAGGGATTTTAACATCTTTTTTCTTTTCTTTATCCCAACTCTGCTGCTTCTCCTCGTTCGACTTGCTGTATGTTTACATGCGCGAAGCTGTCAACATGGCCGCCACGCCAGTAATGACGTCACGACGCCCAAGCCCTATTAGACAGGTGAGCAAATGTACATAAAACAAATCAATGTTATATAGCTCAACTACATGATGAAATGATAGAATATGATCAGTATGTTATTCTAATGTTTATCTAGCTTACTGCTAGTCTCATACAGCCAACAAAGTAACACATAGAATAACATTATAACTTTCAACGCACTCAAATGCAGTTTAGTGTGATAGTGTAACGTTAGGCCAAGTGAAACAGCGCAGCGTTACCTCACAAGTTTCATTAGTTTAATAAACTGACCTGTGTGAGTATTAATTCAGCACTTGCGTGTAGATCGGTAGAATGAAATGTCCTTATTCCTTTATATCCGCGGGACACGCATGTGGCGCTGATATCTGTCTCTCATTAGCAATCGTGACCTGCTTCATACCACAGTTATGATAAAAACATTAATGTTTTCACTCCTCCATACACATAGATCCATCGGCATGACGACAAATTCCACAATTCCGCTTATGCGTCATAGGTTAGTGACCCCTAGCGGCGGAAAAAAATACATATTGTAGCTTTAAAGGTGCCCTAGAATGTGTTGAAATAATATTTTAATTTTGTCTCTGATATCTACATGAAGGGTATGTGGCTTATTTAAGGGCATTTAAAATGCCCATATATGGTTTTACAGGTCCATTTTCAACTCTAGAAATTGGCCCTAGAATGAAATGGTCTGTTTTACCTTATTTGGAAGGGGTCATAATAGTAATGAGGAGTTCTGCTTTGATTGGTTGTTTTACTGCGAGCTCAGTGAAACAAATGGACTAATTTAGATAAATAAATATAGCTTCAACTTATGTGGTGGAGAATGTGACGTTAGCTAGAAGGATCAAGCGAGCTAACATTATCTGTGAGCAACTAAACTAACGTAATTAAGCCCCTGACGTGTTGTTGATGAAATAGACGAAAGTAAAATTATTTGAAAAAAGGGAATTTACATAGGTATCTACAGTATTATTTTGTAGATTTATATAACAACAAGAAATATTAACTTCAGCGTAAATACTTTGTCATACTATTTAGTTATGTATGCTCGTTATTTGGAGTTTGCTATTGTTACTGTACTAGGATCTTGCGCTGGATCTAGATAACACAGTGTAAATTATCGTTAATAAAATCACTACTTATCGCTTGCGGGAATATAGTTGTAATTTCCCCCTTCTTCAGTATGAGACGCTGAGAGAACCCTGCTTGATATTGTTCCAGGTTAGAAAATAAGTCCGTGGTGAAATGGGCAGAGCAAACGAACAACTTCGAAATAAACTGTTGCGGTAACGTTATCCGATTATAGATACACATCAACCACGCCTGTTGACATTTCTTTTCTGTGGGAAGGGTATGAAGTTTTCCCTTTTTTTTTATTTTTTGAAAAAATTCATCCAGTTGCAACTTACCCTCGTCAGCCGCCGCATCGTCTGAGAGGATTACACTCCTCTCGGCGATCGGCGAGCTTCATCTGCCAGACGCTGAACCCTCTTCTCTCAAGAAGAGGGACAGGCGAGAGCGGAGCGATCACAATTTGTACAGGCAGTCTCCTCGAGAACAGCCTGTGCGTGTCTTCCTTCCCAGACAGAAAAATGGACAGTTCGTGTGCGTCACCCGGCTTCAGATATCTTGAACACGGGTCTGCACACTTCTGAAAGCATTTCATAATTACCTGATTTTCAAAGCGGTTACAGACAAAACAGTCCCTGAAGACGAAAAGATGATTTGTCATGTTTGCAAGGCGCCCTTATATACTTCCAGGTCGCACGTTAATCATTCACGTTAATGATTCATGGGCTGTCGCCGGTCAATGTGATTGACGTGATTTGATAGTGATTTCAGACACCTGTCACGCCTGAGGCGTTCCCCAAAGCGTCATTCGACGCAGTGCGAGTTCCCTTCGAAAGGGAACAAGCGAGGATCATAGGGAAAATGGCAGATCATGGAAACAAATGTTATGCTCCAGGCTATGCACATGCTGTGATAATCAGGTAGTAGGCCTCACCAGGCCTCCCTGAGGGTGAGTTCCTCACGTACTATCGTTATCAGGTAGTAGGCCTCTCTAGGCCTCCCTGTAGGTGACCGCATACTGTTGCTATCAGGTAGTAGGCCTCACCAGGCCTCCTTGTGAGTGGTTCCCTAGCGGTGCTGGGTTCAGGAAGCTAGTGGCCTCTTGCTATCATTTCAGCTGGCCTTATCAGGCAGCTGCTGAAGGTGAGCTTGCGCACTGGCTCGACTAAACTGTTTTTCTCTGCTACTGGTTCCCTCCCGGAACCTCTTTCCTGCCTACAGCCTGGTTTTGTCTACCAGGCGGACGCTAGCTGTGTCCCAATGTGAAGGCTGCGTCCTCCGAAGGCCGCATTTGAAGGCCGATTGGCCGGATTTGAAGGCCGATTGCGTCACAGCGGCGCGACGAAGGCTGTCCCAATTCAAACACTGCGCCCTTCGAAGGCCGCATTCTAAAGCAGATTGCGTCACAGCAGTGCTAAGAAGACTGTCCCAATTCAAACTCTGCACGCTTGGAAGGCCAATTGCGTCACCGCGGCGCGACTAAGTTTGGTATGTCATTCAAATGCGACCCCAAATGCGCCCTTCGTTTCTCGGACAAACGAAGTGTACAAAAATGGACACTTCGCGGCCTACGCTTCCCCAGAATTCATAGCGCGCCGGTGACGACGCGACTCACGCGAGTTTATTCAATTAGAATGGCAGGTGTTAGTTGTGTGGTGACCGAGGAATTCAGTTATAAATGTAAGTATTGTGAATTAATTTATTAAAATAACTAGCGAAACAATTGTTAAAGGCATAAATATGGATCAAGCCCTGAGTTAAATGAAGCAAATACTAAAGTACAAAATGCTTTTCTTGCTTAGTTTTTTGGTCTTGTTTATATTATACATTTTAAAAAAAGCTTTTAGGCTACTAGACAAGCAAAAGTTATTGTATTGTTTTGGGGGGAAAAAACTAAATTAAGTGAGCTTTTGCTTAAAATAAGCAAAATAATCTGCCAAATGGTGTAAGTAAAATAATCTTGTTTTCTGTTTGATTTAAGATTATTTATCTTAACCCATTAGCAAATTATGTTATTGTTTTAAGCAAAAACTCACTTAATTTTAAGTTATTTTCCCCCAAAGCAAGAAATGTTTTATTTGTCTAGTAGGCTAAATGCTTCTTGATTTAAGAATTTTTAGATGTTTGAACTAGAAACAAGACACAATATTAATAAACTTTTATGCAGTGAATTTCAAGTAGGAGGGTATATTGAAGTAAATAAAACAGCAGCACAAATCCAGCTGAAATGTGGTAGATAAACATAGCGGTGTCCGCAATACATTATTTAATTTACCCAAAATAGCTAGCAAAACAAGTGTTAAAACCCAGGGATGTTTCTTAAAAAAACCTGAACTTAAACAAAAAAACTGCAGCTTCATTTATGAGGCAAAACCTGTTATAATACTTTTTGTTTCAGGGACCAAGGAGCAGACGGCTGCATTTATAAAATTACGGGCCGAAAATGACCACTTGTTTACAGGGGCCAAAAACTCGGCCACTGTGGCTTGGAGGTAAAATCATTAACCATTTGTAATATTTCCACTAGCTGCCTCTTGTATACAAAAATTAGCCCTCACCCTGTACAAAGCCCACAGCAATGAGACAAGAACTAGTTAAGGCAATAGTCTTTCACTTAGTGTTTTTTTCAACAAACATTTTAAGCAAACTTGAGGATCCAGGAATATAATTTCTGGTATTTTGTATGCATGTACTGCTGTGTGATTTTTCTAATGTTAAGATTGCACCCCTGTCTTAATATTTTTCGTAAAGTCCTAACCCTAACCTTTTTCTCCTTTTTTTTTTTTAGGAGAATTCTGGAGAAAATGGACCTGCAAGGGAAGGTCACTCCCTTGCAGGCCAAAAGAAAATGGGACAACTTAAAAAAAAATACAAAGTAAGCAAGTTAATTGACACATCTTTGCTGAAATGTATTGTGGTGTTCTTCTTGTTAACAACAGGTATGGTGTATTTGCTCTGCCTTAGGATTGCAAGTGTCCTGGGACAGGTGAGGGGGTGAGCGGGAAATCCACTGCTGCAACTTGGCCCTGGTTTGTCCACATGGATGAGGTCTTGGGACAGAGGCCTTCCAACAACCCCCCTATCCTAATTGCCTCCATCCCTGAGGACAAACCTGGGCCAAGTTCAGCGGTGGCTGACCAGGATAAAGAGCCAGCCCCAGCAGCCAGAGCCCCAGCAGCCAGAGCCCCAGCAGCCAGAGCCCCAGCAGTCCCAGCAGCCCCAGCCCCAGCAGCCAGAGCCCCAGCAGCCCCAGCAGCCAGAGCCCCAGCAGTCCCAGCAGTCCCAGCAGCCCCAGCAGCCAGAGCCCCAGCCAACAGGAGAAGAGGCAGCGACGAGCTCATTGAGCTAATGAGGGAGGACATGAGGTTTCAAAGGGAAACAGAGGAGAGGAGAGCACAAGAGAGCAGGGATCGAATGGACAGACTGTTTACTTTACTTGAGAGAATGATTGAAAAAAAATAATATAATTAAGTTTTTGTATTTGTTTTTTGTCACTGATTTAAGTTATTTTGTCACTAATTTAAGTTAATTGTAAATGAGGCAAGGCAATTTTTATTCATTGTTTATTTTTGTAATGCGAATTTTTTTATTTACATTTGGAAATAAAACAATAATTATTCTGGACATTGTTGACTTCTATACATGTAATCACAAGTACTTTTTACAAATATTTACAACAATAGAAAAATAATTCAAATTAACAGTACATAAAACAGATTGGAAAAACAAAAACAACAAAATGTACGCTTTTAGCTGAACAGGTAGACCCTGATGGTGCTGCTGGGCTGGGATGGGCTCCACAATAGAGACCCTGGTAAAGCCTCCTGCTGGTGGGACATCATCTGGGATGGGCTCCAGTCCAGAGTGTTTGAGTGCATGTTTCCACTATCCACTAAGTTGTCTCAATAGGTTTGCAGGGCTGATTAAATCGACGGCTGCCATCTCACTGAGATAATTTTAAAAAGAGGGAAGAATAAAATTAATTAACTTGCGTCCTCAATTCAAAGCGTAAAATATTTCAACATGTAAACCCATTCTATGGACATTCATTTGTGGTCTTGGCCATTATAGCTTTACAGTTCTCAGACTTGCCTGTTACAAGTAGTCGTGGTCGATGGGAACCTCCTCCAGGGCAGACACCTCTGCAGTCAGCCGGTCGCGCCAGGGACCACCGCTGACTGTCTCCAAAACATGCTCCCCCTCATCCTCTGCATCATCCTCCTCGTGCTCATCCTCCGGGGCCATGATGTCACCAACCCCAAGACAGATGTTGTGGAGGATGGCACAGGCTGTGATGACCTGAATTGAAAAAACAAAACAAGAAATGATATGGTCTGGAAAAAAGATGTTCATTATTTTTATGTTTTTTGCAAATGTATTTTCAATTCACTTACATGAGGTACAAAAGTGTGGTGCACCTCCAGCGCTTTCAGGAAGATGGATCGGAACCTGGTCTTCATCATCCCAAAAGCACGCTCTATAATGGAGCGTGCCCTGGAATGATGAAGATTAAAGCGCTGGGCTCCCACACCTCGTACTGGCCTCTTGTAGGGAGTGATGAGGGGGAGCGGGTGTTGGAGACATGGGTACCCTCCGTCTGCAAGGATGAAGTGCCCTGGAGGAGGGTACACTGACCTCCTGTACAGTGGGCTGTACCGGAGCACTCGTGCATCATGCACTGACCCGGGCCAGCCCACGTAGGTGTCAATGAAGCGGCCCTGATGGTCACAAACAGCCTGCAGGATGATAGACGGGAACAGTTTCCTGTTCCTGTAGCACTGACCATCAGGGCCGCTTGGAGGCTTGATGCGGACATGGCAGCCGTCGATTGCTCCTGCAGCTTTCAAGAAAGCTCGGTGTCTGGCCAGCCCTGCAAACCCACGGCAAACTGCCTCCAGGTCTTCTGGGGTGTTGGGGAAATGAATGACTTGGTGGCGAATGGCCACCACCTCCTCAGCGACCCGGTGGACAATGCGGTGGACAGTGGAACGAGGCATGTCAAACACTCTGGAGACAACCCTGTATGATGTGCCACACGCAAGCCAGAAAAGAAATACCAGGGTCTCTATTGTGGAACCCCATCCGTGTTGGCGTTCAGTCCTCAACAGGCCCAGCAGCACTCTCAGGGCCTCCCTGCTCAGCCGAAAATCAGGTCGTGTGTCCAAATCATTAAAAAAACTGTCCAGAACTGGCACGCTCAGGTTGATCCTGCAGTACAGGGGTCTGGTCTGATTTAGGGAAAGAAACAAAAGAGTGGGTTAAACTACTTTTATTTAGTATGTATTATGTACTGTATTATGCATAAAAAACCCTCGTTGTCAGGGTTTTTAGATATGATGTTGTTGCATTAATAGTACTGCTGCGCTATGTGTATGTTGCATTTTAATTCTGAATATGTTGAAGGGTTTTATATTTAAAGTACTTTACTGTTGAGTAGTTTACTATACAACAATGCATAATATTGTAAAAGACGATGTTTTTGTAGTGTTGCTATCCTGTGTGAGAGAAAACACCCTCATTACTTCACATTTATACGTGAATACTTAACGAATGTACTTGCTTATTTTTTTAAATTATTTATTTTCACAATATTAAGGAATTGTTGCTAACAACAGATGCGTCCCATATAAGGCTGCATCCGAAGTCGAGCGGGAGTACCGTTGCAGGATTGTTTTTTAAAAAAGGGCATATTTCACTTTATTTATTTATTGTTTTGTGTTTTATGCTTCAATTGCGTTAAAACAAAACACGCTGGAAACATGCATAAATAAGATCACTATGATCAAGAGAATAAACTCCATAAAAATCGCATCTGGTAGGCTATAAATGAACATTTGAACAGCTTTATGTGTATTTAGTATTTTCATAAGTACCATTACATTACTCAAGTACACCCAATACTTATGTACATTTTAAAGTGTGCTGCAGCAATTAAATTCGCAACTTCTGAATTGGGATGCAGCAAACCAGATTACCTTACCTGGCCACGGTCTTGATCAAGCCGGAGATACATCACCCGGCGGCGCCGGGGATGAATCCCCACCATCTCCTCCAGCAAAACATAAAAGATAAAAATAAAAATGATATATTCTTGCTCCATTTCAACAAGTAATGCCGTGTAGAATGGTAGCTCTCTCCTATCACCGCGTTGCTAGGCGACAGCATAATGGGGAACACCTGGTGGCGCAATTACAAATCATACGAAGGCTATATGGTGCGTCCTTCGAAGGACGAATAGGCTGCATCCTTCGAAGTCCGCGGCCTTCGAAGGATGCAGCCTTCACATTGGGACACAGCTCATGTGCTCCCCTCATTGAGGGTCACTATGAGCACACGGACCCCTGAGTCTGGTCAGACGGTCGCAGGCCTCTCGTGAGGCCTCCCAGTTAGATCAGTCCTTAGGCCTTCACAGGCCTCCTCAGTGTTTTGAAACACAGACACTGGGTTGATCCGTGGATCGAGTAGAGAAACTCCCCTCGCTAGCAAGGGTTGAAAAGCACTATGCTGAGTCATAGGCCCTGTCCCATTTCTCCCCCCTTAAAACTTCCACTTGGTTTTGAGTGCCCTCGAAAGTAAAGTCCCCTCAACGAGGGAAGTGGAGTTGAAGATCTTTCCCTATGAAATGGGACACCACTATATGCAAATTAGCGCGGTAAACCTCACTACATCACGCGCAGCAAACCTCACTACGTCACGCGCAGCGTCGACGTGTCTACTACTACTACTATTTTCATTCAGAAAATGCCGGTTCCAGCTGTTGTGTTGCCTGTTGTGTGGGCTGTGTTCGTTTATCTACGTCTGATGAATCAACAGAGAAGACATGTGGAATATAGAAGACGCATTCGCCGTCTTCTTTGCCTTGAGGATTTATTTCAGGTATGTCCGATTTGTTTAAATATTTTGACGTTATATGTTTACGTTACCTCAGCTGTTGATGATTTAATGCTAGACCAAATAGAATTAACTTACCTGTTGTTTGTGTCGATAATAACACGACCTACACATTCAGGTCGTATAGTTAAATATAGGGGTGCGGGAAGTGGTTTTAGGTTGGGGATGCTGATACAATAAAAAGTCTCATAGATTCTTTTGAGTGGCTGCCGACGATCTTTTTCTATGAACACAATATTACGTAACACTGCGCTTATGTTAAAAAAAACGTAATTTAACAAACACTTTTTAAATAGCCCACAAAGTGTTTATTACAAATAAAATAAATGCTAAAAAAGTTATTGTTGTAAATGTCACCAATCTACACTGACTGTGGAATGTGTAATGCAAAACATGTTTTTATTAGGCTACTTGTTGTTCATTGTTTTCCAGAGTGACCGTCCAGTGACATACTGCAGTTTGAATACCGTTGTGCCCATCCTACGCCTGTGGTTTAATGTGGAGTTAGAGATCAAACAGGATTTCAGGTTAAATAGGCAGGCCATGCATGCCCTGCAGCACCTGATGCAGAGAGAGCAGGACCATGGATGGGGCACTGAATTTGAAGTCCTGATATATGTCTATTGGCTTGCCCATGGACTTTCCTACCGTGTGGTGTCACGAGTTTTCAGTGTGCCCAAATCCACTGTTCACAGAATTATTCACAAGGTGGCACAGTTCATTTGGGACAATCTACATAGAGCCATCATCTTTCCGAAGCCTGCATACCTGGACACTGTGGGTGATGGATTTGCCCAGTGTTCTGGAACGCCCGTCCTCAACAAAGCTGTAGGTGCTATTGATGGCTGTCACATAAGAATCAAGCCCCCATCAGTTCATCGCCTGGACTATTTAAATTACAAAGGGTTTTACTCCATAAACATGCAAGCCATCTGCGACTCTGCTGGAAAGTTCCTGGATATTTTTGTAGGCTATCCAGGTTCTGTACACGACACACGCATTTTGAAAAACAGTTACTTTTATCTGGCCAGAAATTATCCACCCAATGGATACTTTATCCTGGGAGATGGCGGATATCCTTGTTTGGAGACACCAATCTGCCTCATCACTCCATATAGGGAACCTGTGAATGGCCCAGTGCAAAGGAAATTTAATTACCACCAATCAAGGGCACGTTCCATTGTAGAGAGGGCCTTTGGCGTTATGAAGACTCGTTGGAGGTCCACACTTTTCAGGGCCCTGGAGGTCAGTCCTACATTTGCACCCCAGGTCATAGCATCCTGTGCTTTCCTGCACAATGTTTGCATTGACAATGGAGATGTCCTGGAACCAGACAATGATGTGACAGTGGACATCCTGGACCCAGAACCTCACCTACAAGAAGCTCCTGAGGCACATGAAACACCAGGAAATGCCACAAGGGACAGACTTGCGGCCTTGATCAGCGCACAAGTCCCTCATTAGAAAATTCTGATAAAAATTGTAAATAGTTCAACTCTCTGAGTGTGTTATTTTAAATGCACATGTTCTTTTGGGCAGTTATTGTGTGGACATATGGTTCATTTTAACTTTAGTTCTATTAAACTTAATTATATTTTGAAAACATGTTGGTGATGGTTTCTTTTGTAATGATCTAGACAACGCCCAAAAAATATTGAACATTTTAATGACATCTTAACACAACATAACATAACTATTGTTGGGGCATTTTGTCCACAAGTTTTTTAAAGAGGGTTAAAAACCTCTCAGTTTGGGCCTCTGTTTCTTTGTGCCTTTCCTGCTCCTTAACAGATTCACTCTGAAGAAAATCCAGAATGAGATTATTTCCTCTCTTCCTCTTAGAGGAGCTTGGAGTAGCGGGAGTGGTGGGTGGACGAGTAGTAACTGGAGTGGTGGGACAAGTGGTGGTTGGTGTAGTGGGACGAACTGGGGTGGTGGGATGAAGAGTAGATCCAGGCTCAGAGATGTCTTCCTCGATGGGTTCGTGATCAGGTGCGACAATGGCCTTGGGGGGGGGGGGGGGGGGGGGGAGGTACAAGTATTGCACCAATTATAGGCTATTTTTGAAAATGTGACAGTTCCTACTTCTATCAACTTACCATTAGCAATAATGTGGGGTCCTCTACCGGCTTGAAAGAGGCCACAATCACAGGAGGATCTATCGCTGGCCTTCCCCCCAAAGCGGCATGCATCGCCTCGAAGTATCGCCAGTTGGATACCGTTTTTTCAGCCGCTTTCTGTACCTGAGCCTGTCTTTGG
The DNA here is from genome assembly GCA_030578255.1 of Tiaroga cobitis. NCBI lineage: Eukaryota > Metazoa > Chordata > Actinopteri > Cypriniformes > Leuciscidae > Tiaroga > Tiaroga cobitis. The sequence continues at coordinate 14,324,471 of CM060604.1, read as the reverse complement.
TGTTTTCAGGTCCTACAATAAAAAAAATCGATTAAAAAAATTCCAAAATCGTTCCGCCCTAGTGTAAAGGATGTAAGATGTAGGTGATGAAGACATGAATCAGATCTCTATCCAAAGAATTACCTTGTAACGTTTCTTTAGATTCTCCCACTTCTTGCCTGCCTTCTCTCCTGTAATCCTTCCTTCCAGGCCCAGGTCTTTCACTGCTTTCCTATAAACATACAAATATGAGAATAGCTGTCAAAATGCATTGTAGCTGCCTGGGGGCTAGAACACTATCAGACATTGATATTATTATCAGTTATTGAATTGTACAATCTGGTCACTTACTCCCATAACAGTTTAGAGGCAAATTTTTTTTTTGTAAACTTCTCCTCATTCTCAGTCCAGAACCTGATGAGGCCAAAGGTCTGCTCGACAGTCCCTGAAATAAGAGACCAGTTGCCGCTTAGTAAATTTCTAATTAACAGGAGAGAACTAAACAGATTTTTGGTCAATACAATCTGAGAAGTGTGAATACATGCACATAACTATCCCAGTTATGATCAGGATATAAGTATCCATAATAATATGCTAGAAATCTAATCAAATGTAAAATAACACAGCATAGTTTATTATAGATAGATTAATGCTTATTAAAGCTAAAGTTATTCATTCTTAAACATCTTATTTTCTCTTTGCCTTTAGTTGTTTTATTCACTTTAAAGGTGTAATCATTAGCAGGTTTATTAGATGCTGCCACTTTAAGACCGAATGCAGATCTAATAATACACATTTTCTCCCATTTAAGACATCAACTGTGTTTAAGTGAATCTCTAAACCGGTTATTTTGCCATATATTTGTGTGTATTTGATCGTTTAGAAGCGCACACAAAACCCAAAGTATAGTTTGTTTGTCTAGTTGCAATCAGTTTCCGAGCGCGCGCGCACCTCCATGGGAACCGGGGCAACGTCTCTTGCACGGATCATTGTGCTGTTAGTAGCTGTTTTTACCACCAACAACGTCCCGCAATTTAGGAAAACAGCAGACGCTGCACTTTACAACAATCACCGATTGTGCTCAGTGCTGATTCTGACGTTAAGTTTGGGTTTAGAGAGAAATGACAGCGCGCTGTGAAGGGAAAGATGATGCGCTAGAAGAGCGCGGCTAACGTTAGTTTTTAATAATTTTGCCTCACATATCTTTTTATAATCCTTAGAAGCCAAAATCGAAAATAAAATTTGATTAACCACCCAGATCAGATGTATATTTGATTGGCAGACTCTTTTGAAGCACTCGACAGATATCATATGAACATCGTCAGATAGCTTCGTGAAATATTTTCTAACATTAGTGTTCAAAACTCAACAGTCCATTGGATGTGCATCAAACTAACATATTCCAACATTTTTCGAAATTTTAACATGCTTATTTGCGAAAATATACTTACAATTCAGTTGCTCCTTTCCAGCGGTGTCCGCCATCTTATTTGAAAAATTTGGCCGGCTCGCTGAGTTCGCAAGGTATCCTGGGTAATTTCATCTTCCACTTTGTTTTAAGCCTGCATCGGACCGCACTATTTTTTGAGGGTTGATTTTAAGGGGAGAATAGCACTCCCCCTTGCTCTTTAGAGTATTGGGACACCCTACCCCTACACGAGAACGCACAAAAACAAGGGTTAGGGCAGAAATCTAGGGTAAGGGGAGGTATTGGGACAGGGCCATACTCTCCGGGATATCCCGTCTCTGAGATCCGGGGCGAGCGGTTCACTGCCAGCTTCGCAGTCCCTCGGGTTGGATGCCTTACCTAAAGGCATATTCCAGAGGCTCTGTCTTCGGACAGACAGGAAGTGGCCAGACTAGGTGTCTATGTATCTGACGCCAGGTCAGGCCGTCCTGGTGGCATTTCGGGGGGAGTACGTTCCCCTGAATAGTGACTGGCTGGGGTTCCTTCCGGTTTCTCTAGCCACATTCCCTAGAAGGGACCCCTTCTAATTAAAGTTGTGGTCCTAGGCCTTTGAGCAGGCCCAGGTAGGCCTTTCATTCAACTATGTTTATGGAGGTTTTCCTGTGAGGCTTATAGCTAAGGCTATGACCGTAGGGAATGATGTCACTGACAGCCCAGTGTGACCTGAGGGTGAGTGGTTCTAGCATTTCATTTGAATTTGCTGGTTCGGACAGTTGTCACTGCCTGAGGGCATGCACTCCCCTTAGCATGGCGGCGTGGTATCGTTCCCCAAAGCGTCATTCGACGCAGTGCGAGTTCCCTTCGAAAGGGAACGTCTCAGGTTACGACTGTAACCTATGTTCCCTGAGAACAGGGAACGAGACACTGCGTCTCCTTGCCATGCCTCGGGGCCTGCCTGCCGTACAGTCCCTTCAGACGATAAGGTGATTTGTCATGTTTGCAAGGCGCCCTTATATACTTCCAGGTCGCACATTAATCATTCAGGTTAATGATTCACGGGCTGTCGCCGGTCAATGTGATTGATGTGATTTGATAGTGATTTCAGACACCTGTCACGCCTGAGGCGTCCCCCAAAGCGTCATTCGATGCAGTGTCTCGTTCCCTGTTCTCAGGGAACATAGGTTACAGTCGTAACCTGAGACGTTTCTTCACCTGCAGAACTTCCGATGATTCGGCTGCGCAGTTCTGCCTGGCATTGAACATGGGCAGGCATATGCAAATTTTTGGAGGCGTACATATTAATGATCCCGACTGTTGCATCACAGTCGGTGTTATGTGGAGATTCGCCTATTTTTCAGGGGTGTTTTTCAAAAACGAGATTTAAATAAGAAGGAGAAAACAATGGTGTTTTAAACTCACTGTAATGGTCATGTACTGAACTCTTGTTATTTAACTATGCCAAGATAAATTCAATTTCAAATTCTAGGGCACCTTTAATCTTAGTTAATATTAATTTCAACATTCGTTAACATTAGTTAATGCACTGTGAACTAACATGAACAAACAATGAACAGCTGTATTTTTATTAACTAACATTGACAAAGATGAATAAATACTGTAACAAATGTATTGCTCATTGTTAGTTCATGTTAGTTAATACATTAACTAATGTTAACTAATGAACCTTATTGTAAAGCGTTACCAATATTATTTCTGATTACGAAATTGGAACTCGCTGTAAAAGTGTTAACAACAGGTGTTTACAAAATATAAGAAATAAACTTTTTTTTTTATCCAGACCTATAATGATAATAATAATAACATCTTACAAGCGCAAAAAGAAAAAGAATAATGAAAAGTTAATCTGTGGTCGCTAGGGAATATTTGACTATTAACTGTCAAAAACTATAAACAGTTTGCAAGGCTGACCTGTTCCAGAATACTAAATTAAAGTCATTCTGGTAAGTGTTCTGTTTTTATAATCCATTTACAATTTTGATGTGCGACTAATTCACTCACTTTTAAGAAGCCATATTATGATTGACTGACCCTCTTTCCTTCTGATGGTCATTACCTTGATCAAGACAAGCCCACATGAAAGCTTACAGTAGCAAACTAATGTAACCAGTGCTCACTGCAGAGTTCAGTCCCATTTATTCCAGTTTTCAGCTACAACGAAACACACCATTACCACACAATCATCAGAGCAGCAATCACACATTTGTGCACAGCAACACCCTCATGCTAGCTTTGCTTTTACAGGGCAGAAGAAAAATTCCATTCACTGCTACATCAGCTGCTGAGTCTAAGTGCGAAGAGTATAAAAAGTATTTGTGCATCTTATCTACAAACATGCATGAAATTGATTTGTGGTTGGTTAGCCCTCTTATTCTTTCAAGTGTATTGTTTCAATTAGATTTATATTTAGTTTACCTGAAGATAATCTTTTAAATGTATTTTGAGATTAAACAATGGCATTTATTTCTTAGTCCTCCTGTTAACAGTTGTAATAGGACTTATAAAGGCATATAATTTATTATCAATGCTTATATTGTGGTGACTCACAAATAACACTGAGAGACATTCACCAAGGGAATATACCTTTAAGGGAAGGGGAAGTGAGTGAGAGTTTCCGGGTTAACGTTGTTGTGTCGATCTGACTGCTGTACAGTTCTGTTTTATTGAAGTGGAGAGTAAAGCTAACTCGACGCATCTCCGTCTCTTGTCTACTCCTTATTGCACTCCACATTTGGTGACCCCGACGCGAGTTGGATACGGCTGAATTATGTCACACAACGACGGTGGCGAAAATGCTGCTGCTGCGGCGCCGGATGCTGTTAGCGGCGCGGCTAATGTCGGCGCTATATACGCGGCCACCATCAAGTTACCGGACTTTTGGCAACACAATCCGCGGCCGTGGTTTCAACACATCGAGGCACAGTTCCAGCTGAGAGGAATAACACAGGACGTTACAAAATATTTCCATGTAGTAGCGGCCTTAGATGCCTCGACAACAGCCAGGGCTATGGCGCTATTAGAGGCTCCGCCAGCTGACGGCAAATACGACGCGCTCAAAACGTTTCTGTTGAACCTCTTTGAGCTGTCGGAGCTAGAGAAGGCAGATCGCCTGCTGTCCCTGAACGGCCTTGGCGACAGTAAGCCGTCCGAGTTAATGGAGAGGATGCTAGCAGTGCTGGGCGCGGCGGATCCCGCGTTCCTTTTCGCCCACATATTCCTGCGGCAGCTTCCAGCACCCGTGCGCACTGCACTGGCCAACGCTGCTCTGCTTGCGCACCCATCTCCTACCGCCCCAGTGGCTCTGACTACGGACGCCTCGGACTACGCCGTTGGGGCTGTGTGTGAGCAGTGGGTGGGCGGAGCCTGGCAGCCGCTGGCCTTTTTCAGCAGGAAGCTCCGGGACAACGAGAGGAAATACAGCGCCTTCGATAGGGAGCTTCTGGGCCTTTTCCTCGCCACCCGTCATTTCCGTTTCCTGTTGGAGGGCCGGCGGTTCACGGCTTTCGTTGACCACAAGCCACTGACGTTTGCTATGGCCAAGTCTTCGGAGCCGTGGTCTGGTCGCCAGCAGCGTCAGCTCTCTGCCATATCTGAGTATACCACCGACATTCAGCATGTGGCTGGCAAGGACAACTTCGTGGCCGACTGCCTCTCCCGGGCGATCATTGGTTCCGTCCACTTGGGCCTTGACTACGCAGCTATGGCTGAGGATCAAACCGCGGACTCTGAGGTGCAAGCCTACAGGACGGCTCCCACGGCGCTGCTCATGGAGGATGTGGTGTTTGACACTGCCAACTCTACACTCCTCTGCAACGTCTCCACTGGCCAACCGCGCCCCATGGTACCTGCTGGCTGGAGGCGTAAGGTGTTTGACGCTATACACGGTCTTTCCCACCCAGGGGCGAAGGCCTCAACCAAGCTGGTGGGGGGCAAGTTCGTCTGGCCGGGCCTGCGGAGGGATGTCAGGGCTTGGGCTGCTTCCTGTGTGGCGTGCCAGCGTGCAAAGGTGACTCGTCATACCAAGGCCCCTTTGGCACCCTTCAAAGTGCCAGAGAGGCGTTTTGATCATGTGAATGTGGACCTGGTGGGCCCACTTCCCCCCTCCCGTGGTTACACCTACCTCCTAACCATGGTGGACAGGACCACCAGGTGGCCGGAAGTGGTGCCCCTGGCCGCCACTACATCAGCTGAGGTGGCACGGGCGTTCATTATGGCTTGGGTGGCCCGTTTCGGTACGCCGTCCGACCTCTCCTCCGACCGAGGTCCACAGTTTACATCGGAGCTTTGGACTGCGGTCGCCGAGGTCCTGGGAGTGAAGGTCCACCGTACCACAGCCTATAACCCGCAGAGCAACGGACTTTGCGAGCGGTTTCATCGGGACATGAAGGCCGCGCTCAGGGCCAGCCTCACGGGTAGCGACTGGGCTGACCGCCTCCCATGGGTTATGCTTGGCCTTCGCTCTGCCCCCAAAGAGGATCTTCAAGCCTCATCGGCCGAGCTGGTGTACGGCCAGCCACTGCGCGTCCCGGGGGAGTTTCTTCCAGATGCCACGGCCCCGTGGTCGGTTGCCTCCCATCGTGCTGTGTCTCGGGACATTGCCGACGCTTTTGTTCCCATTCCAACGTCGCACCATGGCCTCCCCCAGACCTACGTGCCCAAGGATTTACCGTCAGCCAAGTATGTGTTCATCCGCCACGACGGACATCGTACTCCGCTGCGCCCCCCCTATGATGGGCCCTTCCGTGTCCTGACGGGAGGGTCTAAGAACTTTGTGGTGGATATGGGAGGTAGGCCTGAGCGGGTGGCTATAGACCGGCTCAAGCCTGCTCATGTGGATATTGGCGAACCTCTGCAGTTGGCCCTGCCCCCACGGCGGGGGCGCCCCCCTGCGGCAGCCTCGAACCTTGTGCCTGCCCCGCCCCTAGCCCCTTGCCCCTCTCTTGTTAAGCGCAGCCGGTATGGCCGCCCGGTCCGCCCCCCTATACGTTGACTTTTCATAGGAACTGTTAGGAGCTGGACTGTTCTGTTTGGCACTGGTGAATAGCGTCCTATGTTCTGTTGGGGGTACCTGTTCGGTTTGGACTTGTTTATGGGTGAATTCTGGGGGGGCCTGTGTGGTGACTCACAAATAACACTGAGAGACATTCACCAAGGGAATATACCTTTAAGGGAAGGGGAAGTGAGTGAGAGTTTCCGGGTTAACGTTGTTGTGTCGATCTGACTGCTGTACAGTTCTGTTTTATTGAAGTGGAGAGTAAAGCTAACTCGACGCATCTCCGTCTCTTGTCTACTCCTTATTGCACTCCACAATATATCATATACTGTATATCATTTTTTGCTAATGAGACTTAAAATATTGTGGAGGGAAAATGACAGGACCAATGTAAGTGATGAATAAAAATACACTTCATGTTGACTAAATCACAATGGAATAACACTATTTATTCAACTCATCATTTTACAGCTTATAACGCAGAATATAACAGATAGCACTCTTACTGAACATTTAAAGAATTAGATGTGTACACACATATAGATGTAATTAAATAGAATTTTGTTGTTGGTGCTGAACAAAACACACCCTGCCTAGTCTGGCAGCACTTAAAGTGGTCTGTGAAGGGACTTGTCTAGAAGTGTCTGTTCTGCTACAAACTAAACTAAACTAAACTACTGCATTATTAAAACTATAGATTCTGCTTTATTACAAATAGCAAATAATCCTCTAACCTGAGCATTTGACTGCCCTCTAACTTGGTTGTCTTGTCCAGAGTCTCACACTGTATAAAAAAGATGCAGAAACCATCATAAGCATTTTCAAAGACAAATGCAAAAATAAAGAACAAAAACTACTTCCAGACTTACCTATCCTAAATATGAAAGCCATGAGAGCAAAAACTAGAACTCCATAAAATCCTTAAGCACATGCCAACCCAAGCACTGCCGTATAGAGATTTTCTTCTGAAATATGCACACTAAATGTTTATTATGAATACATAAGAGATTGTTATAATATATATATTTCTGTCACAAAAGCAATAAAATCTGTTTACCACTCTTGACTTGATTTGTACTGTTTTCATAGCATTTTTGTTGACACTCCATGTAGTCATTTAGATGATCAGACGTTGAAATCTTTGATGCTACATTTTGTTCACCTACAATCAAACAGCCAAATGGTTAAAAATGTCTTTAACTCATTGTTTTAGAAATGCACAAATATTTTTTATTTTACAGATGTACATGATAGACTAAATTAAATCATTATAATGCATGCATTGTTTTTGAATCAAGTCATTGTGGTAATTTTAATTTAAGTTGTTTTACCTTTAATTATCAAATGTGTTCCACTTCCAAACTCAATATGCTCTTAATCCTCAATAGTACACTGCTCCATCTGACTGAGTGATGCCTGAAATGGTCAGATTAGAGTGGCTGCCCAATCTCTTGCCCCAGAATCGATCATTTTTGAATTCTTCATAAAATATGGGTTCTGACAATTTCAAAAATGCTGATATGACTTGAGGTTGTCATCTAGCAATTTGCTTATACCAAAATTTGTTATCTCCAAGTGCATAACACTGCAGAGTCACAGTGTTGGCAAGTGCCACAGTTATGACTTTATTTGGCTGATGAATATGATGATGAGCAGTGCCTGAATAAACTGATAACGTCCACAGGTTAAGACATGAAATGTCCATACTACTGGATATTCAGTATAAATAAATTATTAATCAACAATATGTTTGCTCTATGAAAATCCATCACAAAGATTTTTAATAAATCTCAGCAATCATTTAAAATAAACATTTCATTAGAGAGGCTTAAATAAGTAAAAAAAATTAACATGACTTACGCACATTATACAAACAGTAACAAATGGCCAAAGAATCATTGTAAAATTACTATAACAATTTTTCTGCTGTCCATTTAACTTTTCAAACAGGGAATAGTTTTTTTGCAAAGAAGAACTTTTTTATTCTTCATGTACTAGCCACGCTGTTAACCAGATTAATCACCATTTGTTGAGATACTTTAAAAAACACCTCACCCGTTATCTTTTGATAGCATATAAAACAAAGATCTGTTTACCCACAACATTGTTGTCACAACACAAAAGGAGACAGACAGGTGTTAAAGTGCAAATAGTGTTTATTGAAGCAGAGTGGTGAAACAGCGGGAACCAGACGATGGTGACTTGCTGAATGATGGTGGTGACTTAGTTGGCGATGACTGAAGTGGATTCTCTGTGCAGGTGTTAAGTGAACAGTGAACACGAAGACAAGAGATCTGGATCGAGACTGGAGAGACTATCTCAGGTGAGTGGAGTGGTAAGGAGTCTGACAGAAAGCAGTGTATACTGCGACGAGACCAGACAACGAGTGGATGGTGAACTGTGAATATATAGGCTGTGTTGATTAGGGAGTGCAGGTGCAGCGAGTCCGGAATCTGGTGACTGTGAACGAGTGGGCGGGTCCTGGTGATTGGGTGATGATTGGGGGTGTGACTGTGCGGCTGACTCTGTGACAGTAGCCTACCCCCTCCTCCACGGCCGGCTCCTGACGGCTGACGGACTCGGTGACGCGGTCGGCCCATAGACTGTAAAAAAAAAGATGGACGACGCCCCTTCGCTCTTTTCCATCGGAGAGAACTGAAGCCGCCAGTGTCCCGACATGGCGCTGACATCTTGGGACTTGAGTGTGCGCACTTGCGTTTTCGGGACCAGACATGCGCAGTCGTGAGCAGGACAAAGCCGTGAAATCAAGCCCCCGCCCTCACTCTCGCAGAATCAATCGCAAGCACACGCCCCTGCACTTTTCTTAAGTGGCCTCTGTCTGCTCCGTTCCTCTCCAATGATGTCTGCTGATTGCAGTACCTTGTTCAAATAAGGTAAATACAACTACTAACCACATAGTCAGCGTTATGAAAAAAAGTCTAAAAGTCTTTAAAGAATAAAAGGGGTTTATGACCTATACTAGGACCGGTCACTGGGGGGCGATCGAGACGTTTTGGCTTCACTTTTGAGGGCTTGTGCGGCACGCTTGGGTCGGCCTCGACCTCTGGGGGCTGGACGGTCAGGGTGATCCTCGTGGAACGGATCCAGGACATCATCTCGAGAGTGCAGGTGCAGCGAGTCAGTAATCTGGTGATTGTGAACGAGTGGACGGGTCCTGGTGATTGGGTGATGATTGCGGCTGTGACAGTGTGGCTGACTAGCCCCTTTCACACAGAGAATCCGGAAAATACACGGATAAAGTGACCCGGGATTGTTTGATTTTGGTTCATTCACACTGCCAGCGATTTTCCAGAATCAGAGAGTGTGTTCACACACAACTCGTAAAAATCGCGTAAAGACACGTGACATCGATGTGGCATGTAATGTCTCAGCAGCGTCTTGAGTTTGCTTATGAGCTGCGATTTCTCTCTCGAGAAACCATGCTTGTGCATTTTTTTCTCTGATTCGATCATAAACTAGCGCATTACATATCGTTTCACTAGCCTGCTTTCACTTCACTTTAGCATCATCATTACGACACGGCATTGATTACGGCTTTTGTTCACATAGCGCGCGTTCCAGGACTGAACACGGCAATGTGATAGGTCCCCAACCCGGCATCGATTCTGGTGTTGTGCCTAATTTCGACCCCCTGCCAAATTATTACCCCCCTCGTTGAAGTCAGTACCTGATTGCCTAATCCCCACCCCGCCCCTAATCCTAACCCCTCCCCCACAACTAATCCTAAACCCTCCAATGCTAAGGGGGGGGGGGGGGGGGTAATAATTTGGCGTCCAGTAGAAAATCTACCGAAGAAGAAGATAATAGAGCTTCACAGTCCCGCCCACAGCCCGAGAGAGCTATGGTGCCGGATGTAAATTTCCCATTCATTTCTCCCATTGATGTTTTGGAAAATCCGTATCTAAAGAGTTTTAGAGCATGTCTGAGGATAACCAGCTACGGCTGAACTCATAAGCATACAACATATCATTTGAGTGAAAAAACGAAGAGAAAATCCAAAAAAAGTCAAAGGTACAAGACTGTGTACATATTTTCATTTCCGAGCGAAGGAACTACTCATCCCTTAAACCTCACCATAAGTCGACTGAAGCCACACCCACTAAAGAGCCTTTTGAGCGACTTCCAAATCTGACGATGGCCACGTGAATTTTTTCCACCAGTGAATTATATAGTAAATGTGCAGGGAAACTCCTTTTCCTCGATTTACTGAAGCTTATATGTAAAACGCATTTGCAGCTGCACAGCTAACACAGAGCATCTGGCTCGCTCATAGGCTGTGCTGCGGCACCTGCACATCCAATGGCGCAGGCACCTCTGACGTGAGACCAATGAACTAGACCCACGTCATTACACGATCTTCAGTCTTCACAGACCTTCGCGGGGTTTAACTAGACACGTTACACGACTTCCACCAATCAGATGCATCACTGTGGGATTGTGGGATTGTTCAGGATTGTGGGTAATGAAGTAGGCCTACTTATCCAAGACATCGCGAATAAAAGGCATTTATCTTAAAACAAGGTTAGTGCCCCATGAACTTTTGGCGTTTATATGAGCATATACAATCACTTAGTACAGCCGTAGCTGGTTTTAAGTCTTCCATGTATGGTTACGTTTTTATGGCTTATACCCCAACTGTCAATGGAGAAATTGTTTTGAATTTTTACTTCCGGCACCGGCTGTGGGCGGGACTGTGATGCTCTATTTGGTGGGGGTCGAAATTCGACACAACACCGGCAGCAATCCCGGGTCGTGTAGGCGTTCACACAGAAGGCGTTCTGGCAATTTCCCGGGATCAACGCGCTGTGTGAAAGGAGACAGTTGTGACAGTAGACAATAAAATAAAAAAATAAATGCCACTCCCAGTTGCATCATAATCACGATTCACGGCTGTGCAAAGTGAGAATTTATTTTCACAGTAAAGCTGTGTCTGATTGTGGTACCTGTCACATGCTGGCTTGTTTTGACCAAAGAGAGAGAGAAAAATATACTGATCTGTTTACATGCAGACCACCAGAATACCTTTTTTTTTTGCACAAAATCTGTTTAAGTAGCCTATGCACTCTGTTAGCGGCACATTTTAAATCTTGTATACATGCATCATGTGTCGTCAGTATAAGCAACTGTCTCCACACTTTTCCGTTAGCCCAGTGAGTAGAGTGCATCCCTGAGTAGGGGAGCGCGAGGCACAATCTAACGCAGGGTTTAATGTAACACGAACCCAGGGCCGGCCCTGACCAATTTGCTGCCCTAGGCAAGGTTTTACCTGGTGCCCCATGCACAGCCCATTTCACCCCGTCATCGAGTTCATGATTATTTAGACATTATATATATATATATATATATATATATATATATATATATATATATATATATATATATATATATATATTACACACACACACATTACAGCCTCAACACAAATAGCAATAGCATTGCATCTAGCATTCAAGTCATGTCCCCTTTTTTATATCGCTTTTTACACAGTTACACAGTTTGCTTCTCCTGTACAGCAGATCTAGAAGGTGTCATAGTCCAGCTTAAGTTCAGTGATGGTTCATTTTTGTTGTAAAAAAGTTATTCATTTAGTTCATTTATATAACCTCTCTGGATAAAACAGTGATGTCATCAACCAAATGTCATTCATGCACAAACTATTCATTGACCACTAGCTCAACACTTTTCCAGTTGATGGCGCAATCTTCCTCTAAACTATGGCACGTTTCATGTTTTCACCATGAAAGAAACTGCGAAATGTCTTCTTTAATGTGAATTTTACATAAACGTTGCTATTTATACATATACATATACGTTATACATAACGTTGTTTACTAATTTTGGCAAATATATTTAAAAAATGCCATATCCCCCACAAAACTACACAACTCTAGAGTAAAACGTTAATTTAAAAAAGTGATAGTAAATGCGTCTAAAAAACTGACATGATTGTTACAAAATCACACTGTCTGGTGCATCTGGAAAATAAATGGAAGCTTTACCGTTAAGTTCTGCCGGGAAGACTCAATTGCTACGTCACTTATTACCTTCTCATCTATCCAATCGTGTCTAATAATTGCGGTATAAAAGACCAGTACTTACACATGTTTGAGTTCGCAGATGCTGACGCTTTCATTCATGCTCTCGTTCAGTCGCCAGCCAACATGTTTCAGGACTGTTCTATTATTGAGTTCCGACGATGGATATGTCCCGCCGTATCTCCGCTACACGTCGAGGTTCCCGCGTTCAGTGCCGCAACTCCCCGTATGCACAGTGGTCTTCGGAGAGTTTTTGATCAGCCAAGGCCTCTCATGAGAAGCTCTGCTCTCTAGGCATAAAACACCCTGGGTAACCAATCAGTTTCCATTTTCACGTCATCAAACGCCTCGAACAGCGTCAGCTCAGTCAGGATAATCCGGCAGGAAGAGAACTATGTCATTCTCAACAACTTGTCCAGCAAAAGAACCTCGCTGTCTGCACGGGTGCATTATCCCGCAGATCACCGATCCACCGACATGAATCAACAACTCAAATCACGAGAGGCGATCTTCTCTCGCTGGTTCAAGTTCAAGCTCCACTTCCAATGCTTTCAAGTTGGTTTTTCAAGTTTGGTAGGCGCTTCCACCAGCCACTGTTAACATGTCCCCTCTAGCATGATTAAACTTCATCCAGGTAAGTATTTCTCCGTTGCTTCCTACACCAGCGGCAGAGTTCAAATTGGTGTCTACGGTGACGTGGCGTACGTGTTCATAATTACTAACGTTACTGATCTGCAGACTGCAATGGGGCCGGTTAGCTCGCCTTAAAGGGGAAATGTTCATAGCAAGTGTAAGCAAGTTTCGTGTCACCGTCACAGTACAGTGATCTAATAATATCATTTTTGTCAAAACACCCGCAATGTTGGAAACTGCACAATGTATTATTTTTTACAATGGAGATGAACGTTCCTGTAAACTGTGCAATTGTTGAAAATAAAAAAAATAAAAATAAAAATAAAAATATATCTATCAGCGTTGTCGATACCACGCTCTCGTGGGCAGTTTGCAAATACCCACTAACAACTGAGTAACTGATTAAAAAAAAACAAAAAAAAAACAACCTGAGCTAAAGAGAGCAAGTTGTTCATTTGACTGTTATACATTCTGTAGTGGATATCTCTACAATGGCAGTTAATTACATACTTACATAAGTGTTGTAATTTCACAAACAACTATTTAACATATTTAGGCCTACTTTAAAATCATATTATAAGTCCCTTAATGAAAATTAGATCTACAATATTGGAAATGTGTACAATTGCTGTAATATTTAACCTTTCCTGGTGACTACTTAATCCACTGATATGTGTGATAAAAATATTTTATGTGATGGGTATTTCCACATTAATGTACAGAAAAATGCAGACTAAGGATACTCCTGTCAATATCCTTAGCAAAAACTTTTAACTCAGTAGAACTAACAGTCATATTAGTTTTATCAAGTCAAACCAATCAACAGAACTAATCAGTGAAGGAGACTCGAGTGGCATTGTCTTTCCTCAACTGTATGATTCACATGTACATGTATCTTTCTATTCAAGAGTCTCAACTGTTGTTGTGGCCAGCGACGAATGGGGCTATTTCTGCAAAGAGCAACTTGGGAGCCATGTCAGGCATATGCTCCGCATCTGAGAAAAGGATTCTACGCTCAAAAGATAACAGATCAAGTATCACTTAGGTAATGATAGTAGCTTCTTGACAGGACGCCGTCACCTTACTTCAGGTAAGTACCGTATTAAGAAGTCAGATTTAGCCGGTTTAAGAATTTATATTAAAAAATAAATAAATAAATAAATAAATAAAAAAAAACACACAATCTCAGATTCGGATATCTAGATCAGTAAAGGCTAGATGAATATTTTAAGCTTACTCAAGGTTCGTTTCGTCCGCTCTTCACAAAATCATCCTATAGCGGTCGTTAGCGTCCTTAGGGATTTGACGTGGTCGCAAAATATATTATATCGCCGTGCTAACAAAGCATGGTTGTCATCAAGGCAGATCTTATTGTTAGGCGATCATGCCATTCCTGAGACGTTAATTTGGCTATCAGTCGTCTTCAATTTCATAATTAAGGTTGTGCTTATTCCTGCCAATGCAAAGCCATAGCTACGCGCTTTCATTCTTTGTTACAGGCTTTCAGACGGCTTTTGCCGTTCAGCAACCCGGATCCATCACCCTGCCCTCTTCTAACAGAGTTTATGTTAAATTAGTAATGTTTTGCTTTTCTTTTCAGATTCCTGTTTTCACATCCTGATCACGGCCGATTGTTCCTTCCTCGTCTATAATTACGAAATCGTAATTTAATATTCTTCCATTCATAGTTTGCTCGCAGGCATTCAAATTCACGAAGTATTTTAATACTAATTATCCAAGTATGTTCACCATACCTTCTCTTTGTTTGCTACTTAAGGCATAGCCAAGACCTGTAGTAAACCTCCGATAAACGCCTGCCAATCACATTGTATCACAAAGATAAAAATGAGTATAATTGTGCCCTTTTCGCAGGATATGTGGTGGGTCTCCAGTGTGTACGTGGGGTTTAGCTCGGAATGCCCACAGATAATTTTGAATAGCATTTTGGAATGGTTATTTCGAAGGTGAATAAGCATATCGTTTTGTCTATCCCTTTGGATGTGGCAGGGCTGCTACTCCCGGCACAGGGGTCGGAGTTTCAACAGCTCGTTTGGAGCTTCGATTACCTCTCACCAACAATTTTAAACTTTTCGCTTCGTTCAACCGGGATCATTCAAGATGGAGAGACTCAAGAAGTGTCAACATATAGACAACATTCCGGATGGTCCTTGAATTATGTAGCTATCTCTAGTCACTAATTGGCTTATTCTGTCTCGATTTTCTTAAATCATGTCCCGTGGGCAGGATTCATGTAAATTTAGGTTGTGATGCACTAACCCAGGAGGAATTTCGTTAGCTCCTCTCAGCGCTGTTGTAGTCTTTAAAAAGCAATTCTTAAATGAATTTCTCCCATTGCTTGAACTTTGAGTGTTGTAACCTTGAAGATGTTGATTATGCTTATACGGCAACATTTCACACTAAGTAAGTTAGAAAAAGCAAAATCCATCCAACCTCCTTTTATTACTTCATGTCCGCAATGGTCTCTTTTCTATTGGTATTCAGATTGTAGCTGTCTGTTACAGCATCATGGCTCATGCATCCAGGGGATTCACTCCAGGAGCTAAATACTCCGATTTCCCCATGGTCTTTTCTGATTAGCGTTTCTCACCTAATTTCTTTACTCTCTTTCTTAAGAACTCTAAGAATGACTCTCAAGGCTCTGTTTCACTTATCAATTTATTAATTAGTTATAAATTCTGTCCCTTCTCATCTATGATTAATTTCTTTAAATTCCCCTCATTTATCCTAACTAACGGAGCACTTCTCTCTAAGCCTAGTTCAGGACTCATCAGTTTCTGTCCTCAAAAGCTGCAGTCTATCTCCCTCCCAGTATACTGGTTATTCCTTCAGGATCGGGGCAGCCACTACAGCAGCTGATCATGGCATTTCTACTTCAGCTATTAAGATCCTGGGCAAATGGTCTTCTACATTAGAGTCTATATAAGACTCGATTCAAAATCATCCTCGAAGCTCAGCAAGCTCTTCACTAAAACGGTTCAGGTAAATAACCTTCGCAACTACTGGTGGTGGTGCCATGATAATCCATTCTCACAATTGGTCCTAAATTCTGCTTGCATTTACAAATGGTCAATGAGTCATCGTCTATATGTGGCCTAGTGGCCTTGTCTTAATGTGGCCTTGTCTCTATGTGGCAGTAGTAGCCGTTGTGGTCTTGTTCCATGTGGTCTTTATGGTCTTATAAAAAAATAAATAAAAAAAATCATGCAAGTGTATGATATACATGTTCAGTGTGGTCTACTGTGACCGTGTAGCCTAATGTGGCCTTGTCCCGTGGTCTTGTGGCCAGTTATGGCATGGTTTTGTGTGGCCTAGTGGCTGTGTCTCGTTGGCCTTGTATCCGTGTGGCATTAGCAGCCTTGTGGCCCAGCGGGCCTTGTCTCTGTGCGGGTCTCAAGGCCTTGTGGCATAATGTTGCCTTGTCCTATGTGTGGCCTACATGGTCTTGTGGCCCCTATGGCCTCGGTTCTGTGTGGCCTAGTGGCCGTTGTCCCTGTGTGACCTCGTCTCAGTGTGGGCTTACGATATCGCGGCCCTTGCGGCCTCATTCTATGTTCAGTGTGGTCTACTGTGACCGTGTAGCCTAATGTGGCCTTGTCCCGTGGTCTTGTGGCCAGTTATGGCATTGGTTCTATGTGGCCTAAGGCCTTGTCTATGAGTGGTTCTGTCTCTGTATGGCTTTAGCAGCCTTGTGGCCCAGCGGACCTTGTCTCTGTGTGGGTCCAGAGGCCTTGTGGCACAAAGTTGCCTTGTCCTGTATGTAAAAAATGGCCAGTGGTCTGTGGCCCTTAGTGGCGCGGTTCAATGTGGCCTAGTGGCCGTTGTCTGTGTGGCTTGCTCTGTGTGGTCTATAGTGGCCTTGTGGCACAAGTTGCCTTGTCCTGTATGTAAAAAATGGCCAGTGGTCTGTGGCCTTTAGTGGCACGGTTCAATGTGGCCAAGCGGCCGTTGTTGTGTGGCCAAGCGGCCTTGAGGCATTGTTGCCTCGCTAAAAAAAAAAAAAAAAGGCCACGTGGTCTTGTGGTCCTTGCGGCCTGGTTTTGTGTGGCCTTGCGGCCTTGTCCAGTCTACCTCGTTCTATGTGCGGCATTAGAGGCCGTTGTGGCTCATTGCGGCCTTGTCTCTGTGGTCTAGCAAGGCCATGTGGCCGGGCGGCCTTGTGTCTGTGGTCTATCATGGCCGTGTGGTCCAATGTGGCCAGTTTGCGGTCTAAGGAGGCCTGCTCTGTGTATGGCCCTAGGTGGCCTGCTCTGTGTGGTCCAATGAGGCCTGGCCCAATGTGGCATTGTCTGTGTGGTCCATCGCGGCCTTGTCTCTGTGTGGTCCAATGAGGCCTGGCCAATGCGGCTCTGTTTCGTGTGGTCCATCGCGGCCTTGTCTCTGTGTGGTCCAATGAGGCCTGGCCCAATGTGGCATCATCTGTGTGGTCCATCGCGGCCTTGTCTCTGTGTGGTCCAATGAGGCCTGGCCCAATGTGGCATTGTCTGTGTGGTCCATCAAGGCCTTGTCTCTGTGTGGTCCAATGAGGCCTGGCCCAATGTGGCATTGTCTGTGTGGTCCATCGAGGCCTTGTCTCTGTGCGGTCTGTTACGGCGTTGTCCCATATGGCCGGTTCTGTATGGCCAAGGTGGCCTTTTCTCTGTGGTCCTATAACAGCTTTTGTTCCATGACCTGTCCCTATGTCCTAAGTTAGCCTCGTTCTCAGTTAAGTCACTATTCCACAACACTTGCGTCCCTCCAACTCATTCTCAGGGAAACTGGTTCGATCAGACGTAAGTGCGTCTCAAAACATAAGTCGCCTGGATGAAAGCGTCAGCATGGATAAATGCTAATGTACATACAGCAGCAGAACATAAATCCATAAATGCATTATTCACGTCTTATCATAGTACCTTTCAGGCTCACTATGAAGTCATCTTTTACTAATTAGTTATTGGCTACGAGGCTTTCCACATTTCATGTTCATGCCCATTATTAATTCCCTTTTCTTTCTATTTTAGGCTCTACAGGATACACGACTGGTGGGTATACTTTTCTTTACCGTTCTTTGGGGGTGGGCTCCGTCCTGGTGGAATTATCTTCCACCTATTTTTGGGGGTCGGCTGCGCCCCTGCCTTCGTCTTCAGGCAGGAAATGCAGAGTCCGGACCCTCGGATTGCGAGCTATGGACGGGGCCTACGCCAAAGAACTTTATTGCTTGCTGGGCTATCAATAAATGTATTTATTGTTACAGTATTTATTCTCCCGAGTCTTTCTGGTAGAACTGCCATTAATTGTATCTTACAACTATGCGAGAAACGTCTCGGTTACGTATTGTAGCGACAATGACTTTTGTTTTGGGGAAATTATTAACTCAAATGGGGAATATTATTCATTAGATCATGAGTATGTAATCGCATACATAAATTAAATTATCCCAAATAGGGAATGGACTAAACCTCACCATATATGAATAATTAACACGATCGCTCGTAGTAATTATTAATATCTAGGTCAGTTAAGTCAGGTTAATTATCAGGGTAAATTTACATGTGTTTCCAATTCAGTTATCCGTCTAGCTGTCCGTCCAGCGGACTGGAGCCGAAAACTTCCTTATATCACAATATTACCTGCCTATAAACAGAGTGAATATTTCCTGTGGCCACAAGGAAATATTTTCTCGTATACGGCACTTTCAGATGTTTTAAAAATAGTTACAACGGTAGAGCTGGGTAGAACTTAAATCTTTGACATTCACAGAGGCTTCAAAGCATAGGACCATGAGACAGATTCACTTCAAAAGATTATGGAATTTAATAACACAACTAATGGTTACAAAAACTACTTAAATCACGCAGGAGTAAATATGCATATCAAAACAAACAGTTAACAAAAGATTGCAATACGACGTATTTGGAGAGAGAAAGTTAGAGTGTGAGAGAGAGAGAGAGAGAGAGAGAGAATGGGTGAGAGAGAGTGAGTGTGAGAGAGAGAGCACAGTTCAAAACAGCAGTTCAACACGAGACCCCAAAGGCTTCTAAAATTAATCTAAACAACCTCAAAGCAGCAGTTTATCTTTAGATTTACTTGCTTTTACGGCCCCCTTTGTGTGCGGCTGTGTGACACAGGATGGTCACGGAGTTGGAGTGTCTGGAGCGTCTTCCGATAGGAGGCAGATGTTTGCGATTGCTTCAGCTGCGGCCCGTACGAGAAACGATAAATCTTAGCCTTGTTTCGTTCGTGAGTACACTGACCGAAGTCAACTATCAAACTGAGGTAGATCAAATAAAAGAAAAACTTAGATTAAAACAAAGTAGGAAAACGACGATGAAGAATAGTGCAGAGCTCCGGCTGGAGTTTGCAGGAAATTTGGAATCTCTCCCTGGCTTAGAAAAACTTTCTTTTGCACAGAAGAGAGCGTGGCGGTGTGTTTTGAAGGAGCTCGAGACACGCCTCTCTTACATGTCTAGTCCAATCGTTTTGGAGGAGGAGTGTCGGCAAACCTTGTGGTCCGCGAAGTACACGCCTACGGGTCATGTGCATAGCAGATAAAACTTTCAGCAACAATACACTTCTAAACTGGTATTAATAAAAAAAAATGCATCATATTAAATTTTGGGTTAATGATTCAATCTTCTTTGGTTTCTCTGATTATAACCGTCCCAAATACGGCGTGATTGTGAGTTAGTGAGAGAAAGATACATGATTCTTCGTGATTAAATGAATATCCAATTGGTCACATATTATAAAACTTACAGTTATACAGATTTGGTCACAAGGGACCCATGAGGCACAACCAGAAAACATTTTATACATTTGAAACGTTACTTTTCACCACACGTAGTCACAAATGATTGTCTCTTTGTGTGTGCGTGTGTATGTATGTATGTGTATTCAGAGTTCATTGAACGATGGTGGCCGGATGAACTCCTGGTCATCTGCAGTCCCGTGTCTTGGGTGTGTGTGTGCTTCGAATTTGATGAGTTTACTATCTGCGACAACGGCCAATTGTCCTATTGCACAATTCTCTTCTGTGTGTGAAAGCGAAAAACCCCAGGGGGGGGGGGGAGTCTTAGCTTAATGGTGATTTAATCTTAGCTTTAGCTTAATGGTGATGAGTCACATGTGCCATAGTAGTTCTTTTTGTTTACTAATCAGAGACAAGGACCTCCTGAGCGCATCAGTATCAGTAATTCAATCAAGTCCAGGCACCATCCGTTTCGTGTGGCAAACTCCAAACAGAGGGGCTTAGTGAGTGACTCAGTAACTTAATTAACAGTCCCAGGACACCTACTTTTGGTCATAGTCTCTGAATTAAAATAATGCAAAACCAGTAGTTTAGGAAAATGGCAAATCTGACCATCTGATCATGGCTACAGTATGTAACCCTCGTTCCCTGAGTAGGGAACGGAGACGTTACGTCGGATGACAGAGAATGGGGGTTTCGCCTAGAAAGCCAGTCCTCTTCGAGTATTAAAAAACGAGCCAATGGCAAGGAAATGCCATGGGTCTGCGGAATTTGCATAACGTATCCCCGCTTCACCACGTGGGTATAAAGGGAGGATGCGGACGCAAACGCAGCTATGTCTTCGCTGAGGAGCCGAGATTGAACTCAGGCGTCTACCCAGCGGTACAGCGGAAGTGGCAGGGAGACGTAACGTCTCCGTTCCCTACTCAGGGAACGAGGGTTACATACGTAACCGAGACGTTCCCTTTCGTAGTCACTCCGAGTTACGTCGGATGACGGAGAATGGGGGTCCCCCGTGTAATCACGCCACCTTCACAGCTGTCTTCCAGTGCCCTGCGAAAGTCTGATCCCCTGTCGTGAAAACTTAGCACGGACGAGGAGTCCTACTTAGCACAGGAATACCAAGGTACACTGGGGAGCATATCTCAGAGGAAATATGCCGCAGTATGCCTACCCGTAGGGAGGACTTAAGAATACATATGGCACAAGGGGGCTACATATGGAGGAACACTGGAGTACCAACCCATAGGGTGGCTAGAATTTCAACTCCAGGAGTGGCAAGGTGGCTTGCCGAGGGAAGACACATGCTCAGAGAGGCTTACAGTGGAAATACACATGTGGGGGTTACTAGCAGGAACCATGCACACGGAGGCACCTAGCCGACGCACAGGCAATAACACTGGCGCCAGCATCAACAGTGCTGGAGGAACTCAGGGCTTCAATAGAAGGCTCAGCTGAGGAATAATCGCACTTATCCAGTCCGTGGAGTGGAATGGCGAGCAAGCGAAGACACCTGAGCGGGTCCAGTACTGGCCGGGTGAGCGAGTACAAGAGAGGACACAGGCTCCACTCGGAGATTATATAATCTGGCGAATGTGTTGGGTGTCGCCCAGCCTGCAGCTCTGCAGATGTCTGCCAGCGAGGCGCCATGCGCTAGAGCCCAAGAGGAAGCCACACTCCGGGTGGAGTGCGCTGTCACACCAAGGGGGCACGGTCGACCTTGCTGTTGGTAACCCAAAGCAATGGTGTCCACTATCCAGTGAGACAACCTCTGCTTTGAGAGAGCCCTTCCCTTCTGGCTCCCACCATAACAGACAAAGAGCTGGTCTGAGGTCCTGAAACACTGCGTTCTGTCTACGTAAGCACGGAGGGCGCGTACTGGACAGAGCAGTGCCAAGGCTGGGTCTGCCTCCTCCAGGGGCAGCGCTTGCAGGTTCACCACTTGGTCCCGGAAGGGAGTGGTAGGAACCCTGGGCACATATCCAGGCCGGGGTCTCAGGATCACGTGAGAGTAGGCCGGCCCGAATTCCAGGCACGCTTCGTCAACGGAAAATGCGGAACGGAAAATACTCAAACCTGCCTCTCTCCAAAGATCGGGACGAGGGTGCCATAGGGTGCCCCGTCTCTGAGAAAGGAGGTCCTTCCTCAGAGGAATTGCCCAAGGAGGTGCTGTCGCGAGGAGTATCAGTTCGGAGAACCAGGTCTTGGTGGGCCAGTATGGGGCGACCAAAATGACCTGCTCCTCGTCTTCCTTGATCTTGCACAGAGTCCGTGCGAGAAGGCTCACTGGGGGAAACGCATACTTGCGTAGGCCCTGCGGCCAGCTGTGCGCCAGTGCGTCCATGCCGAGCGTGCCCTCGGACAGGGAGTAATACAGGGCGCAATGGGAGGCAAACAGGGAGGCAAACATATCTATCTGTGCGTCCCTGAACTGGTCCCATATCAGCTGGACCGACTGGGGATGGAGTCGCCATTCGCCAGAGGTTGGCCGGAGCCGTGACAGCTTGTCGGCTGCAAGGTTCCGCTCTCCTGGAATGTAAATAGCACGAAGGGACCTCAGGTGCTTCTGACTCCATAAGAGGAGGCGGCGTGCGAGTTGCGACATACGGCGAGAGCGTAGACCACCCTGACGGTTGATGTACGCTACTGTCGCGGTATTGTCTGAACGGACTAGTACGTGTTGACCCTGGAGAAACGCATGGAAGCGGTGCAGGGCAAGGCGTACTGCCAGCAACTCGAGGCAATTGACGTGCATGAGGCGCTGGGGTCCTCTCCAGGAGCCCGCGGCTGCATGTCCATTGCACATGGCGCCCCAGCCCGTGGCAGAGGCATCTGTGGAGACAATAACATGCCTGGAAACTCGCTCTAGGGGAACTCCGGCCCGTAGAAAGCTGAGGTTCCGCCACGGGGTGAAGGTCTGACGGCAGGTCGGAGTTACTGGAACTCTGAGCGTACCACGATGCCATGCCCACCTCGGAACTCGATCGCGAAGCCACAGCTGAAGCGGTCTCATATGAAGGAATCCGAGTGGTGTTGCCGCAGCTGCAGATGCCATATGCCCCAGGAGCCTCAGAAAAAGTTTAAGTGGGACCGCACTCTTGCCCTCGAACTGTCGAAGACAAGTCAGCAGTGAGTGTGCGCGCTCGCTCGTAAGCTGCGCGGACATGGCGACCGAGTCTATCTCCATACCGAGAAAAGAGATCCTCTGCACGGGGCAAAGTTTGCTCTTCTCCCAGTTGACCCGAAGGCCCAGACGGGCTAGGTGCCGGAGCACTAGGTCTCTGTGTTCGCAAACCTGGACTCGAGAGTGAGCTAATATTAGCCAGTCGTCGAGGTAATTCAGGATGCGAACCCCGTGTTCGCGTAGGGGAACAAGGGCTGCCTCGACGGCCTTCGTAAAGACGCGAGGAGACAGAGCCAACCCGAATGGGAGAACCGCGTACTGGTATGCCTGCCCCTCGAAAGCAAACCGAAGAAACGGTCTGTGTCGAGGTAAAATGGAGACATGAAAGTAGGCGTCCTTCAGGTCTATGGCTGCAAACCAATCCTGTGGCCGCACGCATTCGACAATGCGTATGGCCGTGAGCATCTTGAACGGCAGCCTGTGAAGGGAGCGGTTCAAGACGCGCAGGTCCAGGATTGGCCGTAACCCACCGGTTTTCTTGGGGACAATGAAGTAGGGGCTGTAGAACCCTGACCTCATCTCGGCTGGAGGGACAGCCTCGATTGCACCCTTCGCCAGCAGGGTAGCAACCTCCGCTCTCATGATCGGGGCATTGCCACCGACCATAGTAAAGCGGACTCCCCTGAAGCAGGGAGGAGACCGGGCGAACTGAATCGCATAGCCGAGCCTGATAGTTTGGGCAACCCAACGGGACAGATTGGGGAGCTCTAACCTAGCCCTCAAAAACTGATCCAGTGGAATCATCCGAGCCACAGGCGTCCCCCCGGAGGGGCAGCGGAGCGGAGTGACCGGCACAGGCGAGGGTGGCATAGCGGCCCTGAGCGTGTGCACGGTCATGCTCCGCGCCCTGACAGAGGAGACCAGGGAAGGACCAGCGTTCCACGGGGGTCTGCTCTGCCAGGGGTCTGGCGATAGAGGGGGATGAGAGCGGTGTGGTCCGGGGACAGCACGCACTGACATCCTCGCCCTCAGGGACAGAGGAGGACGAGAGTGGCGAGGCACGGGGGCGTCGTGCACTGCCATCCTGCTCTGTGTGCTCAGTGATGGTGTAAAATCTTTCTTTAACCAATTTAGGGTGCTACCCACCCATGGGCGGGCAGCTAATTGACAAAAGATTCTCCACCGGGGGAAGGAGGGGGCCTGCTACCGCCTCCTGGGAAAGATCCGATGCCATCACTGAGCAGCCCGTCTCAGGAACGCCGCCTGGCGTTTAGCGGGGCGCGGGGCCTGAGGGGGCTGCGGCGCCTTCCTGCGGCTTCCTCCACGAAGCGGCCCGGGTGAAGGCTGCTGCTGGGGCCGTGCGGGAGGGGTGGGAGCCGTAGGAGGGCGCCCTCGGCGACGAGCAGGCGTCTGTACCGACGGCTGGGTGGAGGCAGCAGCTGGCCGTCGGGGCAGAATGTGTTTAATAGCCTCAGACTGCTTCTGGGCGGTTGAGAACTGCTGGGCGAAGTCCTCAACCGCACCGCCGAAGAGGCCAGCCTGGGATATGGAGGCATCGAGCAGACAAGTCCGCTCGGTGTCCTGCATATCGGCCAGGTTAAGCCATAGGTGACGCTCCTGGACCACGTTAGTGGCCATCACCTGACCCAGGGAGCGTGAGGCCACTTTCGTCGCCCGGAGAGCGAGGTCAGTGGCGGCACGCAGTTCGTCGAACGTCCCTGGGTCAGTCCTGCCCTCGTGCATGTCTCTGAGCAGCTGGGCCTGGTAGACCTGCAAGGTGCTCATAGCATGCAGAGCAGCAGCCACCTGTCCTGCAGCTCTGTGAGACCTCTCCACCATAGATGACGAGAATCTACAGGCCTTGGACGGGTGCTTAGGATTACCACGAGAGGAGGCACTCTGAGGACACAGTTGCATCGCAACAGAGCGCTCCACCGGGGGAATCCCAGTGTACCCATGGGCAGCTGCGCCATCGAGGGGAGGAAAGGCGGAGAAAGCTGACGAGCGTTCACGGGAGGTCAAAGGAGCCTTCCATGATCTCGACAGCTCCTCATGCAGCTCCGGGAAGAAAGGAATTGGGGTTGGCTGAGGCCGTGAGGCGGCAGCCGCACCCAAAAACCAATCGTCCAGCCGCGAGCGCTCGGGGCAGGGCGGAGGGTTCCACTCTAGCCCGATGCTCACGGCTGCCCGGGACAGCATGGCCGTCATCTCGGGATCCGACACGGACAACGCTGGGACTCCCGAGGGAGGCAACGCAGCCGTATCATCACTTCCCGAAGATTCTAGCCCACCTTGTGATGCCGCGATCGACATCGCGTCCTCCTCTGGAGCGCCGAATGAAACACGCGGGACCTCCGAAGAAGTGCCCGCCTGAATCACCGCGGCACTCGCGGGTTGCAACACAAACGTTTGGTTTCTTACAAACGTTATTAACGTGGCTATAATTCTGGATGATTATTTATTTATACACTTATTATTCATAAGTATGCAGTGTCATAACTACATCTCTGACGTTTAAAACAAACCAAACCGTTTGAAAATCGGTAGAAAATTTAACAAGTTATGGTTATTTAAAAAGTACATGCACCATTAAAACACAATGTTACGAGTGAGCGAGCTGCCTGTGACAAGATGGCCACCAGGTGCAGACGTCGACCTCCATTGGCCAGCAGCGCGGACGAGACTTCTAGCCTTTATTATGGATATCTATGAAGATAACCATCAGCTCAGCTGGCAAAAATCTTTCCGTGGCAGGGCACTGTTAAACTGTATGTGTGCCTGCAACTCGACCTGTTAGCGCTATACGTCTACCTGGCGATCCGTTATTATAGTTAAATTCGTTATCCTAACGACGATGACCTGTCACAGTTTTGCCTGTCTGACGATCCATCATATTCACCTTTAATGCCCTGGCCTTACTTCTGGACGTAGCACTGCGAGCGCCGATCTTCTCCGAGCCACACAACAGTGTTTCATCAAAGAATTCCCGATTTGAACGAGAAGTTTGAATGAATGACTCACTCATAAAGACAGTAACTTGTTTATAACATGGAAGGGCAATGTCGGTCCTGGGTGCAGAGTTTAGCTCCTCCAACCCTAATCAAACACGCCTGAACCAGCTAATCATCATCTTTAGGATTATTAATACTGCTAGAGTTAACGCTAAACTCTGCAGGAGAGCGGCACTCCAGAAATGACGTTGCCTATCCCTGATCTTTTCAACAATTTTCATGTTGCTGTATTAAAAATTTAAGCTATATATAAAACATTCATTCTTAAGTAATATGCAAATATGTAGCTATGTAAATTAACACAATAAGTATGTAATAAATCACTGCATGTCAAATCCACCTGGTTTCTGTAATCTCCTCTGTACACTATCATTACATCTAGTCTTAGAAGTAATTTACCAGGCTACCTATATGATCGCTTAACAACAACAATAAAGAAAACATTTGAGGATGGCGTATTTGACGGTAACGGATCGCCAG
Organism: Tiaroga cobitis; assembly: GCA_030578255.1. NCBI lineage: Eukaryota > Metazoa > Chordata > Actinopteri > Cypriniformes > Leuciscidae > Tiaroga > Tiaroga cobitis. The sequence continues at coordinate 14,298,024 of CM060604.1, read as the reverse complement.
GTAGGCTGGGCGTTTTTATTTTATTTGATTTTTTTACAAAGGCTACATGTTCATTTTAAATTTTAGTTGTTGTTGTTCTTTGTTTTAGGCCTACATACTCTGAACTGTACCACAAATGCCTTGTATTTGTCTTGTACTTTTTGCGCCTTGTCTGTAATGGAACTAGCCATTACAGACTAGCCAAGTAATATTGTTTAACACCAATTACCAGGTGAATTACCATAGAGATTATTTAAAAAAAAAAAGTAGCGATTCTTTAAAAAAAAAGTAGCGATTCTTTTAAAAAAAAGTAGTGTAAAAAATGCAATTACATTTATTACAGTGTTATTATACATTTATTACAATGTATTTATACGTTTATTACAATGTAATTATAAATTACAGTATTATACGTTTATTACAATGTAATTATAAATGTATTACAGTGTTATTATACATTTGTTACATTATTATTATTATAAATTTGTTACATTATTTTGTTACATTATTCTTAAAGTAGTGATTTTTTTGGAAAAAGTAGAGATTCTTTTTGAAAAAAAGTAGTGTAAAAAATGCAATTACATTTATTACAGTGTTATTATACATTTCTTACAATGTATTTATACGTTTATTACAATGTAATTATACATTACAGTGTTATTCTACGTTTATTACAATGTAATTATTAATTTATTACAGTGTTATTATACATTTGTTACATTATTATTATTATAAATTTGTTACATAATTATTTTATTACATTATTCTTTTTTAAAAAGTAGCGATTTTTTGGGGAAAAAGTAGAGATTCATTTTGAAAAAGTAGAGATTTTTTTGGGAAAAAGTAGAGATTCTTTTTGAAAAAGTAGCAATTCTTTTTGAAAAAAGTAGCGATTCTTTTTGAAAAGTAGCGATTCTTTATGTAAAGTAGCGATTTTTTTGGAAAAAGTAGAGATTCTTTTTGAAAAAGTAGCTATTTTTGAAAAGTAGCGATGCTTTATGTAAAGTAGCGATACTTTTTGAAAAAGTAGCGATTCTTTTTGAAAAGGTAGCGATTATTTTGATTCTTTTTGGAAAAAGTAGCGATACGTTTTGAAAAAAGTTGTGATTCTTTTTGAAAAAGTAGCGATTCTTTTGATTCTTTTTGAAAAAAGTAGCGATTCTTTTTGAAAAATTAGCGATTCTTTTTGAAAAGTAGCGATTCTTTTTGAAAATTAGCGATTCTTTTTGAAAAAGTAATGATTCTTTTTGAAAAGTAGAGATTCTTTTTGGAAAAAGTAGCGATTCTTTTTGAAAAAAGTAGTGATTCTTTTGATTCTTTTTGAAAAAGTAGCTATTCTTTTTGAAAAAAGTAGTGATTCTTTTTGAAAAAGTAGCGATTCTTTTTGAAAAGTAGCGATTCTTTTTGAAAAAAGTAGCAATTCTTTTTGAAAAAAGTAGCAATTCTTTTTGAAAAAAGTAGCAATTCTTTTTGAAAAAAGTAGCAATTCTTTTTGAAAAAGTAGCGATTCTTTTTTGAAAAAAGTAGTGTAAAAAATTAAATTATACATTAGTGTTATTATACATTTATTACAATGTAATTATACGTTTATCACAATGTAATTACACAATACAGTGTTCTATATGTTTATTACAGTGTTATTATACATTTATTACAATGTAATTATACGTTTATTACAATGTAATTATACAATAGTGTTATTATACATTTATTAGTGTTATTATACATTTATTACAATGTAATTATACATTTATTAGTGTTATTATACATTTATAACAATGTAGTTATACGTTTATTACAGTGTTATTATACATTTATTACAATATAATTATACATTACAATGTTATACTTTTATTACAATGTAATTTTACGTTTATTACAATATAATTATACGTTTATTATAGTGTTATTATACATTTATTACAATGTAATTATACATTTTTTACAATGTTATACATTACAATGCAATTATACGTTTATTACAATATAACTATACGTTATTACATTGTTATTATACTTTTTTACATTATTATTATTATTATACATGTTTAATTATTATTGTTACATTCTTTTTGAAAAAGTAGCGATTCTTTTTGAAAAGTAGCGATTCTTTTTGAAAAAAGTAGCGATTCTTTTTGAAAAAGTAGCGATTCTTTTTGAAAAGAAGCGATTCTTTATGTAAAGTAGCGATTCTTTTTTGAAAAAGTAGCGATTCTTTTTACAAAACGTAGCTTGTCTTTTTTAAAAAGTAGCGATTCTTTTTGAAAAAGTAGCGATTCTTTTTATAAAACGTAGCGATTCTTTTAAAAAAAAATTGCGATTCTTTTTGAAAATGTAGCGATTCTTTTTGAAAAAGTACCGATTCTTTTTTAAAAGTAGCGATTCTTTTTGAAAAGTAGCGATTCTTTTTAGAAAAAGTAGCGATTCTTTTTTAACAAATTAGCGATTCTTTTTGAAAATGTAGCGATTCTTTTTGAAAAAAGTACCGATTCTTTTTTTAAAAGTAGCGATTCTTTTTGAAAAGTAGCGATTCTTTTTAGAAAAAGTAGCGATTCTTTTTTCAAAAAGTAGCATTTCTTTTTGAAAAAGTAGGGATTCTTTTTGAAAAAAGTAGCAATTCTTTTTTAAAAAGTTGTGATCTTTTTTTTAAAAAGTAGCGATTTTTTTTAGAAAACGTAGCGATTCTTTTTGAAAAAGTAGCGATTCTTTTTGAAAAATTAGCGATTCTTTTTGAAAAAGTAGCGATTCTTTTTGAAAAAAGTAGCGATTCTTTTTTTTTAAAGTTGCGATTCTTTTTGAAAATGTAGCGATTCTTTTTGAAAAAAGTAGCGATTCTTTTTGAAAAAGTAGCGATTCTTTTTTAAAAGTAGCGATTCTTTTTGAGAAAGTAGCGATCCTTTTTTTAAAAAGTATCGATTAATTTTTGAAAAAGTATCTATTAATTTTTTTTAAAATTAGCGATTCTTTTTTAGAAAAGTAGCGATTCTTTTTTTTCAAAGTAGCAGTTTTTTTTAAAGTAGCGATTCTTTTTAAAAAAGTAGTGGAAAAATTGTAATATACATTTATTTCAGTCTTGTTATACATTTATTACAATGTAATTATATATTTATTACACTGTAATTATAAATTTATGACAGTGTTATTATACATTTGTTACATTATTATTATACATTTGTTACTTTTATTATTTTGTTACATTATTCTTTTAAAAAAAGAAGCGATTCTTTTTGAAAAAGTAGCGTAAAGTAATTATACATTTATTACAGTGTTATTATACATTTATTACAATGTAATTATACATTGATTACAGTGTTATTTTACATTTGTTACATAATTATTATACGTTCATTACAATGTAATTATACATTACAGTGTTATTATACGTTAATTACAATGTAATTATACATTTATTACAGTGTTATTATACATTTGTTACATTATTATTATTATTTTTGAAAAAAGTAGCGTAAAAAATTTAATTATTCATTTATTACAGTGTTATTATACATTTATTACAATGTAATTATACATTTATTACAGTGTTATTTTACATTTGTTACATAATTTGTTACATACATTTGTTAAATAATCCTGCCGCGACACAGAGCACCATTTACATAGTTTTATATTCACTTTACATTATATTTGTCTCAAATCATCGTAAATGACTTCACCCTGTGCAGCAATAATTTAGTTTTACATTAATTCACAGAAATCAGCTGCTTGAATGAAAATTGCTGATGTTATCAGATTTTCAGGTGATATTCTCAATTTATTCAGTTAATGGATGCTCTGAGGTAAAGTGTTCAGATCACAGACTCAGCAATTATTGTTTATTGTATTAATTGTACAGTACAATCATAACATAGTACAGACATCATCTGAATTTCATAATGTCCTTAAACATAAGAATACTGCTGGCCATAAACTGAGAAAGTGCCCGTCCGGTGTGGGATACCTCGAGTTGTCCTAGACGCGACGCAGCGCTGCAGAATGTGTAGCCACCAACCTTTTTACCCACCTCCGTGTCCATCACCCTGCGGATTACGCAATTTTACAGAGAATAAATTGCGATTATTTTACTAGTCATGGAATGGGAAACGTGACATTAAACATACAGGGGGTTTCTGTGTTCATACAAATTAATAAAGGGTGATTATTAAGAACCCCGTTTTCTTTACTCATATTATTTTTAGGGCCCAAGCCCTGAAAGGGCGAAGGCCCTATTGTTTTCCTTAGGATTATTTTTTTTTTTTTTCTCTTTTATTTTTCTTACGACTATTTGGGCACTTTTGGGGCTCTTAACGTGCACGAAAACTCTTGAAACTTTGCACACGGGTCAGAACCCGCGGCCATCAGGGCCGGGCTGAAGATGGTACCCGGGCGTGGCAGGGGGGCTCGACAGCGCCCCCTGGAACGGGGTCCGAAAACTTGGTCCATAAATCAAACACGCTTGCATGTAAGAATATGAAACTCAGTACACATATAGATCTCATCGGTTCATATATACTTCATGCTCTTACTTTTTACCCCAGCCCAACAGGAAGTCGGCTATTTAGGGTTGTTTGTAAAACGCATGCAATGGAATTTAAAGTACTTCTCCTAGAGAATTCAAAGAAATGCCACGAAACTCGGTCAGCATGAAGTCAAGACATTGAGGATGAAAAATTGCCAGCGGATTTTTGATATCTCGAACGGTTTGGCCGTGGCGAGGAAACGAATTTATGGCGAGAAACGTGAAACAGGAAGTGTGTTATAACTTCAGCATACATTAGCTGATCTTAATGAAACTTCACCAGTGTGTTCGCTGTAAGAGGCCGATCACATGGATGTGACTATTGTGAGTCAAAGTTATAGCGCCACCAACTGGCAGCAGGAAGTGTGTCACTTTCAAAATGCTTTGAAATCACCCTCTTATTTTAACCCGATTTGCTTCAAACTTCATCTGTATAATGTAAATACACGGCAGATGTAGACCTGTGAAAGGATTATTGATATATTAGATACTGTTGCCGTGGCAACGCATCAAACTTTAATATTCTTTGTTGATGCTTTTGAGACTCTTAACATACTTGAAATAACATGAAACTCGACAGACACATCACATTTATTAGCCAGTAGACATGTGCAAAGTTTCAGAAACGGGCGTGGTGCAGGGGCTCAGTAGCGCCACCTTTTGACAAAAGTGGGGGTGTTAGTTCTATAGTTTTACCTACAATCATAAAACTCGGTACGCATATTGTTCAGATCAAGCCGGACAACTTTCTAATTTACTGTCATTAGCTCAGACCAAGAGGGAGTCAGATATTTTAGTTTGAATGTGGATGTTTCTGAGAATTTTCTCTCCCTCTCTTTCCGTCTCTGTGTGTGAGGGATTTGTCTATTGATTTTAATGCATTTCAAGGTTTCAGGGGATTTTGGGACTCTTAACGTGCTCAAAAACTTTTGAAATTTTGCACACAGGTCAGAACCCACGCCCATCAGGGCCGGGCTGAAGCTGGTACCCGGGCGTGGCAGGGGGGCTCAACAGCGCCCCCTTGAACGGGGTCCGACAATTTGGTCCATATATTCAACACGCTTGCATGAATTAATATGAAACTCAGTACACATATAGATCTCATCGGGCCAAACATTTTACCCCTGGTCAAGTTTTACGCCAGCCCAACAGGAAGTCGGCTATTATGGGTTGTTTGGAAAACGCTTGCTGTGGAATTTGAAGTACTACTCCTAGGCAATTCATTCAATCATCGCCAAACTAGGCGTGCATGAAGTCAAGACATTGAGGATGCTAAATTGCTGACGGATTTTTGATATCTCGAACGGTTTGGCCCTGGCGAGGAAATGAATTTTCATGACTAAAAAAGGACATATAAAGTGTGTTATAACTTAGTTAGATTTACCTACAGTTACAAAACTCAGCTTGTATATTCTTCTCCTCAAGCCAAACAACTTTCTAATTTACAGTCAATAGCTCCAACCCTCAGAAAGTCAGATATTGTGGTTTGAATGTGGATTTCATGAAATGGTATCTCTCTCTGTCACTCTTTGACAGAGAGAGGGCCCCCTCCCATTCTATGTGTGTGTGTGTGTGTGGCTGTCTGTGTGGGGAGGGAGGGGGAGGGAGGGCTGGTGTCTGTGTTTATATGTGTGTGTGTGGCTGGCTGGCTGTTACAGTGACATGATATTAAGCCTTTCATTGCTGTGTGATTTTTCCTGCATTAAAGGATAAATCTCTAAGGCCTTGTCTTTTTGCATAACAATTTTGTATTTTTTTTAAATTACAAAATATGCACAGAACCAAGATCTTTTAAATGTATAGTTTGCTTTAAATAAAATTAAGATTGTATTGGTAATTGAAGCTGAATGAATTTAAAATGAATGTGCTATATTTCAGAACAATATATTTGTTTTCCTTTAAATTGTAAAACACTAACTTTATTCTCATCTGAATTATAAATAATTTATTCCTGTATAAAATAAAAACACATTTGAATTTTTCTTTTTTAATCAATGTAGAATGTGTAATTGAAAAATAAACAGATTAGGGCTCTGAGGACAATAAATGAAAATCAATGCGATGTGGTGAATGTCCAAAAGATGGCACCCACAGACTATTTTAAATGGGGTTGGATAAATATTTTTTGCTTTTAGACAGTGTGTGCGTGTGATTTTAGTTTGGTGACAGTTGTAGGTTACAGTTTGACAAGAGTTTATAGTTTGAAAAAAGCACTTTGTTGTGTTTTATTGGACGGAGTATGTTTTTATGTGTAACAGTTCAATCGCACCCGCACCTCACACACACACACACACACACACACACACACACACATATGGGGTGAGGGGGAGTACAAAGCCCATAATAAAGAATAGTTTAGCATCCAAATACATCGCAAATGTTGAAACAGTTTGATTCTAATGAGAGAGTTACGTGAGCCAAACACCACTTACTTTCACTTTCGCTTTCAATTATTTCGGTTAATTCTTAATTATAGTTTTTTTGAATTCTTGTTCTGTTCTGAATATCATTAAATTTAAAGAATTGCTTGTGTAATATTTTGAGTGTATCATCAAACAGAATAATTCTCTCGGTTTAGTGATTCCCTAGTTTTTTTTATTGTTTTCATTGTTCTCAGGTAAGGCAAGTGATATATATATATATATATATATATATATATATATATATATATATATATATATATATATATATATATATATATGTGTATATATAAAAAAAAATATATATATATATATATATATATATATATATATATATATATGTATTTTTATATATATATATATATATATATAATTTATATATATATATATATATATATATATATATATATATATATATATATATATATATATATTAGGGGTGTAACGGTACACAAAAATCACGGTTCGGTACGTACCTCGGTTTTAAAGTCACGGTTCGGTACGTTTTCGATACAGCAAAAAGAAAGAAATGCCAGAGAAATGTCCTATTTGTTCAAAGAATATTTTTTTTTTAAATAACTGAGTTTTCCTACATCTTGAAACTTTCAGGTTTATAAACGGGGGTTATCTTTGAAGGATGAACAAATAATGTTTTGGTCATCACATTAAAAATAGCATTTAAATATATATTTATTTATTATTTGAGTTTTGAAGTGCTGGAAAAAGATGTGTGAAGTACTTGAAAGCATTTCACTATTCCAGCCAAACTGGTTACAGTGATTGTTACTATATTAAATCCATGGTGAATGTTGCTGGTCTGTGGACGTAAAGTATTACTAGTTCATTCACGGCACAATGTTTCTCCTGGTTTCCACGTCAGCGCTGTTTGATCTAGTAATAGAGATCTACGGTTAATAACGGAGAAATGTGAATGCTTCTCACTAGATCTCGCAGCGATGTCATTACTTCAGTGGCGAATTCAAATGTTTTCTTCACTGGATCTCTTAGCGCTGTGTAGTAACAGTGTCGCTTGATCGAGATCGGCTCGCGCTGCACAGGTGTTGCTGGTCCGAGCTGATAAACAATCCGTGAAGCACATAATGAGTAGCGCAGTTTCGTTCCGCTTTCATTACGCTTGCCATTTGATGTTGCGCAATGTTGTGGTGGTAGCGCCAGCGCGAATTTTGTCGGCAGGAAAAATGGTCCAAGGAATCGTTCGGTTTGTATGCGTACCGAACCGGAAGCCTCGAACCGAAACGGTTCAATACGAATACATGTACCGTTACACCCCTAATATATATATATATATATATATATATAAATATAGCTGCGAGCAGCGATGAAGGGCCAAAGCCGGCGGCACCGCCACCCCGGTGCCTTTAGGTAACTAAAGGAACCGGGGTTGCGGTGCCACCGGCTTGGGCCCGTAATCGCTGCTCGCAGCTATATTTGTATTTGTATTTGTACTTGATTTTCTTGTTTGTACCCTTATGTTTGTTGGGTAAAAAAAAAAAACTATATAAACAAAGTAAAAATTAATTTGACTGAAACTACCCCCCCCCCCCCCTTATAGATTCTATAGATATCGTGATATATCAATATTGTGAATTATTTTGCCCACAATAACCGTGGTGTTAAAAATCTAACAGTGACAGCCCTAATTACAGTGTTATTATACATTTATTACAATGTAATTATATGTTTATTACAATGTAATTATACATTTATTACAGTGTAATTATAATTTTTTACAATGTAATTATACATTACAGTGTTACTATACGTTTATTACAATGTAATTATACATTTATTAGTTTTATTTTACATTTTTTACATTATTATTATTATACATTTGTTACATTATTATGTTGTTACATTATTCTTTTTGAAAAAGTAGCGATTATTTTTGAAAAAGTATTGTAAAAAGTAATTATACATTTGTTACAGTCTTATTATACATTTATTACAATGTAATTATACATTACAGTGTTATTATATTCATTACAATGTAATTATACATTTATTAGTGTTATTATACATTTTTTACATTATTATTATTATTATACATTTGTTACATTATTATTTTGTTACATTATTCTTTTTGAAAAAAGTAGCGATTCTTTTTGAAAAAGTAGCGATTCTTTATGAAAAAAGTAGTGCAAAAAAATTTCATTATACATTTGTTAGTCTTTTTATACATTTTTTACAATGTAATTATACATTTAATACAATGTAATTATACGTTTATTACAATGTATTTATACGTTTATTACAATGTAACTATACATAGTTTAAAAACATACAGAACTTTGAAAAACTATGTATAGAACTAAGAAAAATTGTTGTGGTCTACGAAAATGTTTTTAAGAAAAGGTTACAGGAAGTCTGTGATGTCACGAAAAGAAAGACACAGAAGTGTACACTTTAATCTTGCAGTAGGCAAGGCAAGCCAAAGACTGCGGTGAAGATGATGATTATTTGGATTTCTATCATGCTTCTAAGTGAGATGTGTAAGTGTAGAATATATCTAAATGCATTACTTGGTTGTCAGTGATTTTCTTTAATAGACAATGTTAAGTCACCTCCTATTTTCAGATACTTATTTAAATGGTATTTTATCCCTGAATAGATCTTTTCTACATAATAATTTTGTCCTCCGCAATGCTTTTATTCAAATAATTAAACATGTTTTGTTGTTGTTGCCTATTGTATTTATATGCCTATTCAAAAAAATTGAATGTTAAGCATCTCATAAATTAATTCCATAGTTTGTTTAAGTCTTTTGGGGCTTTATAAACTTAAAAATACTTTAAATTTAAGATGGAATACATGTTTTAAAGTATTAACAATGACATGGTTTTCTGAGACTAATATTTAAAGCTTTCTCATGCAGACAAATTAACATTATTTTATTATTTACTCTTTTTCTCCCTATAGACTCAACACATTCAGAGGTTGTTTCTCAACCTGATCGAGTAATGTTGGTCTCTATTGGGGACGATGTTACTCTGCATTGCTTTATTCTGAAAGATCACAGTGATCCAATTACTTGGTACAAGCAAAATTCTGGACACCAACCACAAGCTGTTGCAATGGTGCAGAAATTAGCCAAAAACCCTAATTTTTTCAACACTTTTGAATCCTCACGTTTTAGCATTGAGACAGACTCAAGCAAATGTCATTTAACGATTTCAAATGTCACTTCATCTGATGAAGCAATGTATTACTGTGGCTGGAGAAACTATGAAACTATTTTTGCTGAAGGCACATATTTAGCTTTAAAAGGTTTGTGTTTTTATCCTCGAGTAAATTTATTGAAGAATCAAATACAATTGTATTTCTTACAACCATTATTTTAAGGGAAAAAAATCCACAGTAAACAAATAAATTTGGACACTATACAGAGTCTATTTGAGAGATTATTTGTTACATACGATTGTTTGCAATATATTCTAAATTATTTTATATTCTAAAATAAACAATAGAAAAATAAGACATTTGATTTAACATGTGACTTTGTATATTTCAGATATAGTCCTCTGCATAAAATGTCTCCATGTCTATTTAGGGTCACGAAACAACCAATATAAATCCAACGTGTCTGTTCATCAGCATCCCGAATCAGAGACGGTCCACTCTGGAGACACCGTGACCCTGATGTGCTCTGTGCTGTCTGAATACAACACCGCAGATATCAGAATGTTCTGGTTCAGATCTGAATTCGGAAAACCAGAAATCCTCTACACTCAGAATCAGAGTAATCATTGTGAGACTGATTCTGCTCGGAACTGCACATTCAGTCTGTCCAAGAACATAGTCAGCCAAATGGACACTGGCACTTATTACTGTGCTGTAGTCACTTGTGGAAAAATACTGTTTGGAATTGGGACAAAATTAAATATGGGTAAGTGCCTAATTATTGTATTTTCAGGCATTTTAATATTTTGTAGGGAACATTATAATATTTAGTTTCATAATAAATGGTTGAGTTGCTCTTTTTAAAGAATATAATTTTTTGCACGTGCTCTTTGACGAAGAAAACAATAGAGAGCATCTCTCTGTGGCAATTCACAAAATATGGGGAATGTCTGCAAATGTTATATTTAAATGCATGTAATATTATATTCATGCAAGTCTTTTAAATATATAATTTAAATGATAAATGTACATCACATCACATACTACACAATGTGTTTTGTCTTACTGTCCTACAGTAAAGCCAGTGGATCCTCTGGTGATGATCTTGGGTGTGTTATTGGGTGTCTGTTTGGTTGTGATCACTGCACAAGCTAGTCATAAAAAGGAAAAATATCACTGCAACAAAGGTGAGCATTTTGATTTCATTTGTCTCTTAAAATGATTAGTAATAATGACTAGTAAAACACAATTGTAGGAAGTGTTTTTCCTTGATCTGACCTATTAAAATCTTGATTTAGATATTACCACATGGCGCAAAGTTTTTTTTTTTTTAAATATCTGGCCAAATCTTTTTTTATACCACAGGCTTTCATTATAACATGTTTTTTTTTCATCTTTCAACCAGAAAAAGGCCTAAAAGACACTGAAAAAATACACCCCACCAGTCAGGTATGCATCATAAATTAATTTTCGATGAATTGTTTCATGCATTTAATAGATAAGATAACATGGTAACATTTTACAATAAGGTTCCATTAATTAATGTTAGTTAATGCATTAACTGACATTGAAAAATAAACATTAACTGACATTAAAAATTAGCAATAAATTTGTTACAGTATTTTTTTATATTTGTTAACATTAGTTAATAAAAGGACAACTGTTCCTTGTTATTGTTAGCTCAGGTCTATTAAATAATATGAACAGATACAACTTTTGATTTGAATAATGTATTAGTAAATGTTGAGGTTAATATTAACTAAGATTAATAAATAATTTAGAAGTATTTTATAGTTCATGTTAACTAACGGAACCTTATTGTAAAGTGTTACAGACACTTTCTTATTATGCTATTATTGAATTTTAATTTTCTAATTTAATTAAATTTTGTACAAATTGTACATTACATTACATACAGTACGTTGGGTTTTCATGTTTTGACGGGGACTTTACCTAGACGTAATGGTTTTTATACCGTAAAACTGTATATTCTTTCCCTTTACACTTACCCTATCTCTTAACCCCTCACAGAAAATATCTCAGGTTACTTGACTGTAACCCTGTTACCTGAAATAGCGGGAACGATACGCTGCACTTGATTTTAAGTGTTATAAGGGAAAAACGTCTTTGTTTGACCGGTTGTGAACCTGTGTGGCAAACACGCTAAAGAATTTGCCTTAAATAAGCTCTGAGGATGACGTCTTTGGTCTACGGAATGCGCACATCAGAGGCTATACATAAACGTGTGACAGGTACGCTCATCAGGTAATTTTGTCTGAAGAAAGTCCTGAACACGATCTCAGTGCGTCAAAGAAGCACAGCAGCTCGTTCCCGCTTTTTCATGGAACAGGGTTTCAGTCAAGTAACCCGAGACGTTCCCTTTCAAAAGCTACTCTCAATGCTGCGCATGATTTTAAGCGCTATGGGGAACAAGAATACCAATGTTGCCACACTGGAAGTGTCTGAACCCCTCAAGGTTGTGTTGTGTGTGCGCACAAACACGAGAACGGCCTCAGACATGAGCCTGGGATGTCTACTCAAGGACGTGGGAGCCAATAGTACGTGAACATCTAAACTATAGAATCTAATAAATGCATGCATTGAGGACCAGCCTGCAGCATCACACACTTGCTGCAAGGGGGCGCCTCTTGCTAAAGCCCTGGAGGATGCAACCCCCCTGGTAGAATGAGCCCTAACGCCTAGAGGCCAAGCTTGACTGCACACCTCATAGGCTAGAGAAATAGCATCCCTCACCCAATGCGACATATTTTGCTTTGTGGCGGCCCCCAGAACAAATGAACAGCTGCTCTGACTTACGCCACTGGCTACTGCGGTGGACATAAATCGGAAGAGCACGAATTGGACACAGTAAGTTGAGTGTCTCCTGCTCCGGCGTAGTGAATGGCAGAGGACAGAAGGCTTCAAGAATGACCGGATGTGCGGTCGAAAATGGAACTTTTGGAAGATAGTCGGGTGAGGGTGAAAAATAGCCTTGACCAGTTCAGGGGCAAAGTCTAAGCAGGATGGCAAAAAAGACAGAGCCTGCAAATGCCCTATCCTCTCTAATGACGAGATAGTCATAAGGAAAAACATCTGTAGAGTCAGAAGCTTGACCGGCGCTGACTCTAATGGTTCAAAGGGCTTGAAATGGGCGATCAGAGGGTGTTTCCCCACTAAAACCCTGTCAATCAGAGCATGGCAAGCTGAAACGGTGGCCACAGATACTCAGAGAGTAGCAGGACATGTGCCTGCTGACAGCTTTTCCTGCAGAAACTCCAGCACTGAAACAATCTGGCAGTGGACTGGGTCTGCATGATGCATAGTACATCACCTTTCAAAGACACACAACTTAAGGGCGTACATTCTTCTAGTGGAGGGAGCACTAGCACTCGGAATGGTCTCTATTACATCCGCTGAAAGTCCAGCATCTCTTAGCCGGTCCCCCTCAGGGGCCAAACATGAAAATTCCATAACTCGGGTCGGGGATGGAAAATCGTCCCCTGTGCCTTAGACAGGAGATTCCTCCTGTTCGGTATCGCCCACAGCGAGCCGCCAAGAAGAGATATTATTTCTAGAGCCAGACTCTGGTCAGCCAATGAGGTGATATCAGCAATAGGCATGACCCTTGTTGATGGACCTTAGCCAGGACCTTCCGGAGCAGAGCGATCGGTGGAAATGTGTTTAGACGCTTCCTGGGTATGGGCCATGCCGTCCAGACCCAGGGGGGCTGGAGGAGTCAGCGAGAAGTGCAGGGGACATTGCGCTGTTTCTTGTGAAGCGAAGAGGTCCACCTCTGCTTCGTAAAATCTTTCCCAGATCCGATTGACTACCACGGGATGGAGCTTCCAATCCCTGTTTCTGGACAATAGATCTGCTCCCACATTCATGTTTCTGGGAATGTAAATCGCCCTGAGGGACAGGAACTTTTAGAAAGTGGACGAATCGCTCAGCGCGTGCGCTTACCATAAGCATGGATTTTAGAAAGGAAACAAAGTATTCTGCGTGTTCCCTTACCCTTATTTGCCTCTGGGGATTAGCCCTTGGACGAAATCCCCTGGCTCGGAGCCACAAGTAACACCGTGGACACAGCTTCCATAAGACCTAGAACTCTTTGAAAGTGATGGAAAGTAATTTCCTGACATAGCCTAATACCGATCAGGGTGTTTAAGATGGACTCGACACGTGAGGGAGACAGTTGTGCCCGCATGGTAACTGAGTCCCATACAACCCCTAAATACATAGTTCTCTGGGCCGGAGAGAGGTTTTCTTGGCGTTGAGTCTTAAACCCAGATACACAAGACGAGAAGACATCAGATGTTGGAGCGCAAGCTTTTGAGACTGGGACAAAATCAACCAGTCGTCTATGTAATTTAAAATGGGGATGTCCTGGCATCGCAATTGAGCCAAAGCAGCATCCATGCGTTTTGTGTATATATGTAATATACACAATTCACAATATTCACGCTCGATATGTAAGACGAGCGTGAAGCACTTTAATGGAGGGCAACTCACAGTGCTTGCACTCGCCATTCTCTCGATATGATTCTTTTTTTTTCCAACTCTTTTCTTTTCGTTGTAGAGAAAGAGAGCGAGAAAGGCTTTATTCCTGCCTGACAAAACTAACTTCTAGCAAAAGGGATAGTTTGAGAAGAGGTTTGAATAGCACACACGGCACACAATGCGGCTCTGAAGACAAAAGAACCTGATGAGTGCACCTGTCACACGTCTATTTATAGCCTCTGACGTGTGCATTCCGATGACGTCATCATCAAAGGTTCTTTAAGCCACATTTTTTGGCGTGTTTGCCACACGTTCACAACCGGTCAAACGAAGACGTTTTCCCCCATAGAGCTTAAAATCAAGCACAGCATTGAGAGTAGCTTTTGAAATGGAACGTTCTCCATTTTTACATTTTCAAAAAAACAGCATTCTGATTTATAAGCTTGTGTCCTCATGGGGATCTCAATTTAGGTCTCCACGGTGACACAAGTCCTCATGAGTCTGTGTGCATTCAGGGTGAAGTCCGGAATAGAAAAACATGTACACGCACACACACACACACACACACACACACACACACACACTTTTTCACATTTTCCTTCAATCGAATCTTTCTTTCTGTGGCTTCCATAGGACCATAATGCAGTGGAATTGAGTTATGCTGCATTGTATTTTAAGGAGGGAAAAAACAGAAGAGTCCAAAGGAATGGGGACAGTGTTCACCTCAAGACAAACACCTCAAGACAGTGTTTTCAACCAAATCAAAACCCCACTGACCATACTATATTTGAGTGCAAAAATATCTAGAATTTATTAGACAGCAAATTTAAGTTGCGCTGCACTTTTTTTGTAATTCATTTACTAGCAGTGTCTAACTTTTTGCAAATTATATTACTGCATCTAATTTTGTTATCCCCCCGCCCCCAAAAAATACATATTGCAAACCTTTTGATGGAACATATTATAACTATTATGAATCATAATTGAAGGTCAAGTCAATTTATTTATAGCGCTTTATACAATACAGATTGTTTCAAAGCAGCTTTACAGTGATAACAGGAAAATAATGATGCATTTCTGCTGTTGTTCAGCTGAAGTCAATTCAGTGTTGATTTAGTTCAGATGGAAAGATCATCCGTTATTAAATTAGCTAATTTCATCTATAAAGCAGTTCTGCAAAAAATTATGTCATCGTCCAGCTATTACAATTATTACTATTAATTATTGCTAAATATTAATTAGTTGACAAGTAGATTCTATATTTGTAGAGTTGTAGAATTGTAGAATATGGCCAATTTTTCCTCTTTTTTTTTTTTTTTTTACCAGGATGTTTCATTTGAGAATGATTGTCTTATTGGGCAGTCCCCTCAGGATTTGATCTTGATTAGCTTCAAAACTGGATGTATGACTCTGTAAAATAAATAAATAAATAAATAGATAAAATAAGTTAGTCCAAAGTTTGGAATTACTGTTTTATTGGACACATTTTCAAATCTGTTAAAAGTATTCAAAAAATACTGAAGTACATAAGTAGCAGTTTTTGTGATGTTATTGACGGGTTCAAATGACAAGCTTCTCCGAAATATTTGTTTCTAGAAATTAGAAAATTTTGTATTTTGAAAAAGTCTTTCAAACAGAGATTTGATAAGTACAAAAAGTTTACTTTACCTCTGGATCAGGAATTTCAATATGGTACTTTTACTGTAAGCATCATGTTTAAGATAATCAAATGACATTGCTCTTTCTACAGAAGATAGTGCCAAACAATGTCTAATATGCATAATGTTTTATTTCTTATTTCTTTGCTGTTCATACATCATATGTCAAAATATGGTCTATATTTACAGATGGAATATTTGAGGTTATAGGAGTACAGAAAAGATTGATTGTAAAAGAAAGTATTGAAAAGATATGTCAAATATAATATATAATACAAAATATTGCAATACAGACCCTTTTCTTGTCTAATCCTCATGCAGAGACATATGATCCACACAGCACATATACCAATAATGTTGCACTGAAAGATGACAACAGCAATCCAACTCTCTGTTGGACTTACAGCTGAAAACCAAACAGAACAGTGCAGTTATGATTATTGTTCATTTTATGACTAAAACTCATTCTTACATGCACACTAAATAACTTAATCAACGTAAACATTGGGGGTGTAACGATACCCTCATGCCACGATTCGATACATATCACGATACGATATTATTGCGAGACATGGTAGACGGTTAACAAAAAATGTACTGTTGATTAAAATGATACATGTGATATTACATTGTGGGTTTAAATGAATAGGTTTGGATTTTGTGCTGATAACACAATGCACAGGACAATGGTGACACTAGAATAAAAAGAGTCATGATTCTGAAGCTGAAAATACAGAATTATTTCAAACGAATATGCTTGCACTCTGTCACTCAGATATATTTAAAATAATGTAGGTCACTTTTTACACACACATATTCCCCCAACGCATTATTATACATTATATTCAACATTAATGTTGAACTGACACTAAAAATCTGAGAACTTGAATTTTTTTCCTTGCACGGAAAGTTATTTTGGGTGAACTATAGACGATACATATTGTCACTATCCACGATACATATTGTTGCATTTTTGTATTGCGATATATTGTGACGGGAAATATTGTTACACTCCTAGTAAATATATCAAGTAATTGTATTACGCCTGTGATAAATATTAATAATTTCATTTTAATCAACTGAAAAGTTCCGTACAGTCAATTTATGTTCTTGTTTAAAAATCAGAAATAATTTAATTTCAGCTAAAAAACAAGAACTCACCAGTAGAGTTAAAGGATTATACATTTAAGACCGAAAATAATGAAGCCACACACACTAAAAAAAAAGTCACTCAAATACAAGTCATTTAAACTTAAATTACATTAAACCGACTTACAAAAATCAGTTGAATGTTGTATAACATAAAAAAAGTTAAAAATTGCCAAACTTATTTTGATCAGTTAAAGCAATGTAAAAACATGTCATAACTTATTGATCATAAAATGTTTTACAGTGCAGAGGTACAATTCCTAATGCCACTTTTTTCAGGTTTCACAGTCTACTGCTGCTGTACAACTTAAATAGTTAAATAGTAAAACCATAAGTTTCCATTACACATATTAAATATAAAGGCCACGCGGTTTCTTTACTATTCAACCTTGGACTCTATACCTCACTGAGAAGAAACTAAAGCTTAAATACCACTACATATTAAAACATAATCTTTGTTAAAAAAAACAGAAAAAGTTGAATGTGTTGTAGGTCATTATATGTGGAATGGTCTTGAAAAAAAAGTATACTGTTATTTTTTTTTAGAACTGATATATCTGCACAAATTACAGGGTGTCCATAAATAAAAAGCTAAATAAAAAGGAAAACTAGAGAGGCCCTTTGTCTTGACTGCTGGTAATGCAAACGCTAACACCATTTGTCATGTTAAGGGCATCTCTGGGGTCAAGCATGCAAACCCTGAGTCATGCAGCAGCCTCAAAGGACACACTCATATGAGGCCAGTGGATGAGACGCTGTGTCTGAGCCAGGGAGGTTCAGCAGGTTGTGATGTTTATCTGGTGTGGCAGATCTTTTAGTGTTCACTGGAAAAATAGCTTCATAATTCATCTGAAAATGCTCTGGAAATATTATTAAGTGCAGAAACTGTTAAATGCATTTTTTGAATCTCCTTGACCTTTTTACCATTTTGCCCATCCAATCTCCAGTGTAATACATGAACATTTTAAATAAACTTTCACATAATCATATTGTAGGAATAGACTACAATTTAAATCATTGTCTATTTTCTAATTTTGCACATTTTATAAAATATATACAGTATATATTTTCCCAATCGTTTTTCATTTTGTAAGTTTTGCTGCGCTCATAAGGTGAACTCTGAGATTGCAGGTAATGACAAACCAATGAACCGGTGATACGCCTAATTCCCAACCTCTACAAGATACGACTGTACAAAAACGGGGCATTTAAGTCAGTAGATATTTTAGTTTTAAAGCGCTTTAAATAGAACTGTTTGGCAATTTATATAAACATCATCATTTGACATTACACTCTGTGAAGGCCTGAACCAATTGACATTTTCACAGAAGTATGGTGTGAAATCAAACCTACATCACAGAAAAGACTAAATCACATTAGAAATCCTGCTTCAAAGGTAAAATTCATAAACTAGGTTTTGAACTTCTGACAGCAAACACTTTCTTTGAGGTAGGCCTACATGCTTCTTATGTAATAGCCTAAAATAGTGCACAGGAATGTGGAAACAACTAACTAGAGTTTAGCCAGGATATAGAAACTACTGCACTACTAATAGGCTACACTACTTAACAACCAATAACTATCACTATCCGCCCAAAATTGGTAAACCACCAGTGTATAGTTAAACAATAAACCATCTACTAGACGTCAGCCGTTTGACTCTTGGTGCTGGCAGAAGTTCAAAAGCATCAACTTTTAAAGGTATGGTAGGCAATTTCAGAGAGGCTAGCAATAGCAAGCTAGCTTTGAAATCACATGATCCCCCCTCACTTCAGAGCATCTCCAAAGTCACGCCTCCTCCAAAACACATGAACGTGCACAGTCTGCAAAAGCGTCAGGAGAGATGGCATTAAATTACCTCCTTATGTCTCAAAGCACATAACATTGCAATATTAATGACCGTAAACAACTAGAGCATTGACCTGTACCACCTGACTGCTGCAGATTCATTTAACCATTGTCAGAAATGAATCTAACAGTGACTGAGTCTGAGGACGTGAACCGGGTTGCACTTAATCATAGTTGTGGTGTGAACGCAGCACAAGCTCATTGTTTTGATTCATGAATTTTGGTTTGTGTCTACAACTCGGCATAGCCTTACAGAACACACGGATGACGTGTGATGTCTGTGCGTGCAGGGTGTGAGGAGGTATGGAAATACATATGTTGACAGGCAGGTAGGACATCCTATTATAATTTGGAGTGAATTTTTTTGGGGGGGTCTTGAGACTTCCACAGAAGATATAAAGAGAGTTTCAAACGGTATGCCTATAACACATTTTTTTTTTAAACAGTGTTGGTTAAGTTACTTTAAAAAAGTAATTAATTACTAGCTAGTATCTACTATTACATCTTCAACTGCAATTAGATTACTGTACTAACTTCTCTCTCTAAAAAGTATTGTATTATTACTTTATAAATGCCATATCAACCTCAATCCCTATGTTGTCTATAGAGTAGATGCAATTACATGCAATTACATCAGAAGTAACTGTAATTAAATTACAGAAAAGTTAGGACTAATCCCTTACTTACTTTACTGTAATCAAATTACAGTAACTATATTACGTAGTAATTAATTACACCCAACACTATAAAAACATTGCCTAGACTTTAATCAAAACGTTTTTGTTTTTTCCCCAGCCAAACTTTAAAATATTCAGAAATATTCAGGAAACCAATCAACATTATCTTTAAAATATTTAATGACCTGCTTAACAACACATTGAAAACTAAATTAATGAATACATTTAACTTCATTTAAATTAAAACTAAAATACAAAACAACAAAGACAGGAGAAAAAAAAAGCAGAATACTGTATATCAGCAATTTTAGCATATGTTTATGATGAGGTCTCTGTTCCAGAGTGTTTCACATCAGAGTACACACACTCAATGGGGCTTTCTTCTGATCGTCCCTCACGCTCCCCGTTCTCACTGAAATGACTTATTGCAGAGTATTGTGTGTCAGCTTGAACCTTCAAGTAAACATAAAATCTGTTCAGCAGTGTGAGGCTTTAATATAGGCTAATACATAAAGAAATCAAACCCAGTGGTATATGGCTGCATATGATATACTTTCAGTTTAGAGAACTGTTTATGTACCTTGTATATTTCACATTCATCAATCACATCAAGATCTTTGAAACTAAAAAATGGTATTTATTCTAATTAAAATGTTTGCATCTGTTAAAATTGTACCTGGTCATCTGATTGCTCAGGCTGATTTGGCAGGCCACAACTACACCCGACAGCAATATAATTGGCTGAATAAAAAGAATATGATAAAACTGCATATGATACTTAGTGCTACAATGTTATGTAATGAGACGCCTAATGATATTTATTATGTAGTGGTAATGAAATAAAAGTTACCTACTGTAAAAGTTCTGGCACTGCTCTCGATATCTCGTCATGCAAATGAAGTAGACATTTACAGCCACAGAAAGCAGCAAGGCTTCACAGAGGATTACGATGACAGGAATCAATATGTCTCCATTATAACCTGAGAGATTTAAAAAAAATGAGTTAGTTTCACACAATCAAAAATAACCTTATTACACCCACAGCGAAATTACTATAATATTCGTCATCATCAAGACAGATGCAAAATAATACCGTCTTGACATAAAACAATAAAACATTAACATGAAATAAAACATTCCCCACCTGTCTCACAATCTACAACAAAACACATGTTTGTCAAGATAGACAGACACACAGACATGCAGATAGATAATATAGATCTTTTAAAAAATATTTTAGAGTTAAAAAGTTCCTTACCTTCACTGGATGTGTTGCCTTTGGTCTGAGAGCCTGGAAAGAGACATATTTGCTCTTCAGGAAAGTCATTTCTCGTGCACATTTTTCCCCTCACAAAATCATAATGCATCGTGAAAACCAGTAAATCTTTATAAGTACCTCATTGCATAAGTAGGCCTAAATACTCTGTTTATTTTGGCTTTAGTCTAAAACATTCTAAAATGATACTTACAAAAAAAGCTCAAAAGTAGAAGAACATAGAAGGGTCTCATATTTAAGATGCGTCGCGTTGGTGTCCAAATGTAAGATAAAACTTGAAGCCCCTCCCTTTTCCTCTCCAATTTAGATGAAATATTTCATAGCATCATATGACTATTACTGTAGTTGTATCAGACAAAAATAAACATATTTATGCGAATCTACGAATAAATTTTTTCGTATCATACCGAAAACGTGTCACCGCTCAACATGCTTGTTCAACAAAGCATGTTTTCAATGGTCACTTTGACAAAGGACTGATCAAAACCACAAAAAGGATGTTCTGTATGATCACCCATTACCTGAAAGCATGAAATGCATTTTATTTTTTAGATGTACAGGAGCTCCATTTGAGACCACTCATTTGTTTGCTCTTTTGCAGCTCTTGATAAATGAAAAGCTCTAAACTCATTCTATGTCTCTGGATTTTTTTGTTTATTGTTCTTGTTACTCTCATTTGTTTGTTTATTGATCTGCAGCTGAAAGCATCTTAATAGCACTTTATACAGGTGAAACTCGAAAAATTATCATTTTGATGATTATGGCTTAAAGCTTATACTTTAAGGCACTCTGGGTTCGGGCCAAACTCCGAGCCCTCCCCCCGGACAGCATACCAAATACGCATTACATCTTATCCACTAAGTGTGAATTAACTTTTGCACGATATTCTAATTTTCGAGTTTCACCTGTATGTGCTGTGGGTGCTGTGTATATTCACCCACAAAAAAACATAAGCTGTTCCTGTTGCATGTTTTCAAGATCAAAAGCTTGAAAATGCAATATATTAATCTATCTGCCTCTCTCCACACACACACACACACACACACAAACACACACACACAATATCACATTACAGAAAAGGTCTCTATAACTTTTTGGTTGTGGTTTGCAATTGCTGTGATCTCATGTCAGTGACAGGTTGAGATCATCAGAGAAGAGAATGCAAAAGGAGAAGTTATTTTGATTAAAGATCACGAGGGCACACAAATTAAAAAAAATAATGATGTGCCCTGATAATTCATTTATAATAAAGACTGCAACATTCCATAAAACAACAACAAAATGTTTTCATTGTTTAATCATTTTGATTTCATGGTGTTTTGAAACGGCCACTGCACATTGAGTGGTATTAGCAATCATGGCCTCTAGATGGCACCTTAACCTTTCTTGTCTATGTTAACCGTACAATTGGTTTGGCAGGTACTGACAGTTCCTCCATCCATGCAACTTTTTCAGTACATTTAAACAGTCTAAATCTTTTTCTTTTTTTTTTATAGTAAACGTTCACATGTCCATTACTCAGTCAGCGCTCACCTCTGATGCATTTGGTGTTAGTGGAGAGTTTTTCTTGCCAGGTTTTGTACCTGCGTGAAGTTGGCCCCCCACCCAACGCAAAACGTCGTCAAACTATGCTCAATCGTTTGTGCTCCGTTTGTGCTGGTTTGTGCTGTAAAAAGTTTCGTTTGTGCTGTTTCGGTTTTTTAGATATTAAAAGAATATTTTTAGGTCATTCTGAGGTCACTCAGCCCCCCCACAAGCTCCAAATTCACCCAAAATAGTCTCGATCGTTTGTGCTTCGTTTGTGCTGGTTTGTGCCGGTACAATTTTCGTTTGTGCTGCGTTGGGTTTTAAAATATCGGAAATTGAATTATAGGCTATGACGTCACTAGCCCCCCCACATGCTCCAAATTCACCCAAAATAGTCTCGTTCGTTTGTGCGCCGTTTGTGCTGGTTTGTGCTGTTAAAAGTTTCGTTTGTGCTGCTTCGGTTTTTTAGATATTAAAATATATTCTGAGGTCACTCAGCCCCCCACATGCTCCAAATTCACCCAAAATAGTCTCGTTCGTTTGTGCTCCGTTTGTGCTGGTTTGTGCTGTTAAAAGTTTCGTTTGTGCTGCTTCGGTTTTTTAGATATTAAAATATATTCTGAGGTCACTCAGCCCCCCACATGCTCCAAATTCACCCAAAATAGTCTCGTTCGTTTGTGCTGGTTTGTGCCGGTAAAATTTTCGTTTGTGCTGTGTCGGGTTTTAAAATATTAGACATTAAATTCTTGTTGATGACGTCACAAGCCCCTCACATGCTCCAAATTCACCCGAAATAGTCTCGTTCGTTTGTGCACAACTAACTGAATGGGCGAGACACTGAATGAGAGAGAATTATAGACGGTGCACCAGCCTACTTTTTTTTAACAGCAGGCTAGTTAAAGTAACAAGGTAAGACCTAAAGAATCGGCAAACCAAATCACAATATTCACTTATGTTATCCTGTGCGTTTTCAACTTTTAACGAACACTGCGGATACAGGATCGATGCAACACAAACTTCAAGGTTAGTGTTTTCACTAGTGGTTTTACTGTGTGTTGTGTTTTGTTTATAACATATATGAAAATTGTCATAAATACACGCACCATAATCTGTTTGCTGAGGCCTATTGGCTATGGCTAGGGTCAAAAGTTTGGATTCTTCTTTTTTTGTCTCTTTAAGCTCACTTTTTTGATGAAACATATATAGGCTATTATTACAATTTAAAGTAGCTATTTTCGGTTTTAATATAATTACAATGTCATTTAGACTGATGTAAAAGCTGAATTTTATGTATCATTAGACCTACTCCAGTTTTCGATATCACATAATTCTTCAGAAATCATAGTAACGTTAAAATGTTGATTGTATGCTCCTTTATTATTGGTGGTCAGTTAAGAAAGGTTCTTAATTTTGATCAATGTTGATCAACTTTTTATTAATTTATTACTTCCTTGCTATATAAAAGTATTATATTTTATATCACTCTCAAATCAAATCTTTGAATTGTTGTATATATTGGTTTTCAGAAGAAGAAAAGAACAACAATAAGCAGCACAACTGTTTTCAACATTGATAATGTTTCTTGAGCATCAAATTCATAACATCCGTAGCTATATTAGAATGTTTTCTGAAGGATCATGTGACACTGAACTAATGATGCTAAAATTCAGCTTTGATTACAGGAATAAATTACACTTTACTATATATTCACATATAAAACTGCAGTATTACATTGGAATAATATTTCACAATATTACTGTATTTTTGATCAAATAAATATAGCCTTAGGGAGCATAAGGGAACATTAAACTTTGAGAAACATTACAAAATAAACCTTTTAAATCTTTTGACTGGTAGGCTACTGTGTGTGTATTTATGTGTCTGTGTGTATATCATTTAATTACTACTATTATTATTATTATTATGTATGAGGAAACTCATGACTCAATTAAGTCAAAATGATTTAACTTTTGAAATTTAATTATGTAGGCCTACTATCGAACACCCATTAACAACAACAAAAAAAAAAACGTTAACTTAAACTTAAAAACAATTAATACTGACAAGTTTAAATCTGTCATCAAACCAAAAGATACCACACAAAATAATAGACTTGAGTGCAAACTTCCATAAAATAGCACACTACTTCCTTCTCCTAACAGGAGTAGGAAAACAAGGGTATGTGGCATACAAAAAGTTCAACCAAAATAATTTAACTTGTGAAATTAAATATAAATAGTGCAATGACCATCAGTCTTTTGTGTATAATACAGCATGTGGGCATATTTTGTTTTTATCTGACGCTGCTGTCACTCCACAGCATAAATTTGTTTTAATATATTACTGTATTGGTCTGAATAATAGGATAATATAATATAGTAAGGATAATGTAGATGGATAATATATCTTATATTTGGACCAATATGGTAATGTTGACACCTTGCTAACACTAATATCACTAATTTAGCAATGAAATGTTAAATACAGCTGCACATGTGACCCATGGTCGTTTTTTAATACTAAAAGGCAAATTTCTGCAACTGTAAACAGCATTTCATAGCTAAATTAGTAATATAAGTGTTATTAATGAGGTTTCTGTTCAATAACAAGTTACAAGCTCTCTTGAATGTTGTACAATTATTCGTGAAGCTACTAATATTGTAACTGACAGTTTTAAAACAATGTATACTTACATTGGCCAGAAATTTGGATTAGTAACGACTTTTGTAGTTTGATTTATATCGACCTTTTCTCCACCAACTCTACAGCATTTTATACAAGAGCATTATTGAACAGAAGTGTCACTTGCCCCTAGTGGTGGCAGTGAAGTGTAGCAGATGAGACTCGTAAAAATAAAATACAATCAGAAGAGACTGAAGTGAAGATAATTGTTTATTAAACAAATTATGTAATGACAGAACGTCTTCGTCAATTCTACTTTAAAAGTGTGCTCACCTCGAGGATAGTTTCGCTGTTCTCTTGGCCTCTTGGGGGCTGAGTGACCTCAGAATGACCACCTAATATTATTTTAATATCTAAAAAACTGAAGCAGCTCAAACGAAACATTTTACAGCACAAACCAGCACAAACGAACGAGACTATTTCGGGTGAATTTGGAGCATGTGAGGGGCTGGTGACGTCATCAACAAGAATTGAATGTCTAATATTTTAAAACCCGACACAGCACAAACGAAAATTTTACCGGCACAAACCAGCACAAACGAAGCACAAACGAACGAGACTATTTTGGGTGAATTTGGAGCATGTGGGGGGCTGAGTGACCTCAGAATATATTTTAATATCTAAAAAACCGAAGCAGCACAAACGAAACTTTTAACAGCACAAACCAGCACAAACGGAGCACAAACGAACGAGACTATTTTGGGTGAATATGGAGCATGTGGGGGGGCTAGTGACGTCATAGCCTATAATTCAATTTCCGATATTTTAAAACCCAACGCAGCACAAACGAAAATTGTACCGGCACAAACCAGCACAAACGAAGCACAAACGATCGAGACTATTTTGGGTGAATTTGGAGCTTGTGGGGGGGCTGAGTGACCTCAGAATGACCTAAAAATATTCTTTTAATATCTAAAAAACCGAAACAGCACAAACGAAACTTTTTACAGCACAAACGGAGCACAAACGATTGAGCATAGTTTGACGACGTTTTGCGTTGGGTGGGGGGCCAACTTCACGCAGGTTTTGTGCTCCACAGGGAGCACAGAGGAAACCGCCTTAAGAACTGTAGCCCCCTTTTTGTAACCCTATCCGAATATTAATACCCATCAAATCCTGCTGGGAATATTTCCCTACTTTCCTGGTGTCGAAAAGAATAACTTGATTTTCTCATTGCATTCCTCAGCCCGTTGAACTAACAGTGGTCTGAGGCCGTGCTAGGGAGGGTGCCGAGTCAACAGCCACTGCGGTGGCATCCAATTTTCAATTCCCACCGAAAATACGCAAGCCTTTGAGGGTTAAACTGTAGAAAATTATTTATTCATTACAAAAATATTAAAATACACTTACATGAGCACCAAAGTGAAACTTGCAGCATGCAGTAGCCTATCGCAGATAAACATATTCTCACATTTATAGTTTTTAAGAGATTTGTATATTGGCTCACAAGGGGTTTCTAAAGACCTGCTGAACTGAATAGCTTTTGTTTGAATCTAAAAATATATTAGCCTATCATAACGCCGTGTTAACTGCTCATCTATAAACTGCAATGATATACAATGAGTTGGAAATAAAATAGTTTCCTCGATTGCAAACAGTGAGATTGCATTGACATAGAGAGGGTACGTTACGTAATACTGTAATTATCAGAAAGTTGAGCTGAATACATACACATAAAGTACCTTTTTAATGGTAATACAATAGAAGGCCTTGCCCCCTTTCCGTTTAGTCATCCATCTAGTGTCCCTGACTTTTCCTTGCATAATTTCTTCACAATATAATGTTGCAAAACAAAAACAAACAAACAAACAACTACAACAAAACAAACACCACATTTGAGCTAAATGACTGACATTAGTGTTCAGAACACATTGTAAACAGGGCCACCAGTATTCTTAACACACATCACAGTTTCTCCAAAAATAAAATATCTCCACTCGACTTCCTGTGTAATGCTTGGCTTTGGAATAGCAAAAAGGTCCAAGTATTGTTCTTGGACTGTTAACACTTGCTCGGGTTGCTTTGATTCACTGTTATTGGATTTTGAACTCCAAAGAACCTAAAGGAAAATTGAGGTCCACTGCAGCTCTACTGAGTGCTGACCTGAGACATTTCAAGGTAAACGGGCTCCATCAGAACTCCTCCACGCTTGTGTTCGGGTCATCCTCGCACAGTCCTACAGTACGGTTGTGGTCCTCAAGTGGTGGCCTTTAGCTCATGAGAACAGAGGCAGCAGCATTGGTCACCTGATGGTTACCTGTTAACACTGGTAATGGAAATGCTGGTGTACTTTTCCCTCCATGTGTGCATGGGAGTGTGTGTGGGTGTGCATGTCTGTGTAGACCTTGGTATAAATCTTTGGTGGACCGCTGAGAGCTGGGGGCCCCATTGCCATAAGTCTCTGGTTGGGCAGGTCAGGGTTGATGGAGCTTTGCATGCTGGGCTCCTTGTCAGGAATGTGATGGTCTCGATAGGTCGTCGGCCGGGGAGGCAAAGCGCTCTGGCGTCTGCGGCTGTGACACAACCAGAGCACGATGGTGCCTACGATGAGCAGGGCAGCAGCTGGGATCCCAATGATAAGTGGCCAGGGAAGACCGGGGCTGATGTGGCGTGGAATCGCATCTTTTTCCACCTTGGGATCTGTAAACAAACACTGGCATTTATTCTAGGGCTGCACAACACATTGAAATAAAACTGATATCACAATATGGCTTCGTGTGATTTAATTAAGTAAATATACGTTCTTTTGGTGTCAGAGTGTAGCATGTAATTTACACACGTGTAGTGTGTTGATACAGTGTGTTGATACACGTGTAGTGTGTTGAACACATGATACAGTGTTCCAGAGCCACATAAAGGCTTGGTTCATTTACTGTAGCCATTCCGAGACGTTCTGAGCTGCACGCGTGGAAATAAACACAGTGCCTTCATTTTAAAACCAAGCTTCACTCTGAAACCAGCAGTGCATTTAATTTTTTGGCAGCAACTCGTCAAAATAAAAGCTTAATGGTATTTTTTAGAAATTATTCTATAGCAGTGGTTCTCAGGGGGCTGGAGACCACTAGGGGGCCTCAACAAACTTCCAAGGGGGCCTCAAAATGAAAACAAGCATACAAATAAGCTAAAACAAGTAAAAATCAAGATATGGCTTGAATACATCTTTCTAGCTATGTCAAGCTCTAAAATATTTTGAGTAGGAATTGAGTGTGTGTGTGTGGGGGGCACATATTTGTAGTGGACAGTGGAGGGGAATTGAAGTTTAAAAGGTTGATATCCACTCATCTATAGTCATATTGAAAATTCAAGTGGAAAGAGATTTTTTAAAGTTGGTTCTTGTAAAGAGTAAACCCAAATATAAATATGAACACCTACATTTTTCAAGTTTTTCCTAAATCATTCAGCCCTAAAAGGATTTCACACTTTATTCAGAGTACAAAGTAATTTCTCTGCTCTCTAGAACTATTAATTCTTTCCAAATAGAGTGAATCAAATCATTTGGTGAAACTTTCTGTATTTTTTTTATATCGCTATATACGTCACGGAAAGCCAAAATATTGCAGTCAGTTTTTTTCCCCAATATTGTACAACCCTAACTTATTCACTGCAATATTGGTGCTGTAACGCCACTTAGTTTGGATGGGAGAATTACAGGAACTGACCTGAGAGAACGGTGAGGTAGGCACTGCGGAAGCTGTAGCCCATGGTATTAGCCCCTAGACAGATATACATTCCAGCATCCTCGTCGCGTGCCTTGACGATGGCCAGCTTGTTGAGGTACGAACCGTCAGGTCTGGACCACACGTCTCCAGTAGGCAGCACCACAAAGTGCTGGCCTCCAACCTCCAGCGTGGAGTTATAGCGACCCTCTGTGCCTTGATCTACGCGCTTCAGCCACTGGATTACAGGCTTCACGTCACTGTGGACTTTACATTGGAATGAGGCTGTTCCACCAAACTCCACAGTTGTGTTGACAGGATGGGTACCAGTCAGAATGGGTTTGGAGTTGGTGCGCTCTGTAGAGAAAACCGATCAAAACTTAAAGTAACTTGAATATTCAGTCTGGACTACCATTAGATCACTTTGCACATTTGCAATTGAGTATAGTGTAATAGTGAACAGAAACAGTGTTCAGAACCATGGGATAGCATTTAGCTATTGAGCTGTGGTGCTAATGCATAACATAAGTACCTGTTCTACCAATCATTTTCAGTCAACTCTGAACTATCCATATCAATAAAACTGGTAAAAAGTATTAATACATATTTTATAATGCAAAATATATATGTATATATGATTTAAACATTTATATGTATATATACATATTTATATATAGTTTAACGAATATATTCCATACTATACTAACAATTCAGTTTAGATATCACAACTCATTTTTTATTAACTCATTAAATATATTTTATACATTTTGAAATTAGTAATTATATATATATATATATATATATATATATATATATATATATATATATATATATATATATATATATATATATATATATATATATAAATATATATATATATATATATATATATATATATATATATATATATATAAATATTATATTATATGTACAGCTATTTAAAATATTTGTTTAAAAAAAAATTCAAGAAAAAAAATATTTCACAAAAATCAATATAGGTATAATATTCAAATTTAAGACAAATATTTAGTTAAATAAGCCACATGTAACAAAAATCCATTAACACCTTTGCACTGGATAACAAAAACAAAGTTGCAATTATTATAAAATAAGATATTTAATAATAAAAAAGGTCACTGTATATATTACTAACAAATAGATAACATTGCTGCTAACAGTCCACTTTGGCTACCAAACTCACCAATTACATCCACTTTGTAGGTGGCATTGATGTGTCCAGCTGCATTGGAGACGTGGCAGGTGTATTTGGCACTGTCCTGAGGCTGCAGGTTCTTCAGAGTCAGCGTCCACTGTGGCCGTTTACTCTGCTGAGGGCTGGGCAGCTGGCTCTGGTCTTTCCACCATGTAATGACCGGTGTTGGATTGCCACTGGCCAGACACTTGAGACGCACTGAGCTGCCAACAGGCTGCTCTAGCACACGCCTGCGCATCTTTGTGGGCTGACTGAAGCATGGCTTCACTGCGGAGGAAATAAAACATTTACAGCATGAGGTTATGACTGGATGGCAAAACATATTCTGTTAGATAGGCACACATCAGTGATGAAATAATCTCTCTTAAGCTCTTTCAGGATGCGGGCACAAACAAGGCCCATGCTGTTGAGTAACACTGAGTGAAAGGTGACGAGGGTGTGTATCAGTTGCTCACCCCATGGCTCTCCGGTGGGGTCCTGCAGGGTGAGATCTGCGTTAGGTTCTGCCTCGTCTGGCAGAGGCTGGTTCTGTGTCACAGCTGCGTCGTCTGAAAGACAGAGTCCAAAGTGATGAAGCATGAGAAATTTTTACTGTTTCATCATGCTTCACTTCAGTATTCTACACATGCAGATTCAAATAATCAGTAGGAAGAGTGTGTCACATGTACTGTATGCTCTGTTTTTTTTTTTAGCTTCTGTGTTCCCGTTTTCCTTAGTTCCCTATTTAGTGTCCCTGGCTGTTAATTAATTTCTACACACCTGTTTCTGTTCTCCCTAATTACGTTATTTATCCCTGTGTATTTCCATGAATTTCCTGTGTTTCTTTGTCTAGTATTGTCTATGTTAACATGGCTGAGTTTGTTAGTTCTACGATCTCCTGAGTATTCCTGGTTTATTTTATTAAAGAGTCTTTGTTATTAATGTTGTTAGTCGTGCGCTTCATACAGCCAACCGTGACAGAGAGGAGGAAAGAGATTTCTCAGAATGAATCATTGTGCATTTCTGTAAAACCTTATTATAACATTAAAATAATGTGGTCCTTAAAGGGTCATTCCACCCATTTCAACATTAATCTTTATTGAAAGTGGGTTATATATGTAGTCGAAATGTAAAATAATTTTTGAATTTGGTGCCCTCTTGACCGAGAAAAGACAGAAAATAACTTTAGGGCACATTTGTATGTAAGACAACAACTCCCACAATGCACCGCATTGCACAGCTCCGCAAGCCACTCCCACTAATCCAGAACAGCGCGCAAACATCAGAGAAATCCCTCTTCTGTCTACAAGGCTAGCTGCCAAAAGAGTTTGAAATTCATTTCACACAAAATGTCTAGTTAGTTGGCTGTGGCGAGCAGGACGAGGGCGAGGGACGTGAGAGGACGGCGCGAGTGATAATGAATGACACCTGTGAGACTCAGCGGTCTCATATCTCTCACGGAGGAGCGGAAGCACAAAAGGAACAGGCCTGATTTTATGTTTTGTTTCTGTTGTGTGTGGCTAGCTGGCTTATACTTTTGTTTTGTATTTGTTTATTTTACTATTAAAATGTTTAAATGTTCGCCGGTTCCCGCCTCCTTCTTCCCACAACAACGAACTCCGTTACATTGGCAAACTCATTAGCGAATTACTCCTCGTTTGTATTTCTTTCTATATGGTGAATTATTGCATGATACCTGGATGTTCAGTCAGAACATATGCGGTGCGACACTAGGATGGTTCACATCACAACACAAACGTCCGTGTGCTCGTCTGATTCAGAGATTTCGTCCAGGAGAAATTGCTATCGTTGAAATTCTCTGCAGCAGACGGACTCTATCTGTGTCCGTAGCGCACAGCGAGAGCACAGGCACCAGCGGTCCGCCCAGCTCGAGCCAGTCCGGGATCCTCGTCCACGACAGGCAGCCGCCTCCTGTTCCTCCAGCAGCCTCAGCTGCTCTTCACTATATTGCGGCTCGTAAAGATAGCCACGAACAGCGGATTCGAGCAGCAGAATTTCAAAATCCTCTACTTCCATATCATGTTTAGTTTCTTCCATATCGTGTTTAGTTTCTTCCGTCATTGTCATAACTTCCTATCTCCACAGCGCTTGTTAGCTTAGCTTATAAACAAGATGGCTGATATTGATTTCAGTATCTACAAGTGAAGTCCCACCCACTGATCTGTGATAGCTCTGTTAGCGCATTAGGTCCAACCTATGGGCGGGTTTGAAAGGGTGGGATCTAGTGCTTGTAGTCTTTAGAGAAATCCACTCTTCTTACACTTCCTCCTACAATGACGTAAAATGACGATTTTTGCGTCATTGTAGGAGGAAGTGAAAAAGGTAAATAGCAGATTTCTCTGTCTCAGGGGAAAATGAGAGAGTGTTGCACGACCATTCAATAGTATGACTAGGTTTGGTGGAGTGTCCCTTTAAAGCATTTGGACACTTAAGCCACACGTAAAAAAAATATCTGCATTAGATACCAAACACTGAACAAATTGGCAATTGGAGAGGGGAAAAAATTCTCACAAAAAATAAGTAAAGTTTCAAATGATATATTATTCAATAGATATATTATTCAAAAATAAGACAAATAGGTACATGCACAAGTCACATGTAAACAAAAATGCATACATATCTTGCATTGGATAACAAAATATAAAAATATGGCAATTATTATAAAATATTAATCTTTATATTTAATTAGCACAAACAATTTTCAGGGAAAACAACAAAAATATTTTTTTAGGTTAAAAATGATTAAGACAAATATTTGGACACTTTCTGGTTGTCATACTTTGTTGCAGAGTTAATAAGATTTTGCTAGAACATCCATGTGAACTGACTTCACACTAAAAAAACCTTTGGTCCAGTTAGAAGTAAACAAAATGTCTAATTGGCGTAATAGATCTGCTACGTTGCTGCGCAGCAAGTATGGGACTTGCTACTTCCAATACATTCACAGACACGCTGCTGTAAGCAAGCAAGACATGCTGTGTTGCTATACAATATAGCGTACATGAATTACCTGTAGCAGATCTATGCAGGTGGAGCTGGGGAAGTTGGAGGGTTTCTGAAAGAGTGCTGCACTGCTGAGGCAAATGCTGACCAAGTATTTCACAAGTTCACACTTACAAATCAGTCGGATAGATTAAATTGGTAAATGTATTTGGCGTGCTGTCCAGGGAGAGGGCTCTGATCTTGGTAATTAGCCCGACCGAAGAGTTAAAGACCTATTAACATGCGTCATAGAGTTTCATGACAAAATGTTGTATTTCTGAGGAAAGGTTTAGCATAATTTGTTTTCAAGTGACATATATGCTTTGACATTTTTAATATAAAAATATAAAATAGGATTTACTTACAATTATGATTTCAAGCAAATCTCTGCTACTCAGAGAGCAATTTAAATATCAGCTAGTTTCAGTATCCGTGGATTAAATTCAGAATGAAACTATTTAATTTTTTAAAGCATAAGTTAAAGTACTAAAATCTTGTTTAAGAACTACAGTCTAACACGTAAATTAAAAAATCCTCAAGTTCTCAGGCATACTTTAAGGGATGTTTAGATATTGGTCCATAAATCAGCAGTCAGATGTTGCTCTAGCAATATGAGCTCTTTCATCTTCATACCCACTATTAATGTCTGCAATTGGTGTAATGTAAATCATGTTGAATGAGCGGGTCAATGCAAAGGCCAACACTTGGTGAGATTTATTTGTTGTGCTTTGAGAGCCAACAGAACCCCTCTGTGCAAAACACATCAACAAAAAACCCCAAACAAAACAATGATTTTGCTTGAAGATCAGTGAACTGTGAGGTGTGTAAAGGATTGTGTGTTTTGTTTCAGAACCGGTGACAGTTTAGAACTCCATGGGAACGATAACCAGGCTGAACCAACTTATTATTTTGGAGGGGTTTGTGCGCAGGGGGTGAGCAAACACTGCTATGCTTATTCTCTCCGGTTTCCACACTGTTTAAGACACAACACTGTGTTGACTTAACCCTGGACAGGAAACCAATTAACTGACTTTAACCTAAACTGTGCAGACAGAGCTGAGAGCGCTGCTTTGTTTGGGATGAATTTCTCTGGCTTGGCTCACAGGAATGCACAGAGAACCCTCTTACCCCCCTGAATCCACAGAAAACTGATCGTCAACACACACACACAAGTGTGTACATGAGCCGAGCACAACATCTTTAAGTACACATGACTTATTCTGGGCAATCCCAAATCAACAAGCCACGAATCAACACTGTGGCAACAAATGGTTCTTACATGGAAAGGTGATGAAATTACTTAAAATGCCTTCAGAATACTTTCCATAATTCTGTTCAGTCAGCGTCATCAGTGGTTGGTACAGCTAGTACTTCACTTCAGAAGAAAAAGTGAAACCAAATATTATACAATGTTACTTTTCCCCCTCCATGAAACATAATTCAAAGCCTACAGCATACAGTCTCACTATGATTATGGTACTAGTTTGGATACCATATACTGTTTGGTGGACTAAGTATTGTAGAATAAGCAATAAATGGTAAAAAAGTAAAAAAAAAAAAGATAAAAAAATTTGTTATACATTTCTTTGTAAACAAAAAGAAAAACACCCTTTTCTCTTAAGTGCATAAAATCTACAAATCTTTTGATGTAAAGAAAATATTTATATATATATATATATATATATATATATTGTTTTTAATTTCTTTAAAAACATATGTAATAATAATAATAGAAATAAAACCTTTGACTGTTAGTGTATATGCACGCTTTAAAGTTTGGGATCAGTAATTTTTTATGTTTTTGAAAAAATTCTCTTATGCTCACCAAGGCTGCATTTATTTTTTATTAGAAATATAGCAAAACAGTAATATTGTGAAATATTGTTACAATTTAAACTCACTGTTTTCTATTTTAATATGTAATTTATTCCTGTGATGGCAAAGCTGAATTTTCGGCATCATTACTCCAGTCTTCAGTGTTACATGTTTCTTCAGAAATCATTCTAATATGCTGATTTGCTGCTTAAGAAACATTTATTTTCATTATCAATGTTGAAAACAGTTGATAAAGAGTTGGAAACTGTGATTAAAATTTCAGTATTCTTTGATGAATAGAAAGTTCTAAATAACAGCATTAATACAAATAATTTTAACAATGTAAAAGTCTTTGCCATGACTTTAGATCAATTTATCAATGCTCAATTATTTAATTTTTTTTAAATAAATAAAAGTTTTAATAATTATTTATTGCTTCAAATTATTTCATTAATGAATAGAAGTATTTCTTTTAAAAATGCTTACTGGCCCCAAACTTTTGAATGGTAATGCATTTTCACATTACTGAACATGACAATGAAAGGTTGGTGTCTCTTCAGCTAGGAAAGCCTTCAAGCTCTCTGTTTTTCTTTAGTACATGCTGTCCCGCGGCTGTGTGTGTAGCTGGTGTGGAGAGCGCACTGCACCTTTGTCCCTGCTAACCCCTGTATGCCAAGCACAGGCCTTGCATGTTCAACACAGACATTCAAGCCAAAGCTAGCAGAAGTGTTTTCACCAGCCTTCAGTCCATTGTTACCTTTGGCCCTGGGGTGTAGGAGCAAAAGTAAGCCATTGGCGCTCTATTCAGCACCAGCAGAGTGGAATCAGAGGAGCTTTATGTGGGCTAAAGTGGTCTTACTGAGAGCCCAACTCCAGACTCTAGTTCTCTGGGTTGTGAAGGGCGAGTTCTCTAAACAGGTGTCCAAAAAGACAGATGTCTTCCTGACACAACATTCTAGAGCTGTGTGGCATTTTGTGTATTACTATCCATGTTTCTAATGGAGTGAATTCACAGTTCACTTCCTCTCAGTGATGTTTTTGCACTGGTGAGGAAGAAAAAAATTGGCAAAGGAGCTCTGAAGGACAGGCAGTTCCTTTTCCTCTGCAGCCCTAGAGATACATATAGAGAGGTGGTGCCCAAAGAAGGTGGGCTTGGTCAAGGTCCAAAGGCAGCCCCACAGCTCAGCTTACAAATGATCTTCATGAGGACTCAGTGTTAATAAGGCTCACATATTATTTTTTCCAACTGGGATGAAGTTGAAAGCAACACCTTCAAAAAGGTTCATTCTCCATTCATAACTGTGTGCAAACATACATTCCTGTAGAACTGTCATATAGAGCTCCACATGCTTAAAAAAAAAATCAAAGCAAAACCAACATTGAATAGAAAGCAGGGTGAAACATTTCTAGTGATTTTGACTGAAAAGGGCGACATCTAAATAAAATAAACATCAAAGGAAAAAACGGTCGTGTTACCTTTTTTCTATCAAGGTCGTAATGAAGCTTGAAGATATTGTAGAAACTCACTGAGTCGTTTGACTGAGAGTGATGCTGTGTAATAGCCTATCACTAACTGAAACCATGTCTGTTCCAGTAAATCAAAAGAAAACATAGCCAATCCCATTTACCATAGTCAGATTATAATACTAGAAATGTAAGAGGTATGAACTGGTACAATTGATTTATTTATTTTTTAAGTAAAATAACACTTTGGAGTGCTTTCCAGCCCTTTTGAGCTCTTCCAATAATTTTGTTCTTGATGAAAACATTAGAGAGTTCTAATCTTCCTTGAAAGAAGCGCGGTTATGTGTTTTCATGTATTCAAATGTATTAAAAAAATACTGGAGAGAGATGAGAGGGAAACACAAAGGAATAGACAGCTGTTATAAAAGCAAGTGCTTATTCCTGCCAATAAAATCAAAACAAAAAATGAAATCAGATGGGTAATGTAGATAAGCTTTCATGCTTTTAAACAATATGATTTGTTAGCTTTACAAATACACCTCATTTCCATCTGTATATTTGACATGGCATATCTCTATAAGTGCTGACTGGAGGCAAATTAGAGACTGTTGGTATATTCACAGCAGGCAAAGACAGAGAAAAGCAGAGGAGAAAGGGTAATTAGAAGTCTCCTTGTATCTTTTATAGAGCCATAAGTGGTTTTTCTGCAACAGTCATATGGCGACTCGGGAGGAAATTGGCCAAACCTAATGTGCCTGTGTTCTTTTCTTCTGTTGTGAGTGGAGTGAGCCCGGAGTATCCTGCAGAGGGCCCGGCCCAGCCTCTGGCCCCTCTAATGAGGTGGATGAAAGGCCCTTTAATGTGGCTCTCTGATGAAGGTGGGTAATTTGCATCCCTTTAGTTTAATTAAAACCTTTGCTACCCCTGCAGCTCAAAGAAGGCTCAGTTGTATGCCATGAAACCAAAGCTATGATGTGATTAGGTTCTGGTTTGAATTGCACATAGAAGAAAAAACAGGGTGGGCATGAGATGCATCAGGGAAATACCGGAGTCAAAATATTTAGTGCATTTACTGGATGCTATAATTTGAAAAAGTGGGGTCTAAAAGTGTATATATATTGGAGAAGGACGAGGAAGATGTGGAGCAGACTTGAGAGAGGGAGGAGCCAACCTCTTAGAGTAGAACCTTGGGGCCGACCAGGGCTGTCAAACTTGGAGACCCCTGCTGAATTGAAGGGTCCAGTGCGATGGGCCAGGAAGTCACAGGCGATGCCGCCGGTTTGAGTGGATGAGGCGACGACGGGGTGAGAAAGAAGGGGGTGACACCGGGGGGAGTGAGGACTAAGGTGGAACCGGAAGGAAGCAGGAGCCCTGTGGAGCCAAAGGGGTGGCGACGACTTCCGGGCTCTGGTCTGCAGCGAAACCTGGGTAATGAGAGACCAAAGTGGAGCTGGAGGGTCTAGGGAGCCCGGTGGAGCACTTAGTGATGGCTGACCACGGTGGAGCTGAGGGAGCGTAGAGCCGAGGCAGAGGCGAAGATCTGACAGGCCGAGGTGGAGCAATGGGACTGGAGCCCGGAGGTGAAGACAGAGGATCCAACTCACAGCGTTGCTTTGGTGGTGAGGGGGTCCGAGGCGATGCTGACGAGCTGGAATGAGTCAGCGGCGCTGGAAGAGCAGAGGAACTGCGAGGCACCAGTGGGGCAGGTAATTACAGGAAATTAAACAGGCCTGTGGTGAGGATGGTGACATTGGGGTGGGCAGGACATTCGGTGGCACTGGGTCATCCATGATGCAGAGTGTGGTGGGCTGGGAATGGAAGTGCTCAGGGGTGAGGACATGGATGGGAGCTGGCCCAGTGATAAAATTGAAAAGCCAGCGCTTCTCTACTGGCTCAACGGTGGACTGTCTTACTGGCGCTAACTCCTCAGTGGACCCATCAATGGGCTCCAGCCTTGGGACGGATGAGGCGAATGTCACTGGCTCCAGGGTGGACACTGTGGCTGGGTCTGTCTCCGAGGATGGAGGGGGCTCAAGCTCGTGGTTCGCGGCAGGCTCGGGCTCTGGTTCCATGGCGGGAATTGGCTTTGCCTCTGGCTCTGTCGTGGGGGATCCCTCTGCTTTACAGGGACACTCCGGGTTGGGATGATGTGTCCTTTCTTGAGTAGTCAGAGAGATGGCTGCTGGAGGTGTTGATAGTCCTGGGGAGTCGGAGTTAATGGTGTCGTCGTCCCACGTTGAGGGAGGATCTGCACACCCATAAGGCATAATCAATGAACTCTATGAAAGGACGGTGATCCTAACCCAATAGCAGCATCTGGCCCATCCCGGTCTAGAGGAGCTGTTTCAAAGTTTTGTCGTTCCAGTGCGCCTCGTGGTAATGCTCCAGGAACTTCTCTCCACTGGATTCAAAACTTTAGAATCCACTATAGGGGATGTAACAATAGGGGTGTAACAATACATTGATATGGATCGATGCATCGATTAAACGTCTAACGATACGATTCATCGATGCCACACATAAAATATCGATATACGGTACCTTTATTTTGACACTCTCCACATCCTCACGTAACTTTTCTCAGCAGAAATAGACGCCTGACAAGATTGTCTGAACCCTTTGTCACAAAAGCCGATATTTTCCACTGTCAAGGCATCGCGACACATATTTTACAGCAGAAACGGCAAGCACCCTTGTTGTTTGTGAACACAACCCGAAAAGTCTGTTTTAGCGAATCAGTATTCAGGTCAGGTGACAAGGCTGCTAGTCACTTTGAAAAGACGTGCTAGCTGAGAGGAGTTTCAGCAAAGCTGATTAAAAGTGATTGTAATGGCCTTCCCCTTTAATTTGTTTTGCTTGGCGTCACCACTAGATGGCGAAATATACATATCGGATATAAGGGAAAGGAAATTGAGCTAGAGTATTTTATGTTTGTTCTCGAGCTAACCAGCAGACAAACTCGAGAAAACATTTCAAGCTTTAAGCTTTAGTATCCCTTTGGCAAGCAGAGCGAGGTATGTTTAGTTTGTTTTGCATGTATTTCTTTGGTACGATTTGTTGATTTATTTGAACAATGTAAATGTGTAGTGAATGTTTGTTTATTGTTTTTTTTTGTTTTCTTTGTAGTTTTACGGTGCCATCGTGCTGTGGTGCGATTGTTATGGTGCAATGAAGTCAATGTGTAAACAGTGTTGTGATTCATGGAGAACATTTGCAACAAAGAAATGAGACAACGAATACTTCAGCAATGAAGTTTATTTTGCATCTTAGTATAATAAATTGAAGACACCCGTCAAAAACTCTCTGCCTGTTTTCTGAAAAGCTGAAGGGCCGCTACAGTAAAACTCGCTGCAACACGAGGTGGCATGAGTGGGGCAGTTGGACTTTGCACCTAAAGAGCTGATTGAGTCGCGTCACGTCAGCAAGAGACGGATCCTTCACCAGGATTGTAAAATCACAGTCAACTTGGAGTGCGACTCTTTCATTAAAGTTTGGATGATGATTGCTTATCAACGTTATTGTCGCAGATGGAAAGGTAAACTTTCTGTAACAGAACGTTAAATGAAACAAGACTGCATACAGCTTCCTGGACTGCGTGAGTTGACTTTTACAATTAAAGACACTTTAGATGTAACTTATAAATATTTTGAATTTTACAAAGGACTGAAGTTTCAAGACATGATGTTTGAATGAGTTGTGTAATCTTGATTGATGTTGAAGTTATTGATGTGAGTATTCGTTTATAAGATAGCTACTGCCATAGGATATTGCTGGGTTTTATATTTATGGTATATGTTAAAAACAAGTGTAACATGTGAGAAGAAAAAAGAAGGAAAAATTGTTTAGCATATACAATTTGACATTATAATTGCTGATTATTTGACTGTCTAAATTATAGATGTCTGAAATGAGTAATTTACATTGCTGGCTTAAGTTTATAGACAGACAAAATGGAAGACACATTTGAGCAAATGGCATCTCAAGCAAGTCAAATGTTAGTTTCTGATAAGGATTTAAATATTGCTACAGAAATGCAACAGGTTAGATCAAGATCAAGTTCTCGAAAAAGAAATCGGACAGAGAAAGGCATAGAGATGCATAAACAGGAGGCAAGGAAGGAAGAGAAAGCTTTTAACAAAGCGTATGACTCCTGGAAGCAGACAGCAAAGGAAACTAGGTCTACATTGAAAGCTTTATGCACATATGAAGAGCTTGAACAAATTTTAAGGGACATTCAAACTAGACATGATGTAGTCACCCAGCATTATGCTCCTTTATTGCGCAATCAAACGACAACTAAAGAGATTGTTAAAAGAGTAGATGTTTGTGCCACACTGACTGCAGAAATTTCTGATTTGGTGAGCAAACGAATAGAAACTGTTGAGCAGATCCATAAAAAGGAAGTCGTGAAAGAGAGGGTAAGGCAAATATTAAATAAAGACGAGTATGCATCTGTCTTTGGTTGCACCAATACCGATACCATTCTCTCAGGATCATCACAAACCTCAGAAAGCCTAATAACATCAAAGATCTCTTCCAAAGCTTCCAGTAAACGAGTCGACACAGAGGCAGAACTCGCAGCTAAAGTAGAGCAAGCGAAGGCTATGCAAGAAATCCACAATCAGCAGGCCAGATTACTTGATATGGAGAATGAATGGAAGCTGCACGAAGCAAGAATGCTAGCAGAGATGAAACAGAAAGAATCAGAGATGCGTCGAAGACTAGAAGAAGAAAGGACAAGGCTGCAGATGCTACAAGCAGATAAAGAAGTCAAGGTAGCCGCAGCTCGAGTAAAGGCCTACAACAATTGTGGGAGTAATCTTGAAGAGGAGGATGGGAGAGGTAATGCAATGCAGTCTGTATGGAGAGAGGCTGAACATCCCCAGCTGAATCCTCAGGTAGAGTCATTCCATCCTCGACAAGTATTTCAAGAGGTAAAGACAACTCAAGAGACTGAAAATCTTGCTCAAGTGTTGGCAAACTCTCTAAGCATAAGTCGATTACCTGCCCCAGAGCCAACAACTTTCACTGGTGATCCTCTAAAGTTCATTGATTGGAAAATGTCCTTCACAGCACTTGTTGATCGTAAATTAATTCCAGCAAGCGAGAAGATGTTCTACTTAAAAACCTATCTTGCTGGAGAAGCTCGGAAAGCTGTGGAAGGTTTCTTTTATAGAAATTCTGACGATGCATATCAGGGCACTTGGAAAGTCCTTGAGGAGAGGTATGGAAATCCTTTCATTGTTCAGAGAGCCTTTCGAGAAAAACTCATGAGATGGCCTAAGGTGGGAGTAAACGACTCACTTTCTTTGCGAGAATTCACTGATTTCCTACAAGGCTGTGTTGAAGCTATTCCACATGTCAAAGGGTTGGCTATTTTGAACGACTGTGAGGAAAACTATAAACTACTCAAGAAATTACCCGAGTGGATCGTACGTAAATGGAGTAAAATTGTGGTTGAAGAATTAGACATGACTGGTGATTATCCAAGCTTAAAACGATTTGCAGAGTTCTTGCAGAAGGAGTCTAAAATAGCTTGTAATCCGTTCACTTCTCCACTTCTAATGAGTTCCAAGGTTTTAGATGAGAGTTTTCCCAAAAGAGCCAAAGCTTTTAACACAAATGCTCAAGTTAAAGATTCAACAAGGATAGGATTCGAGATAACATCACCATGTTCTGTCTGTGAGAGTAAAACGCATAGTATCGCTAAATGTCCTATTTTTGCAGAAAAGCCCATGGATGACAAAAGGTTCTTTATTCGTGAGAATCACCTCTGTTTTGGATGTCTGAGAAGGGGGCATATTTCCAGAGACTGCAAAAGACGGCATATTTGTGACGCATGTAGCTTTCGGCATCCAACTTGCTTGCACGAAGATAGAATCAAAGAGCCTGTGAAGGTATCAAGAACGGGGTTTACTCCTACAGAAGTGCACACAAGTCAAGAAGTTCAAAATGTTATGTCGCATACAGTAACACAACGTGCTTCTGCTACATCTAGTATTGTTCCTGTTTTTATTTCAACAGTGGAGAAGCCACAAAATGAGATCCTTACTTATGCTTTACTTGA
The DNA here is from genome assembly GCA_030578255.1 of Tiaroga cobitis. Classification (NCBI taxonomy): domain Eukaryota; kingdom Metazoa; phylum Chordata; class Actinopteri; order Cypriniformes; family Leuciscidae; genus Tiaroga; species Tiaroga cobitis. The sequence goes on along the minus strand of CM060604.1, from coordinate 14,255,457 downwards.
CACACAGAGTGATTCGACATTTATCTTGAACGATTTTCTTGATGAGCTCCAAGTAAGCCGTCAAGCAGTGAAGCTGAGACTTAGTACTATGACGACCACAGATACAGTCACTACAAGTAATAAGGTTAGTGGCCTGAGAGTTTGAGGACTCCAAGGTGGGAGATGCATTAAAATACAGCAAGCCTATTCTTGTGACTTTATTCCTGTGGACAAAGCTTATATTCCAACGAGAAAGACTGCGTCGCAATGGCCTCATCTTAAGCACATTGCCAATGAGTTGCCACCCCTTCAGAGCTGTGATATAGGATTATTGATCAGATATTGATTGTCCTTTAGCATTGGCTCCCTTAGAGGCTATTATTGGCACTGAAAATGAGCCTTTTGCACAGAAAACAGAGCTGGGTTGGAGTATAATTGGCCTTTGTAATCCTCATCTGGACAGACAAGGAAGTCAAAGTTTCATTCATCGAGTCTCAGTGAAAAAATTGTTGGTTCCCTCAGCTAATGATGTCTTAAAGGTGTTGGAGTTAGACTTCAATGAGAAGGGTTATGAGGACAAATATGTGTCCCAGGAAGACGTCCGTTTTATACGTCGCCTTAGTGATAATATCAAACATAAAGAAGATGGACATTTTCAACTGCCTCTTCCTTTTAAGAGCATCATTCCTCCTTCACTACCAAATAATAAGAAGCTTGCTATGGTACGTTTGCAGCACCTAAAGAAGAAGCTGAAGTCAAACCAACAGTATTGTGACAATTATAAGGCCTTCATGGAAGAAATGTTCAGTAAAGGAGATGCAGAGATCGCTCCTGTTACATATAAAGGAGAAACAGTGTGGTACATACCCCATCATGGCGTTTACCACCCTCATAAGCCAGACAAGTTGAGGGTGGTATTTGACTGCTCTGCAAAATTTTGTGGAATTTCTCTTAAAGGGACACTAAGTAACTTTTTAGTTAATTTATAATCTAAAATCAATATTTTTATTCATAAATATGTCCTCAATGGTGCACAAATACCTCTGCCAGTTATCTGATTTATCCTCGTAAACAAAGAATTTATTATATTTATATACATGGGACGGGTAAGTCCACGGAGGCTTCCATGTAGTTCCGCCATCTTGAAAAACTATAATAGCAGAGAGGGACAAAAAGTACTAGGCCAACGCGTTTCCACAACACGTTTTCATTCAGAGCCGGCGTGACGTGACTGAACGCAGCAGAAGCGGAGGAGCAGAGCAGTGAGAGGCGCTTGTCACTGCCCCAGCAAGTTTAAAAGGCTGCATTGCAAATCCTCGTCGCCAGAAAAGTCCAAAATAGATCGTAAAAGGAAACGTGACCGGAGATTACAAAAAACACAAGTTAATGTCGGGATAGCTTTTTCCAGGTGGATAGAGCTAATGCAGGAGAAAGATTTCAAAAGAGACGCTGAAGTCCTGCTTTCTTCTCGACAGGCAAGTCAGTGTTACAGTCTTAATTACAAGCTTTTTTCATTGTTTGCTTGTGTACTTTATTTTATAGACAGATGAACATGTATAGTTAAAAGTTGATGATGATATCTAACAATGCACGTAGGCTACTTCAGAAAATATAACGAATAAAGAAGGCATAACTACTAATTACAATAGTTCATGTTTTTGACACTCATTATTTCATACTGTAACATTCATTTGTTCGTTGTGTCAATTTGAAGTTTGTTTGAAATAACAAACCTGTTCGCCCGAAGGAAAACTCGACGAAGTGCTATTAGAAGACATCCTGTCATAGCTTTTTGGTACATAACGGCTACCGTAGATGCAACACGCATTTGAAAACGTGAGGCGCTGGAGAGCACAATTCGTTTGAATGCAAAATACAATTTCACCGCTAGATGGGAGTAATTCTTACTTAGTGTCCCTTTAATGATACTCTTCTCACTGGTCCAGACTTGATCAATTCTTTGGTGGGAGTACTTTGTCGGTTTAGGAAGTTGTCGCCGTGACATGTGATATCGAAAAGATGTTCCATCAATTTCATGTTCCTCCTGATAACAGAAACTACTTGAGATTCCTATGGTGGGAAAATGGAGATTTGGAAAGAGAACCCCAGGAATACAGAATGACTGTACACCTTTTTGGTGCTGCTTCATCTCCTGGGTGTGCTAACTTTGGCCTTAAATACCTTGCAGAGCAGTATAAATCTGAGTATCCCACAGCCTCGTCATTTGTAAAGAAGAATTTTTATGTTGATGACGGCTTGATTTCTGTTCCATTGATCCAGGATGCGAAGGAGTTGATTGTCCAAGCTCAAACCCTGTGCAAACATGGAGGGTTACGCCTTCACAAGTTTAATTCAAATGAGAATGAAGTTCTTCATTGTGTGAATTCCTCAGAGTGGGCAGTAACTACTAAACCTCTTAATCTAACTCCTGAAATAACAGGAAGCGTTCTTGGTATTCAGTGGTCTACAAAGGATGACACATTCAGTTTTGACATCAAACTGAAAGACCAGCCTGTAACACGTCGGGGTATTTTGTCAATTGTTGCTTCCTTGTTCGACCCTATTGGGTTTGTTGCTCCTTTTCTGTTGAAAGGAAAGTGCATTTTACAGGAGTTATGCCGTAGGAATATTGGATGGGACGATTGTCTTCCTGACGATTTATTCCTACGGTGGGAGGAATGGAGAAGTAGTTTTCAGGACCTAAAAGATTTTAGCATTCAAAGATGCTATTATCCAACATCTTTTGGTAACATTGTCTGGAGAGAACTGCACCATTTCTCTGATGCAAGCAACCTGGGGTATGGCGCATGTTCATATCTTCGGTTCAAGAATGACAAAGATGAAGTACAATGTAGTCTCGTAATGGCCAAAGCTCGAGTTGCACCCACAAAGATTAAAAGCATTCCGAGACTGGAATTGTCTGCTGCGGTAGTTTCAGCCAGAATGAGTGTTATGTTAAAGGCTGGCCTCAAGACAGAAATATCTCAATGGCATTGTAACTGTGGAAGAACAAGAAAAGGCATCTGAGGTTGTTATCAAGCTTGTTCAACAACAGGTTTTTTCTCAAGAGATAAGAGCACTTCAAGGAGGGAAAGTTCTTCAGAAATCAAGTGCGCTTTATCATTTCGACCCAGTTTTGAAAGGCGGTCTTCTTCGTGTCGGAGGAAGGTTGAAACAGTCATCTCTTGGTGAAGAGTTCAAACATCCAGTGATTTTGCCAAAAGACAGCCATGTCACCAAACTTATTTTGACATATTATCATGCCAAAATTTGTCATCAAGGGAGGTATCAAACACTCATGGAACTCCGAGCAAACGGGTTTTGGATTATTGGTGGCAGTAGATCAGTAGCTAAATTGATTTACAAATGTGTACAATGTAGGAAGCTAAGACGGCCAGTAGAGGAGCAGCAAATGGCTGAGCTTCCTAAAGAACGGATTGAAGCCTCTCCCCCTTTCTGCTTCTCTGGTATGGACTGTTTTGGCCCGTTTATCATAAAGAAGGGTAGAAAGGAATATAAAAGATATGGTCTTCTCTTTACTTGCCTTTCTTCTCGTGCCGTCCATATCGAAATGTTGGAAGATTTGTCAACAGACATGTTCATTAATGCTCTAAGATGTTTCCTAAGTCTCCGCGGAGCTGTTCGTCAACTTTATTGTGATTGTGGAACAAATTTTGTAGGAGCTCGAAATGAACTCAGAGAAGCTCTTAAAGAATGTGACTCCAAGACACTGGAGGCATTTCTTACGGAAAATCAGTGTGAGTTTGTCTTTAATGCTGCTTCGGCTAGTCACTCTGGTGGTGTCTGGGAACGCCAAATCAGGACTGTGCGAAATGTGCTGAATGCCACGCTTTCTCTGTGTCCAGGCAGACTTGATGACTCTTCTCTAAGAACATTGTTTTATGAAGCGATGGCTATTGTTAACAGTCGACCATTAACTGTAGATGGAATAAATGACCCCGAGTCACTGGAACCCATAACACCAAACCATCTTATCCTAATGAAATCGAAGATCGTTCTTCCTCCTCCTGGGAACTTTCTGAAAGAAGAAATGTATGCTACAAAAAGGTGGCGTAGAGTCCAGTACTTAATTGAACAGTTCTGGAGTCGTTGGAAAAGGGAGTATCTCCTGAATATTTCCATACGTCAGAAGTGGCACGTACCTCGACGTAATCTCAAAGTTAATGACATAGTCATCATCAAAGAGGACATGCTGCCAAGGAACCAGTGGCAGTTAGGTAGAGTAGTTGAGGTCATTCAAGGGAGTGATGGTTTAGTCCGACGAGTTAAAGTTCAAACAGGAGAACGAAAACTAAAGACTAAGTTAGGGCATCACTCTAAACCTTCAATCATTGAGCGACCAATTCAAAAATTGGTGGTTCTACTCGAGAACGAGTGATTCATTGATAAAGGTGACTCATGCATTAGATAATTAGGTTAAACACAAGGTTTAAAGGTTTTTTTTGTATTTTGATGTGTGTTATGTGTTGAAAAGGGTCATTGAAGTTTGAAATCATGTGTGATTTGTTTTGTTGTTGTTTGTGTTAATTTATAACAACATGATTGGTGGGAGTGTAATGGCCTTCCCCTTTAATTTGTTTTGCTTGGCGTCACCACTAGATGGCGAAATATACATATCGGATATAAGGGAAAGGACATTGAGCTAGAGTATTTTATGTTTGTTCTCGAGCTAACCAGCAGACAAACTCGAGAAAACATTTCAAGCTTTAAGCTTTAGTATCCCTTTGGCAAGCAGAGCGAGGTATGTTTAGTTTGTTTTGCATGTATTTCTTTGGTACGATTTGTTGATTTATTTGAACAATGTAAATGTGTAGTGAATGTTTGTTTATTGTTTTTTTTTTGTTTTCTTTGTAGTTTTACGGTGCCATCGTGCTGTGGTGCGATTGTTATGGTGCAATGAAGTAAATGTGTAAACAGTGTTGTGATTCATGGAGAACATTTGCAACAAAGAAATGAGACAACGAATACTTCAGCAATGAAGTTTATTTTGCATCTTAGTATAATAAATTGAAGACACCCGTCAAAAACTCTCTGCCTGTTTTCTGAAAAGCTGAAGGGCCGCTACAGTGATCGAGGATGGATTTCAACGAACTTGATGAACCCGTGATATCTTCTTTGGGGCGTAAAAGCTGATAAAAGCTGAAACTTTTTCACTGAATCTTGCTAAAACAGCACGTTTAGTGGTGAGGGAAAAGCTCTCTGTATTGCGTGTACGCAGTGTTGTAGAGTAGTTAACTACAAGTAGCGACGCTACTAACTTAACTACATTTTTCAGTAGCTTGGCAGTAGCTTAGTTGCTTTTTAAACAATGTAGCTTTTCCAGTAGCTAACTACTTTTTGCAGCAAGTAGCGGTGTAGCGCGAGCAAAAGCTACATTGCGTTTTGTTGAGCCTGCGCGAATCAGCGCGATGCAAGGATATTCTTCTTCTTGTTAGAATACAAACTCATTTTTTTTGCCATTACCGCCACCTGTTGTTTAATCACGCATCTTGCGGCTAACAGTTCACTGACGTACAGACCTCAAGCACAAATTTAAGGACGCACATACAGGTGATTAATGGCCATTTTAAATGTATTAATTATCCTGCTTTATTGCTCTCTATGTTACATCAAATTTCTATTTCTGATTTAATTACAATGAACCGCCATGATCTGTCCGCCAGTTTGGTAATGAACATAAAAGACCACTAAAGTTTGCGCCATCGTGTTTTTCAGTTGAACAAAAAATGTAATCTTAGTTTGTTTATCGCACGACAAAGGCTTTGATCTAATTAAATTGCGGTATAGATTTGTTGTGACTGGTTTCAGAGCGAACCGAACTGTGCTCACAAGCAGCTTGTGATTCAGGTTCTTCTTTCACAGTAAATTCTGCGACCTCCATCACTGCATGTGAGCGCTTGTTCAATGTATTTTCTTGCCAAAATGCAACCATCTCACAATCGGTATTTTTGAGAAAAAGTCTAGACATGCAATTTACGTTGGATGTATATTTTGTTCTTGCAATGTTGTATTTGTTGCAATTTTGCACTTTTGACAAACAGTCTGAGATATTTGAGTGTTGTGTGTAAAAAAAAATAAAAATCATAATTGTATTGCATTGTTTTAAACACTAAATATTTTACTTAAAACATTCCTCAGACACTTATTCAGTTATTTATAATATATGTTGTTCAAAAAAAGCAAAAGTAGTTTCAATGTAGCTAGCTACTTTTTGATCGTAACTTGTAGTGTAGCTAACTACTTTTCCAAAAGGGTAGCTTGACTGTAGTTTAACTACTTTAACTAACGAGTAGCTTGTAGCTTGTCAAACTACAGTTTCAAAGTAGCTTCCCCAACACTGCGTGTACGTTAATCACAACAACAAAGTTTGACAGGCGTCTATGTCAGCTAAGGAGATTAACATTACAAAGATTAACCAAGTGTTTTATGATGTATCATAGCAATTACTTAGCTTTGTTTAACTCTGAAACATGAAATGTGGAGTTATCTGCTTTTAGCACAAAAGAAAAACAAACATATATAGATATAAATACTATCAATGACCTTTAATTAATAAATAAAGTTACCTGTATTTTTTTTGTTATTATTACTTAATCAAAACAACCCAGCTGCAGTTTGATTGATATTCAAATACACAATAAAAAAAAAAAACATGATATATTAAATGAACAAGAACGGAGTTATCTGTTTTTGCAAATGAATTCTTTTGTTATAGAGTTAATTTGCAAAAACAGATAACTCTGTTCTTGTTCATTAATTTTCATATATCATGTTTTTTTTTTTTACTTGTAACTTGTAACAAACAACTTGTTACAAGGTGTGCAATTTTCAAAGAGTTCAATTAAACTTTTATGTTATATATTTTTGGATGCATTTGTGAGTTAATAAACAGAACTGGTTGTGTACACTTGGCACATAATATCTAAATATCGATAAATCGATTGATATAGCCCTGAATCGAATCGTAAACGTATAGCAGAATTTTTTGAGTTATCAGCAAATATCGTATCGCTGGCTGAGAGAATCGATATCATATCGTATCGTGATGAACTGTCCGATTTACACCCCTAATGAACAGCTATTCTAAAAATGTTTCATCCAAGTAAAGGAATGATGTTAACATTAAATCTTTTCTGGCTTTCTGCTGCTGAATTTACAGACTGTAGTTACAAAAACATTAAAAAAAAATCTTAATTACTCCAACCTTTTGTCCAGTATAGTGTATGTGTCTGACTGCCCTTACATAATATTATAACTTTAAAAAGGTGCTCCTTAAAAAGTTGGAATTTAATGCTGATTTCCACTTTTCAATAATCAATTAAGGGATCACTTCTTGAAAGGATGATGTTTTTTTTCAATATTATTTATAGATTTTTATAATTACCTAAACAATTTAAAATATGATGTAACAGGTTTGACGGATAACCAAGTTGGAAATAAAGAGAGATTTTGACTAAACACTACCTTTGATAGAAGTCATTTTTTGTACACAAATGTATATAAAACACAAATGGCACCCGTTTTGTAGAATGACTATTAGTATCTAAAGAATTGACTGGAATACAGTAGTATTTATGTGTTATATGACAAACACATCGCAAGAACCGTCCATGCACTGGAAAATGCTCTTAAAGCCCCCCTTTGATCATGCGTCACTCTAATACTGATGTAATTCGTAATTATGATTACTTGTAATGTGACACGGAGCTTCACAACTTGAGCTCTCAAGAGCGTGTTTGTTTCATTTCTTTCATTGTAGGGAAATAAGCTTGGGCAAGTTCAAAGCACAAACACATATGGATACAAATTAATTCATGCTTGTGAATAGCAGAAGAAAAGACATGAAAAAAGGGAAAGATGAAAGGATGCTTGATGGAATTGAAACCAGTCTGGACTCACATGAAGTTAAGCTGAACAGAGAGAGACATACAGAATTTGCAATGGCATATAAGAGTGAGTTCAGGCTGGGAAGTGAGAAGCATAACTATAACAGTATAGCAGTCTATAACAGATTTAATTACGATATAAATATAGGCTGAGGAAATGGTTTCTGCTGATTTAATGTTAATAAAATAAAATTCTGATATTATCAGGCATGAAAACGGGTCAGGGGTGAAAAAGGTGAGAAGGATATAACCCCTCTAGGGGGGTCCGGGGTCATGCTCCCCCGTAAGAAAAATTTAAATATTCCATATTTTAAAGCATCAATCTGATGCATTTTGAGATGCATTTTTTGCCAACCTGGGGAGAGCTGGAGAAACTTAACTTCAGCCATTAGTCAAAAATATTATGGCCTCCGTAGCGTTAGCTAATAATAATTTTTTTTTTTAAAAGACCGATACCGATCCGTTACCAACGCAGTTTAAAAAAAAAAAAAAATCAAGTAGAATTTCTATAACTGTGTTGAACTGATAATCACTCTTTTGTGTGTTAAACACAATCTACTTAATACAGACAACTTCCTTATAAAGAAAAACAACAACAACAAAAAATATGATCATAAACTATGACAAAAATTATATTATAAACTAGATTAGTGGGTAACTCAGTAAAATTTAGTCTAGAAAAACAATAATTTTATAAAATCAGAACATTTAGTGAAAAAAAAAATATATTTAGTGGGGAACAAATAAGAGACAATAAGTGTAGCACTAAATCTGGTAAAACGTTACACATTGCTCTTTGTATTGTTGTAAAATACATTCATGAAAAACAAGATAAAAATAAAAAAAGATCAATTATTTTATAGTCTACTATAAAATTAAGAAAAAATATATATAGCACAAATGTATAGCACAGCTGTTTAATGAGGCAGCAACATATGATAGATAGGGATAGGGCAGAACAGAACAAAAAATACTATTAATAATCTTTCATTGCGCAAAAGTATTATGATATGATTATGAAAGACTCCAATAGAGTGCCGAAGTGACGACGTCACTCTGTAGGCCAAAACGCGGAAGTGAGTTAGCATTTTAGCACTCCCGGTTCCCTCGCTCTAAAGTCTATGGGATTTTTGAATGGGTTTTTGCTAAATCGCCTGAAATAAGGTCTGTGGTGAACAAAGCCTCTAAATATTTTCACGTTTTGATTTATGACATAGAACACACAGTTATAACCTGCTTGTGGTTTTTTAAACTTTATTGTGTCTGCTTGTGTTTTTTAAAAACTTTATATAGGCTTCAAAATGTATAAATTTTGGATTAACTTGTAAAGATTATCTTGATAGACAAAACGTGTAAGGGTCACAACTCTTTGTTAAACACAGATCTTATATTTTGCGATTTTCCAAAAGTCTATGGGGAAAATGCATAGCTTTTCGATCGAGGGAACCCATGCGCCGCTAGCTTCCGAGTTGTCCTACAAAGTGACGTCATCACTTCGACACTCTATTGAGAGTGAGGAGTCACGTGCCGATTTGGGCGGGGTCTGAGCCGGTCGGCCATGATGGTAGGAGACGCTATCGGTTGCCAGGGGCAACGCCTTCAGAACTTCACAGAGGCGCGACTAAACATTCCAGAAACAACGAAAGAGAGACAGCGCAGCTTAGTATTTGTTTACATTTTACCGATACGCCGCAGTTTCTTTGGAAGATATGGAGAAGGAAGAGAAATGAAAGGGGTTCTATCGGGAGAGACTAAATAACAATGCTAGCCAGGTTAGAGAAACTGCTTGTCAATAAACTGACAGCAGCAACAGCGAGCAAAGTCTGCTTTCAAAAGCAACACATTTCAGCACAGTTCGCCTTTTATTTAACACAAACGAACGAAATTAATACTCTGTTATTCATCGAGAGTTGTTTCATTTGTTATAGATATACCGCGAAATGTTTTAAAAAGACACATTTTTTAATGACGTACGATTCGCATTGACAGGGGAATGTCCGAACTGTTCGCTTAACGTTGCACGGCAGGTGCAAATGCACGTATCTGATTCATATCAGATTTATTTCCACATATGAATGAGGCCTGAAACATCAAGTATGACTGAACTCTCGCAGTTTAACGTTACAGGTTTGGGGGTTTCTAAGTCTTGCACCCAGCCGCAGCAGACTTGTTCAGCTTCTAATGTTCAGCTTCTAATGACTTAACGTTAAAGCTTCTGAACTCTTGCATTGTGTAGGCAGTAACGTTAGTCACTGATACCATTAACAAACCAGGTAATTAACTATGTCAGCGTACGTGAAAGGTGGTAGTGCTTTGGGTCTTTCGTCCATTCTGTAGCAGGTCGTACGGGTCCATGTTGATGTCAAGTAGTTTCTCTAAATAACGCTGCTTGGTGTTGTTATTTAGTCTCTCCCGATAGAGCCCCTTTCCTTTTGCTTCCCCCTTCTTCATTTATTCCCAAGAAACTGTGCCTTATCGCAAAAATGCAAACAAATATCAAGCTGCTCTCTCTCTCTGTCGCTATTTCTCTCGGGCTCACGGTCGAAGTAACCATGACAACGGATAGCGTATCCTACCAAGATGGCGAAACCTTCCCACAATGCAACGCGGAGTGATACGCGTGACGTCACCTTCTCATTCTCAATTGAGTGCTGCACACAGCGCTTATGCGCATCCCGAGCGCTGAATGATGCGCTTGATGCAACACGAGTCACAGCGCGCAGCTCTTCGAGTACGCAGTGAAAAGTTCAAAGCACAAAGGAAATACATATCGATGCATAGTGTATTATACAGTATCTATCTATGAAATAGTTTATTGAGCCTTTTCTTTTAACAGTTTTAAATTTCAGTTACTGTGCGCGTGAAGAACAATGATAGTGCTCTCCAGTGTTGTGAGACACGTGGTAAAGGAACATGATTGAGGTACTACAGCAAGATAGTCAATTTATGCGAAACCACAGAGCTTTATCTACAGATCAAGTATAATAATATTAACATTTAATCATCTTGGAGAGAGTTCATCGTTGCCGAACGCGACGCGCTGTGCTGTTTAAATGCTGAATGACTGACGACGCGCGGTGCTGTTTGAATTCTGAATGGAGAATGACTGACGACGCACTGTTTGAACGCTGAATGGAGAATTACTGACAGCCGCAGCTGAGGGAAAAGTTTACGTGAACTTGAATTTAATGACTTAAATATTAATTTCTATCTCACATTATACTATAGTATGGCTTCATATATATTATACCCCCCCCCCCCCCCCCCCCCCAATTTATCAAATTCCATCATTCCTTTACTTACATAACATTTTCTTTTAGATTACCAGTTCACGCCTATATACAATCCAAAGTTCTGAGCTGTAATAAAATTGTATATATTATTCAAAAGTTTGGTGTCTAAGTAAAATATTTTATTTGAAATCTCTAATGCTCATTAAGGCTGCATTTATTTGATAAAAATACAGTAATATATATAATATTGCGAAATATTACAATTTAAAATAATCTAAATATTTAACTGGAATATTTTTATAAAATGACCCAGTTCATGGTCCTTCCCCATTGGACTGTTTAAATAGGAAAGAAGCATTTCCCCAAAGAGGAGCTGTCGTGGAAAATAGGTGTAAATCAGACTAAACATAAAGACTGCAGCAGTGAGGCTGTTCTGCTCTTAGACCAGCCAAGGCAAACGAGTAAACGGATGTCTATTGGAATGGAAAAGAGCTTGTGTAGTTTAGCAGCGGGAAAGGTTATGTGCAAATTATCTCGAATGAATGAACGTCAGTCCTGTAATTCCAACTCAAGCCAAACCTGGTCAAGGTAACATGACCCAAAGACTGAAAGGCAAATCTATGCTGTCCCAAACTTTCTGTCCCTCCCTTATCCCACCTACCACGCACCTCCGCAGTCTTGGGTTGGCTTACGAGTGTAATTTTGATACAATTATCCATTTAGGTGAGGAGGACGCTGGCTAAACTGCAACACATGTAACCCGTGGCCTGCAAACAAAGAACAAAAGGCCACTGCTGGAAGCTCTCCACTAGTCCCCTCATAAAACAGGCAGCCCAAACCACCGTCTGAGTAGAAGCCACACTCTCTCCCCACTGCGTCCGTACACAGTACGGTCTCCCATACGATATAGGTGAGAAATGCAGACAAGAGGGATCCAATGCCAGGGAACCAGGACTCTACAACAGCGCAATTGTGTGTAGACTCTGTTACAGTTGGAGGCAAACTTGAGATCTTCAAATCCACTCACGGAGACATATATCCAACATAAATTTAAACTCTCACAATATAGACAATTAGGTTGTGGAGAAAAGCCTCAGATCCCTCGCCCTGGACTCCTGCAAAGCAGCGCAGGGAGAAAACAATGCTGGCAGTGTGTGTTGCACAAACAGCAGGGGTGCAGGGTCTGGGACCACCGCGGGGGAAAGAGGGAGAGGCCCAGGAGCTGTGGGACATTTTAAAGTACAGCACTTTATGACACGGAGACTGATTCATTTGACTTCATGGCACGTCAGTGAATGTGGGAGTGGTCAGCGTGAGATGATGGTGAAGGTGGTTCTTCAACAGCTTCCAACACCCTCTGATAAACAACACCTTTACTCTGACCTTTAAAACCCAATATGCCATTCTTAAAAACCCACATTCCCAGAGTTCCTCGTGCCAGATTGCAAAAAAGTACTAAATATATGAGCAACATTGGAAAGGAAGTTAACGATCCTATTAAAATGCCTTAAAGCTGTAAAGCAGGGCTAATCTCTGTCTATATTTAAAACTTGAGTTGTTGTTCTCATGTACAATTTCAGACATGATTTTGAAAAAAATGTGTTTCTATTTACACATGTGAAAAGCACAAAGACTTTTCAGTGACTGTGGTCAGGAAAAACCGAAAGCTTAAATTATAGCCGTTACCTCAGTTTAGGTGTATTGCCAACTGATCACACCAAGCCAGCAGCTGTCTGGTTTGATAGGGGCACAATATCAACTAAAAGCTAAAATTACACTTTCATGAGGAATTATGTGGGGTATAGATTGCACAGACATTAGAATATGAGGGCACGGTTCTGCCCATGCTTGCCATGAGTGCAAATCCTGGTGCAGATTAGATCCGCTCTGATGACAACAGGTGCTATTTAATGTCACCAAATTCCTCAGTCCTGATACAATCAGCCCTGGCTGGAGTTTCCCGGTTGTGTTTTTTGTGTACAGTACATTCATCTACATTAAGTAGCTGCTTCACAGGAGGATCTCTGAAAAAACACCTGTCATGGGTAATTCTGTAATTTGCAATGCTCTTCAATTTATGCAAAATTGGCAAAACCTTTCTTAAAAAATGTTATTACCACTTTTATCAGAGTTTCATTCACATTGACATTTACATGCACATAATGTTCTGAAGAGAGTAGTAAATGTGATGATGCTTTAGTAACTATGCACAGCAATCAATTCATTGATTCTCATTCATGTCCTCCACAACTGCACACAAAAGCTCAATAAACAGCAAAAATGTATTTTGCTTGAAAGACAACTAGTTTAATAAATGCTTCTTTTGAAAATTAAAAATTAAAATGTTTCACTTACCTTCACGTTGTTCTAAACCTGAATGACTTTCTGCTGGGGAACACAAAAAAAAAAAAACGGAAACATTCTTCAAAATATTTTATTCTGTGTTCCACAGAAGAAAAAAGTCATACAGGTTTGAAACAATATGAGGGTGACTTAAAAATTTATATTTTTGAGTGAACTATACTTTAAACTCTTCTGAGGCAGGGCCCACTAATCTTTACTGAAAAACAATGGTGCTTCTTAACCATTCTTCAGTTAATTAATAGTGGCATTCCCTTTAGCAAAAGTCACAGCTTTAAACACTCAAACACTGCAACAGGAGGGTCTATTGGGCCTTTTGTTTTGGAGCTGTTGGTCATTGCAGTTAATGACTTCAGTAAACTCTACAACTATATTCCAAAGGGAGTGAAGCAGTCCAATGCATCATAACTCTGAGTTCCACAGAGCTCTTGGGGACGAAACAGGAAAACAGCAGGCCGTCATCACTCCCCATACAGCAGGCCCAGAGCAAAGACATGAAGGGGAGGGAACCTGAAAACACTGGCTCGGCCAATTAAGCAGCTGCCTCGTTTAGCAGAATAATCATCCTTTACATCCGCACACTATTTGCCTCGGTAGCCTCCCCAAACGTGGCAAGCTGTACAGGAAGAGCCGAGGGCTTCTGGGTCCTCAAGGCCTCTCAACTTTGCTGGACCAGTTCAGATTTATGGCAGAGAAGACGGCAGGCCGTCTCTGTCTCCTCTCCCTGTACAGAACGTTTGGCTGGAAATCCCTGCCCCACAGTCCCTCAGCAGTCATCAGGAGAACCACACGCTCCGAGCTGCAACGGTCCAGCACAAACCCCCCATTGCTCCAACCAGTCTCACAACAGCTACATGACTCTCTACACCTCATTTTCTTTCTCATTTCATCCATCCATCCAAAAAGGTATGTATTAATTTTCTTGCCTGTAAGGGTCTAATGGAAAAAAAGTCTCAACTACCTGGGTAAAAGTACGAACATGGAATTAGATTACGGCCTACATAAACACCCGCAGGTATTGAGTGACGGATGACATGAAGCCATCCTTTGTTCTCTAGATTTGATAATGCAAAATGGCATCAGCGCCATATGCTCCAACAAATGCTAACAAGTCATAAATTTCAATCAGTACAATGCGCTCTTGTACTTTTCTAGTTAAAGTTATGTACATGAAACCATGCTTGCTTTAAAGTACCTAGCCAGTCACGTCAGTTTAGTCAAATATGATTTGGGAGCAGCTATATGAGCCAGACTGCCTTCCTGTGCACCCATTAGCTTTTTGTGAGGGCATCTAAAAGATCCCCAGCTCTTTTTCGATTTCAGTTGAAAACTCATGCTTCAGTTCTGCTGTTTTGAGATGCCATCTGTCTAGTTGGGGCACTATCCCCTTCAAAAACGACCTCAAACTGTAGTGTGTGTGCAATGGTGAAGGTTTTGATTAAGCCTGGATGACTGATGTGGCCTACAAATGCTCTGGGTGTGCAAAAGTATAAAGAACTGAGATATAAAGGGTTGTGGTGTATGGCGTGGGAGGCAGTCTTTACCAATTACAATGAGTGTGAAGTTGAGGGCGAGGCTGCCAAATCCATTGGTGACGCGGCAGATGTACTCTCCGGCATCCTCCAGTTCCACTTCTTTGATCTTCAGACTCTTCCTCAGAACCTTGTAGCGGCTCCAGCCTGGGTTCACGTTCCGCCCATCCTTCACCCACAGGACCAGCGGAGGGGGGTCACCCTCCACAGGGCATGGAAGACGAACCGTGTGGCCCAGTTTTGCAGTCTGTCTGTCCTCTACTTTACGACTCACCCATGGAGGACCTGGTGCAAAAAAAATAAAATAAATAAAAATCTTAAGTAAAAGAACAGCATTTGTTCAATTTACATAACAAATAATAACCATCTACCTAACATATAAAACAAATATGCACACTAAAAAAAAAAAAGTATATATATATATAAACTAAAACAGTATTTTTTTTTTTATGTGCTTTGTTTTCCATATGTTGGGTAGATGGTTATTATTTGTTATGTAATGTAATGTTATGTATTATTAGTTTGTAGAGTTTTGTATTTGAGCAAAACACACCACAAAAACATGTTGATATATTATACACATATACACACACACACACAAATATAATATATATATATATATATATATATATATATATATATATATATATATATATATATATATATATATATAACAATAAAATACGTTTTTGTGGTGTTTTGCTTTAATAAATATAATAAATTCTTTAATAATAAAGAATTTTAAAAGTGAAATTTAGAATGATAAAATAAATTTTTATTTTTAATATTTGATATTTTTAATGATTGTTTGTGGTGCATTTTCTATAATAATAATTAATACATTAACAATTTTAATACATGTATTATCAAAACAAATAATAATATTATTATGATTAAAATAATATTTGTATTTTATGGTGCATTTTGCTTTTAAAATGAATTTTGTTATAAGACTATTATAAGACTAGCAAAGTATAAAAAAAAGATTCATACGCCTTGTGGACTGAAATGTTCCTTTGCTGTCATTAGGGCACAAGAAGCCAACAAGAAGTCAACACAGCCAAAAATGTCATGGGCAAAAAAAAAAAAAAAAAACTCTGACATGAAGAAAATATTTTTCTCCAGCTCCTAATACACCATGTCCCACAAAGAAATGTTACAAGTGGGGAAGTTAGGCACAAGCATTTTATGGGGAATTTCTTTCCTTGTATGCACAAGGTCCTTTTCATCCCCTCCTTACAGCTTGTGAAGACTCCCATGAGCACTTGCTTTCCATTTCCTTCATACTGGCTTGTGTGTACGTTGGAAGGCACCTCTCATTCATGCCTGGTACTGTCACATCCTGTTGCTGCTCTAGCAGCTGCTGTGAGAACCACCAAGATTATAAATTGAAAAATGACACTAAATGTACTTTTTCTCTCTTTTTTTCCTTCAAGTCTCTCTGCTGGAGTGAAGTGTTTTCACCTGAAGTTGCTGGTTGCCATCCAGGAAAGTGCCATGAGAAAAGACGGGAGGGAAAAGAAAAGGTTCTTTTGCTGCTGGAATTAAATTACAGTAAATTCCAGAATGTTAGACTAAGAGGGGCAGAAAAATTCCTCTCTGGAAATAGAGCAGAAAAAAAGGTGGAACAGCTGGAGAGAAGTCTATGTTAGATGAATCACGTAACTAATTCACGAATGTAAGTGTATAAAACAATTGGTGAGTTAATAAACATTCGGGAGGCATTGGAAAGGAAAACAGTTGTGTGTTTATAAAGAAGATTTCATGTAATTGGTGGGATCCTCGAACAAACAATGGGTCTTTTCACTAGCGGAGAAGAGATAAGGGCTATTGCATGGACCATGTGAGATAGATCTTATGAACCTGGTGGCTGAATGAAGAGGGGAACTCTTGAGTGTTTGCTTAAGAATATTAAAAAGCTAGTGAATACCATAGAGCAGAAGCCGAATTAGCTCATTCCCTTTCCGCTAACAGGCCACGCTTTACACACGGCATACATCACACACATGATAAAGAATGTGTTAGAAGAAAAATGTGACTCAGAGAGATTCAAGGAAAGAACGCTTGAGACTTCCTTACATTGCACTCTTACCTATTTGTCACAGATCTGTGTCTAAGCTGACTGAAAAGCTTTGATGTGAGGCTGAGGGAGGCGTCATACGTGCTGACAGACAAATATTGCCCATAACAGTGGAAAAGACAAAAGACGGGGCCACACACACAAGCTGATGGCAGACAGGGTGGCAAAAGAAATCTCCTATCTGAGTTGGAAATAACATCACTGTGTGCTGAGAATCAGAGTTTACCTCAAAGGCAGATGTTTAGGCAGAAAATGAAGTATTTTCGGTTGAGGTAAGGATTTGTTGTTTAGCAAAATGTCTCCAAAAGCAATCCCTTTGCAGCACCACAGTTAAAAAATTATATTAATGCTTACTATTTTTTGTTTATTTAGTTATTTAAAAAAATCTGGATGAACTAGTAGCAATCAACTACTAGTTCAAGTGTGACAGTAAACTTTATTTTTTAAATAAATGCTGTTCAACAATAAAATCCTGAAAAAATTGTATTGATCATGTGACACTAAACACTGGAGTAATGGCTGTGGAAAGTTAATTAAAAACATCATTTAAAAATATAGTATAAACTAATAATATTTTCTATGTTTTACAGTATTGTTGATCAAATATAAATGCAGCCTTGGTGGTGAGCATAAAAAAAAAAATCTTTCAAAAACATTATAAAATCTTACCAACCTTAAACTTTTTAAAGATACTTCATTTTGGTAAGCCGTTTTCAATAGCTGAGGCGCGCTATGCGGTTTAATATTTTCGAGTCAATTAATTTCACCTACCAATCATATGCGAGGAACGCTGCAGCTCTAACACGTTACAAGTTCATGAAGCCTCCCACTAAACACTGGACGTCGGATAGACGTGCAGATCATGTCTATATTGGGTCCATCGGTCCATGACCAGTTCTGGACATCTATTCGACGTCCAAATTAGGTCCACTATTTGGACGTCCAACCATGGCCCAACTTGGACGTCATGTTGACGTCCAACATTTGACCGTTGAACAGGGTCATTTTTTTGGACCTCATTTGGACGTCTACTACAGGTGCAGGAAATTTACATGATTAATATGCAATATTTTTTTTATTTACAAATATCAACATTGTTGTTATCAGCAAGATTAATACATATGAATACAGATTATTTATAATTATTTAAGATAATTTTTTTCCAAAAACTCCATTTGATTGTCTCAGCAGAAGACATAATTGACATATATAAAGGTGTAATACTGTAGCTCAAACAGTAGAGCGTTGGCGCTTGTGTAACAGCCACCTAGTGCAACACCTAGGTCATGGGTTTGATTCCCAGGGAAAGCAGGAATCTAAATGTGTAATGCAATGTAAGTCACTGTGGGTAAAAGCATCTGCCAAATGCATAAATGTTACAAAAATGTGCACATGGTACAAAAAACGTCCTCTACCTTTTTGAAACATGGGACTACCATTTGGTCCCACCGACGTCAATATTAGACGTGCAAAAGACGTCGAATAAAGACGTCGCCTGGCATTACAAAACAACCCTTTCAGAGGCCCGAAATTGGACTTCCAAAAATGACATAGAAAAGACGTCACTTTGACGTCACATTGCGCAGTGTGGATGATGTCCTACACACGGGCGTAATTTCCTATGCGGACAGGGGGGACATGTCCCCCTACACTTTTCAAAATCTGGTTCTCCCACCCCACGGAGGAGCAGAACCGAGCCTGTCTAAAATAGCGTTAGCAAACCCCACCTCTACAATCCATTGTTAAAAGATCACAAAGACAGCCAGATGTGTAATAATTCCTGGAGGGAAATTGGCAAAGAAAAAAAGAAAGTTTAGGCAAAGAAGAAAGTCTGTGTTGGCAGAAGTGGAAATATCTGAGAGACCGTTTTGTTAAGGCAAATAAATGGAAATTTTATAGAGTTGACACTGCGCAAGAGAGACCGAGTGTGTCCGAGCATTACCGTATATACCCGAATATAAGACGAGGTTTTTGTCCTAAAAATAGGCTGAAAAATGGGGGGTCGTCTTATATTCAGGGTCATCTTATGTTCGAGTGGAGGAATCGATTGATAGCCTTTTTCTCCCGCGCCGTCGACTGACGAGAGCGCCGAGGATCTCGATGCGGCGCGGCTACATTTGAAATAACGAACTTGAGCGCGCAAAAGACGCGATATGTAAAGTCAAGTCAAGTCATCTTCATTTATATAGCGCTTTTAACAATGGATTGTTTCAAAGCAGCTTTACAGAGATAAACATATAATTTAAGGTAACAGATTGTTTTGGCGTTATAGCGGTTCTTGAATAATGTTACTTCCAGCTAAAGTTAACTTTGATTGATTCACCTCCATTGAAATGATCAGACTTTAAACGCGAACCTGTGATTAACGCTGACGGCGTTCACATGCTCATTCAGAATTGATTCTATAGTTATGTGCTTTTTAAAATATGTGCGCAGGTTTGTAATTCATACAACCCAGCCTAAACAAACTACTTTTCTTGCCTATAAATTTTGGTACAGAATTTTGTTTTATTTTATCACTTCGGGGTATGCGAGCCGGAATTCACAACGCTTTATCTGTAGAGTGGGAAAGGGATCCTCCATAGGGAGAGGATAGTGGACACTTCAGCACTGCATTGTCATCGGGTCCAGGCGGATCTCCTTCGTCAGATCTGGACACGGCCTGGATCCGGCAGGCTGCGGGAAAACCTCGGGATAAACAAAGACACTAATATTAGCGTAGATGGCATTCTTCTTATGATGTAGCGAGTACATCAAGATTTAAGGGAAGTGTTCCCAGTTCCGGCTGACCTAATCTATGCAGCCTAACATTGAATTTATAGAAGTCTATAATGTATTATGTGTATGCTAGGTCAAAGAGATGTGTTTTTAGTCTAGCTTTGAACTGACAGAGTGTGTCTGCTTCCCGGACAATGGTAGGAAGACTGTTCCAAAGTTTTGGTGCTAAATAGGAAAAGGATCTACCGCCTGCAGTCGATTTAGATATTCTAGGTATTATCAACTGGCCGGAATTTTGAGATCGCAATAGACGTGAAGGACTATAATGCGTTAAGAGCTCGCTCAAGTACTGCGGAGCTAAACCATTTAGTGCTTTGTAGGTAATCAACAATATTTAAAAATTTATACGATGTTTAATAGGGAGCCAATGCAGTGTTGACAGAACCGGGCTAATATGGTCATATTTCCTGGTTCTGGTAAGAACTCGAGCTGCGGCGTTTTGAACTAGCTGTAGTTTATTTATTAAGCTTGCAGTGCAACCACCTAGTAGAGCATTACAATAATCTAGCCTTGAGGTCATGAACGCATGAACTAATTGTTCCGCATTTCCCAATGAGAGCATATGGCGTATTTTGGATATATTTTTAAGATGGAAAAATGCAGTTTTACAGATACTAGACACGTGGCTTTCAAAAGAAAGGTTGGTATCAAAGAGCACACCCAGGTTCCTAACCGACGACGAAGAATTGACAGAGCAGCCATCAAGTGTTAGACAGTATTCTGGGTTATTGCGTGTGGAAGTTTTTTGTCCAATAATTAGAATCTCTGTCTTTTCATAATTTAGTAGTAGGAAATTACTAGTCATCCAATTTTTTATATCAGCTATGCATTCCGTTAATTTTGTGAATTGGTAAGTTTCGTTGGGTTTTGAAGAAATATACAGCTGAGTATCATCGGCATAACAGTGAAAGCTAACTCCATGTTTCCTAATGATATCTCCTAATGGTAGCATGTACAGAGTGAGCACCAGCGGTCCTAGTACTGAGCCTTGTGGTACGCCATACTGAACTTGTGATCGATAAGACATCTCTTCATTTACTGCTACAAACTGATAACGGTCAGTTAAGTATGATTTAAACCATGCTAATGCAATTCCACTAATGCCAACATAGTTTTACATTTACATTTACATTTAGTCATTTAGCAGACGCTTTTATCCAAAGCGACTTACAACTGAGGACTAAACCAAGCGAGTCATCGTGAAGAGGCAAAAACAACGCAAGAAGTGCTCAAAATACAAAGTTCAGACATAGCTCGGAGTAGCATAAGCCAGGCAAGCGAGGATTTAGAGGAAAGGATTTTTTTTTATTTTTTTTTATGTTAAGTGCTCCCGGAAGAGATGAGTTTTCAGTTGTCTTCTGAATGCTGTCAGGGATTCTGCATTCCGGATGACGGTGGAGAGATCATTCCACCAGCTTGGAACCGTGAATGAGAATGTTCTGGAGAGTGATTTTGTGCCCCGCTGTGATGGTACCACGAGCCGTCGCTCATTGACCGATCGTAGGCTTCTTCTAAAGCAATCTTTAGTTTTCTAGTCTATTTAAAAGAATGTTGTGGTCAATGGTGTCAAATGCAGCACTAAGATCGAGTAACACTAATAGAGAGATACAACCACGATCCGATGATAAGAGCAAATCATTTGTGACTCTAATGAGAGCGGTCTCAGTACTATGGTACGGTCTAAATCCGGACTGAAAATCCTCGCAGATATCATTTCTTTCTAGAAAGGAACATAGTTGTGAAGATACTGCTTTTTCTAATATCTTTGACAGAAAAGGCAGATTCGAGATCGGCCTGTAATTGACTAATTCTGTAGGATCAAGTTGTGGTTTTTTAACAAGCGGTTTTATCATAGCCAGTTTAAAGGTTTTTGGTACGTATCCTAGAGACAAAGATGAATTAATGATATTAAGAAGAGGATATATGACCTCTGGAAACATCTCTTTCAGTAGCTTAGTCGGCATAGGATCTAACATACAAGTTGTCGATTTAGATGAATTAACGAGTTTGCAGAATTCTTCCTCTTCTATAGCAACAAATGAATCAAATTTTTCCTCAGGGAGACTACAATGCACTTCCTGATGCGATACTGTGGTAGACGGTTGCATAGTTATAATTTTGTCCCTGATATTATCAATCTTATAAGTGAAGAAGTTCATAAAGTCATCACTGCTGTGTTGCTATGACACTTCTGAGCTTGAAGCTTTCTTTTTCGTTAGTTTAGCCACTGTTTCAAATAAATACCTTGGATTATGTTTATTTTCTTCTAATAGGTTTGAAAAATAAGCAGATCTAGCAGCTTTTAAAGCCTCTCTGTAAGCAATCGAGCTCTCTTTCCACGAAATCCGAAATACCCCTAGTTTAGTTTTCTTCCAGTTGCGCTCCATTTTTCTGGCTGCTCTCTTAAGGGCCCGGGTGTGCTCGCTGTACCACGGCGTTGGACTATTTTCTTTAATCTTCTTTAAGCGCAACGGAGCAACTGCGTCTAAAGTGCTGGAAAAGAGAGAGTTAAACGTTTCTGTTGCAATATCAAGTTCTTCTAAGCTCTCGGCATGCTGAGATGATGAAACTGATTAGGAAGATTATTGATTATTGATAAAGCAATCTTTAGTGGAAGAAGTTATAGGTGTAACGTATTTATAACACGGAGTCGGCTTTGCAGCCTTGGCTAAATGTAATTTACATGAGACTAGATAATGATCTGAGATGTCATCGCTCTGCTGCAGAATTTCAACGGCATCAACATCTATTCCATGTGATAATATTAGATCTAGAGTATGATTACGACAATGAGTAGGTCCTGACACGTGTTGTCTAACTCCAATTGAGTTTACAATGTCTTTAAATGCCAATCCCAATGCATCTTTTTCATTATCTACATGTATATTAAAATCACCAACAATTAGTACTTTATCTGCAGCCAATACTAATTCTGATAGAAAGTCCGCAAATTCTTTGATAAAATCTTTATGGTGCCCTGGTGGCCTGTATACAGTAGCCAGCATAATTCTCAAATGTGATTTATCGTTTACACTATATATTTTTACATTAAGCACCAATACTTCAAAAGAAGTATATTTAAAGCTAGATTTCTTAGTGGTTTTGAAAATATTACTATAAATTACAGCAACACCTCCCCCTTTGCCTTTCAGACGAGGTTAATTTTTATAACTGTAATCTTGTGGGGTAAACAGGAGGGGCGGGTCTCTGCTCGCTTGTCTCCGTCCGCTCTGGCATCCTCTGTGAACGGCGCTTTTTCTTGACAAACAATATGGACAACAATATGTTGTCAGTTTTGTCCATAAGACTGTCCAAGCCGATCTACTGCGCATGTGTGGAACGCGTTCACCGAGCGGACCTCAGCAGACAGTAAATACAAGTAGTGCGCGTCCGTGCTGTCCTCAGCTGTCCATGTACGCGTCCAAAAACTGGAGTATATTTTGTGCTTCACACACACACACACACACACACACACACGCGCACAGAAAGACACGCGCCAGTATAGAGTTATCTTTCGCTCTTGAACGAAACATAACACACATGTATGCCAAAATGTCCGTTTTGTCGAGTATCTTCACAAGAACAGTCTTAAATTAGTTAAATAAAATCTTAAATGGAAGTAAAGAGTAGTGAGAGAATGAGATGCGTGAGATCCTGTCAGCAGGTCTTAAAGTGACAGTAGCCACTGATTCTCTCTGTCGGTAAAGTTAACAAAAGAACAGAGAAAATGACTCACTGCTCTTGACTAAAGAACGCTTGTAGCTTTAATAACGATTAATATTTCATTTATAATTTATGCAGTGCGGACTGTTTTATAACCTTATTCAATTTCTGTATATTTAATATCTGTTAGACAGGAAAGGTACAGGTAAATATGACATTTATTATGGGTTTAAGTGAGGATTGTTTTAAGTTAAATTAAATTAAAAGTTGTTATATTTTTTGAAGCCTAATAAATGTTTAAAATTTGTGGAAAAAATCATTTTCATGGAGACATCATAGCTATATTAATATCAGTGATACTGGCCTTCATTCATAAAAAGATGCCATTAACATACAGCTGTAATACTTGAAAATAAATGGTTCCATTGAAGATAAGTCTGTCTGTGCAGTTTCTCTCCAATCGGCTTTGGCGCCGATTACACACGTTAAGCATGTTTTGTTGACTTGTGGTTAGGCCTACTAACTGACGTTCAGTGATTTTAAAAGTAGCCTCAATTAGGCGTGCATGAAGTTGGAAATGATTAGCTGTTGCAAAGAATCGTTTATGAATGCACTTTAAAAAAAAGTTGTGGAAATAAAATGTCTTCAAATACAATATTAAAAAATATTTACATTTTATCTGTTTTTATTGAAACTCATAATTGCCTGGAACACACAAACGATGGCATTTACTGTTAAGGCAGGCGGACGGGATTTTGGGGAAGGGGGGGCTCGGCTGTACTTACCTACTGTAAGGAGGCTCACATTCACTCAATTTGAAAATATAGTTATATTTCAAATATATAAATAATATAACTATAAATATAGTTATTTCATTATACAAAAAAAGTATTGCCAAAAATAGTTACACCAAATTAAAACTAAACTCTTTTACCCAATATTTGTGGTTGCAAAATATTTTAGTGCCTATAGATTTAGCTTAGCGACATTAATGTGCATGTCAAACTATAGTCTCTAGACAAAGAAAATGAGAGCAAGACAAAAACAGAAACGAAGAAAAAGAGACACATCATCTTGCGTCCATGTGCGGGCATCGCATGCAATGAGTTTTTGACAGACCTCCCAGGAAACACCCTCAGCACTTTTGAGACAATGTTGAAGACAAAATCAATGGATTGATGCTCCATAAAGTTCATACGCATTTATTGCCACCATAACTGTACAATAAATGACTACAATTGCATAAATCACTGGGCTAATTACTGTCTATAGCTATATGGACAAGACACATGACCCGTTAAATCTCTACTGTCAAAAAGAAATCCTAAATATATGGATTACAAGCTACCAAGCATCCACTTCTTCACTGGCCCGTTTTGTCTCAGACATCTTGATATGTTTTTTTGATTTCTCAAAGGATTTATGAACAGGTTTTACAGACCGCAGTGCAAGTGCTTTGAAGCCTCGGCAGCCTCCACAGCTTTAGATGAACATCACTGGTGTCACAAGAAAAGCTTCAAACGGACCTTGACAGCTTGCTCCATGGATAAATGATTAGAATGGAGGAAGTGACATGACCATCAAAGGCCCAGAGAGATGGAAAGAGAGAGAAAGAGAGGGCAGTGTGTATGAGAAGAAGGTGCAGGAGTAACACTGAAGAGTCTAGGCATGGCAGCCAGTTAACTAACTGGTGCTGTCAAAAGACATGTGTACACTACATACAAAACAGTCCAGCCCATAGTGAGATCAAGAGCCTGCGCTGCACATTTCTGTCAGCGTTCTGGGCCATTATTTAGCTGTAAATCTCTCGCTCCTGTTCCAAATCTGCTCAAGATAGCTTATGAGTCATGACTGTACATTCAAAACTGTTTGGTAGGAATTGAACAAAACATGTAACAGCATTTTAGTTCCTGTAGCTTAACTTGATGCTACTAACATTAAGGCCATGGGTTCGATTCCCAGGGAACATATAACTTTATAATAAAGTTATAGTAGTTAATATTAGTTAATGCATTAGGCACGAAGAACTAAAAATGAACAATGCTTTTACAGCATTTAATCTAAACTAATGTTATACTTTACTGTTTTTAAAATAAATCTCTTATGCACACTAAGACAGCATTTATTTGAACAATAAAAGTATTAAGTGACCCTGACCCCAAACATCTGAACAGAAGTGTATATATTGTAATTGTATAAATGAGTTAAGATTTTATGAACACAAATTACAAATTCACAAAATACTGCTTTTTTAAACTCTTTTAAATATATCGTTTTTTCCACATTTTTATATTTTACTGTTTTTCACATTTGATTAATATATAATGCATTGTAGTCCACTAAAAAAATTTAATTCTGACATCCCTTTCTCATTACATCATTCTGACTTTCTTCTGTGGAACACAAAAGAAGATATTTTGAAGAACGTTGGGGGTACAATCTAAATTTTATCCCAATGACTTTCAAAATTCACAAAATATAGAAGAAAGTACATAAGATAGGTTTGGAACAACATGAGGGTAAATAAGTGATGACAATTTAAATTTTTGGGTGAACTATCCCTTTAATGAATTTAACCTTATTGTAAAGTATTACCAATTAATTCAAAAATAAACAAAGCCGAAGTCTTCAAAAAAATGCATGATGCATCTAGATGTTCTGATACAACACACCCCTCTATGAAAAATAAAAATAGCACTGGCAGCCAATCAGATGGCAGCTTCTGCCAGGTCATCTAGAGTTTGATCTACCACTGCCATGTGATCTAGACAGTAGCTTTATCTTCTACAGTATGTTGAATCTCCTAAAAAAGCGGAGGAGAGCTGCTATAGGACTCAGCATGTGATCAATGATAGAGACAGATAGACCAAACACTGCAGTGCTGGTCTTGGCGATGGAATGTGACTTTTATCAGGGAGAGAGATAATGGCAGAGATTGAGGCCTGATGCTGTTTGCACTGAGCCTCCTACTCCGACACACACAGAGGCAACTAGGTAAACAGGTTCACTTACACCTTCCCTCACTTTTAATTCTGGTAATCTGAACACAGAGTTGTGGTTCTGTCACCGCCACTGCTCACAGCTGTCTCTCTACTGTGTGTAATCAGATCTTGAGCCAGACTTTGTACTCGACCAACTCCTGCCTCTGGAGCCAAGCTAACTCAATAAGGCACTGCTGAAGTCTGACATCATGTGTGCGGTTCCACACAGACTTCCTTGTGGGTTTTGTGCTGCTCTTTGTGCCCTGAAGAGGATGCAGAGCAGCTGCCTATCATCTAATGACCCATTAATTCAATTAAACACAGCAAAGCCCAGGCTGCCTTGTCTCACTTTATCTTAATCTTGACGACATTCTTGTACATGTACATCTTACCAAATTAAGCACCAAGAGGTTGTAATTTTTGCACATGCAATTTCCTGTTTTATTTTAAAGCTACATTCAAACCTGAAATGTACACTACCGCTCAAAAGTTTTGGGTCACTAATATTTTTAAATGTTTTTCAAAGAAGTCTTTATTTATTGTGCAATATTGTGAAATTTGTATTTTAATGCATTTTAAATGTAATTTTGTCATGTCATTTGAACCTTCAGAAATCATTCTAATATTCTTATTATTAATGTTGAAAATTACAAAATTGTGGATTTAATATAGTTAAGGAATAAAATAAAATAAAATCTTCACAAAGTCTGGCATATATAAGAGAAAAGTAGGTTTACAAAGACTTTTAAGGCTATTTAAATGCATTGAGTAGGTCAAACAGAAAATAAAATGTAAAATATGAATGTGGATAAAAACTGCACTAAGACTGCCTTAAAACTGGCAAAACCAGCTAGATGAACTTTAAATCAGCACCAGCAATCTTACTTGCGTCAAACGGCATCTGCAGATGGTGTCTTCTGGCAAACCTAAACAGACAAACAAACTATTGCCTGTACATCATATTATGAATGATTGATGGTTAAGAAAACATTGTTTTGTTTTTTTATATATTTATTTAATTTATAAATAATACGAATATAAAACTAAAGATATAAACTAATAAGGCAGGCAAGGAGAGGAGAAGTAGATCTAAATCCAGCACTTTTAATTTATTTGACACGATCGTAAACATGACAAATTTTACACAAAATTTACGCAAAGACAATGAACTAAGGAAACTGAGGGGATTATATACAAAGGTAAATGAGGAACTAAACAAGACATATGTGAAGATGGGAGGAATCAGCCAGAAAATGCAAACTTTTGAAAACAGGGTTTTAAAGTGCAAATTTTTGAAAACGATATGGTTATTTTCTCCGTTTTAACACAAAAAATGCGAATTTGTAAAAAACAGTGACGTCATGTGCATGCGTATTGCGTGTTCAGTCTATAGGCGTGTATTTTTTCTTTACAAAGTGATTTCGCTTTCAGTCGTTTTGGAGGATCCATGTAAACGAGGATGGTTTTGACAACCCAAAGCAAAAACGTTTCTGTTTATTAGTACATCGTTGTACCCTAAACGTACCCTTAAGGCCCATGCACACCAGGACGATTATTGCGCGCTTTTCGCCCACGTTTAACGCCTCGTGACTAAACAAAGGGAGCCAATGTGAGCCAATTGCAAAACGCCAGGTGTAAAAGCGTAATTTTTTTAAATACGCCTCGGGTTAGTTTTTTTTGGTTTGACACACCGCGTTAAAAATGGGCCGACCAATGAGATTTTGGAGCTGAAGTTACAGTACTTGGTGTCTGAACACAAAGAACTTTATGACAAACGCCACAGCGACTAAAAAAATCTGCCGCAAAAAGTGTGTGAATGGTTTTGGGAAGCACGTAAATTCTGGTTCTCTTCCTCTTCTGTGTGACAAGCGATTATCACATTGTCAGAAGCATAAAGTTGCGCAGTGCCACCTTGTGTACCGGGGTATTTCTGTTTTTCAAAAAGCGCCATCTACTTTCAGGGAGTGAATTTGCACGTTCACTCGGCGCATCACCAGTGAAAATCCAAGGGTGTAATAATCCACCACCAGGAAACTGAAGTCTCCCCGGGGGCCGCCATTGGCTAACAAGCCTTCACCTGCTTTTAGCATTCCATTGACTCCCATTCATTTTGGCGTCACTTTGACAGCGAATAACTTTACATCTGAGGCGTTTAAAGACTTCATTTGTCCATTGTTTATTTCTAAAGAAACACGAGAATGTATAAAAGGCTCCATTACCTCGTATCTTACGTTATGGCCCAGTAGAAGCAGTTTTTGTAAAAATAGGCTAACGATTGCATCATAGCACGCGACTCTGTCGCACAGTACAGAAATTACCGTATAGACAGGAGGAGAAGCTCGCGCGCAATCGGGGGGACGTGCAGGCATAAAGTCAAGGGAGAAGCCCATAGAGAGTCATAAAGTTGCTACAGCTAATACTCACGATCTCCGGCTCTGCAAGATTCGGAAGGCAATGATTCAGATTCCTCTTGGCACAGCTACTAGAAGACGTACAACTGTGAGACGGGTTGCTCACGTCACATCTACGTCGTCAAGCTCAGTGTGAGCCTGCGCAGTACGCTTGGCAATCAGGAAGTGAGTGCTTCTAATTGACTTCACTTTTCTCCGTTGAAGTCTATGGGGGTCGCTGTGTCCATTTCTTTTACTGTCTATGGGAAAATCGCTTGGGCATAAACACAAAGACGCGTCGAAAGTGCGTGTGATAATCGTCCCGGTGTGCACGAGGCTTAACACATACACTTCCCCTCGGGGGAATCCCCGCCGCTATTTTGAAGTGCGTTCAACTTCATCAAGTGGTCGAGGAAAGTTTATTTGGACAGACCCTCAACCCCTCGATTTTGACCGAGGGGGCGAGTCTACTGAACATGTATACTTCAGGTAGATCCATAGACCACAATGCAACATGAGTGTGACGTCACAGCAGATCAAACTTAATTTACCCCCACACCACACAACTCTAGTGTGTGATATTTCAGTTATTTTAACAATTAACTGCATAATACTTGTAGCTACCTTTAGCTTACTGTCTTGTGTAGACAAATACAAGTTGTTACATTTTATCTGATTGCATTTTCAAAAATACATTTTGTATTCAATCACAGAATCCAGACCAGTTGTATCAGACAACCCAGAATTTCTGAGGAAATAAATATACATTTCATAAAGACTCTATTGTTCTTAAATAATAATTAATAAATTAAAAATGTTTTTTAAATAAAATTTAAGTGATTTAAATTTCCTATTTAAATCCATGTTGTTGGTTTATTATGTGTGTATATGTAGTTACATGCTAATTGTTTATATGCTAATAATGTTCATAATTCTGTTAATTCTTTAGGGTCAAACTACCTCTGCAAAGACGCTTCCTGATCCAGCTCAACCAACTGTCACACAGTCACTTGCAAAAGGAATCAAGTTAGATCCTACATCCAAACAAGCGAAAGAATTGAATCCATAAAGTTTTCTTATTTTCATAAAAAAAAAGTTTGTTACAATAAACCATGTTCAACCAAAAACCATATCTGTTTTTATTCATTTAAGGGTCATTGTAGCTGATGATGATTATAATAATAATGATAGTTTAATATCGTATAGGCCTACCGTGAAACGTGATATTATCTGAGACGATTATCATACCGTGAAAATCTCATACCGTTACAACCCTCACTAAGAGTAACAAAAAAACAAACTAAATGTGACAATAATATAACATAATTTAATACTATTACACGTATATCATATGAAGATTTTTGGTTAAAAAACATTTATTCAATTATTTATTTATTTAATTTAATAATATAATATAATTTACAGTATG
This sequence comes from Tiaroga cobitis, assembly GCA_030578255.1. Classification (NCBI taxonomy): domain Eukaryota; kingdom Metazoa; phylum Chordata; class Actinopteri; order Cypriniformes; family Leuciscidae; genus Tiaroga; species Tiaroga cobitis. The sequence continues at coordinate 14,225,124 of CM060604.1, read as the reverse complement.
ACTGTTTTTAGTTCAGTTAATTTAATGATAGCTTTACTTTAGCTTACGATAATAATCATGTTAAGCCCACTTGCTAGAAAGGGGCTGATGCCAAGGATTTCAGATGAACCCCTGACATTTAAACTGCCAGCTGGGGCATTTGGTTCAAGAGTGTCCAGCTTCATTAACCTCACCCAACCCTCACCCCGATAGAGATATTTTGAGAGCTTGAGATGAAATACAAGTAGCATCCATTGCTCTAAATGCACAAAAATTGTAGCCTGGCAAGCCAGACCTACATCAAGATGTTAGGTCTGGGAACTCACAATTGGCATACCTCAATCCGAGGGGCGGGATAAACGGTTGTCTTTCAATATCCCTCTGCACGCCATAGGATAGCGCTACAACCAACCAGAGCAACGAACGGCTGTGGATGAGTGAGTCCCATGTGCATTTTCCCACCAGCACAGCTAGTTGATATATTAAACTTTTGCCGTATCCGGTCGTCAAAACTCCGAACACATCTTCCTTTTTTAAGAATGACTTAAGTGACGTTCTCTTAACTCCAAGTCCTCCAGAGTCGCGGCCAAAGCCGAATCGAAAGACCGCTGTTCGCCAGCAGCATCTTGTTTGTTTTCAAGAAGCAGGGAAATCACCTATGGAAATCACGGCACAGAACCGTCACAACTCTGCCGTCATTGTGTTAAGCCCGCCCACCAACTCTATACACGATGTGATTGGCCTGACCAGAGTTTGGTTTTTCCACTTCGAAAGCCAACGGAGAGTTGCTAGACCACACTGGCTGCAAAATAATTTTTGCTGCCGCTAGGGTGCGTCTAGATTTCTAGGCTACAAAAATTGCTGTATTGCTGTAAATGCACAAAGTGCAACGTCTGTCATCAAGCCACCATGGTTCTCCAGTCCCCAGTTCAACAAAATGATCTACAATGGAGGATATGTTATTTTATAGCTAATGGTTTCAAACTGCGGATTGCAAAGGCATATACATAGAAGGCCCTATTCAAGTATGACCGGTGTTTCACTGTTGACTGTAATTAAAGGGAACCAGTATACATTACGATTCATTATAGATAAAAGCATATCTGAGATTTATCTTGCTCATGCTGTTGGAAATTATGATGGTTTTCTGCTTTGTTATTCAGTATTCCAGACCCCCCAAAGTGAGGTTGCGATCTAACAACCTCAGAAACCCAATGGAGGACATCATCTCCAATTTCTTCAGCGTAGGACAGCATTCCCTATTTGTTTCCTCCTCATATGGACCACCATCAATTTAGACCACAGGGAAAGGATACTGTAGCGCGCCAAACCCACCCTCGTAAATAGACCAGGAGCTCTGCAGGGTTTCGGGGGTAATGTTGAGTAACCTGGTCTCCAGCACTGTAATGAGCACCTGCCTATTAAACTCGGCCTTTGTGTCAAAAATCCCAGCCTACAGCCATCACACGCAAGGCCTCTAATCCTGCTTTGGCTCTCTTTTTGCTGCATCTTTTTATTTTTTTAAATCTATTTCTCTCTCTTCTTTCTTTCTCATGAGTGTTTACTTATTGAGTTATGCCTTGCAGCGTGAGCTACTGCTGTAGCAATGACACTGGCAGAATTGCGTGCCAGAGCAGACACAGCTGTTCGCAAAAAGACAAGACTGCACAAAACACATTTGCCAAACTGATGCTATTAATCACTTTTGACCCTATGTTACACTAAGAACACGAAAAGTTCACCCATTTACTTATATTCCCTTCTCTTTCTCAGATGCAGAAATAAGCTTAAGGCCTGTTTTATGACTCCGATCCTTGTTTATAATCCTTCTCTCTGTGCTTTTTCTATCCTTGGCCTTTGACCTATTGCAACGACCCTAGGAAAAGTGGACCTGAGTTACCAATAAGGGTGAATAAAGAGGCCCTTCCATCCAGGTTTTAAATTCTTTGAATGCTAGAGCACACAAAATGGGATGTTGGATTCACTTTGCGACAGTGAAGTGCATCTCTCACAGCTGACAATGAGAGGTTGATCCTGGCTGTGTTAGACACCTGTAATCCTGTGAAACACAAGCTAATCCTTCTTTTAAACAGGGGATAAAGAAACACCCAAGACGCCTCCTATATTGAACCAGGGAACCTCCCATTCACAGCAAATTGTACATGACGAACGCATTGGCCTGGTCTTGCATGAGGACACTGCTCTGACAAGCTCAGTCCACTGGAATGGAGAGAACAAAAGTGGGATGGCAGCTCTCAATCTCTCATTCAGTCTCTCTCAGATTGCCCTCTCCCACCTGTGCAAACACCCCAACTCGGCATGTCACAGGTACATAGACAAGCAGGGGATGAAACACGGTTGAACTCTGAGAACTATTCAAGCGCTGAAACTTTTAACTAAGCTCAGATTATATAAAAAAAAAAGTTCAAAGGCTTGGCGCGCTTCCTTTGAGTTTTAATACCTCCTCTATAAATACCGACACTCAAAGAGCCGCGTCGACGCAATACAGCACCGACAAATGCAGCTCATTAGCTGCTTTGTTTACGTAAACTGACTTTTCACCCACAAAACCGACGGCGTTTGTGATGTGAGCACACGTTTAACATAGATCACGAACTACAAAGAAAAGCCCTCAGACATCAGAAGAGAATAATGGGCTAATGGTTCTGGTTTTCATCTGGGATTAAAAATATGGGGTAAAATACAGCATTAGTTTTTGCCAGGCTGGGTTCATGCTGCCCTGACATTAATGTTCTAGCGTGTGCATGTGTGTTTGGACTCACTGTAGGACCTGATATTATGAACATCATGTTCAAATTTAACAACTGCACTATTTCCCATTGAAATGTGCTGGTTAACTTGCTCAGCATTTACAATGCCAAGAAACACACGCACATGTGCATGTGTGCACACACGCAAATAGTGGTATTTGCTAAATAATAATTTTTTGAAAACTCAACTGCCACATAGGTACACTTAAACGACTCACACTTCCTGTGGCCAAATCACCGCCGTCAACATCATAACTATCCCTGAATCCCAGCCAAATTAGAAACAGATGTACACATGCATGCTAACACACACATGTAACAAAATGTTCCTCTCAAAAGCATCATACTGTCTGTGAATTACATACTGACATTTCCAGATAGATCTCTTCAACGAAAGTGGTGCATTTAGCTACAGTTTGCAGCTCTTTCAGACAGACAGGCAGACAATAACTCTGTCTCCAGTGCACGCAGACAGACAGGCAGATAAGAACAGCTCTGGTTACAGCTGTTTGTATCCTTAGGCATTTTCAACTCTGTGCCAGGTACATCATTTCTCTAACACAGGACACGTTAGATGCAGAGCTCAATGATAAGTGTAGTAATAAGTCTGCATAAATTTGCAGCTTATATATGCAAATAAAGTTCTTCAGCTCTTTTTCATACAATAAAATAATGGTGACCAGGGACTGTCAAGCTCCAGAATAGACAAAAAACACCATAATATCATTAGGTATAACAAATAAGTCATCTTTATTTCATGTTTTCTAAAGTCACACAATATATGTGTGAAGAGTAGAACCAATTGTATGTTTTTTTTTTTGCTGAAAAACTTCCACAATGCTGTATATATCCCAGTGTAGCAGGTGGGAAAATACCTTGGATTGATGACCTGTCCCTAAATCTTAAAGGGATAGTTCACTTCAAAATGAAAATTCCGTCATCATTTACTCATCCTCAAGTGGATCCAAACCTGTATGAGTTTCTTTCTTCTGCTGAACACAAAAGAAGATATTTGAAAGAATATGGGTAACCAAACAGAATGTGGGGCCCCATTGACTTCCATAATGTAGAAAAACAATACTATGGAAGTCAATGGCCAATGTTTGGTTACAAATATTCTTCAAAATATCTTCTTTTATGTTCCACATAACAAATAAATTCATACATGTTTGAAACAACTTAAGCGTGAGTAAATGATGACCACATTTTCATTTTTGGGCGAACTATCTCTTTATTTTTCAAATCTTATATATCCAATTTTAATATTCACACATTTAAATGTGACACACTGAGACTGGTTACAAGACCCATAAGCACAGGCCATGATATTTGGTTTACAAGAATTAAACTTTGCTCTCTTCCTAATAGCTCATGGCTTCAGAAGGCTTGGAACAATGCACACAAGTTATATTGACTATTACAGTGCTTTTTGTCATTTCTTTTGCACTTGGCAGTCTCTGGCCGCCATTCATATTCTGCTAAACGTCTCCTTTTCAAAGAATAGTTATACAGGTTTTGAACAACATGAAGAACATTATGACGAAATGATACATTTTGGGTGAAATATCAAACTTTACACAGTGTAACTTCTTTTGTACAAAATTTATAAAATGAGACTCAATCTAGACTCAATCTATCATAAATCCTTCATCCAAAACATGTTTTTGTCTTATAATAGGCTTACCATAGTGAATCAGGGTATTTCAATTTTAGACTTTTCAGGATGGTTTTAGTGGGAAATTGTGTACATTACATGTATCCAAAAAATAGAGAAACGGTTGCTCCGGCTACTTTGACGCGTGCATGGTGTCAGAGTGGCATAGGTTAGTTGTCACAATGACCGAGAAAGGTTGACATGGAGCACGCTAACACTCGAACCTCTGAATAATCACCTGTTTTAAAAAATGATGAATAGAGGAGAGTCTGCGGGCAAAAAGAAAACTCTGTCACAAAGCTTGTAATAAAATGAGAATCAACATTGGCTTGGCTTTTCTGAGATGGTGAGAACTGAGGGATTTGAAATGGTGTAAAAATTACGTGGCCTGATGCTGTTTTTATCACTCAATAGGTGAGCAAGGTATTCCCTTTCGTAGTCACTCCGAGTTACGTCGGATGACGGAGAATGGGGGTTTCGCCAAGAAAGCCAGTCCTCTTCGAGTATTAAAAAACGAGCCAATGGCAAGGAAATGCCATGGGTCTGCGGAATTTGCATAGTGTATCCCCGCCTCACCACGTGGGTATAAAGGGAGGATGCGGACGCAAACGCAGCTATGTTTTTCGCTTCGGAGCCAAGATAATCTCTTCACTCCACAAGCCAAATCCTGAGTATTTTCAGTGACTACATCTCTTCGAGACGAGCGAACTCTCTGGTGTTGGTGTGACGGCGGTATCCAGCGAGTTTCATATTGCCTGCGATCTGAGCAGTGGTCTGCCGGTCTGTGTGTCTCTCCCTGGTAGCTTCAACATCCGCAGAGTTTTTTCCTCTCACTAAAAGAGCGTGCACGCGGCACGTCTTTTTAAAGACGCGTCTTTCTAAAGACGATCTACCCGTGTATTTCTGAGTGCGGTATTCTGATAGATTCAGCTGTTGGGCGCGAGCACTGTTTGGCGTGTCTGGACTTTGATCACGCTCAGACAGCGCTTGTGGGTGTGTCACGTTCTCTCAGTGGGAACGTGACCATCGCAATGTATACGGTCGAGACTCCGTGAGCTCAATAGAGTGAGAGTCCCCTCATCCACCACCCAATCTATTTTTCTCCACGTGAGATAATACTTCGGCTGGTGGCCAGGGTGACTTAGACGTCAGGTCTGGAACTAAACCGACGAAAAATCTTCGGTCCACACCCCGTCTTTCACGTTGCAACCCACGTGGTCCCGAGTGGGTTCGCCGGCCCGCCCGCGGGCCCGCGTTCTCATTCGGTCCACCAGCTGATGAAATCATGTTTATCGCCGCATCACAAGGTGAGCTGGAGTCCTCTGGAGATGGCTCGTCTGTGCTGCTGTCCTCGGATGTGCTAGCATAGCGAGCTTGATTCAGAATTCACAGCTATGCTTTCCCGGGCTGCCACGAGTATCGAGTTTGTGTGGAAAATTCTGCCATATCCCGAGCACTTGAGGCTGATGATTGGTTTTTGGGGGTGGCGAACCCAAATCCTTTCTACCCGGATGTGCATGAAGAGGCCATGAGATCGTGGAAGTCTTCTTTGACTTTTCGCGACTGCTCTGCGGCCTTTTCCGCCTTCTCTGCCCTCGTAGAGGCCACAGTCTACGGTACACTGGGGTTCCCCCCTGTGGAGTGTTCTGTGGCAACACTTAGGTGTCGCCACAGCGCCTCCACCTGGCGTGGCAACCCTAAGCACCCAATGCCTGTAGGTTCTTGTCTACTCCGGTGGCGGGGACCTATAGAGCTGTGGGGCAGGCTGCCACCTCACGGTGTGTTATTGCCATCCTTCTGGGTGTTCAATGACATGCACGAGGGTAGGGCTGATTCAGGGCTCATCCTTGAGCTGCCTGCCGTCACTGACCTTGCTCTACGAGCGACGAAGGTGACCGCACGCTCCCTGAGTCAGGTGATGTCCACATGTGTGGTCAGACATTTCTGGCTTAACCTGGTTGATGTGCGCGAGGCTGAGTGAACCAGTTTCCTCAACTTCCCCATATCCCAGGCTGGCCTCTTCGGCGGCGCGGTCGAGAACTCTGCCCAACAGTTCTCGGCCGCCCAGAAGTGGACTGTGGCTTTTTTTCTGACCCTGCGGCTTCTGCTGCCAATCAGCCGGCGGCTCAGACGCTTCAGTCCGCTTGCCGTCGAATGCGCCCTCCTGCGACTTCTGCCCCCTCCCGCCCGGCCCCAGCAGCACCGGGCCGGGCCGTGGAGGTGGTCGCAGGGAGGTGCCCCTGCCCGTACCAGCCCCGCAGCCCCGCTGTACGCCAGGCTATGCGGCGCTCCCGTTACGGGCAGCTCAGATATGGCTTGCAGTTCTTCAGGGAGTGGTTGCAGGCCCACTCCTTCCCCCGGTGGAGGGCTGGGGGAGAATCTTTTAAACAAAGAGCTGCATCCCACCTCTGAGCACACAGAGCCGGACGGCAGTGCGCGACGCCCCCGAGCCTCGCCACTCTCGTTCCCCTCTGTCTCTGAGGGTGCGGATGACAGTGCGTGCCGTCTCCAGACCACACCACTCTCGTCCCCCTCTATCGCCAGACCCCTGGCAGAGCAGACCCCCGCGGAACACTGGTCCTTCCCTGGTCTCCTCTGTCAGGACGCGGAGCATGACTGTGTACGCGCACAGGGTCGCTATGCCACCCTCGCCTGTGCCGGTCACTCCGCTCCGCTGCCCCTCCGGGGGGACGCCTGTGGCTCGGATGATTTCACTGGATCAGTTGTTGGTGGCTTGGTTAGAGCTCCCCAATCTGTCCCGTTGGGTCGCCCGAATGATCAGGCTCGGCTATGCGATTCAGTTCGCACGGTCTCCTCCCCGCTTCAGGGGAGTCCGCTTACTGTGGTCGGTGGCTATGCCCCGATCATGAGAGTGGAGGTTGCCACCCTGCTGGCGAAGGGTGCAATCGAGGCTGTCCCTCCAGCCGAGGTGGAGTCAGGGTTTTACAGCCCCTACTTCATTGTCCCCAAGAAAACCGGTGGGTTACGGCCGATCCTGGACCTGCGCGTCCTGAACCGCACCCTTCACAGGCTGCCGTTCAAGATGCTTATGGCCAAACACATTTTCGAATGTGTTCGGCCCCAGGATTGGTTTGCAGCGATAGACCTGAAGGACGCCTGCTTCATGTCTCCATTTTACCTCGACGCAGACCGTTTCTTCGGTTTGCTTTCGAGGAGCAGGCATACCAGTACGCGGTTCTCCCATTCGAGCTGGCTCTGTCACAGAGACCTAGTGCTCCGGCACCTAGCCCGTCTGGGTCTTCGGGTCAACTGGGAGAAGAGTAAACTTTGCCTCGTGCAGAGGATCTCTTTTCTCGGTATGGAGATAGACTCGGTCGCCATGTCCGCGCAGCTTACGAGCGAGCACGCACACTCACTGCTGACTTGTCTTCGACAGTTCGAGGGCAAGAGTGCGGTCCCACTGAAACTTTTTCAGAGGCTCCTGGGGCATATGGCATCCGCAGCCGCGACAACGCCACTCGGATTGCTTCATATGAGACCGTTTCAGCTGTGGCTTCGCGATCGAGTCCCGAGGTGGGCATGGCATTGCGGTACGCTCAGAGTTCTAATAACTCCGACCTACCGTCAGACCTTCACCCCGTGGCGGAACCTCAGCCTTCTACGGGCCGGAGTTCCCCTAGAACGAGTTTCCAGGCATGTTGTTGTCTCCACAGATGCCTCTGCCACGGGCTGGGGCGCCATGTGCAATGGACATGCAGCCGCGGGCTCCTGGACAGGACCCCAGCGCCTCATGCATGTCAATTGCCTCGAGTTGCTGGCAGTACGCCTTGCCCTGCACCGCTTCCATGCGTTGCTCCAGGGTCAACACGTACTAGTCCGTTCAGACAATACCGCGACTGTAGCGTACATCAACCATCAAGGTGGTCTACGCTCCCGCCGTATGTCGCAACTCGCACGCCACCTCCTCTTATGGAGTCAGAAGCACCTGAGGTCCCTTCGTGCTATTTACATTCCTGGAGTGCGGAACCTTGCAGCCGACGAGCTGTCACGGCTCCGACCTACCTCTGGCGAATAGCGACTCCATCCCCAGTCGGTCCAGCTGATATGGGACCAGTTCGGGGACGCACAGATAGATCTGTTTGCCTCCCACGACTCATCCCATTGCTCATTGTATTACTCCCTGTCCGAGGGCACGCTCGGCACGGATGCACTGGCGCACAGCTGGCCGCAGGGCCTACGCAAGTATGCGTTTCCCCCAGTGAGCCTTCTCGCACGGACTCTGTGCAAGATCAGGGAGGACGAGGAGCAGGTTATCTTGGTCGTCCAATACTGGCTCACCAAGACCTGGTTCTCCGAACTGATACTCCTCGCGACAGCACCTCCTTGGCCAATTCCTCTGAGGAAGGACCTCCTTTCTCAGAGACGGGGCACCCTATGGCACCCTCGTCCCGATCTTTGGAGACTCCACGTGTGGCTTCTGGACGGGACGAGGCAGGTTTGAGTACCCTGCCACCTGCGGTGGCGGCTACCATCACTTCCGCTAGAGCGTTGTCCACGAGACACGTCTACGCGTTGAAGTGGAACCTCTTCGTCAACTGGTGCTCTTCTCGCCGAGAAGACCCCAGGAGATGCTCGATCAGTGTCGTGCTTTCCTTCCTGCAAGACGGGTTGGAGCGAAGGCTGTCTCCCTCCACGCTGAAGGTGTATGTGGCCGCTATCGCCGCTTATCACGAAGCAGTTGAAGGTAAGTCTCTTGGAAAGCACGACCTGATCATCAGGTTCCTGAGAGGATCTCCTCTCGTTCCCTCTTGGGACCTCTCAGTGGTCTTAAATGCCCTGCAGAGGGCTCCCTTTGAGCCTCTGCAATCAGTTGAGATTAAGTTTCTGTCAATGAAGACAGCGCTCCTGGTTGCACTGGCCTCCATCAAGAGGGTAGGGGACCTGCACGCATTCTCCGTTGACGAAGGGTGCCTGAAGTTCGGGCCGGCTCTCTCTCACGTGATCCTGAGACCCCGGCTCGGATATGTGCCCAAGGTTCCTACCACTCCCTTCCGGGACCAGGTGGTGAACCTGCAAGCGCTGCCCTGGGAGGAGGCAGACCCAGCCTTGGCACTGCTCTGTCCAGTACGCGCCCTCCGTGCTTACGTAGACAGGACGCAGTGTTTCAGGACCTCAGACCAGCTCTTTGTCTGTTATGGTGGGAAGCTGAAGGGAAAGGCTCTCTCCAAGCAAAGGTTGTCTCACTGGATAGTGGACGGCATTGCCTTGGCATACCAGCAGCAAGGTCGACCGTGCCCCCTTGGTGTGACCGCCCACTCCACCCGGAGTGTGGCGTCCTCTTGGGCTCTAGCGCATGGCGCCTCGCTAACAGACATCTGCAGAGCTGCAGGCTGGGCGACACCTAACACATTCGCCAGATTTTACAATCTCTGAGTGGAGCCAGTCTCCACCCATGTACTGTCTTTTTCAAGCTAACATGGGAGCTGTTCAGGTGTCTTTGCTTGCTCGCCATTCCACTCCACTGACTGGATACGTGCGATATTTCCTCAGGCAGTCTTCCCCTCTGAAGCCCTGAGTTCCTCCAGCACTGTTGATGCTAGCGCCAGTGTCTATTGCCTGTGCGTCGGCTAGGTGCCTCCGTGTGTATGGTTCCTCCCCTGAGTAACCCCCACATGAGTATTTCCACTGTAAGCCTCTTTTGAGCATGTGTCTTTCCTTTGGCAAGCCACCTTGCCACTCCTGGAGTTGAAATTCTAGCCACCCTACGGGTTGGTACTCCAGTGTTCCCCCATATGTAGCCCCCCGGGGCCATATGTGTTTTCGTAAGTCCTCCCTATGGGTAGGCATACTGCGGCATATCTCCTCTGAGATATGCTCCCCAGTGTACCTTGGTATCCCTGTGCTAGTAGGACTCCTCGTCCGTGCTTAGTTCACGACAGGGGTTTAGACTTTCGCAGGGCACTGGAAGACAGCTGTGAAGGTGGCGTGATTTCACGGGAACCCCCATTCTCCGTCATCCGACGTAACTCGGAGTGACTACGAAAGGGAACGTCTCGGTTACGGATGTAACCCTCGTTCCCTGAGTAGGGAACGGAGACGTTACGTCTCCCTGCCACTTCCGCTGTACCGCTGGGTAGACGCCTGAGTTCAGTCTCGGCTCCTCAGCGAAGACATAGCTGCGTTTGCGTCCGCATCCTCCCTTTATACCCACGTGGTGAGGCGGGGATATGCTATGCAAATTCCGCAGACCCATGGCATTTCCTTGCCATTGGCTCGTTTTTTAATACTCGAAGAGGACTGGCTTTCTAGGCGAAACCCCCATTCTCCGTCATCCGACGTAACGTCTCCGTTCCCTACTCAGGGAACGAGGGTTACATCCGTAACCGAGACGTTCTTTGTAAAGCATTATCTACTGTGAAGAGTTTCAATTTCATTGTGGTTGTTGTAGCGCTGTGCTGGAATTATTTTCAAGGACGTTGTGTCTATTAATTAGTATAGATACAGTAATGTCTTAAGCATGAATGTTTTATGAGCAGTAGGAAAACCATATTCAGGCACAGACAAAGCACAACCAAAATAATGTTCTTCCGCAAAATACATGCAGTGTACCTTTGAATATTTGCTGAGTATAAAATAAGTCTGATACCATTTTTAAATGAAGTCATGAATGCAAATTACTAGGTTAAATTAAATATTCTATGTAAATCTGTGCATTTTCACAATTTAGTTGAATAATGACAGAAAATCAAAAGCTATATCAAAGCTTCTTTCCATATTTTATAATTATATGAATTACATACAGGGATATAAAAAAAAAAGAAAGAAAAAAAAAAAGAAGAAAGATGGACAAGTATGTCAACAAGTCACAACCAAGCGGTGTCCCAAAGGCCCTTGTGTGTGTGAAACTACTATTCAAAGAATATAATCATCCAGGTTTGCAACATCTTTCACACTTTTTAAATATGCAAAAAAAAAAGAAAAGTTGAGAGTACTACGCTTTTACACGCATTAGTAGGCGACAGATAGATCAAATTAACCCAATATTTCATAAGCAAACACATAAGTTGCAAGGGAATTTGTAGAACTTTGCAAATTATATCCATTAGAACTCTCCATTATAATTCAAAGCTTAGTATATGAAGCAGCCAATGCTTTTCCATTGCATTTGGCTTCTCTTTAACTTGGCCAAAGCGGCCAGAGACTGACGCCTGCATTACAGTTGTCCTGCAGAGGCAGATCACAGACACAGCATGGCTCCAACAGAGTTGCTCCATTATCATTTGTTTGATAAGCAGGGCCTGCCTGCAGAGCTGCATTATCTGTCTAATAAACCCAGAGATCCTGACACCTGCTGAGAAGCCAGCTAAAGAGAGCGCTGCATAACTGAAGCATGTTTTTCCTGTTCTTATCAAAGCTATTTCTACTTTAAAAGGTAGATCATTGAGGTAAATGGAGCATGAGGGCCAACATCTCCTGCTTACGACCCAGAATCTGGAACTGATTTAAATATCTGAGGGGAGGAAAAAAGAAACCCTTAAAAGAAAGTGAAAGTCTTTTCCTGTGGCTACAAATAAAAAATATACCACGTGTTACCGTATCTGACCTCTTTAAAGAGCATAACCCAGGCCTTTGAAACATGTGCCACTCTAAACAGCTGGTAACTGCCACGACTGTTGGATACACATTTCTGTCTTTCATCAAATTCTACAACCGGTATAATGCATAAATCACAGAGCTGTATTTATTAACATGGATACAGTTTGTTTCGCTTGAACTTCAAGTACATGCTCTGCAGTGGCAGTCATCTGCCAGATCAGAACAAACATAAAAAAACAGCCAAACATTAAGCTGCGCTGCTCATAACGGCAAGGCCTGGTGCCACAGGAACCTAAACTTTTTCTTGGGCGAAAGCAGTCAGCTTCTTTCCACCAGCAAGAAAGTTAGTGAGAAACAGGAAATATCTGACCACAAGAGAATAGGGAAGCAAGAGCATTTCTTAGACTGCTGTGTTCACAATTGATCTAAGATGACTACTGTCAGTGTGTTTATGTGTGTAAGGGACGGGTTGCTTGCTGGAGGAGTGTCAAGCTGTCCATACTCATAGAAACTAATGAGATAATGAGATTTAAACAAGTAGCCTTCACTTAATGTACAATCAAGATGACCCCCACAGGGCAAAAGTAAACTTATTAGTGATGCACCGATAATGATTTTTCATAGCCTATTACATTTTTTTTTTTTTTCGAACAAATTGGCCGACTTGGTTACCGGTAGTAGATTTTTTTCTTTAAGCAAATTTATTTGTTGTTTAGGCTATTTGCTCTATAACAGGCCTTAAACTAAACTAAAATATCTGTAGCCATTTGAAATTAGAGGAAACCACTGCATTTAAATCATGATACAAATAAAGATGATACACACATGTAGCATGAACAGTTGTTTCTTAATTTAAATTAGATTGTATAATTTAAGATTTAAAGCTAAAGCAGAATTGTCTGACTTTAGCTTTGTGAAATGATGCTACATTAGACACCTGCACAAAACAAGAACAGCAGACGGACTGAATAAAAACGCAAATTCACTCTCTGACAGTAGGTGGCGCTTATGCAACAGCAGCAGTTTCTTACGGTACAGCTGTACATAAAGCAGCGCTGCGCTTATAAATACTACTAACAGTGAGTTTGCTGTGCCTGGTACAGTATTTTCACTGCTGGTGCATCTCTGTTCTTATCATTGTATTTATTTAGCATGTCCCATCTCTGGCCTGAGTTAACATCCTGTTTACAGACTTTGTAAATAATATTTCCACACAACTGACATTTTGAGAAATGATTGCAGTGCAGTTTGTCTTGAAAAGAGATCGGCCAAAATAAAAGTAAAAACTGGCTGGTTGCTGATCGTGTGTTTGGAGCAAAAACTGCCCCGGTCGACCGGTGCGTCTTTAAAACTTATTCCAGCTGTAATCTGATTTTCGCTGATCAATGCTTATATTTGAATAAAAGCTTAAATTAAATCTTTTCATAATATAAAGTGATTGTGTCTCTTCCGAAGACTTGGATAAAACCACTTGATTAATATGGATTTATTTTACAATCTCTTTATGAATGTTTTGCAGCATCAGAGTTTTGGGTGAATATACTTTCAATGGAAAGACAGAAATGTCTAAGATTTTTATGAAAAATATCATGTGTTCCAAAGTGAACAAAAGTTCTATGGATTTGTAGTGACATAAGGGTGAAAACAAATGATGACAGAATTTTCATTTTTTGGATGAACTATCTCTTTAATACACAGATTAACAGTCTGCCTGAAATAAAATAAAATTTAATAAGAATTTTTTTTTTTAAATCATCGACATTATTTACTCAGATGAAAAGAATTTAATATCCTACTGTATATCATCTTAACTTTTGCGCTGTCTTGCAAACTCTAGGTGAGGATGCTAGAGTTGATGCTTTAAATTTTCTCAAAAGTTTTATTGAAACTAAAAAGTAAAAGAAAACTGGCAAATAAAGTATATTAAAAGGTGAATGTAATCAAGAAAGACCTGCTCTGATCAATCAGATTTCTTCTCTACAGTGAAGTCACGCCTCTGCTCTTTCAGAATTCTTGGGAAACAAGTGTTTGTGTCACAGAGCAATGCTGTTGACACATTGTACCAAAGTCTCATTGGAAACACATCCAGTAACTGTCTTGCCTTAAGCTCCATATCGTGTTGCTCTACAACATAATAGTCACTTCACCCAACAATGAACCCTCTTAAATGAGCCAAGTGCACTTGTGTCTGACACAATCTATTGAAGCAATTTCAGAAAAGCAATTTCCTTATTGTTTATTTAATATTAAAGCTTGTAGAATACCACCGTTTTAGCAATTCTACCAACATACACCTTATTCAACTCAGCCAAAGAGAAGCTGTTTACATACATGCCATATATCGCACTCCTCTTTCCTCATTCCCAGCTTTTAACACACAGATAGTGGGAGAACAAGGATTCAGCATTCCAAGAATGGCTGACAGGGGGAAAAAAGAGCAATCCAAGGACAACACGAATTGGGAACCCCTCCTCAAGAAGGCTTATAGCACACAATGAGGAATAGAGTCAACAAATGGACCAATAAACAGAAGACAATGGATTGTTTACTTAGTAGAGGTCAGGCTCTGACTTGTGGGTTAACCTGGCATTCTTATGGGTCCAATAATAGTAATCAGTAATCACCTATTTGTTAAATAGAGTAAATACCAGAACTCATCCAGATTTATTATGCTAGACCCAATAATGTTGTTTTAGATAACAGTGACATAAATGGCCATAAATATAGACCATGATAGACCATAAATGGCTAAGCCATCATAAAGGATAAAAAGGTCTGGTTTCCCAGCATGAGTTCTATAATTAATGTAGGCCTATTCAGTTTAAAATACCTTTAACCAAGGACAACACTATGAATCTATAGCATAACAGATACAAATGGCTTTATCTTTCAAACACATTCATTTATTTCCTCTGGGAGACAGAAAAATGTCCTTTGGGCTCACAGCAGGGTGATGGCCCATGTGGAGAAGTTCAACACCTTTCTGACTCAACTCTCCGTTACACAATCTCCAGCACAGTAGGTGTCATTAGTTTGAGTTATGTAAATTGCTTTTCAACTTGGCAGGGAACACTGAATTATGTACCTCTAAATTTCTGTTACAGTTCAAGGAACAGGGACCTCTTGTTTGGTCTGAGACACCCCAGTGCAGATAGCAGATATAGATGTAGGACTCAAAAGAATGACTTTATGTGTGTGCGCTTAGTCTGCTGTGTCAGTAAACACGGCACATGGCCGGGCCGTTCCCTAATGTGCTTAAAGTAGTCAATAAACATATTGGTCAGCAAAATGTCACTTTTTTAGGTCTTGACCTTAAAAGAAACTAAAATGGGTTCAGTACCACTGTAACAATGTTCTTGTAGTTATGTTATAACATCATCTTTGAGCTTGTAAGTTTAAATTGTAACCGTAGCTTAAAACGTAACCGTAAGTTTAAACAACCGTATGTTTATGCTGAAAGTAATTTCAGCATAAACATTTAACTTTACAATTCAATTTAAAAAAGTGCACTGAACTTATCACTGCAGGTTATCACTTTAATTTTTATATAAAAACCCATTAAGGCAGCAATTAAGTGCCTCAAGTGATTTTGGTAAATTTGAAAGTAACAGGGAAAAATACACCCAACATTTCATAAAAAAGACATTTGTAAAATGGAAAATGATGTGCATTTATTTATTTGTGATAATTGGTTTTGAACATTTGTCCTTGAAATTCTTTCCACTTTTAGATAAGGAGCAAAGGTTCAAAAAGAAAAAAGTGTTCTTCTAAAAATCATAATATAAAATAATATAATAATATAAAATCTTAATTAGACTGCTAACTATTGCTTGTATCGTCAAAGGAAAGCTCTCTACGCCCTAATGAATGAATAAAAAAACTCGTAACAGACAACACGACTCACCTCTCGCTTCACATGACAGCGCCACGATCAAAATCCCAGTGAGAAAAGTCAAGCTTCCTCTCGTTGGAAACATTTTATGATGACACGCCACTAAAAGAAACAATGAGAATCAAAACGATGGAGTTTTACACAACGGTCACACACCGTGTCAGCAACGCGACGCGACAAATTAAGCTAAAACTCAACAGCAACTTTTCCTAATAATAATGGTCGCGACGTGTCATGGCGTTCGTTTGCAGAGTAAATGTGGTTCAATTAGCCTATAGCCTAATAAAGTAACCAGCTAATCTGTACATGCAGTGTTACTGTAATTAACTACTTACATGTCCGCCGAAAGGAATTTAATATTACGAATTAATCAGTTTCTTATTGAAAGATGAAACGAACACTCTTGAGCAGCAAGGTCTTCTTTGAAATGACAGATTTATTAGTATATTGTCCAGGAGAAGAAACGTTCAGGAATAGTTAGGTTCCACTCGCCTCTTCTCTTGACATGACCCGTCAGCATCCCTGCCCGAGGAGAGAACTGAAGCTCCTTAGCTATGTGAATCACAGCAACGCTCCTACGAGCCAACAGATGGAGACCAGCAGAAATTACACTCGATCGCCCCCTGTATGCGGACAAATACAACGCAACTCCACCACAACCTGTAGAGAAGGCACAGCCATGGCAATTAATATCCATCAGACTACAACACATACTAATCCGTTAAGAATTTATAGAGGATTATACAGAACTCAGAGGATTACAGATAACTATGCAACATCTTTTCTAAGTTTTACCAAATAATTTAATACAACAAACAAATAAATATACTATGCACTAGCTACCCATTTTTTTCCCCTCAAATTAAACACTCTTTTGAATGAGAAGGTCCCACGCCCTAATACCACCGCAATCAAGTAGCAAGAAGTAAATAATGGATCAAGGTTGTGTATACTATTTATACATATTTAAAGGTAAACCCTGGCAAAGGGTCAATATATATATATATATATATATATATATATATATATATATATATATATATATATATATATATATAGATATATAAATATATATATATATATATATATATATATATATATATATATATATATATATATATATATATTTATATATCAGTTTAAGAATTATTTTATTTCAGATTTTTTTTACCATCTGACCTTTGACCCTTTCGGCCTACTTGTTAAACCTAACACTATGGCTGCATCTGAAATCGCATACTCTCTTGAGTAGCTTATTTTGAATAGTATGCATGTGTGTAGTGTGAATGTAATCTGGACATCCTACATTCACCATGTTGTCATTATCATGTGATTACATCGCTCGCTATTCGCATATTCTCTCCCATGGCCTCATGGGATAGTAAAGTGTCCATCACATGCATACTTCAGAATCTCGCTGGAAGTAGTAGGTCACCTACTGCAGTATATAGTAAGGAAGTATGCGATTTCGGATGCAGCCTAACACATGAATCTCCATCTCTTAAATATTTTCTGAGGCAGAGTAGGCGAATAGGCTTGGTCTACAGTTTATTACACCTCTCCGCCACTAGATGGTAGTCTAAGTATGTTTGATGTCTCCTTCCCATCAAAAGACATTACATTTCAGGATCCTGGAGTGTCCTGAAGAGCTTTTATTTAAACTAGCTAGATGTGTTTTAAAATTCTCTTTTATGTTCCACTGAAGAAAGACATACATATATGTGACTTACTTTTCAAGAACTGTTATTTTCAACTGGTTCGCTCCATTTCTATCTCCGTAGCTGTGCAATTTGATGTCACTGCAACCTCTTCATGAATCAAAAATGAGATTCTGTGGTGTGCAGAAACTCCTGGGGGGATTACGGTTTCTTCTCCTCCTTCCCTTGCACATGATGTGGATTCCCAGAGCGATCTGGCACTGGATGAGAAACCTCACATAGGTCTCCAACCACCCCCGTGGCCCCCTGGCAGTCCTGCTCAGATATCTGGGATGAAGATGTCCTCAGCATCCACCCACTCTGGAGTCTGATGGTGGGAGGTGATCTAACGTGCTTTGTAGCCATAGGAGAGTCTGGCTCATTTCCTCTCTGGTCTCATGCTGTTTTCTCCTCTTGCTTTTTGGATCGCCTAAAAGTTTGGAGCTTTGGAGTTTTACGACTCTCAGCAAGTGTTTGCATGGCTCGACACCATATAAACACGTTATATTTGATTGTGTGGTGTTTTTACAGTTACAATTGTGTTTAAAATGCTTTGCAGCAGCTTTTCAGTAACACAAATCACACAAGGCTGACTAGACACTTGTTGAAAGGAATTGTCTGCTCTCCTGACATGTTTGATTGAAACTCTACCGCAATACAGCGCATAAAGACACACTGAAAAGATGATGTCAAAACTAGCAGGTGAACACAATCATTTGAGCTGTTTGAAGGCATTTAAAACCTTGGGTTTGATTGCAGACTGATCCAAATTGTCACAGCGTTGGTAAATATTGACAGAGTTCCCACCAAACCACCTGAGAGAAGCTTGGATCACATAGATGAAAATCACCAGACAAAGGTGTCTTTACCTGGGCTTTGTGAGCTAATGTTGTGTATTGTAGAGAATGAGCAGTCCTGGCTGTGGTTGTGACAGGACCCGCTGTCATTTTTCAAAGTGTACAACTGATTGATGGCATGAGATAGCATGAAATGTTCTCTCCCACAATGATGCGTGAAGTGTTTATTTGTTTTAAAAAAAAGGGAAAAAGTGTGGAAAAATATCTAAGCATCACGTTTCTCGACTTGAGACAGAGAGAAGAGAGGGAACGCAGGCTAAATCAGGTTAAGATATTTGAAGCGTAGATAAGAGAGACATGAAGATTGAAATCTCTGCAGTGTGTCTGTGCATGTTTAAAGCAAAAGTCCAGCCAGACAGAAAATGCTCTAATCAAAATACACTGTTCATCACGTTAACAAAACTGAAACATTAAATGTTGGATGCTTCTGTATGTGCTACATCTGGACGCACTTTTGTTAAATTGAACACATTAAAATGGTCTTTTATGCTCACCAAGGATGCATTAATTGGATAAAAATACATAAAGAACAGTAATACCGTATTGTGAAATAATATTAAAATAACTGTTTTCTATTGTTTTTTAATATATTTTAAAATATGATTTATCCCTGTGACGGCAACGCTGAATTTTCAGCATCATTAGGCTACTCCAGTCTTCAGTGTCACATTACCCTTCAGAAATCATTATAATATGCCGATTTACCGTAGGCTCTATACCCGAATAAAAGACGGGTAATTACACTCTTATCCTTGGCTGAAAGAGTGAAAAAAAAGGACAGTGGCAATCCTGTGTGTGTGTGTGTGTGTGTGTGTGTGTGTTTCAATTCTGGTATACAAGAGTCACTCTGATGGTTTAGATAGTCTTAGCTTCACATTCTGGGTTCAAATGTGACAAGTGTCTCTCTCTCTCTGTCCATCAGAAAGTAGAAGTATGATAGAGGCAAATATGGGAAGAGCTTTAGAGCTTTAATCTCAACCCCAACAAACCCCCTCCTGTGTCCTCCATACACCTTTCCTTCCCCTGATCTACCTCGTGGAGAGTCGCTTGCTGGTAAGCCATCTATTCTGCCTTTCAACTTCTGATCCACTTATTTTTTACCAAAGTTTCTGAAGAAGATCTCTCACTCACATTTAAACACTGTTCTCATCCTCAACGTCCATGTTGTTGTATCTCTTCCTCTTGGATTCTTGCTCCATCATTCATGCACACAATCACTCTTTTCTGATTAAAGAAAAAAGGAAACACTCAACAAATGTGCATGAGTCCATGCAGCATGCTGTGATTAACTCAAGAGCTTCCATGCGCTTGACCTGATAGCTGGCATATCTCAAGTGGGCCATTTTACTTTCTTTCTACAGTTGACACTTCTATTATAAAAACTCATTATGACTGGTTTGGATAATGGGACTAAGTGCAGCATTTGGTGAATTTCAAGTGCTCGTTCTGAGTGCTTCAATGAGACGAGGGCCATCTGAACATGCATAGTAGTGAAAGGTGCAGGGACAGACATTCAAATTTGGTGATCCAGTCATTTCTGTAAAAACTCAGTGGTCTGTTTAACTAACTAATCTTACACCTCAAGGATTTTAGATATTTTATCTTATTCA
Organism: Tiaroga cobitis; assembly: GCA_030578255.1. Classification (NCBI taxonomy): domain Eukaryota; kingdom Metazoa; phylum Chordata; class Actinopteri; order Cypriniformes; family Leuciscidae; genus Tiaroga; species Tiaroga cobitis. The sequence continues at coordinate 14,205,107 of CM060604.1, read as the reverse complement.
TGTTCAGGCAATCATTTGTTTGCAAAAAATGTTGTTTCCTCTTGTTTTCCCCCTCTGTGCATGTTATTTATAAAGTTGAGGACAGTGTCTTTCTTCACAGTACCACTCATTTATTCAACACTGGACAATGAGTATTTCACCACTGGGTTTTACATGGAGGGAAAAACAGATCAAAGCAAAACAAATCTCTTTTACAAATAGATGATGCAACAGGGGTAAAACTACCAAATAAGCTATAATTGTGCAGCAGAAAGTGCCTTTATAGTCTATCATCACACCAGTAGATGGCACTGTTGGTCCATATGGAGTTCTGAGTGTTCATAAAGTCTTCTGAACCTTTTTCAGTCCTACAGGCTACAGACACCATGTGCACAACTATCCAAGTATGTTCTAAAGCAGAAACACAATGCTCACAGAACAAAATGCCAGAGATCCTCTAGATTAATAGCTTTGTAAATCTCATTAAGAGAATGAGCTTTTTTGTTATTTTTCACCTCAAGCCATTTATCATAAAGAGAACAGAGAGGTAAAGAACGACTCAAAACCCCATAAATAGTTGGTCATGTACACTGAAATGTGAAGTTATCACCTGGTCTAAACCTTTAAGTTCTTTCCACCTTGAAAATGAAACATATAAGACTGAAAACCAAGCAAAAGTCGGGAACCATCTGCCAATCTCTGCTGGAGCCCAGGCTCACTGGGAAAGCATGTGTGCGGCCACACTTCTGTTCTGTTGATTCTTGTATGTTTTGAGGCACTTTCAAAGTGAAATGTCCACTGAGCTGCGCTAAACGTGCTTTCAGATTGCAACCAGTAGCATTAACAAAAGCAAACGCAAGACACAAACACAATTGCTGAAGCAACCATGCAATTTTAGCTTACTTCTACATGATTTCAAGGGGGTAATCCATCGACCGGAAGTTGAAGTCGGCCGGGTGCCGCCATCTTGTAGCAGAACTTCACTTGCGTTAGCATTTCCATTGACTCCCATTCATTTTGGCGTCACTTTGACAGCGAATAACTTTACATTTTATCGACACTCCATTTGTCCATTATTTATTTCTAAAGAAACACGACAATGTATAAAGGGCTCCATTACCTTCTATGTTACATTATGGCCCCGTAGAAACAGTTTTGGTAAAAATAGGCTAACGATTGCGTCATAACCACTCGACTCTCTGTCGCGCTGTACAGAAATTACCGTACAGACAGGAGGAGAAGCTCGCAGGCAATCGGGGGGACGTCCCGTCAAGGGAGAAGCCCATAGATAATGAGTCCATAAAAGCAACGGAATACTTACTCCTGCTCACTCACGCCAAAGAACTCTTTGCTCAAGTTCCCCGTCTCTGCAAGATTAACGTTGGCAATTTTCACGCACAGCTACTAGAAGATTAACGTCTGTCAGACAGGTTGCTCACGTCATTAAGCTTAGTTTGAGTCGGTCTGAGTCTGCGCGTCAGGAACGGAAGTGCTCAAAAATCGCTAAAAGTGGGCTTCAACTGTCTCAACTGAGTTCCAATGAGATCGCTCTGTCCATTTCTTTTACTGTCTATGCATGATTTTGATCTCTTGTAACTAGAGAGCTTCACATCGCATATTGAATGCTGTACCAGGTAAGCTACCAAGCAAGTTTACTATGTGGTGAAAATATCAAAATGTGTTTGCAAATCATGAATTATGGTATAGATGTTTTGAAGTGATAACAAGAAACCACAAGTCTTTATTAATCGATAATCTGCCCCTGTAATCAAAATCTATGTGAAAAGGAATAAAGGTTGTTGCAATTTCAACTCCTCTAGTGATCATTTCGGCTGGGTGCTGCAGTGAATTGTTTGGCTAGTTAAATTTTTAGAGTTTTGTAAAAAGAGGCAAGTTTTCCAATGAGCCCACTGCTCTCTGCATTGCTTGACGCAATATACGACACGTGATGCAAAATGCATGTGCAGTGGTGACTTTGGATGTAAGATCTAGCCTTCACCTGGATGTCTAGAGGAGACCAGGCTTGCTTACTTGAAAAGATGGAGTGAAATAAGATGAGTTACGAGAAACGTCCACCTAAGATGTCTTGAACATGACATGTCTCATTCACCATTCTCTACTGTACAAGTGTTGATTTCACTTCACAGACATTAAATGCTATGCACTGGCACATTTATTTAAATCTTATTCAAGGCTGCATTGGTTTATCCCATTTTTTCCCCCTTTAAAAGTTACTTGAGATTGTAGCTTCAAGGAAAGTGCAACATAGGTCCATATTCGCAATGGGGAATTGGGGAAAAATGGGGAATGAAAAAAACTGGCTTTCAATAATGCAGCAACAGGATATAAAGTTTGGCTTTTAACAAATCGTTTGCTGAGCAAATTTCTTGTGCGAGCGTTGACAAAGACAATTATTTATGGCCATCGCTCATTTAACATTGTGGCAACTGTCTTTTCTCTGGACATAATGGGAGATTTCAAAGGCTGAATCACAAGTCTGGATACTGACCTTGTCAGATGAAATTTCACAGAAATCATGGCTTGGCTGCCCTGGCAGATGTTAAACATAATTTGTAATATATTAGCTGGACGTCTAAATGGATTTTACATAAAAAAAACTATGGAAAGGACTTATTAGTGGTAGGCTATCAACAATTGATATAAAAAAGTAAGTTATTGTTAAACAGTCAAGTCAAGTCAAATATATTTATATAGCGCTTTTCACAATACAAATTGTATCAAAGCTGCTTCACAGTATCAATCAAAACAACTAAACAATGTTTGTTTATTACTGGAAAAAAAAGACATCCAAGTTTGGTAGAGCTGATCAATGGTATGATTGGTTAATTAATTTGAATATCCCCAACTGAGCAAGCCAAAGGCAACAGTGGCAAGGAACCGAAAAACTCCATCTAGTGACCTAAAGGTGTCCTAACACACCATCAGATGACCCAATGGAGAAAAAAAAACCTTGGGAGAACCCAGGCTCAGTCGGGGGCCAGTTCTCCTCTGGCGTTTATGAACTAGAGGCCGAATTTACAGTAACTGTAAGATAAAAAATGTATATGAATGCCTGGCTAAATAGATGCGTCTTCAGTCTAGTTTTAAACTGTGAGAGCGAGTCTGAGCAACGAACAATATCAGGAAGGCTATTCCAGAGCTTCGGAGCTAAATGTGAAAATGCTCTGCCTCCTTTGGTGGATCTGGATATCCTAGGAATGACCAGAAGCCTCGAATTTAGTGATCTTAAAGAGCGCGATGGATTGTAGGGCGATAGAAGATCCGTTAAATAAACTGGAGCTAAACCATTTAGAGCTTAATAAGTCAAAAGCAATACCTTGTAATTAATACGGAACTTTATAGGTAACCAATGAAGTGATGATAAAATCGGTATTATATGATCATATTTTCTTGATCTAGTAAGAACTCTAGCGGCTGCATTTTGGACTAACTGTAGCTTGTTTATTGAAGATGCAGGACAACCAGCTAATAAAGCATTACAGTAATCTAGTCTCGAGGTCATGAATGCATAAACTAACTTTTCTGCATCAGAGACTGATAGCATGTTACGTAGCTTAGCAATGTTTCTAAGGTGGAAAAAGGCTGTTTTTGTAACATGAAATATGCTTTTCAAAAGACAAGTTGCAGTCTAATGTAACACCCAGGTATTTTACTGTAGCGGATAAAGTAACAGGGCATCCTACTATGTTAAAGTCGTGCTGTGAAAGGTTTTGTGGACGGTTTTTACAACCGATAAGTATTACCTCTGTCTTGTCTGGATTTAATAAATGAAAATTACGCGTCATCCAATCTTTTATATCTTTAACACAATCTGACAATTTGGATAATTTAGCATATTCATCTGGCCGTGATGAAATATATATTTGAGTGTCATCAGCATAACAATGGAAACTAATTCCATGTTTCCTTAGAATATTACCAAGTGGCAGCATATATATTGAGAATAATAAAGGGCCTAACACAGATCCCTGCGGCACTCCATAGTTTGCCGAAGTTATGATCGATTTTTCTCCATTTAAGTAGACGAAATGGTAGCGGTCAGATAAGTATGACCTGAACCAGCTTAATGCTTGTCCTTGAACACCAGTGTAATTTTGTAGTCGATCTAAGAGTATTGTGTGATCTATAGTGTCGAACGCAGCACTAAGATCAAGTAAAAATATATATGAATATAGCTGCGAGCAGCGATTACGGGCCCAAGCCGGTGGCACCGCAACCCCGGTGCCTTTAGTTACCTAAAGGCACCGGAGTGGCGGTGCCGCCGGCTTTGGCCCTTCATCGCTGCTCGCAGCTATATTCATATATATATATATATATATATATATATATATATATATATAAACAAGCCGGTGGCACCGCCACCCCGGTGCCTTTATATATATATATATATATATGTCTACATTGTTCAATCACGCCTCACACACACACACACACTTTTGCAGAGCCCACACCAATGCAAGCTCTATAGCACACATCTTCTCATAAGGTCAAAGCGGAGTTACGATATTGCCCGTCATGCACAGTAACCGTAAAGGCACCGGGGTGGCGGTGCCACCGGCTTGTTTATATATATATATATATCGTATTATTCTAACTTGTAAAAAACTATTAACTTTTGTTAATATTCAACCATTTCACAACTAACTTTTTTCCATAGATCAAACACAACATAATTATATGGTGGACTGAAACAAAAATTATTAATTAAATAAAATTATTGTTTTCCTCTGAAATAGCAAAAGCATCACACACTAGCTGTACCTGCTCTAAATAAAAAAGAGTAATTCAATAAAAATACAAAATCGAACTAAATAAAATAAATTATTACAAAAACAAAATCAAACCAAAGAAAATATATCTTCGAAAAAAAAAGCGAGTGTCATGAGGAAAGGCGCCTCAGGAATCGTCAGGATTAACTCCATGTGTAAGGAATTTTGATTGATTTTATTTGTCACTTGAAAATTATTGTTAAATGTGTGCCTGCATAACTTTAATAAGATTTATTTTCTTTGATTTGATTTTGTTTTATATAATTTATTTATTTCGATTTTGTATTTTTATTTAAATACTATTATTTATTTAGAGCAGGTACAGCTAAGTGTGCGATGCTTTTGCTATTTCAGAGGGAAAAAAACACATTTTATTTCAAAAAGGCTTTTCAATTAAATAAAATGTTCAAGCTTTGTTTTCGTTTTATTATTTTGTTTGTTTTAAGCTTTGTTTAATTTATATTGTTAATCATCTGACACAAAACAAATGCATAAAGTATCATTTTAACTTTTAAAAAACTATTAACATTTGTTAATAGTACATTGCCTGTCTTTTGTTAATAGGACAAAACATAGTTATTATATTTTATAATATTTTATAAATATATAAAATAAACATTTGTAATGAAATCGTTCAAAAAAATGATATTAGCATTGTTTTAAACTTTGAAACAGAAGTAGCGCAATGCCTGGCCACTCCCGCGCCGCCTCCTTTTCACAATCCGAGGGAACCATCTCCGGAATATTAACCTCACTCCTAGAAGTCCAATTCTCATTATTCATGCCTCTTACCTGGGATTGATTGCACACACACACACACACACACACACACACGCACGCACGCACTCACACGCACACACACACACACACACACACACACGTGTCAAGTCACTTACATTTTAGATGCAATATTGACTGTTCTTCTGTTTCAGCAGCGAAAATAGTTAAACAAAGATCACAGCAGAACCATTGCATCTCACAGCAACGTGTTTTCTCATTACTGAATGATTCAGCATTTTGAACAAATTGGTTGACTCAAAGATTCAATGACCAATCCATAAACATCTGTCTCATTCATGAATGACTCAGTCGTTCAAACGAATCGTTTGAACGAATGAATCAATGACCCGCTCATTAAGACGGTCGCCTGGCGACACCTAGTGACGGTTTAGTGTTATTTGATTATACACTCAAAATATTCCACAACAAATCCTTTAAATTTAATGATATTCAGAACAGAACACAAATAAAAAAATAACTATAATAAAGCCAAAACGAAATAATTTAAAACAAAAGTAAAAGTAAGTGGTGTTAGGCTCACGTAAATCTCTCTTTAGAATCTAAATGTTGCAACATTTGCGATGTATTTGGATGCTAAACTATTCTTTATTACAGGCTTTGTACTTCACTCACGTTCCAATATCGACGGAAAAAATCATCCTCTTCACTTGTGCAAAAATGTGCTTGGAAAAATCACAGTGGAGCGGTGCTTACTGTGAATGATACAAATTGTACTACTGACTATTTCAACATAGCAGTGTAATTTGTATATGTTAGGTTGAATGTTTTATTATTGTGTGTGTGTGTGTGTGTGTGTGTGTGTGTGTGTGTGTGTCAGTGTGTGTGTGGGGGTCTGGGTGGCTCAGCGCGATTGAACAGTGAAACATACTCCGTCATTTTCTTCATACAGGACATCATTCAAACGTCAAAGTGTTTACTTATATTTGTGTACACTCGCAATTAAACACAACATTGTGTTTTTGTTAAATAAATTAAAGTAATACGTCCCCCGAAATGGCGCTAATTTTAAAATGAAACTAAAATGCTCACGGCTGCACGGGCATTCATAACTCTGCGCGCCCACGGTGAGGGACGAGCAGAACAGAGCGAACGTTGTTTAGTTCATTCCTACTTCCATAGGAATTAATTGAAAAAGCTCACTCTACTCTGCACCATTATTAATGAATTGTGCAGACGTCCTTATTTTACTTTCGCTTTTTACCTGATTTTGAACACAAGAGGGCAGTATAACACTATGTATGATTTGGAAAAAATTTTTTTTTGACTAAACAACCATTCTGGCTGTTTTTAAACTTAAACATTATTCTCTAATTGCTCTCACCATGCCCGTTTCTGAAACTCTGCACATGTCTACTGTCTAATAAATGTGATGTGTCTGTCGGGTTTCATGCAATTTCAAGTATGTTAAGAGTCTCAAAAGCATCAACAAAGAATAATAAAGTTTGATGCGTTGCCACGGCAACAGTATCTAAGATATCAATAATCCTTTCTCAGGTCTACATCTGCCGTGTGTCTACATTATACACATAAAGTTTGAAGCAAATTGGGTAAAAATAAGAGGGTGATTTCAAAGCCTTTAGGAAGTGACTCACTTCCTGCTGCCAGTTGGTGGCGCTATAACTTTGACTCACAATAGTCACATCCATGTGATCGGACTCTTACAGCGAACACACTGCTGAAGTTTCATCAAGATCAGTTAATGTATGCAGAAGTTATAACACACTTCCTGTTTCCTTTATTCGCCATAAATTCGTTTCCTCGCCACAGCCAAACCGTTCGAGATATCAAAAATCCCCTGGCAACTTTTCATCCTCAATGTCTTGACTTCATGCTGACCGAGTTTCGTGGCGATTGGTTGAATTCTCTAGGAGGAGTATATCGAATTCCAGGGGCATACGCTTCCAAACAAACCATAATAGCCGACTTCCTGTTGGGCTGGGGTAAAAAGTAAAAGTACAAAGGATATATGAATCGATGAGATCTATATGTGTACCGAGTTTCATATTATTACATTCAAGCGTGTTTGATTTATGGACCAAGTTTTCGGACCCCGTTCCAGGGGGCACTGTCGAGCCCCCCTGCCACGCCCGGGTACCAGCTTCAGCCCGGCCCTGATGGCCACGGGTTCTGACCCGTGTGCAAAGTTTCAAGAGTTTTTGAGCACGTTAAGGGCCCCCAAAGTGCGCTGAGAGTCTCAAAAGTATCCAAAAAGAATATTAAAGTTTGATGCGTTGTCACGGCAACAGCATCTAAGATATCAACAATCCTTTCACAGGTCTAAATCTGGCGTGTGTCTACATTATACACATCAAGTTTGAAGCAAATCGGGTAAAGCCTGTTTGATTTATGGACCAAGTTTTCGGACCCCATTCCAGGGGGCGCTGTCGAGCCCCCCTGCCACGCCCGGGTACCAGCTTCAGCCCGGCCCTGATGGCCGCGGTTTCTGACCCGTGTGCAAAGTTTCAAGAGTTTTTGAGCACGTTAAGGGCCCCAAAAGTGCGCTAAGAATCTCAAAAGTATCCAAAAAGAATATTAAAGTTTGATGCGTTGTCACGGCAACAGCATCTAAGATATCAACAATCCTTTCACAGGTCTACATCTGGCTTGTGTCTACATTATACACATCAAGTTTGAAGCAAATAGGGTAAAGCGTGTTGGATATATGGACCAAATTGTCTGACCCGTTCAAGGGGGCGCTGTCGAGCCCCCCTGCCACGCCCGGGTACCAGCTTCAGCCTGGCCCTGATGGCCGCGGGTTTTGTCCCGTGTGCAAAGTTTCAAGAGTTTTCGAGCACGTTAAGAACCCCAAAAGTGCCCGAAAGCATAAAAAAGCATGAAAAAGCTTAAAAAAAGGAATATTAATGTTTGATGCATTGCCATGGCAACAGTATCTAAGATATCAATAATCCTTTCACAGGTCTACATCTGGCGTGTGTCTACATTATGCACATGAAGTTTGAAGCAAATCGGGTAAAAATAAGAGGGTGATTTAAAAGCATTTTGAAAGTGACACACTTCCTGCTTCCAGTTGGTGGCGCTATAACTTTGACTCACAATAGTCACATCCATGTGATCGGGCTCTTACAACGAACACACTGCTGAAGTTTCATCAAGATTAGTTAATGTATGCAGTAGTTATAACACACTTCCTGTTTCACGTTTCTCGCCATAATTTCGTTTACTCGCCACGGCCAAACCGTTCGAGATATCAAAAATCCCCTGGCAATTTTTCATCCTCAGTGTCTTGACTTCATGCTGACCGAGTTTCGTGCCGTGTGTTTGAATTCTCTAGGAGGAGTATTTCACATTCCATTGCATGTGTTTTCCAAACAACCCTTAATAGCCGACTTCCTGTTGGGCTGGGGTAAAAAGTAAGAGCATGAAGTATATATGAACCGATGAGATCTATATGTGTACTGAGTTTCATATTATTACATGCAAGCGTGTTTGATTTATGGACCAAGTGTTCAAACCCCGTTCCAGGGGGCGCTGTCGAGCCCCCCTGCCACGCCCGGGTACCAGCTTCAGCCCGGCCCTGATGGCCGCGGGTTCTGAGATGTGTGCAAAGTTTCAAGAGTTTTCGAGCACGTTAAGGCCCCCAAAAGTGCCCAAAAGGTAGTAAAATAATAATAATAATAAATAAATATAGCTGCGAGCAGCGATTACGGGCCCAAGCCGGTGGCACCGCAACCCCGGTGCCTTTAGTTACCTAAAGGCACCGGAGTGGCGGTGCCGCCGGCTTTGGCCCTTCATCGCTGCTCGCAGCTATATTCATATATATATATATATATATATATATATATATATATATATATATAAACAAGCCGGTGGCACCGCCACCCCCGGTGCCTTTATATATATATATATATATATATGTCTACATTGTTCAATCACGCCTCACACACACACACACACTTTTGCAGAGCCCACACCAATGCAAGCTCTATAGCACACATCTTCTCAAAGGTCAAAGCGGAGTTACGATATTGCCCGTCATGCACAGTAACCGTAAAGGCACCGGGGTGGCGGTGCCACCGGCTTGTTTATATATATATATATATCGTATTATTCTAACTTGTAAAAAACTATTAACTTTTGTTAATATTCAACCATTTCACAACTAACTTTTTTCCATAGATCAAACACAACATAATTATATGGTGGACTGAAACAAAAATTATTAATTAAATAAAATTATTGTTTTCCTCTGAAATAGCAAAAGCATCACACACTAGCTGTACCTGCTCTAAATAAAAAAGAGTAATTCAATAAAAATACAAAATCGAACTAAATAAAATAAATTATTACAAAAACAAAATCAAACCAAAGAAAATATATCTTCGAAAAAAAAAGCGAGTGTCATGAGGAAAGGCGCCTCAGGAATCGTCAGGATTAACTCCATGTGTAAGGAATTTTGATTGATTTTATTTGTCACTTGAAAATTATTGTTAAATGTGTGCCTGCATAACTTTAATAAGATTTATTTTCTTTGATTTGATTTTGTTTTATATAATTTATTTATTTCGATTTTGTATTTTTATTTAAATACTATTATTTATTTAGAGCAGGTACAGCTAAGTGTGCGATGCTTTTGCTATTTCAGAGGGAAAAAAACACATTTTATTTCAAAAAGGCTTTTCAATTAAATAAAATGTTCAAGCTTTGTTTTCGTTTTATTATTTTGTTTGTTTTAAGCTTTGTTTAATTTATATTGTTAATCATCTGACACAAAACAAATGCATAAAGTATCATTTTAACTTTTAAAAAACTATTAACATTTGTTAATAGTACATTGCCTGTCTTTTGTTAATAGGACAAAACATAGTTATTATATTTTATAATATTTTATAAATATATAAAATAAACATTTGTAATGAAATCGTTCAAAAAAATGATATTAGCATTGTTTTAAACTTTGAAACAGAAGTAGCGCAATGCCTGGCCACTCCCGCGCCGCCTCCTTTTCACAATCCGAGGGAACCATCTCCGGAATATTAACCTCACTCCTAGAAGTCCAATTCTCATTATTCATGCCTCTTACCTGGGATTGATTGCACACACACACACACACACACACACACACGCACGCACGCACGCACTCACACGCACACACACACACACACACACACACACGTGTCAAGTCACTTACATTTTAGATGCAATATTGACTGTTCTTCTGTTTCAGCAGCGAAAATAGTTAAACAAAGATCACAGCAGAACCATTGCATCTCACAGCAACGTGTTTTCTCATTACTGAATGATTCAGCATTTTGAACAAATTGGTTGACTCAAAGATTCAATGACCAATCCATAAACATCTGTCTCATTCATGAATGACTCAGTCGTTCAAACGAATCGTTTGAACGAATGAATCAATGACCCGCTCATTAAGACGGTCGCCTGGCGACACCTAGTGACGGTTTAGTGTTATTTGATTATACACTCAAAATATTCCACAACAAATCCTTTAAATTTAATGATATTCAGAACAGAACACAAATAAAAAAATAACTATAATAAAGCCAAAACGAAATAATTTAAAACAAAAGTAAAAGTAAGTGGTGTTAGGCTCACGTAAATCTCTCTTTAGAATCTAAATGTTGCAACATTTGCGATGTATTTGGATGCTAAACTATTCTTTATTACAGGCTTTGTACTTCACTCACGTTCCAATATCGACGGAAAAAATCATCCTCTTCACTTGTGCAAAAATGTGCTTGGAAAAATCACAGTGGAGCGGTGCTTACTGTGAATGATACAAATTGTACTACTGACTATTTCAACATAGCAGTGTAATTTGTATATGTTAGGTTGAATGTTTTATTATTGTGTGTGTGTGTGTGTGTGTGTTGTGTGTGTGTGTGTGTGTGTGTGTGTGTGTGTGTGTGTGTGTGTGTGTGTGTGTGTGTGTGTGTGTGTGTGTGTGTGTGTGTCAGTGTGTGTGTGGGGGTCTGGGTGGCTCAGCGCGATTGAACAGTGAAACATACTCCGTCATTTTCTTCATACAGGACATCATTCAAACGTCAAAGTGTTTACTTATATTTGTGTACACTCGCAATTAAACACAACATTGTGTTTTTGTTAAATAAATTAAAGTAATACGTCCCCCGAAATGGCGCTAATTTTAAAATGAAACTAAAATGCTCACGGCTGCACGGGCATTCATAACTCTGCGCGCCCACGGTGAGGGACGAGCAGAACAGAGCGAACGTTGTTTAGTTCATTCCTACTTCCATAGGAATTAATTGAAAAAGCTCACTCTACTCTGCACCATTATTAATGAATTGTGCAGACGTCCTTATTTTACTTTCGCTTTTTACCTGATTTTGAACACAAGAGGGCAGTATAACACTATGTATGATTTGGAAAAAAATTTTTTTTGACTAAACAACCATTCTGGCTGTTTTTAAACTTAAACATTATTCTCTAATTGCTCTCACCATGCCCGTTTCTGAAACTCTGCACATGTCTACTGTCTAATAAATGTGATGTGTCTGTCGGGTTTCATGCAATTTCAAGTATGTTAAGAGTCTCAAAAGCATCAACAAAGAATAATAAAGTTTGATGCGTTGCCACGGCAACAGTATCTAAGATATCAATAATCCTTTCTCAGGTCTACATCTGCCGTGTGTCTACATTATACACATAAAGTTTGAAGCAAATTGGGTAAAAATAAGAGGGTGATTTCAAAGCCTTTAGGAAGTGACACACTTCCTGCTGCCAGTTGGTGGCGCTATAACTTTGACTCACAATAGTCACATCCATGTGATCGGACTCTTACAGCGAACACACTGCTGAAGTTTCATCAAGATCAGTTAATGTATGCAGAAGTTATAACACACTTCCTGTTTCCTTTATTCGCCATAAATTCGTTTCCTCGCCACAGCCAAACCGTTCGAGATATCAAAAATCCCCTGGCAACTTTTCATCCTCAATGTCTTGACTTCATGCTGACCGAGTTTCGTGGCGATTGGTTGAATTCTCTAGGAGGAGTATATCGAATTCCAGGGGCATACGCTTCCAAACAAACCATAATAGCCGACTTCCTGTTGGGCTGGGGTAAAAAGTAAAAGTACAAAGGATATATGAATCGATGAGATCTATATGTGTACCGAGTTTCATATTATTACATTCAAGCGTGTTTGATTTATGGACCAAGTTTTCGGACCCCGTTCCAGGGGGCACTGTCGAGCCCCCCTGCCACGCCCGGGTACCAGCTTCAGCCCGGCCCTGATGGCCACGGGTTCTGACCCGTGTGCAAAGTTTCAAGAGTTTTTGAGCACGTTAAGGGCCCCCAAAGTGCGCTGAGAGTCTCAAAAGTATCCAAAAAGAATATTAAAGTTTGATGCGTTGTCACGGCAACAGCATCTAAGATATCAACAATCCTTTCACAGGTCTAAATCTGGCGTGTGTCTACATTATACACATCAAGTTTGAAGCAAATCGGGTAAAGCCTGTTTGATTTATGGACCAAGTTTTCGGACCCCATTCCAGGGGGCGCTGTCGAGCCCCCCTGCCACGCCCGGGTACCAGCTTCAGCCCGGCCCTGATGGCCGCGGTTTCTGACCCGTGTGCAAAGTTTCAAGAGTTTTTGAGCACGTTAAGGGCCCCAAAAGTGCGCTAAGAATCTCAAAAGTATCCAAAAAGAATATTAAAGTTTGATGCGTTGTCACGGCAACAGCATCTAAGATATCAACAATCCTTTCACAGGTCTACATCTGGCTTGTGTCTACATTATACACATCAAGTTTGAAGCAAATAGGGTAAAGCGTGTTGGATATATGGACCAAATTGTCTGACCCGTTCAAGGGGGCGCTGTCGAGCCCCCCTGCCACGCCCGGGTACCAGCTTCAGCCTGGCCCTGATGGCCGCGGGTTTTGTCCCGTGTGCAAAGTTTCAAGAGTTTTCGAGCACGTTAAGAACCCCAAAAGTGCCCGAAAGCATAAAAAAGCATGAAAAAGCTTAAAAAAAGGAATATTAATGTTTGATGCATTGCCATGGCAACAGTATCTAAGATATCAATAATCCTTTCACAGGTCTACATCTGGCGTGTGTCTACATTATGCACATGAAGTTTGAAGCAAATCGGGTAAAAATAAGAGGGTGATTTAAAAGCATTTTGAAAGTGACACACTTCCTGCTTCCAGTTGGTGGCGCTATAACTTTGACTCACAATAGTCACATCCATGTGATCGGGCTCTTACAACGAACACACTGCTGAAGTTTCATCAAGATTAGTTAATGTATGCAGTAGTTATAACACACTTCCTGTTTCACGTTTCTCGCCATAATTTCGTTTACTCGCCACGGCCAAACCGTTCGAGATATCAAAAATCCCCTGGCAATTTTTCATCCTCAGTGTCTTGACTTCATGCTGACCGAGTTTCGTGCCGTGTGTTTGAATTCTCTAGGAGGAGTATTTCACATTCCATTGCATGTGTTTTCCAAACAACCCTTAATAGCCGACTTCCTGTTGGGCTGGGGTAAAAAGTAAGAGCATGAAGTATATATGAACCGATGAGATCTATATGTGTACTGAGTTTCATATTATTACATGCAAGCGTGTTTGATTTATGGACCAAGTGTTCAAACCCCGTTCCAGGGGGCGCTGTCGAGCCCCCCTGCCACGCCCGGGTACCAGCTTCAGCCCGGCCCTGATGGCCGCGGGTTCTGAGATGTGTGCAAAGTTTCAAGAGTTTTCGAGCACGTTAAGGCCCCCAAAAGTGCCCAAAAGGTAGTAAAATAATAATAAATATAGCTGCGAGCAGCGATTACGGGCCCAAGCCGGTGGCACCGCAACCCCGGTGCCTTTAATTACCTAAAGGCACCGGAGTGGCGGTGCCGCCGGCTTTGGCCCTTCATCGCTGCTCGCAGCTATATTTATATATATATATATATATATATATATATATATATATATATATATATATATAAACAAGCCGGTGGCACCGCCACCCCGGTGCCTTTAGGGTTACTGTGCGTGACGGGCAATAACGTAACCCCGCTTTGACCTTTGAGAAGATGTGTGCTGTAGAGCTTGCATCAGTGTGGGCTCTGCAAAAGTGTGCATTGAGGGCACATATCAACCACAAAGTATGCGTGAGCAACCTTCTGAAACCTAAAATGAAAAATGAGACACCCTACGGTCTCATGGACTTAATGGACACATGAAATAAGTACAGAAGTTTGAAAGTTATATGAAGTGTGCCAAGACAGAATATTTGCCTGATCTGATTAGAAAAATAGTTTTTGTGTGTGTGTGTGTGTGTGAGGCGTGATTGAACAATGTAGACATAAAAACATACTCCGTCCTTTTGTTCATACAGGACATTATTCAAACTACAAAGTGTTTACTTATATTTGTGTACAATCGCAATAAAACACAACATTGTGCTTTTGTCAAACTGTAAACTACAACTGTCACCCAACCAAAATCTCTTACACACACACACACACACACATAGTTTAAAAGCAAAAAAATCTTTTGGACATTCATCATATTGCATTGGTTTTCATTTCTTGTTCTCGAACAGAGCCCTAATCTGTTTATTTTTTCAGTTACACATTCTACATTGATTAAAAAAGAAAAATCAAATGTGCTTTTATTTTAGACATAAATAAATAATCTAGCATTCAGATGAGAGTAAAGTTAGTGTTAGTTCAAATTTTAAGGAAAACAAAAATATGATCTGAAATATCGCACATTCATTTAAAATTCATTCAGGTTCAATTACCAAACATACAAATCTCAATGTAATTTAAAGCAAACAATACATTTAAAATATATGGGTTGTATGCAATTTTTTTATATATAAAAAGATATATATCCAAAAATACAAAGCCTAAACTTTAACAAGGGTTAAACAATCACTGTAACAGACACAATCACACACACACACACACACACACACGTCAAATCACTTACATTTTAGATGCAATATTGACTTTTTTTCTGTTTCAGCAGCGAAAATAGTTCAACAAAGATCACAGCAGAACCATCGAGCATCTCACAGCAACGCGTTCTCATTACTGAATGATTCAGCATTTTGAACAAATCGGTTGACTCAAAGATTCAACGACCAATCCATAATCTGTCTCATTCATGAATGACTCAGCCGTTCGAACGAATCGTTTGAACGAATGAATCAATGACTCGCTCATTAAGACGGTCGCCTGGCGACACCTAATGACGGTTTAGTGATATGTTTAAAAGTATCATTCTTTCCAACGATTGTTAATTAACTCATATTTGAAACATAAGCTATATATATATATATATATATATATATATATATATATATATATATATATATATATATACACACATATATATACACAAAAATAAAATAAACACATTTGAAGCGTGTTTGCTTACTAAATTGTGAGCTGAACGAAAGTTGCAGCAAATATCAGCAACAGGAGTCAAATTTCATTAATCACGAGAGTGAAGAGCTGACTGAAAAGATGATGACGGAATAGGCTATTTTATGTAAAAGCGCCTATTTAAGCGAATCTATCATTATACTCTTTTGTTGTTGTGTTTTCCGTGAAAAATAATAGACTATTGAACTCACAATTCAAGCACGCGCTCTGCACGCGCCACCATTATCAATGTCCGTGTGGACGTCCGCGATCGAACAGTGGAAACATTGGCTACTCCGTCATTTTATTCAAGAAGATCATTCAAACTGCAAAGTGTTTACTTATTTTTGGATACTCGCAATCAAACACAACATTGTGATTTTGTAAAATACATTCAAGAAATCCGCCCCCGAAATGGGGCTTCTTTTAAAATGAAACAAAAATGCTCACAGCTGCACGTCTTGTGGAGACGTCCGTTACTTTCGCTTTCAAGTTAGCGATTTTAAAGCCCCCAGCGGAGTCACGGTGGGAAAATATTCCCATAGTAGCATCAATTGGCCTACCTGATTTTGAACACAAGAGGGCAGTAAAGCACTATGAATGATTTTTTTTTTTTTTTTTTTTTGGCTAAACAACCATTCTGGCTGTTTTTAAACTTAAACATAAATCTTAAATTGAAAAAAAGGAATACAATGGGTTTACTTCTAATATTAGTATAATTTTATAGAAAAATAAATGGTGTATAATTACATTTTAGAAAGATATGAGACATTTCCTGATTCTTTTTTTGACATAATCCCTCGCCATAGCAAAACCGTTTGAGATATTCAATATCCGTTCACAATTTAGCATCTTTAATGTATTTTCATCAAGTTGAAAAAGTTTTGTAACTGTAGATGAAACTAACCCCCCCCCCCCCCCCCACACACACTTTTGTCACAAAAGGTGGCGCTACTGAGCCCCTGCACCACGCCCGTTTCTGAAACTTTGCACATGTCTACTGGCTAATAAATGTGATCTGTCTGTCGAGTTTCATGCAATTTTAAGCAATTTCAGGCATGCTAAGAGTCTCAAAAGCATCCAAAAACAATATTAAAGTTTGATGCGTTGCCATGGCAACAGTATCTAAGACATCAATAATCCTTTCACAGGTCTACATCTGCCGTGTATTTACATTATACACATCAAGTTTGAAGCAAATCGGGTAAAAATAAGAGGGTGATTTCAAAGTATTTTGAAAGTGACACACTTCATGCTGCCAGTTGGTGGCGCTATAACTTTGACTCACAATAGTCACATCCATGTGATCGGCCTCTCACAGCGAACACACTGTTGAAGTTTCATCAAGATCAGTTAATGTATGCAGAAGTTATAACACACTTCCTGTTTCCATTATTCGCCATAAATTCGTTTCCTCGTCACGGCCAAACCGTTCGAGATATCAGAAATCCCCTGGCAATTTTTCATCCTCAATGTCTTGACATCATGCTGACCGAGTTTCGTTGCGATTGGTTGAATTCTCTAGGAGGAGTATATCGAATTCCAGGGGCATACGCTTCCAAACAAACCATAATAGCCGACTTCCTGTTGGGCTGGGGTAAAAAGTAAAAGTACAAAGGATATATGAATCGATGAGATCTATATGTGTACCGAGTTTCATATTATTACATTCAAGCGTGTTTGATTTATGGACCAAGTTTTCGGACCCCGTTCCAGGGGGCTCTGTCGAGCCCCCCTGCCACGCCCGGGTACCAGCTTCAGCCCGGCCCTGATGGCCACGGGTTCTGACCCGTGTGCAAAGTTTCAAGAGTTTTTGAGCACGTTAAGGGCCCCCAAAGTGCGCTGAGAGTCTCAAAAGTATCCAAAAAGAATATTAAAGTTTGATGCGTTGTCACGGCAACAGCATCTAAGATATCAACAATCCTTTCACAGGTCTAAATCTGGCGTGTGTCTACATTATACACATCAAGTTTGAAGCAAATCGGGTAAAGCCTGTTTGATTTATGGACCAAGTTTTCGGACCCCATTCCAGGGGGCGCTGTCGAGCCCCCCTGCCACGCCCGGGTACCAGCTTCAGCCCGGCCCTGATGGCCGCGGTTTCTGACCCGTGTGCAAAGTTTCAAGAGTTTTTGAGCACGTTAAGGGCCCCAAAAGTGCGCTAAGAATCTCAAAAGTATCCAAAAAGAATATTAAAGTTTGATGCGTTGTCACGGCAACAGCATCTAAGATATCAACAATCCTTTCACAGGTCTACATCTGGCTTGTGTCTACATTATACACATCAAGTTTGAAGCAAATAGGGTAAAGCGTGTTGGACATATGGACCAAATTGTCTGACCCGTTCAAGGGGGCGCTGTCGAGCCCCCCTGCCACGCCCGGGTACCAGCTTCAGCCTGGCCCTGATGGCCGCGGGTTTTGTCCCGTGTGCAAAGTTTCAAGAGTTTTCGAGCACGTTAAGAACCCCAAAAGTGCCCGAAAGCATAAAAAAGCATGAAAAAGCTTAAAAAAAGGAATATTAATGTTTGATGCATTGCCATGGCAACAGTATCTAAGATATCAATAATCCTTTCACAGGTCTACATCTGGCGTGTGTCTACATTATGCACATGAAGTTTGAAGCAAATCGGGTAAAAATAAGAGGGTGATTTAAAAGCATTTTGAAAGTGACACACTTCCTGCTTCCAGTTGGTGGCGCTATAACTTTGACTCACAATAGTCACATCCATGTGATCGGGCTCTTACAACGAACACACTGCTGAAGTTTCATCGAGATTAGTTAATGTATGCAGTAGTTATAACACACTTCCTGTTTCACGTTTCTCGCCATAATTTCGTTTACTCGCCACGGCCAAACCGTTCGAGATATCAAAAATCCCCTGGCAATTTTTCATCCTCCGTGTCTTGACTTCATGCTGACCGAGTTTCGTGCCGTGTGTTTGAATTCTCTAGGAGGAGTATTTCACATTCCATTGCATGTGTTTTCCAAACAACCCTTAATAGCCGACTTCCTGTTGGGCTGGGGTAAAAAGTAAGAGCATGAAGTATATATGAACCGATGAGATCTATATGTGTACTGAGTTTCATATTATTACATGCAAGCGTGTTTGATTTATGGACCAAGTGTTCAAACCCCGTTCCAGGGGGCGCTGTCGAGCCCCCCTGCCATGCCCGGGTACCAGCTTCAGCCCGGCCCTGATGGCCGCGGGTTCTGACCCGTGTGCAAAGTTTCAAGAGTTTTTGAGCACGTTAAGGCCCCCAAAAGTGCCCAAAAGGTAGTAAAATAATAATAATAATAATAAATAAATATAGCTGCGAGCAGCGATTGCGGGCCCAAGCCGGTGGCACCGCAACCCCGGTGCCGGAGTGGCGGTTCCGCCGGCTTTGGCCCTTCATCGCTGCTCGCAGCTATATTTATATATATATATATATATATATATATATATATATATATAAACAAGCCGGTGGCACTGCCACCCCGGTGCCTTAAGGGTTACTGTGCACGACGTGCAAAAACGTAACCCCGCTTTCACTGTCGCCCTACGGTCCCATGGATTTAACGGACACATGAAATAAGTACACAAGACCGAAAATTGATATGAACTGTACCATTTTGGACAGGGACTATGATCGTGAATCACAATAGCCACATATATGAGATCATTTAAATTTAGAATCATTTTTAATGTCATAGGACATACATGGGCAATATACGGCCCGGGGGCCGGGGCCGGATCCGGCCCGCATAGCGCTTCAATCCGGCCCCCGCGATGCGATCGCAATTTGGATGAAACACACGCCGAAATAAACATGCGTGACACAAAACAATCTTTAACTTAGGTGGCAAATATGTTTTAGTAATTCTGTGAATTACACTGCGCAAACCAAAATTAATACTACCCACCGGATGAAGGGTTGTCTCTGTCTCCACATAACATAAAATATTCATTTTATTTTATTTTTCGTGTTCGCATTTATGAGGAAAAACAATGTTACAGACGTGTTCTCCGTTACGGACGTGAGCGCTCTGAAAGCGGCACTAAAAGATGCTTTAAAACTTTCACAAAGACATCAAACAGAAAGCACAAAACAAAGCACAAAACCTTTCTTTGAAGTGAATTTCGTTTTGTATTAATTGTATCTTAATTTTAATCAATGTTTCATCAACCAATTGCCTGTATTTAATCAATAAGAAGTAAATATAGCAGACAATATAGAGATAATCACGAAACATTAATAATGAGATAATCACGCCGGCGCGTGAACTGGAGCTCGTCTCATAAATGAACCGAAACTCAGCATATAAAGTAGCCTACTTGCCTCACATGTCTACTTTTAAACTGAACAATTCAAAACGAAAGAAAACAGACTACAGACTGCTCTCTGCTTATGTAATCCTTATGAAATGTGCATTTCTCTCTGGCGCGTTCACTAGGCTACTGAAGATCGCGAGTCAGCATCGTCAACTTCATCTTAGCCGACAATGACAAAGAAAACACTTATTTATTAATAAACAATTAAAATATCTCCTTGCTATATTTTACATATTCATAATCATTACTTTTGCTGGTTTTGCCAGTCATGTATTCTGCAACGAAATATGTTTTGAAAGTATCCTTCCCAACACTGGAAGTCTGTATGTTAATTAGGGATGGGCATTTTTCAAAAATATTGCATTCGAATATTCGGGCTCATAAAAATCAAATATTCGTTTATTTAAATGACATTTAACGAAAAAGATGTTATTTTTTAAGTTTTTTTTTTTTTTACGTTTTTGTCACCATTTCTTTTAGTTGAAAACATTAAACATTAGGCCTATGTGTAAACAAAAAATATAAAAAATAAAAGCATTAATAAAAGAATGCTCAAGCAGCGCGAACGGGAAAAAAACGCCTAATAAAGCGGTTGCGCCAGATATCGTACAGAACGTACACACACTCGAGTCAGCATATGATTATCGTGTTTATATTGTTTCATGTTTATATAGAGAAAAACAATATCCACATGCAGGGGCGCCTGCATGTGGATGAAAAAAAAAATATGATTTACAATTACTGCTTTGGTTGCATTCTGGTGGAATTATTAATAGTACATTAGATATGACAAAATACCTTCATAGCGGTAAACAGAGTATCTTCAATTGGTACCGAGTGGCATAAGACTTGATAAACGCGCGTTCAAAATGATCACGATAAAACAGGTGCTCGCGCACATTCGGCCTGGGGACTGGTTTATAGTAGCCTGTATTCGTGTTCGAAGGTGTCATCTCCTCATACGTTCACGAAAAGTACGAAGTACGAACGCAGTGCTTTCCATCTTGAGATTCAGTGGGGGGCGCACTCTGGACAGCTATATAGTGTCTTATTATTCTAAATAATTGAATATATTGATCAAATTTACAAATTGAAAATGAAAGATGAAGCATACATTTAATAAGACTAGACTAGGGGTGCCTTGCATTACAATATGCAGATTTAAATATACCACCGTCAATTTGATGTGTGTGTGTATAATAAAATCATTTAGTCACTTCAATTATAACTTGAACGTGTTTGCTTACTAAATTGTGAGCAAAACGAAAGTTGCAGCAAAGATCAGCAACAGGAGTCAAAATTCATTAATCACGAGAGTGAAGAGCTGACTGAAAAAAATGATGACGGAATATTTTGTGTAAAAGTGCCTATTTAAGCGAATCTGTCATTTACTCTTTTGTTGTTGTGTTTTCCCTGAAAACCGGAAGCAATCGCCCCCGATATGGCGCTAATTTTAAAGTGACACTAAAAAGTATGCGGCTGCACTGACATTCATAATGGTGCGCGTCCATGGCGACGAGCAAGCAAAACAGAGCGAACGTTTTTTCATTTCTACTTCCATAGAAATTCATTCGAATTTCATTAATCACGAGTCGAGAGTGAGCGTCTCTCTCTGCTGTGTTATGCTGCATCACACGGGCATTCATAACGCTGCGCGTCCACGACGATGAGCGAGCAGAACAGAGTGAACGTTTTTTAGTTCATTCCTACTTCCATATAGGAATTCCCTCGAGCGCTCTGCACGCGCCACCATTATCAATGTCCGTGTGGACGTCCGCGATCGAACAGTGGAAACATTGGCTACTCCGTCATTTTATTCAAGAAGATCATTCAAACTGCAAAGTGTTTACTTATTTTTGGATACTCGCAATCAAACACAACATTGTGATTTTGTAAAATACATTCAAGAAATCCGCCCCCGAAATGGGGCTTCTTTTAAAATGAAACGAAAATGCTTACAGCTGCACGTCTTGTGGAGACGTCCGTTACTTTCGCTTTCAAGTTAGCGATTTTAAAGCCCCCAGCGGAGTCACGGTGGGAAAATATTCCCATAGTAGCATCAATTGGCCTACCTGATTTTGAACACAAGAGGGCAGTAAAGCACTATGAATGATTTGTATTTTTTTATTTTTTTGGCTAAACAACCATTCTGGCTGTTTTTAAACTTAAACATAAATCTTAAATTGAAAAAAAGGAATACAATGGGTTTAGTTCTAATATTAGTATAATTTTATAGAAAAATAAATGGTGTATAATTACATTTTAGAAAGATATGAGACATTTCCTGATTCTTTTTTTGACATAATCCCTCGCCATAGAAAAAACGTTTGAGATATTCAATATCCGTTCACAATTTAGCATCTTTAATGTATTTTCA
Source organism: Tiaroga cobitis (assembly GCA_030578255.1). Taxonomy (NCBI): domain Eukaryota; kingdom Metazoa; phylum Chordata; class Actinopteri; order Cypriniformes; family Leuciscidae; genus Tiaroga; species Tiaroga cobitis. The sequence continues at coordinate 14,182,488 of CM060604.1, read as the reverse complement.
TCAAGTTGAAAAAGTTTTGTAACTGTAGATGAAACTAACCCCCCCCCCCACACACACACACACACACTTTTGTCACAAAAGGTGGCGCTACTGAGCCCCTGCACTACGCCCGTTTCTGAAACTTTGCACATGTCTACTGGCTAATAAATGTGATCTGTCTGTCAAGTTTCATGCAATTTTAAGCAATTTCAGGCATGCTAAGAGTCTCAAAAGCATCCAAAAAGAATATTAAAGTTTGATGCGTTGCCATGGCAACAGTATCTAAGATATCAATAATCCTTTCACAGGTCTACATCTGGCGTGTGTCTACATTATACACATCAAGTTTGAAGCAAATCGGGTAAAAATAAGAGGGTGATTTCAAAGTATTTTGAAAGTGACACACTTCCTGCTGCCAGTTGGTGGCGCTATAACTTTGACTCACAATAGTCACATCCATGTGATCGGCCTCTTACAGCGAACACACTGTTGAAGTTTCATCAAGATCAGTTAATGTATGCAGAAGTTATAACACACTTCCTGTTTCCATTATTCGCCATAAATTCGTTTCCTCGTCACGGCCAAACCGTTCGAGATATCAAAAATCCCCTGGCAATTTTTCATCCTCAATGTCTTGACATCATGCTGACCGAGTTTCGTTGCGATTGGTTGAATTCTCTAGGAGGAGTATATCGAATTCCAGGGGCATACGCTTTCAAACAAACCATAATAGCCGACTTCCTGTTGGGCTGGGGTAAAAAGTAAAAGTACAAAGGATATATGAATCGATGAGATCTATATGTGTACCGAGTTTCATATTATTACATTCAAGCGTGTTTGATTTATGGACCAAGTTTTCGGACCCCGTTCCAGGGGGCACTGTCGAGCCCCCCTGCCACGCCCGGGTACCAGCTTCAGCCCGGCCCTGATGGCCACGGGTTCTGACCCGTGTGCAAAGTTTCAAGAGTTTTTGAGCACGTTAAGGGCCCCCAAAGTGCGCTGAGAGTCTCAAAAGTATCCAAAAAGAATATTAAAGTTTGATGCGTTGTCACGGCAACAGCATCTAAGATATCAACAATCCTTTCACAAGTCTAAATCTGGCGTGTGTCTACATTATACACATCAAGTTTGAAGCAAATCGGGTAAAGCCTGTTTGATTTATGGACCAAGTTTTCGGACCCCATTCCAGGGGGCGCTGTCGAGCCCCCCTGCCACGCCCGGGTACCAGCTTCAGCCCGGCCCTGATGGCCGCGGTTTCTGACCCGTGTGCAAAGTTTCAAGAGTTTTTGAGCACGTTAAGGGCCCCAAAAGTGCGCTAAGAATCTCAAAAGTATCCAAAAAGAATATTAAAGTTTGATGCGTTGTCACGGCAACAGCATCTAAGATATCAACAATCCTTTCACAGGTCTACATCTGGCTTGTGTCTACATTATACACATCAAGTTTTAAGCAAATAGGGTAAAGCGTGTTGGATATATGGACCAAATTGTCTGACCCGTTCAAGGGGGCGCTGTCGAGCCCCCCTGCCACGCCCGGGTACCAGCTTCAGCCTGGCCCTGATGGCCGCGGGTTTTGTCCCGTGTGCAAAGTTTCAAGAGTTTTCGAGCACGTTAAGAACCCCAAAAGTGCCCGAAAGCATAAAAAAGCATGAAAAAGCTTAAAAAAAGGAATATTAATGTTTGATGCATTGCCATGGCAACAGTATCTAAGATATCAATAATCCTTTCACAGGTCTACATCTGGCGTGTGTCTACATTATGCACATGAAGTTTGAAGCAAATCGGGTAAAAATAAGAGGGTGATTTAAAAGCATTTTGAAAGTGACACACTTCCTGCTTCCAGTTGGTGGCGCTATAACTTTGACTCACAATAGTCACATCCATGTGATCGGGCTCTTACAACGAACACACTGCTGAAGTTTCATCAAGATTAGTTAATGTATGCAGTAGTTATAACACACTTCCTGTTTCACGTTTCTCGCCATAATTTCGTTTACTCGCCACGGCCAAACCGTTCGAGATATCAAAAATCCCCTGGCAATTTTTCATCCTCAGTGTCTTGACTTCATGCTGACCGAGTTTCGTGCCGTGTGTTTGAATTCTCTAGGAGGAGTATTTCACATTCCATTGCATGTGTTTTCCAAACAACCCTTAATAGCCGACTTCCTGTTGGGCTGGGGTAAAAAGTAAGAGCATGAAGTATATATGAACCGATGAGATCTATATGTGTACTGAGTTTCATATTATTACATGCAAGCGTGTTTGATTTATGGACCAAGTGTTCAAACCCCGTTCCAGGGGGCGCTGTCGAGCCCCCCTGCCACGCCCGGGTACCAGCTTCAGCCCGGCCCTGATGGCCGCGGGTTCTGAGATGTGTGCAAAGTTTCAAGAGTTTTCGAGCACGTTAAGGCCCCCAAAAGTGCCCAAAAGGTAGTAAAATAATAATAATAATAATAAATATAGCTGCGAGCAGCGATTACGGGCCCAAGCCGGTGGCACCGCAACCCCGGTGCCTTTAGTTACCTAAAGGCACCGGAGTGGCGGTGCCGCCGGCTTTGGCCCTTCATCGCTGCTCGCAGCTATATTCATATATATATATATATATATATATATATATATATATATATATATAAACAAGCCGGTGGCACCGCCACCCCGGTGCCTTTATATATATATATATATATATGTCTACATTGTTCAATCACGCCTCACACACACACACACACTTTTGCAGAGCCCACACCAATGCAAGCTCTATAGCACACATCTTCTCAAAGGTCAAAGCGGAGTTACGATATTGCCCGTCATGCACAGTAACCGTAAAGGCACCGGGGTGGCGGTGCCACCGGCTTGTTTATATATATATATATATATATCGTATTATTCTAACTTGTAAAAAACTATTAACTTTTGTTAATATTCAACCATTTCACAACTAACTTTTTTCCATAGATCAAACACAACATAATTATATGGTGGACTGAAACAAAAATTATTAATTAAATAAAATTATTGTTTTCCTCTGAAATAGCAAAAGCATCACACACTAGCTGTACCTGCTCTAAATAAAAAAGAGTAATTCAATAAAAATACAAAATCGAACTAAATAAAATAAATTATTACAAAAACAAAATCAAACCAAAGAAAATATATCTTCGAAAAAAAAAGCGAGTGTCATGAGGAAAGGCGCCTCAGGAATCGTCAGGATTAACTCCATGTGTAAGGAATTTTGATTGATTTTATTTGTCACTTGAAAATTATTGTTAAATGTGTGCCTGCATAACTTTAATAAGATTTATTTTCTTTGATTTGATTTTGTTTTATATAATTTATTTATTTCGATTTTGTATTTTTATTTAAATACTATTATTTATTTAGAGCAGGTACAGCTAAGTGTGCGATGCTTTTGCTATTTCAGAGGGAAAAAAACACATTTTATTTCAAAAAGGCTTTTCAATTAAATAAAATGTTCAAGCTTTGTTTTCGTTTTATTATTTTGTTTGTTTTAAGCTTTGTTTAATTTATATTGTTAATCATCTGACACAAAACAAATGCATAAAGTATCATTTTAACTTTTAAAAAACTATTAACATTTGTTAATAGTACATTGCCTGTCTTTTGTTAATAGGACAAAACATAGTTATTATATTTTATAATATTTTATAAATATATAAAATAAACATTTGTAATGAAATCGTTCAAAAAAATGATATTAGCATTGTTTTAAACTTTGAAACAGAAGTAGCGCAATGCCTGGCCACTCCCGCGCCGCCTCCTTTTCACAATCCGAGGGAACCATCTCCGGAATATTAACCTCACTCCTAGAAGTCCAATTCTCATTATTCATGCCTCTTACCTGGGATTGATTGCACACACACACACACACACACACACACACACACACGCACGCACGCACTCACACGCACACACACACACACACACACACACACACACACACACACACGTGTCAAGTCACTTACATTTTAGATGCAATATTGACTGTTCTTCTGTTTCAGCAGCGAAAATAGTTAAACAAAGATCACAGCAGAACCATTGCATCTCACAGCAACGTGTTTTCTCATTACTGAATGATTCAGCATTTTGAACAAATTGGTTGACTCAAAGATTCAATGACCAATCCATAAACATCTGTCTCATTCATGAATGACTCAGTCGTTCAAACGAATCGTTTGAACGAATGAATCAATGACCCGCTCATTAAGACGGTCGCCTGGCGACACCTAGTGACGGTTTAGTGTTATTTGATTATACACTCAAAATATTCCACAACAAATCCTTTAAATTTAATGATATTCAGAACAGAACACAAATAAAAAAATAACTATAATAAAGCCAAAACGAAATAATTTAAAACAAAAGTAAAAGTAAGTGGTGTTAGGCTCACGTAAATCTCTCTTTAGAATCTAAATGTTGCAACATTTGCGATGTATTTGGATGCTAAACTATTCTTTATTACAGGCTTTGTACTTCACTCACGTTCCAATATCGACGGAAAAAATCATCCTCTTCACTTGTGCAAAAATGTGCTTGGAAAAATCACAGTGGAGCGGTGCTTACTGTGAATGATACAAATTGTACTACTGACTATTTCAACATAGCAGTGTAATTTGTATATGTTAGGTTGAATGTTTTATTATTGTGTGTGTGTGTTTGTGTGTGTGTGTGTGTGTGTGTGTGTGTGTGTGTGTGTGTGTGTGTGTCAGTGTGTGTGTGGGGGTCTGGGTGGCTCAGCGCGATTGAACAGTGAAACATACTCCGTCATTTTCTTCATACAGGACATCATTCAAACGTCAAAGTGTTTACTTATATTTGTGTACACTCGCAATTAAACACAACATTGTGTTTTTGTTAAATAAATTAAAGTAATACGTCCCCCGAAATGGCGCTAATTTTAAAATGAAACTAAAATGCTCACGGCTGCACGGGCATTCATAACTCTGCGCGCCCACGGTGAGGGACGAGCAGAACAGAGCGAACGTTGTTTAGTTCATTCCTACTTCCATAGGAATTAATTGAAAAAGCTCACTCTACTCTGCACCATTATTAATGAATTGTGCAGACGTCCTTATTTTACTTTCGCTTTTTACCTGATTTTGAACACAAGAGGGCAGTATAACACTATGTATGATTTGGAAAAAAATTTTTTTTGACTAAACAACCATTCTGGCTGTTTTTAAACTTAAACATTATTCTCTAATTGCTCTCACCATGCCCGTTTCTGAAACTCTGCACATGTCTACTGTCTAATAAATGTGATGTGTCTGTCGGGTTTCATGCAATTTCAAGTATGTTAAGAGTCTCAAAAGCATCAACAAAGAATAATAAAGTTTGATGCGTTGCCACGGCAACAGTATCTAAGATATCAATAATCCTTTCTCAGGTCTACATCTGCCGTGTGTCTACATTATACACATAAAGTTTGAAGCAAATTGGGTAAAAATAAGAGGGTGATTTCAAAGCCTTTAGGAAGTGACACACTTCCTGCTGCCAGTTGGTGGCGCTATAACTTTGACTCACAATAGTCACATCCATGTGATCGGACTCTTACAGCGAACACACTGCTGAAGTTTCATCAAGATCAGTTAATGTATGCAGAAGTTATAACACACTTCCTGTTTCCTTTATTCGCCATAAATTCGTTTCCTCGCCACAGCCAAACCGTTCGAGATATCAAAAATCCCCTGGCAACTTTTCATCCTCAATGTCTTGACTTCATGCTGACCGAGTTTCGTGGCGATTGGTTGAATTCTCTAGGAGGAGTATATCGAATTCCAGGGGCATACGCTTCCAAACAAACCATAATAGCCGACTTCCTGTTGGGCTGGGGTAAAAAGTAAAAGTACAAAGGATATATGAATCGATGAGATCTATATGTGTACCGAGTTTCATATTATTACATTCAAGCGTGTTTGATTTATGGACCAAGTTTTCGGACCCCGTTCCAGGGGGCACTGTCGAGCCCCCCTGCCACGCCCGGGTACCAGCTTCAGCCCGGCCCTGATGGCCACGGGTTCTGACCCGTGTGCAAAGTTTCAAGAGTTTTTGAGCACGTTAAGGGCCCCCAAAGTGCGCTGAGAGTCTCAAAAGTATCCAAAAAGAATATTAAAGTTTGATGCGTTGTCACGGCAACAGCATCTAAGATATCAACAATCCTTTCACAGGTCTAAATCTGGCGTGTGTCTACATTATACACATCAAGTTTGAAGCAAATCGGGTAAAGCCTGTTTGATTTATGGACCAAGTTTTCGGACCCCATTCCAGGGGGCGCTGTCGAGCCCCCCTGCCACGCCCGGGTACCAGCTTCAGCCCGGCCCTGATGGCCGCGGTTTCTGACCCGTGTGCAAAGTTTCAAGAGTTTTTGAGCACGTTAAGGGCCCCAAAAGTGCGCTAAGAATCTCAAAAGTATCCAAAAAGAATATTAAAGTTTGATGCGTTGTCACGGCAACAGCATCTAAGATATCAACAATCCTTTCACAGGTCTACATCTGGCTTGTGTCTACATTATACACATCAAGTTTGAAGCAAATAGGGTAAAGCGTGTTGGATATATGGACCAAATTGTCTGACCCGTTCAAGGGGGCGCTGTCGAGCCCCCCTGCCACGCCCGGGTACCAGCTTCAGCCTGGCCCTGATGGCCGCGGGTTTTGTCCCGTGTGCAAAGTTTCAAGAGTTTTCGAGCACGTTAAGAACCCCAAAAGTGCCCGAAAGCATAAAAAAGCATGAAAAAGCTTAAAAAAAGGAATATTAATGTTTGATGCATTGCCATGGCAACAGTATCTAAGATATCAATAATCCTTTCACAGGTCTACATCTGGCGTGTGTCTACATTATGCACATGAAGTTTGAAGCAAATCGGGTAAAAATAAGAGGGTGATTTAAAAGCATTTTGAAAGTGACACACTTCCTGCTTCCAGTTGGTGGCGCTATAACTTTGACTCACAATAGTCACATCCATGTGATCGGGCTCTTACAACGAACACACTGCTGAAGTTTCATCAAGATTAGTTAATGTATGCAGTAGTTATAACACACTTCCTGTTTCACGTTTCTCGCCATAATTTCGTTTACTCGCCACGGCCAAACCGTTCGAGATATCAAAAATCCCCTGGCAATTTTTCATCCTCAGTGTCTTGACTTCATGCTGACCGAGTTTCGTGCCGTGTGTTTGAATTCTCTAGGAGGAGTTTTTCACATTCCATTGCATGTGTTTTCCAAACAACCCTTAATAGCCGACTTCCTGTTGGGCTGGGGTAAAAAGTAAGAGCATGAAGTATATATGAACCGATGAGATCTATATGTGTACTGAGTTTCATATTATTACATGCAAGCGTGTTTGATTTATGGACCAAGTGTTCAAACCCCGTTCCAGGGGGCGCTGTCGAGCCCCCCTGCCACGCCCGGGTACCAGCTTCAGCCCGGCCCTGATGGCCGCGGGTTCTGAGATGTGTGCAAAGTTTCAAGAGTTTTCGAGCACGTTAAGGCCCCCAAAAGTGCCCAAAAGGTAGTAAAATAATAATAATAATAATAATAATAAATAATAATCCTAAGGAAAACAATAGGGCCTTCGCCTTTTCAAGGCTTGGGCCCTAATAATAAATAATAATCCTTAGGAAAACAATAGGGCCTTCGCCTTTTCAAGGCTTGGGCCCTAATAATCCTTAGGAAAACAATAGGGCCTTCGCCTTTTCAAGGCTTGGGCCCTAATAATAAATAATAATCCTAAGGAAAACAATAGGGCCTTCGCCTTTTCAAGGCTTGGGCCCTAATAATCCTAAGGAAAACAATAGGGCCTTCGCCTTTTCAAGGCTTGGGCCCTAACTAGTACTGAGATACAGCCTTGGTCCGAAGCTAAAAGTAAATCATTTGTGATTCTAACAAGCGCAGTTTCAGTGCTATGATGTGGCCTGAATCCAGACTGAAACTTTTCATAGATGTCGTTTTCTTGCAAGAAAGAGCCGAGTTGACTGGACATAACTTTTTCTAATATTTTTGACATAAATGGAAGATTCGAAATGGGTCTGTAATTTGCTAGGTTATTTGGATCTAAATGTGGTTTCTTAATAAGAGGTTTTATAACAGCCAGCTTGAACGTTCTTGGAACATGACCTAAAGATAAAGATGAGTTAATAATATTGAGAAGAGGCTCTTCCACTATAGGTAACACTTCTTTCAGTAGTTCAGTTGGTATAGGATCTAATAAACACGTTGTTGTTTTAGATGACGTGATAAGTTTATTTAACTCTTTTTGTTCTATGGTTGTAAAGCATTGTAATTGTTCTTGCGGGGTGATAATTGCGGCTGAATTATAAGGCGCGAGTAAAGATTGAACGTTTACGATTTTGATTCTGATGCTTTCAATTTTCTCGGTGAAGAAGTTCATGAAATCATTACTACTAAACTGTAACGAGGTATTTTGTTCAGACGACGTCTGTTTATTTGTTAGTCTAGCCACGGTATTAAATAAAAACCTTGGATTATTTCGGTTGTTTTCTATTAATTTGCTGAGGTGCTCAGCCCTGGCCGTTTTAAGGGCCTTTTTATAACGTGACATACTGTCTTTCCACGCGATTCTAAAGACCTCTAAATTAGTTTTTTTCCATTTACGCTCTAAATTACGGGTTTCTCTCTTTAAAACATACGTAGTATTATTGTACCATGGGGCTATACTTTTTTCTTTGACCTTTTTAAATTTAATGGGTGCAACAATATCCAATGTTCTAGAGAGAATGGTGCTCATAGTGCTAGTTAGTTCATCTAGTTCATCTGTTTGTTTGGGTTCAGGCAGCAGCTGCGACAGATCAGATAAGCTATTTGAGAAATGATCTATGGTGGATGGAAGAATTGTTCTACCTGGTCGATAACGTGGCCCAGCATGACATATTACAGCAGTACTTAATATGCAAGTTACCATGTAATGGTCAGTGACATCATCACTTTGTGGAATGATATCTATATCGGTTGGATCGGTTCCATATGATATAATTAAATCGAGTGTATGATTAAGACAATGAGTTGGTCCGGTGACGTTTTGCTTGACCCCGAAGGAGTTTAATAAATCTGTAAACGCAGCCCCTAACGCATCATTTAAATTATCTACGTGTATGTTAAAATCTCCAACAATTAATGCTTTATCGACGTTGACCAAAAGATCTGATAGAAAGTCAGCAAACTCTTTTAGGAAATCGGCGTAAGGCCCTGGAGGTCTATATACGGTAGCCAATGCTAGAGATAATAGGGATTTTTTTCTTACATCTAAGAGCGTAACATTTAGCACAAGTACTTCAAACGAATTAAACCTATGACGAGTTTTCTGAGTAACATTAAGGATATCTCTGTAGATTGTTGCAACACCGCAGCCACGACCGATCAGACGGGGCTCATGCTTATAACAGTATCCTGGCGGAGTAGACTCATTTAGACCGAAATAATCATTTGGTTTAAGCCAGGTTTCAGTAAGGCACAGAACATCAAAATTATTATCTGTGACCATTTCATTTACAATAACCGCCTTCGGTGTGAGCGATCTAATGTTTAGAAGACCTAGCTTTAGAAATTATTTTTGTTCACTAATAGCGAGATTATTTGTTTTAATAACAATTAGATTTTTTCTAGATCCCGCAGTAGATTTATTATTTGATCTTAGTAAACGAGGAATAGACACAGTTTCTATGCAATGTTCTACACTAGTATTAATATCAATTAAATTGGTGCAGTAGAGACTGTGATTTGGATTTTTGGATACTAGTCAAACGGTATTTAACATCTTGGAGATGTTATCCGACAGAAGATCTGCCCCGATTCTACTTGGGTGTAAGCCATCAGCGCGGAAGAGCCTTGGTCGCTCCCAAAACAGATTCCAATTATTTACAAAGAGCAGTTTCTGCTCATTGCACCATGACAATAACCATTCATTTAGCGCGAATAATCTACTGAACTTTTCATGCCCTCGTCGGTACGTAGGAAGCGGTCCAGACACAATAATCGATGTTTCAGGCGATGTACTGCGTACCGTATCGACCTCCGTCTGTCGCAGCCTAGTGTCGTTAGCTCCCGCGTGCAGCACCACAGCTCCGACGTGCTCGTCACCGTTCAAGATCTCAGTTACCCGCGCAGTGATATCGAGAACACGAGCAACAGGAAAGCAGTGACTGTGCACCTTACTTTTACCTAACGTAGCGTGGACGTGTCGGACGGTGGAATCGCTGATGATCACAGCATCGCGTTCCATTTCACGAAGAGGGGAGAAGCGGTTCTGAGTGGAGATCTCGAACACCGGGACATCTCGAACATCGCGGAACCACCCAGGCTTCGTGGTGGTGTGTTGGAGCCGGAGTGAATGAAACCAAGGCTGATCGTGACCTGGACGCTCGGGACCAATGCTGAGAAACGCACGGAGTAGACGAGGTCGGCGTCAGCGGGTTACTAACGTTAATCACTGATCCGTGTGCATCAGCGCGTGATGTTTCAAGAGCTAAACGCCGGTCTCTCAGCTCAGCTTGTCTCTCTAGAAGGTCACGGATCTGCTTTTCTACAACTTCTAATTCAGACTGCACCGCGAGCAAATCAGATTTGTTCTCATCTGCACCAAAAGGTAGATAACATACACCTGATATATTCACCATTTTAACAAAACAGAATAAACAGAATAAAACAGAATAAAAGAAAGAAATACGGAGAAACGGAAAGAAATACGACCTAATACGAGGCTTAGACAGCCACGACGCAAACAAACAAACTCACAGCAGGCAACGAGGCTGACAAAAGCAGTCGATCGCAGGGCGAGCAGCAGTGAAGTGATGTCTCACTCTACGACCAGCAAACAATGTTCCAACCGTATTTGCGGTTCCAGCCGTATAATGGCTTGAGACGCGCCCAACCAACAGTCCGAGTTGTAATTATGAGTTAAATGATGGTTCAGAACAGAATAAAAGAGAGAAATACGGAAAAACAGAAGGAAATACGAAGCTAATACGAGGCTTAGACAGCCACGACGCAAACAAACTCGCAGCTCACACAGCAGGCAGCGAGGCGGACAAAAGCAATCGAGCAGGTGAGGAACCATTCCTTTCCATTCTTAAAACCGTTGGCCTTTTTGGTCTGAGAGCATCACACCACTCAAAATGATGGGATTCACTTTATTTTGATGGTCCTTTTAACACATTCTGTTGACTATAAGTAAGATGCACCTACATGTCTACTAACTCTCATTACAGCGTTAGTAGAGCATTAAGAGACTGGTAGGGTTAGAATAAGCTGACATGTACTTGCAAAGTTACTTATAGTCCGTGTAAGAGTAAAGTCCACAATAAAGAGTTAGCAGATATTAAGCAGACAGCCTACTAATACTCTAATGAGAGTTAGTTGACTTTTAGATGCAGTTACCTTATAGTCTACAGAATGTTCAAAAGGAACCATCAAAATAAAGTGTTAAATTATGTTTTTTCCCCCCTATTGGGTATGGTTATAATGGTGATAAAAAAACAAATAGGAACAAATAATCTCAGCCAAGGTGTAGGTTTGACCAGCCAAGTAAATAATAAATAAGCAATAACAAATTAAGACTAACTGGGTGTTGGTGTTGTCAAATCGACATAAATGATCCTGTCAATTGACTGCATGTGTAGTATAAAATTCTTGAGCAGTCTGTAGATGTAAAATGAAACAAACATGCTGGCAGCTGTCAACTGCTGAGGCAAGGAAACAAAATTAAACATGTAAAAGAAACTTAATTGGGTTACTATTAGTCTGCCTGACAGACTCAGGCACACAACAGGAAATTATTTGGGATCAGAGCCACATATTCATTCATATTAACAAACATACACCTACACACAAAGAAACACACACAATTATGGTGTGCTAAATATCAAAAGCAAATGTTTTGTTTACCAGTGTCTGAATGCATCCGCACACAATTGCATTCAGTGAATAAAACAGCCATGGGGAGAGGAATCAATACAATGTTTTTGGGGCAAAAAAGGGCTTCTGTTGAAGTCTGAGCTTGTAACCTAAAGGTCAGATGAAGAGTTGCTGAGCTCCTCTTTCACCGTTGAGCCCACGTAACCCCAGGCTGCTCCGGGGGTGACTGTCCTTGCTTGAAAAAATACTTTGGATAGAAAGCACCACCTAAATGTCAAATAACCATATTGAGCACAGATCCACAGAGCATAAAATCATCAGCAGGATGCCAGTTTGTGTACATCTATCAAACAAAACAGACCTATCTCATCTGTAAATCTTTCATCTGTTTTTATAAAATGGTTAGTAGGGATGGGACGGTATGAAAATTTCATATCACGATTATAGTGTCCAAAATTATCGTGATTATCAATATTATCACGGTTTTGTTAAAATGAGATGAAAGTGTTCAAAAAGAAGTATATTTGAAAATCAACAAACAACAAATAAATAAGCAGCTCTATGCAGTTTTTTAAGCAAGATTCTATTCTGTGGCATTTCCTTCTTTATAATTCCCGTCGTCAATAGCAACGCATTATTACACAGCGCACATCCATGTATTACAACGGATGCGCGTTCTTGTTTCATTCAAATACAACTTGCCGTCTTGCGTCTCCCGTTTTTGATTGTATTAAATGAAATCAGAGTTGATTTATTGTTTACAGAGTTTGATAATATTGTTGTGATTGTCTGGACGATTGTTTTGTACGCTGTACAAAAGGGATTTATAAACAGGTAACGTTAAGATTTAACACATTAATCTCAATGTCCCCGTAATTATGTGGTAAAAAAAAAAAAAAAAAACGTAATAAGTAATAAGTGTACAATGAATCTGTACTTTACTATCCCTTAAAATGTCACTCTTAATAATAGTCTTGTTTGAAGTTGTTCGTTCGCCTTTGGCTCAAAGCCACTTGCTGCAAACTTTTCTTCGCGGAAGCTTCACGTCTTTTTCAAGTGAGTGAGATAAAATATTTCAACTCAAAACACCATTTTGTGCCCAATTATTTCCCAGACGTAGTTTTGGTATTGAGGTCAAAGTTAACTTGCCTTGCGTTCGCTATACAACACTGGGTGCTGGTCACACAAGACGACTCGGCAGATTTGAAGTGTTTTGCAGCGACTTTCAGGGTGACCATCCTCGATCAAGTTTCCCTCAGGACTTTTGTAAAAGCCAAAATATGACCACCCCTCAGATTTGGTCCTCTTAAAAGGCTGAAAAATCACCCGATCACGGTCACTGCCTTCCGCCATTTCTTATCGAATAATAAAAAAAACATTGCGCGCTGCGCCTGCATCAGACTGTTGGCTGGACAGGATTTTATAGTGAGTTATTAAAATCGCGATAATCAAACACGGTTATAATGATAATTAAATTTTAAACGATAATACTAACCGTCAGTACATTTTATCGTGGTTTATCGTGAAACCGGTAATCGTCCCATCCCTAATGGTTAGCACATTATAAAAATGACCTGACAGAAATGACATTTTATTTCAACATTTGAGCATTACAATGTTAATTCATTAAAGGCAGGGGCACCGCTAAGGGGGGAAAAATTAGGACGATTCTAAGGGCCTACAAACTTTTAGGGGCCCCAGAGATCGATTTTATTAATTGAACGGGTGCAGTAGGGGCCTTACCTCATATTTTTTCATGGGGCCCAAAATCCCTGGCCGCACCCCTGATTAAAGGGTACCGTTAGTTCACCCAAAAATGAAAATTAAGTCATTAATTACTCACCCCCATGCTGTAGGCTACCAACCCCGTAAGGCCTTCGTTCGTCTTCGGAACACAAATGAAGATATTTATGATTAAATCTGAGAGGTTGATCACTCATCCATAGGCTCCCTAAGGGAATGAAACCTGACGGCCCAGAGAGTCAATAAAGAAAATGTTTAAATATTCCATGTCGCAACAGTGGCTCAACTATAAGTTTATCAAGCGACGAGAATACTTTTTGTGCGAAAAAACAAACAAAAATAACGACTTTATTCGACTATTCCTTTTCTTCCTTGCAGGGGCGGCCTTACCTATGTTTCATCCGTTTCAATTGAAACAGGCCCCGCCCTCCAAGGGGGCCCCCACAGACTCTCTATTTTCTCCGTAGGATATTGATTTTCAGCCATAATGTCTAAACCATTCAAGATAGATTGACTACAAGGTTGTGAAACGAAAGTTTCTGCTCCTATAAAAGCCACAAGGTATGAAATCAACCTTGTTATTTGCGATCTTGTGGAGAAATACTACACTACCCACAATTCTAAGCAAAACACTGATGTCTCTGATTGGTCGAATTCGCGGTTACCATGGCGACGTTTACCACCCCTGCGAACGGCTTGGATCTGAAGTATAACATCGGTAGTTTTTATAGCTTTGACTTTTTTGCCGTTAGGGTAAAATCTTATTTTGAGCAGGAAAATAATTTTAAGAGGAAATGAAACGTACAAATGCCAGTGGTGCTGAAAAACGAAAGATATCGGACAACAAAAGAAAAGCTTCAGTCTACCAAAAGTGAAGTTAACGTTACCCTGCATGAAAGGGCGAGGCTTATTCCAACGTGAAACGCTGTATAATTGTATATAGTTTTACTCAAATAAGGATGGATTATTTCTATGTTGAGCTGCCTGTTCATGAAGCTGAAAGTCCACGTAATAAAATAATATTGATACAAACCAACAGGAATCCTTGCTTTTTATGCTCTATTATGTGTATGTTTTATGTGGGTAGGGCCCCATATTAGTTATTGAAACGGGCCCCCAGATGCTTAAGGCTGCTACTGCTTCCTTGTAGGCCTGAAACGAGACTTCAAGAGATTTCCACGACGCACGCGCGAGAACTTAACTGAAGAAGTTGAAGGAGATCGCAATTCTCGCGCATGCGTCGTGGAAATCTCTTGAAGTCTCGTTTCAGGCCTACAAGGAAGAAAAGGAATAGTCGAATAAAGTCGTTATTTTTGTTTGTTTTTTCGCACAAAAAGTATTCTCGTCGCTTGATAAACTTATAGTTGAGCCACTGTTGCGACATGGAATATTTAAACATTTTCTTCATTGACTTTCTGGGCCGTCAAGTTTCATTTTCTTAGGCAGCCTATGGAGGAGTGATCAACCTCTCACATGGGGGTGAGTAATTAATGACTTAATTTTCATTTTTGGGTGAACTACCTTTAAGTGTCACCATCATTTTTATCATTAACAGTCTACCTAATGCTAAATGTGTGTTTGGAATTTTTCAGGAAGGAAAATAATCAATTGAAGGGCTACGATAACTGTTGAAGTTTTAATCCAATTCTATGAGAACAGAGAAGTCCACACCACAGCTATAACAATAATGAAATCACTTTCAGAATTATTGTTATTATTATTATCACAGCTGATAGCTGACAATAAGAATTCGATTTTACAGAGCTTGAGCATTTAAAGTGATAGATGATAAAATAGACAGAACGTCATTGTCCGTTGTGGACGCAATATTTGTAAGCAATAAAGTATGAGAAGTCGTGCTGTTTTGTGAATACATGGCTGAAGGCTGCTGTTAGGCACAACTTCATTAAATAAATAATAAACAGTTAATTTTGCTGAAATACATAACACATAGAATAGTTTTGACAGTGTAGGCTATTGATTGTTTATGTTGCTAAGTTTGTTACACAGTGATACACGGATCTGTTCGGTGAAATGGTTATAGCTGTGCTTTATCGTAAATAAAAGGTGGCTATTGACCAATCAGCATCAAGGAACTTTCCAATTTATAATTAACTATCATTATTAATCAAATCATTTTTCCTGAAACACCAATACATTCAGTACCGCCATTACTCACTTTGTGTTGACATGCAATTTATAGCTATGCTGTGGCTTTGTTTCAAACTATTTCACTGGTGGACCAAAAACAGACCATTGTCTTTATAAGCTGCTATTAGTATAAGCTGCTCAATATGAATTTCTTTTTTTATGTAACTGTTCTGTAAAAGCAACCTCACACTTGCAGTAATGCTGTATGCTGATTAATTTACTGTTCAAAAGAACAACAAACCGAACCAATAGTAAAAAAAAAAAACCTTTAAAACTAATAGTTACAATAAATAAAACAATGAAAAAAAAATACAATAAAAGAAAAAAAATAGAGTGGACTAATACATGAAGATGTGTGAGAGATTTTTGTTTCTTTTGACATTTACACATATGTTGGGTGGAATTCGGATTCAAGAGAGCACCAATCCGTCTGCTGTGTGGTGTCCCTCTAAAACACACACACACACCGTAATCCCTTACACGCACGAGCACACTCCTTTTTCGCTTCTCATTTGTATCATCAGCTTAATGACTGGATTGGGCAGTTTGCCTGAATCACTCTCAAGCTCAGGCCAGAGTGCCGGTGGCTTTATTAACTTGGTCTGTTTCCAGGCTTCCCATTACCAAGTCCGCCTGTAATTCCCATCCCATTCTGCCTTTCCGCTCTGCATCATTTCACCCGACATCACCCTATCCACATCGCATGGCCTATTCTCACACCCCTCCATTCCAAAAATTTAATTTACCCTGCAGAGAGAGAGATAGAGAAAGAGAGAGTGTGTGTGTGTGTGTGTGTGTGTGTGAGAGAGAGAGAGAGAGAGAGAGAGACATAACTGAATTGTGCAGTATATATCTGTATGGTGCAGTGAAACATGCTTGGAAAAGCTCTTCCTTTTCTCTCCAGCATGCAGTTAGAGTCTCACTTTGTCTGTGTTTCTACTGAGAAAATTCAATTAAACTATAAGAGTACAGTGAACACACACTCAGCCCCAGACAGTTTGAAAGTTATACACTTCTAATGCTTCTTTCTCTAAGTAGACACAATAAAAGTGATCTTTTCCTACTTCTCTAGGAAAAGACTTTGCTTCTGATTTTATTGGGTTTCCTCGGGCTAACAGTGAGGGAGCATATACTAACAAAACTATTTTATAAGCAGACATGACACTTAATGATAGCAATGACAGTAGTACCAAATTATTTAATTGGTCAAATGGTGCATTTCATATTAGAGTTATAAAGGTGATTTTATTACTGAAAGATAAACAAGTAATATTAAAAGATAAACAGTGCAGAACACACGCAGAACATCTCAAACTTCACCCACCCAGATATATTTGATAATTAAATGCATAACTGAAAAAAAATAAAATAAATAAATGAATAAAATAAATAAATAAAAACCAGAAGAAAGTTCTGACTTTAGTTTAGGGTCCAATTCTCAATATCAACTAGTTGCTGATTAGCATATTGCATATTGCTATAGGATATTGACTGTTTAGTACTTATAAAGCATTTATTAATGCCTTATTCTGCATACCATATTATACATCCCTTAATCCACCCAATACCTGAACTAAACAACTACAAACTATTAATAAGCAGTTATTAGAAGTTTATTGAGACAAGAGCCATAGTTAATAGTGATAATTGGACTCTATAATCTAAAGTGTGACCAAAAGGGTGAGTCTTTGAAATAGCATTTTTTGTAACAATGTAAAAGTCTTTCCTTTCACTTTTGATAAATTTAATGCATCCTTGCTGAATGCAAATAAGCATTAACAGCAGCAAAAGTGTTTTACTCTCAGCCATACAATGCCGTATATCTTAGCACTGAAATAATAACAAATTATCTTGAATGTCATATCTAAGTGGTTATCAACTACAAACAGGAGTCTTTTGTAGTCATATTGAGTCATATTTTGTAAAACTCCTCAATTTCCCCTCAAAAGATATGCCAACTTTTCCAAGGCAAGACAGCAAGACATTTCTTTAACCCACTAAGTACAGGAAGGTCTTTGGATATCTTTATATTTTAAAGCAATTACAAGTTTGGTCTATATAACAAACAATCTATTACCTTGTGTAGATTTGAAAATCATGCTTCCCCCCATTATTGTTGAATCACGGAAGCTGCACCAGTTACTTTGCCAAGAGATCTCTTATTTAGTATTTTCATACATGTGTCAGACAGAGAGAAACAGGCATAGAAGAATAAGGCTACAGATGAGGAGGTCTTGATTCCAGATTTCTCTGTTCCCCATTTCTCTATTCCCTCACTCCATCATGCCAGCTGTAAATGGTTTCTTGGGGTTTCTCCTCCCTCACCCCCTCATCTTTATTTCTCCTCCCTCTCACCCCATCATGCCTTTATGTTTCTCTGAGGTGGTACAGTATAGATTGAGCTTATATACACCACTCTGGGACTTACACCTTCCCTGTAAGTTAGAAAAACATGTTGCTTATGTTTAAAATAGAACCTATACCTCATGCTTACACATGGTACAATCCACTTTCCCTCTGTGTATAGTAGTACATTTGCATCAGTTGAAACATTCCTTTCCTTGTAAAGAACATGCCATCATTAGAAGTATCATCATTAGTGGAACATCTTTGCTCAGTGAACACATACTTCTAAGCAAAATACATAACTCTCCCAGCTCTCTGCTCAGCACACATGTACAAACATACTCTGTCTGAATTTTTAGTCTTCACCTTGCGTTTTCTTCCATTAACCTCTCAAATTACAGGGTATATATGCAATAAATGTAATTTGGCTTCCACATGAACAATTTCTCCATTTAAATAACAAATCAAAAACCTCCTTCCAGTATGCTCTCTACACTCCCACACAGTTTAAGTTGTTATGACGACCAGATACACTGCAAGCTGAATTAGACATTCTAAGCAAAGTTTCTTTCCATCTCTGCAACATAATACCATTGAAAAGAATAAACCATGATGTATTCTCACCCTATGCTAGACCACACAGATGAGCGAAAACATTATGACCACCTGCCTATGCTGTTGGTCCTCCGAATGCTGCCGAAACAGCGCCAACCTGCGAGGCATGGACTCTACAAGACCCCTGAAGATGTCCTGTGGTATCTGGCAGCAAGACGTTAGCAGAGATCCTTCAAGTCCTGTAGGTTGCAAGGTGGAGCTGCCGTGGATTGAACTTGTTGGTCCAGCACATCTCACAGATGCCCAATTGGATTGAGATGTGTGGAATTTGGAGGCCAGGGCAACACCTTGAACTCTTCATCATGTTGCAGAGTTTAGCTTCAACCCTAATTAAACACACCTGATCAAGCGCATCAAGTCCTTCAGGCTTATTTGAAAACCACAGGTATGTGTGTTGGTGCAGGGTTGGAACTAAACTCTAGGGCTGTGGCTTTCCAGGAACTGAGTTTTGCACCCCTGCTGTAGGATTTCTTGAGCTGATATAGGGCAATTTGTTAAGCAGAGTAATGTAAGCTTCATTATCATTGCATCATCCATGACTTATAGGAATAACAAGATGCAATTCATATCATTTATGATGCAATACCAGCTTCAGATTGCATAAAAAGCAAGTACTGTCCAAAGTCATAGATTTACTCGTAGATCAAAGATGCATTTTAGTCATTTCTGGTTTAAATTGAGATCCCTTCCCTTTATAACTCACTTATACTCTGGCATTCTCAAGTCAAGGGTCATATATACTGAACCAATAGCATATCTTGAAAACTAGAGCCAATCAACACATTTAAGCCTCATTTTTGTTCTCAGTGACCCAAAATTAGTAAAGTTTCACTACATTTATTTCAGAAGCATTTTGCCTGTAGACCAGAGTAACACCATTGCACTTTCTGCAAGGGTTTATTCCTCCTACACCATTCAGTATTTCATGTCTGTTAAAAAAGGGAGGTTGGTAACATTTAGTACCTAACACGTAGCAGCTTTGATACAACATCAGGTGTCTAAAGCACTAAGTCTGTCAGTTAGTTTGAAAAACATCTAATTATGGCCTGCTAATTTGCATAGCCTATTTAATGAATTCCATTCTAGCATTTCTATGTGATTCATGGAATTGTCATTCTAATTATAGTCCTCTTTTGCGCCTCGCCAGTTAAAACATAACAGTAGCTAATCCCACTAAACATGAGTGTTTGCACATCCATCTACATTGACAGTAATAGGTTTAGAAGTGAGCGCTCTGTAGATGATGTTGTGCAAGTATTCGTCATAGATTTTAGAGTCCATGGCTGAAGGTCTCTGTCTCTCCATCCTTCTCTTGGCCTCATTCTTGCACAAACACAAACACAAAGCACAAAATATTTCTAAACTTTTTTATGATGTGCCATTTGAGTAGAAGAGTGGACCCGATCACCATTTTGGATCCCATCATAAGCAATACATAGACTGACAGAGATGTAATTGCTTTGTTTATTAGAATGTCAAAGAAGATGTCAACATATTGTGCGATTTAGCGGATAACGCGGATATCAAAATCCCTGTATTGCCTGAAAGCAAACATTAATCACTGGATGATAAGAAGTTAATGGGATTCACAGGTGACAGTGTGGACACCTCCTAGCAGCCATGCTGAAATAAGACCAATATCAGCTCATAACAGACACACACTCACACACATACACACATTACACACTCAATAAATCTTATTACATTGCAGATAAACTTTAACGACAGAGAGCAAAACTTCTATTAAGGACCACCTTTAGAAAGTGCAATGGAGGGAAAAGTTTTTTTTCACTCTTGACAACAAACAATTCTGTAAAAATGTTGCTCTTGTGACCGCACTGCTATTTCTTTCAGAAAATCCTACTTTTGCTGTAATCTATATCAGCTAGTGTGATTCTATTGGAGCACCATAAATACTTAATGAATAAAGAAATAATTCTATACCATGTCATATATCAGCTATCTGATACCATCACTGATTATGCAAGCTACAGTACTTTTTTTGTAAGAGTCTGAACAGAAGCATCTACTGTGTGTTTCTGTAAATATGAAGGGCTCAGGACTAATCTGTTTCTTTGATGGCGGCTTAAGTCTCTCACATGGACTGGTGATCAGCCCACTCAAGCCATAAGCCATCACACTATCATTTCTCAGGAAGTGAAGGGGAGGAGACTTTCCTTTGCTTTCCTTTTCTCTTTTCTATTCCCTAAGCTTCTCTCCTTCCCTAAGCCTCTCACTCGGTTTCTCTCTTCCTCGTTCTCACGTTAGTGGTATGATTGACAGCCTCTAGGATGGGTTTTTAATGATGTCTCATAGCACATTAGGCTGATGGCTGTTAGATTGGGACAATGTGACCTCCTCTCCTCTTCTCAGCACCTGAACTCTCCATGCATATGGTACTGTGTGCGCACACACATACACGGACACGAACCACAAACTAACTTATCGAATCATATTGCGCACCCCATTTCACCTCAAATGACTGGAATCTATATTGGATTGAAATGATTTACTTTCTATTCCAGTTATCTTAATGGCATTCTGTTTTCTGGGAATATGTCAAGATAAACTTTTTTTCCTGTCTTGTCTCTAATCAAATTATAAATCTGATTCTTTCCCCTTCGTCAGGCTTGTTCCCCAACGGTGGTTCTGTGCGCTCTGTCAAGTGTTTGTCATTCATTGCCTCTGACTTGCAATAAGGTCACATTGGCCGTTTCTCAATATGCGTTTTTAAGCATTCTTGCGTACGTGTGTTCTCGTACTACGTCGTCATCATCAACCGTCGAAGTTCAATTCCAGTACTCAAGAACGCAAGTACAGAGGACGCATGAAAGCGCCCGGATGTGTTCTTAATATTGAGGATGCATCGAATGGAGACTTGAGAGAATCGAACCATTAGAAATCCCAGAAGACGCAGCAGGCGGACAGCGCTTTAAACTTCTCGTTCTCACTTAAGAGATTCACGCTGCAAGCTCGCAAATACATGACGGGTCATTAAAGTAAACATTTGTCTATTTGTTTTACTTAATTTGAATAAAGTGATTAAAACCTGAAGAAAGCATGCAGTATTTTTATTGGCATGTTAAAAAGAATCATAACATTGACAAAGCATAGGTATAACACAGACTAGTGATTTTCACAAATAGGCCTACATGCGGTAAAATAAAAATATATAAAATGATATGAAAATAATGTCTATAATGATATGAAAGAAATTTTTAATTGTGCATTAGTCGCTACTAATATGCTAGGATGGTCAGTTGAGTAACAAGATCGCTGCACATCTCAATTCTCACAACGGTGAGTTCTATATCCTCGCGTCCTTCCGAGTTCGCTCTTTCTAGGTAGCCTTGCGAGACCAGTTTCGTTGCATTCTTGGAATTGAGAAACAGCCATTGACTCCGATTCCTGTATAGGCCAAGGTTCGTTTTACTCATTGGAGCTCCAAAATTAGATGAACAGACCCAATTTGCCTAATATGAAACCTAATGAACTATTCAACTAGTTTCAGATTAGGTCAGAACTTTACCTCCTTCAACCTAGGAGGTCTATTATTGTTTTAAATGGAAGAAGTAATGACTTGGGTTAAAGTTCTCTGGCTCTGGAACTCCCCCCCCCCCCCCCCTATCTGTGGTCAGGAGGAGCTATATTTAATCTATGGGATACTGTTTAAAGGAATATTACAATACTATATTTATTTATGAAACAAACAAACAAAATAAAAATGATTTAAACAGATTTACACATAAGTCTCCTCCAAAACTGTCCACGTTCATTTCCACTGTAGTGTCTCAATGTAACTTTGATTTTTTTAAAGAAAACAACAGACTTGTCAAAGTTATTTTGTGGTAATCAACATTATGCCACAAATGCTGTTGATTGAGCTTGAGGTGTATTAAACCTGGAATACTTCAGTGTAAAATGCAGAATATATCTTCACACATAATTTAGTTTTTTGACACTAATGTTGACAAATTACTTCAGAGACCAAGTGTCTATAAGGACAGACCCAACAAGAACATGATGGACATGTCCTGTCATTTAGGGATTCATATATAATTTGATGAATAACAGTGACTACTCTTCATAATTGCAGCAATAATATGTGTTGTGTTTTTTGGTTGATTTGACAGTATTCAGAGACCTTGCAGGTACTCTGCAGCTGTGGAGCAATTCCCAATCACAACACACTCCATTACTCACTCCGTGATTTTCATCTCGAAACCAAATTAATCTCTTATTTCACGCTGGTGAGCCCTTAATCAATTTAGAGACACTCCTTTGTTGTGATGTGCATATGAGTACTCAATCACTTTCAATTTGTGTGGTGGATACATTTGAGTATTGAAATGTATATGTTGTGTACATGCATGTATTTGTGCTTGTGCCTTGCAATTGTGTGATTTCAGTACAAATGAATCACTTTGTTTAAATTCGTATTTGTACGTAAAGTGTACATTTGACTAGACACTGAAATTTACAGTATCATCATATTGTCAGGATCAAAAATATTTGACGCATGTACAACTTTAAAGATGTACAAATCTTTACTTTTACAGCCAGTCTTCAGAGAACTGGTAACAAAACAGGTGACAGAGTTCTGATGAAGAAACATTCGCCCCAGAAAGACATTTTTTAATGGAAACTATAACTATATAAGTAACTATAACACATCATTGATGTTTTAAAATGAACAGATTTTTGTGTGTATGGTTACAATAGTCACAATCATTAAATCATTATAATGTTAGATGAGCTAAATGGGTTAAATAAATGGCAGATCATTAACCAAATTTAATAGTATAATAAATATAACGTATAGATTAATAAAGTAAGATTCACAAACATTTGTGCTTCTCTAAAGTTATTTATATTAAAGGAAAGTTGTTAATACACTGAAATGGTACGTCTCAGTATCTCTGAAAATATGAGTGCTAGAACCACAACATAAAAATATCTGTGAATATAAATGAGATCACATTGTTTGTTGTCACCGATACAAAAGTTTTATTTTTTATTTTACATTGAAAAGTATGTTTACCCGAGCTTCAGCCAATTTAACCTATCACAAACAACAAAAAACCCTTTTATTTAATAGCATCTTTCTATTATTTTGTTTGCTACATTTATGCCGGACAATCTGTGTACACATACACAGTGCAATCTTACTGTTTTGTAGTCATTGCATTTGAATGTCATTCAGCCTCTTATTTATGAATGCATATCTTTGTAATTCAAACTATTTTTATTTTTTGGCTCTGGCATTTTTGATGTGTGAATGGTTTTGATCCAGCTACTGTCTGCTTATGTTCTTACATTCTCTCTCTGGGGGCCTCTGTAATGACTACCCTGGTGTACAATCAAAGTAAAATGATTATGCCTTATATTCTAAAAAAGCCTTGCAAGTAATGTTAAAAGTTACAACGCCTCATTGTCAGCCACTTCATGTCTCCAGGTAGTCAGCGAGTGCTGTTTTCACGCCTGCCGCCTCTTAAACGTTTTCTTGCTGATGACTGTCAGAAAGAAAAACAAAAACAACAACACCTAATTAGACAATAAATGTGCTCATGAGACAAGATATCCCTCGAATGACCTTGGCAGACTGCTTACAGTTTGTTAACATCAAAGAACGCTTACTCCCAACTCAAAATTTAGCCACGCCGTCAGCATAGAGCCGATTTCTGCAGATAATAGATTTACATATTTTTGCACAGAGGTCAAATATAAGTAAAAGACCTTGTATGTTCGAAGATCTGAATCTGTAGCCCATGTAATGAAGACTCAAGTGCACAATCCACCAAGTCAAGCTACCAGCTAATTAGCCAATGTGCTAGCGGACACTCAAGAGACATGTTTCTCCAACAAACAGCCAACATGCTATAATCGACTATACTATCTTCTATCATACAAAAATGCTGCTGTTTGTTTCCTCACATTCATGGTATAGTAATATTCAAATGTCACTTGCCTGGCTTGGCAGGAGTGCACTTGTAAAGACAGCCACCAAGCGTGATGAGCGGTAATCACTGAGAGACAGTGAAGAGAATCAATATTCCAAAAACAGACAGCGATTTTTCTGCATTAGCAGCTGACAGGGTTGATCTGCATTAACCTTGCTCACATAACTACATTGTTCAACTGTGAAAATAACTGTCAAAAAGCACAGCAGAAAAAAATCCATCTCCAAGTCACAGTAGAATCGTAGACCAACACAGTAATCTTGATAGCTAGCACAATAACGTTGCAAATTTTGAACTTTAAAAAAAAGGGTCTTATTTCTGAGGTAAAAATAATGACTTTCAAAATGCTGCAGAAGCATCATTATTACATTGTTGGTATGTTATCTTTTGGCACATTTTATAGACCTCATTACCATGTTCAAACTGACACATTTGTCATCGCCAAAAATGTTTCTACCACATATAACATCGATGAGAGAAAAGAGATCAGATGTGAAACTCCACTGTTGTCTTTTTATATTTCTTCATAACTCATCTTGAATTCATAATGTCATAGGCTATTTTATTTGAACAAGTTATTAATAATATTTATCTAGTAAATCTTTTTGAATTTATTGCGACCATAAGCACATTTGAATTTAAGACTGTTTGTCCAAAGAATAAAAATGCAAAAACACATCCTGACCATGACATCTTGCATCTTGACAGACGGATTTTATTTTAACCACCTATAATCGTTTTCGTAAACCTTCCCATTTACTAAGAAAAAATAAACACATTCCATCTAAATAAAAAATCAGAAAGAAAAGTAGCCATGCAGAAACCCATCAGAGAAAGGTGGTTTATGATTCAGGGACTACATGGAGGTGTGGAGGTAGCTTTTTGCGTTAGAGCATGAAAGGAAATGGCTTTGAGTTTATCTGAGCTCTTTTCCGTAAAGAGGAAAGGGAAAGGCCTGCCATTTTCATCTCCATAAGAATTACTAACCCTAAAAATGAGGCAGCGCTCCATCTGACACAACACTCCATCTTCATTCGGACCACCCTTGCAAAACAATTCTGCAGAGCTGGAGAATAATACTTGTGCCGCAAGGACACGACAGCTCGTTCCATTAAAAGCCATTGTGCAACGTTTGAAAAACTAGTTTAATTCAAAGTTTGATTCCACCGCACCTTTGCACTTTCTGCCATTATATATTAAGCTGTTTAATTCATGGATTATTCCTTCAGAGCATTTGTTTGTGAGACACAATCTGTCTTTCTTAAATTTGGAGGCTGCCTGAATACCCAAGAGTGTTCTACAACCTCAGGAACTTGCACTTGGGAATAACAGAACTCTTTCTTCTGCAAGATTAGTAACACAAATGAGTTTTTCCAAATAAAGAAACAGACAAAAGTCCTTAAAGCAACAGTTCACCCCAGAAATAAAATTCTGTCATCTATTACTCACCCTCATGTCTTTCATTCCTACATAGAAAACAAAATAAGAAATTCGCAAGATTATACAGGTCATTTTATTTCATGCAATTAATATGAAAGAGGACATGGTGTTCTACATTCCAAGTCTTCTATATTCTTACTTTGTGTAAACAACAGTGTTATTACTGACTAAAACTATTAAAAGAGAAAAATAAATAAAAGAAAATTAGAAATGCTAAATGAAATAAATTAAAGTATGAAAATTACTACATGAAATTAAATATGAAATAAAACTAAAACAAACATTTTAATAAATGAAATTAACTTTTTATGCTAGCATAGTTTAGTGTCCAATTCTCACTATTAACTATTGCTTCATATTACTGTATTGGCTGTTTATTAGTACTTACAAAGCACATTTTAATGCCTTATTCTGGATGACTATAATCTATATCCCTTAACCCTACCTAAACTTAACAACTACCATATAACTATTAATAAGCAGTAATTAGGAGTTTATTGAGGTAAAAGTCATAGTTAATAGTTAGTTAATAGTGAGAATTGGACCCTAATCTTAAGTGTGACCCAGAGGCGGCCCGAGCCTTTTGGGGGCCCTAAGCAGAATTTTATTTGGGGGCCCCGCTGTAGGAGCCATGTAATGGGAAGGTCATGTGACCAAACGATAATGGGAGTGTCATTAATTAAGTGGGGTTAAAACACCTGTTGCGTGTGTATGTTCATATGGAAGAATGGGGGTGAGTGTTGGAGCACATATTTTGTTGACCGTGCAAACGTGAAACCTGTACAAAATAAAACAACATGCAAGCTTCAAGGATAAACGCGTCACAGAAGTTATTCCTCCACTCAGCTCCTTAGCGGTTTTAGGATCGTTTTTATGTGCCGCTACACCCGCCCTCCCACTACACGGAGTCACCTGTGCTTGCCGATTATTGCAGACTGATCTCATAAAATTGCGTGTGTATGACACGCCAATTCGTATTTCCATTTTTGGCGTGCTATCAACAAGCACAATCGCTTTTCAGCGTGTTTATGAACGCAGTTGGCTTAACGTTATTACTGTATATGTAAATATATGACCTACCTCCACCCCGTCCCTAAACCTACCCGTCACTGGGGTTAATAGCATTTATGAGTCTTCCCCTACCATCCTAGGGAAAAAAAATATCGCTCCCCAGATGTAGATCTACATTTTGCTTTGTTTCGCTCGGAAATTTAATGGCGTGTACATATACGCGGAATCACTTGGACATTAATGGCGTAGACATACACGCATACACGCGGATATCTCAAAATGCGTATAGATAACACGCCACTTGACTTGAAAGTGACGTGTCTGTTCACGCAAAAGTCATGATGTCATGTTGATTATTGACACAAATATCACGCAATAATGATACATTATAAATTAATACAGTGAGGTTATGTATAAATACAAAATAAATCCTTAATTAAAAATAGATAGCCTACTATAAATATTTTTTAACTTTTACTTTACTCTTTTACTAACTCTTGAGAAAACTGAGAAATCAAAAACATAATAAGAGCAAGGGTTCAACAATGACAATTCTTGTTGAAAACTGTAAAAATATTATTATTTCTCAACTGTCTCAATACAGTGTAACTGTCCACAAAATCTTTATTTTTATTTTTAATTATTATTATTGTAACAGACTTGGCTAGATTGTACATGACAGAATCCAACAAAGTCTGTAACTATAATACCGGTAATGGTGGACTGGCGCTCGTTGTACATGTGTGTGTATGTAATGTATTTTTCCCCTCTGGGCTTGCCGTAGATAGGAATGGTTCAATTGCTGCACAAAGCATACCGAAAGTAAACATGCAAACATACTTTTATCTTGCTCTTTTTTTTCTCCTCCTGTGTCATTTTCTTCGTTCTATTTTCGGCACCAGAGGGATACGTCCTTTTTGTGACATGGCTTAACATTACCGCGAGTCCGCGACTATGCGCAGTTGCGCACGAATTGTCTATGCACGCACGAGGTGTCTAGATTATGCGCATGACTTAAACGCTGGCAGACACAGCAGCAGTTGTTGGCAGGTATATTCATCATGAAATCAGATTTTTTTTTTGTCTTTAATTATTCATTCATTCATATTAATTCATTAATTTATGTCACTTGTTTAAGTTATCTAAAAAAATATTTTTCGATTTTTCGACTCGATTGGGGGGCCCCCTGGTGGCCAAGGGGCCCCAAGCAGCCGCTTAGTTCGCTTATGCCTCGGGCCGGCCCTGGTGTGACCTTATTTATTAATATATAAAAATGGCAAAAGCACAACAAAATTATAAGAATTAAACAAAAATTAAAATGAAATACAAAAATTAAAGTTAATTCATTAATAAAAACTGTAATAGTATTCCAATAATATATCACTGGGAGAACTAGGCCGGAATTTAAGTCAACCCACTCTTGTGAACTGGATCAACTGATTCTTTGAAAAAAATTAAAGAATGATTTGTTCCAATAAATGTCTACTTTTCTAATGTAATTAAATTAAAATACCAGTCTCTTCCTCACACAAAGAAACTGAACGACTTCAGAAGAACTGCAGTATAGATCACAAGTCTTATATACCTTTTATGGTACTGTTGTGTCCTTTAGCATGGAGAACTGTCAGCAAAATTTTCACCTTTCCCAAAAGAAATAAAGTCATGGGTTTGAAATGACACGAGCGTGAGTAAATGATGACAGAATTTTCATTTTTAGGTGAACTATTACTTTAGCCATTGTCTTTCGGAATGTTGCTTCCCATTCCCATTTTTATAATCTAAATGAGTCTCACAAAATCTCTCTCTATAGGTGTCTAAAGTCATAAACTGTTCACTTCTGTCTCCAGTGGGACTGATTCTCTGATGGTCACACACATATACATATACACACCAGCGCATATACACACTGTCACCGCAGTAATGGAGTTGTGGGCTCTTGGCAGCTGAGGCAGTGTGTGGCAGCGAGGCGATTACGGAAATGAAAAAGCTCCATCTCTGAGTAGGGCTCAAGGCGTTGGGAGTGGGGGGGGGGGTGGGTGGGGGGGGGGGGGGGGAGCTGGGGTGCAGGCCAGGGAAAAGCCCCCTGGGGGGTGATTTGATTTGGGAGATGATGTACAGCCGTAAACTGATAATATCACTCTATAAACTCTGCTTGCCTTTTTCAGGAGGCACTGCTATTTCAGACCCACAAACCATCCAGCATTCACTCCTAGAACACACACACATTCACATACATATATATATACACACACACACACACACACACACACACACATGCCTTTCGGTGCCAGTGAGATATAATCATGATATAAGTCCATTCATATGTATATTTTTTGGAAGCGAGACTGAGTTTGGATTGTATCTTTCATCCTTTCTTTGCAGGGATTGAAAGAAAATCTGTATTCAAGGGATGTAGCCCGCTTCGATTTAAGCCCACTGTTCATTCTGCTTTATGCCTTTGCCATTATTTGTCTAGGTTTATGGCATCACATTTGTTACGAGTTCGTATACGCGCATGCGAGTGCTTATGCGCACGTGTGTGTGCAGAGAAAATAAACCTTAAAGATTCAGACGGAGGTCAGATTGCCCACTGAAACAGTTTGCAATTGTGGACACTCACATGGAAATGTGTTACACATTACTGGTTTCATTTTCAAGACTTCATGAAGACTTATACAACACATTACCGAGCTCTTTTATGAAGCACGACTGTTATTACCTTCCCACAGTCACTCACAGTTGGACTAGTTTTGAAATAGAACATGGTGAGTGCCGGTAGTTTATGTGTGCCGTAAGCATGTGTAATAATGCTCTCCATGGGTTTTGAGTGCTGGCTTAGATCACACAAGAGCATAGACAATGTCATTTACTAATGCAATCTCACCGTTCAATGCTATAATCAAGTAAAAGGGGTTTAAATGTTAATGTGTGCGTGACCATGTGCTTACATGTCTAGTTCTAAAGCACAATCCGTAAAAATGTCTCTATCCTGTACAGTTTTGTCAGAAGAGCATTGTAAATTAAGTTAAGACCAATAAAGTCAGTTTTGACATCACTATTATAAAGTAGTTAAATTAGACTAGTTTACTATGGCTCAGTGGTGTAAATGATTTGAGTAAATGTAATTATTTCTATTCCTGTTTCTTTTCGGCTACTTTGTACTTTGAGTATCAAAGATATTTCAAGTTTTACTCTCTAGTTGACAACATTTTTGAATAGGTGTACTCTTAACTCCAATACATTTCTAATGAGTAATGCAATTACTTGTTACATTTTGCATGGCACCTAACTTTTTCTGTAGCAGTTTATTTCTGCACAAAAGTGATATCACTATCTACAGGACATTGAACGTACTATATCTTGTGCGTTGAAGGTACTATTTCTTGTGCATTTTGCCCTTTCTTACCCAAACTTGTCAACAAGGCTACTTCACATGAATGTGAGTGCATTAGGAGATATTTGCTGAATTGCAGGTGTTTCATATATGAGATGCGGTCATGGCTGCAGCCGGCAATGAAGCTAAAATCAGCACTATGCAAGTAGACTTTGACCATTTAATTAACATTACTTTATTTCACAGTTATATTGAAGAGAACTTTTTGAAGGATATTGGTTTACTTATGACCTTTTTGAGCAATTGAGCTTAACGGAGACTTGAGTGTTTGTAGATGTTTAAGAGGCTGTTGTGTCGACCTTGATTTATTGCAATTTTAAGGTGTTCAGTTTTGTTTTGATTTTAGGAAATAAACATTTGTTTGCTCTCCTCACAAATGATCTATTTCTTTTTTTCACTGGCATGTCTCTCAGGTATTGGGCACTAGTGCATCTTTGATCCTATATTCAGTACGAGTAAAATACTGTTAAAATCAGATACTCTAAGACTTTTACTCAAGTCGTATTACAATAGGTGACTTGTAACTTGTAAAGGTATCTGTACTTTTACTCAAGTAAGGTTTTCAGGTACTCTTTACACCTCTGCTATTGCTCCTCAAATCTGGTTCCCATCCCGATGAGGAACTGACATAAAACTATTGTTTTATTTAAATTCTTGAATGAATGGTCAGTTGGTGCTGATTAGCATTAGTGCTATTAACTAGTACTCCAAAAAGGAATCCTACATTTGTCTCGAACAAATCTAAGGAAAAGATTCTGTAGAATATTAAATAATTTATTAATATGTTGAGCCTTAAAGTTTCAAAATACATTAAAAACAACACTTGTATTAAAAAAAAAAATACAGTATATATATTCTTGAAGTCTTATAAGTCATATAAGTCTTGAAAAAGTCATGAAAAAGAATTGTGATAAGACTGTGGATCATGATTTGTAGAACATTGAATTAATCTGTGGAATTTTTTGTAGCTATATTTAACTGAAAAACTATCAAAATCTCAAGTTAAATATTACAATATACATTATTCATAATTTTCATGCAGATGTCATTTTATCTAGCCAAAAGAAGAAGAAAAAATACTGGACATAATTATTAATTGTAAAAAGCTTAAATGCCTTCTTGAACATGTATTCTTTCTGCAAAACAAAAAGAAGGCGTCCTGAGCCATAGGTTATCCCATTGACCTTCCCTATCCTTCCGGTCTCTTTCTAAACCTCTTTTCTCAGGCATTGAGTCAGAGGCATGCTATTATCCTATAAGGCTGAGTATGGAAAAGAGAAGAAGGGCACCAGAGATCACTTAAAGAATGGAAGGACATCATGTTCACATCACCTCTTTTATCTCTCTCTTCTTCTCTTCCCCGCTCTTTAATGGAGTCTTGCAGGGAAATAAGGATGGACATGCTCGAATGTGAGCAGATGCAGCCCCTCTCCTCCTCCCGTACAAAACAGGATAAGGTCTTTTCACTAACCTGCCCTCCCTACGAGCTCCTTGCACTCTTGTCCTCTCTGTCTCTCCTTTTAAAGTGAAGAGGAGGGATCATTACCTCTGAAATGAACTGAATGCTAGAAAGGAGAGCAGTGCAGGGAGGAAAGGATAAAAAACAGGGACAGGTGCCCCAGTTCACATTTTTTTTCATCCTCTCAGTTATTACAGAATACCTCAAGGCAGGCCTATCAGAGAGAAAGAAAAAGAGAATTTTAGCGATGCATTATTGGAGAAAATAACACAAAGTAAAAAAATACTCTGATTATATAAAGAACAACCACTTTATGACGTTTTTTTTTACCTGTACAATTCAAAATACTTAAATGATTTATCCATGAATTTAGTGCTATTTTTTCTATTCTTTCAAAGGGTACATTGAAACTTTCTCACATGTAAAAGTGTCTGTTCATGTGTCTTCTCACATGTTTTGTCTTTCCGAGATCTCCAATTTTAGAAAGGGAACCACTCTAGAAGAAGTGACAAAAAGTGGTTAATAAAAATATAGATGGACAGAGAAATATATAAGACAGTAAAAAGAGGACAATACGTGAACAAACTCCTAATGAACAAACTACATTGCTTTTTTGATCAAGAAGATTTTTCGTAAACTCTTAAACGAATTTAGGGATATATTTGATCATCTAGGTCTTTAGTTAAAGAAAAGCAAAACTTACCACAATTATAGGAACCTTGTTGCCATGGTTCTGTGACCTTTGGAGCTTCTTTAGTGGATTCAGAGGATGGTAATGATTCAAAAGGAAGTGTGCCGTGTCATTAAATGCATCACACTGATGAACAGCATTATGTGATGCCTCCCAGGTTTCAAAATAACAGTGTAATAGAAGAGAGAGCACAATGGACACACACAGACAAGTGTTTACACACACTTTCCCTGGTGATTCCATGCATAGTTAGTACGATGCCTAGGCTATGCAACTTATACATATATGTTTTTTCCCCAGTCCATACGACGGAAGTCAATAGCAATCAAAACGATTTGGTTCTGAATGATTCAATTGCGAATTATGATTCAGTTCAACTGAAGTTTTGTTTTATACGGACATGAAAGTTGTATGAGTTTGAAACAACATTTCTCTAACTGTTGCTCTGGTCTTCGTCAACAACACGAGCTTTTGCACCCCCTGCTGGTGAGGTCGACTAACAGCAGATGGAGATTATGATCGGTAATCTACTGCTTTTCCTGCAGTTACTGGATGTCAAGATTTAATTTACTGTCGAATTTGAACCACTGAATTTGTGGAGGCGAATTTGCAAAGCGAAATAAAATGGACCGAAAATTGCCTGTTGAATGTTATAGGTTGTATTTTTAAACAGTTTGAATATTTTGGAAGTGAAATATGAAAGGTGAATATGGATTATTGATTTTTTAATAATGAAAATGTGTTTGAAATGTTTTGAATTTAAATATTCACAGTTTCAATATTCAACCATGCTGAATTTCAGACCCTAAAAATGCAAGCCCTAAAAATACAATGCATTAAAATGGAACTATGGTTAATGCAATGCCTATTTTTTTTTAAGTAGTGCAATTCAACAAGCTTTTTTGTTTAAAAAATATTTGGCATTATTTTACTTCCATAGACATTTTACAAAATCCTAAATGAAAAGGTAAAATTCTTCAAACATTGCTGAAACGTTTTCTTTTATATATTTACTGTTCATTTCTCATACACACCCATGGGGTGGTTGAGTATGATTTCACTTTTCTAACTTTAGTTAGTGTGTAATGTTGCTTTTTGAGCATAAACAACATCTGCAAAGTTACAACGCTCAAAGTTCAAAGCAAAGGGAGATATTTGCTTTTAAAGAAATCATTTTTTAAGGACTACAACAAACGGCTGGTAGGGACTAGTCATCTTCATTTATATAGCGCTTTTAACAATGGATTGTTTCAAAGCAGCTTTACAGAGATAAACATATAATTTAAGGTAACAGATTGTTTTGGCTTTAGCTGGAAGTAACATTATTCAAGAACCGCTATAAAGTTAACTTTGATTGATTCACCTCCGTCGAAATGATCAGACTTTAAACGCGAACCTGTGATTAACGCTGACGGCATTCACATGCTCATTCAGAATTGATTCTATAGTTATGTGCTTTTAAAATATGTGCGCAGGTTTGTAATTCATACAACCCAGCCTAAACAAACTACTTTTCTTGCCTATAAATTTTGATACTAAACGACATTCCTCATGGGTTAGCGACATCACCAACCCTAAGATTCACATAAACCCCGCCCCGGGAACAAGCAGTCCATGTTAGAGGAAGAGTTGTTGTAGTAGAGCACATTTGTGAGTCAGCTCAAACTGTAGCATCCGTCTTTTCACATGCAATAGAAAGTCACTCTTTGTGCATCTCACAACAGTTCCTATACAAGCGATTTATAGATTATCATGACAGAATATGCTAATTGAAGATAGTTAACTCCACATCAGCAACATAAATTCATCAACTAACCATTCAGAGATGTCCTGTTGCATTCTACGTGTTGTCACTTCTTATTGAGTCTCTCCATATTTGTCTGACTCCGTTTAAACATAAAAGGCAGAACAGTTACTGTCATTTTAATATGTGTCTGCGTGAGGTGATCGGAGCGGCTAACAACACACATGAGCTCATGAAACCCCGCCCTCTGTGTCGGGAGGAGCAGCTCCTTTGCATTTAAAGGGCCAGACATAAAACGGTGCGTTTTTGCTAACCCTCAAAAAAGGACAACTTTAACATGCTATATAAAAATATCTGTGGGGTATTTTGAGCTAAAACTTCACACACACACTCAGGGGACATCAGAAATGTATTTTAATCTTGTGAAAAGGGCATTATACCACCCCTTTAAGCCAAATTCAGATCCAAGGCATACATTTCATTTCATGTTAATGTCAATGTCAAAAGCGCAATATTTGAAAAGATTCATTCATGAGCTCTCAGAAAGGAAGGCAGTATGTCAAAGGGCGTTATATTTACATCTACAGCATTTACATTTGAGTATCTCATTCTTTGTAAGCAAAGATGGGTCATGGCTCATCACTTTGTGCCAAATATCATGAGAGAATTGTCCATTCAAAAATAACATTTCTCCATGCAAGATTGCAAAGAATTTTGGTCTTTCACCATCTACAATTCATAATATTGTGAAAAGATTCAGGGAATCCAGAGAACAGTGCATGTAGGGCAAGGCAGGAGACCTCTGTTGAATGTGCTTGACCTTTGAGTCCTCAGATGGCATTGCATGAGAAATCGTCATGCTGCTCTGTTAAATACTCTGTTAAATACATGTTAGGAGGACTTTGAATAACTGTTGTCACTGAACATAGACTGACGCTGCAAGAAATGCCACTTGAATCTGTTACACAAAGAGAAATCTATACATCGAGTTCTCAGTCCCAAAGACGAAAGGGACCATCCAGACTTGTATTAGTGACAGGTACAAAAGCCTGATCTCATGAAATGCATCTATATAGCAAGCATTGTATTTATCGTGCAATTTATATGCGAAAATGAGTTTTTACTTGCATATGATACACAGTTTCCGCGTGCATATGATACGCACTTTATGGCGTGTAATATGCACGCATACCCCGCACCACTAATCCTACCCAAACGTATAATATGCACGTACCCCACTCCACTAATCCTACCCAAGGGGTTTACAGTGCGTATCATATGCACGTAAAAACTAATATTCGCATATAAATTACACGATAAATAAGATCCGTGCTATAGAGACGCATTTCATGAGATCGGGTTGGGTACAAAAGCAAACTTCTGTCATGGTATGGGGATGCTTCGGTGCAAGCGGTATGGGTGACTTTCATATGTTTTAAGGTACCACTGACATGGAGGCATATATTGGGATTTTACAGAGACATTTCATGGCATCAAGATGACATCTTTCCTGGGAAGCAAGACAATACCAGGCCTCATTCAGCATGTGCTACAACAGAGTGGTTAGACACTCTAGTCTATACTGTAGAGTGGATGTGCTTGACTGCCTGCCTGCAGTCCAGATCTGTCTCTTATTGAAAATATATGACCCATCATGAAAAGGAGAATCGGACAATGATGACTTCAGACTGTTGAGCAGCAATATCGTCTTATCAGGCGATTGTTATGCAAACAATCCACTTGTAAAACTGCAACAATTAGTATCCTCAATTCCCAAACTATTAAATAGCGTAATTAAAAGAAAAGGTGATGAGACACAGTGGTAAACATGCCTCTGTCACAATTTTTTGGAGTGTGTTCCAGCCATCAAAATAAAAATGTGTTGATATTTACAAAATACAGTTATTCAGTGAAAACACTGGAACCTTTTCTTCATACTTTTGTCAGTTAAGTAATGTTGAAATAGTATTAACAAATCACAAATTCGTGTTCTTCTTTTCACATAGGTTAACATTTCTATGAAAATTTTGATTTCAGTTTGTGATTTTGGTTGTGTGTATTCATGTACTCTATTATGTTCTTTGTGTTTTTTCGTGAAAATGCATTCAATATCCACAATCTCATGATTTTCACTGTGACTCACAAGCTGAATGTGGGAGCTGAAGTGCAGCAAGCAATCTTAGCAGAAACCTGCGAAAGCATCGCTCTGTTTAACCCATAAGAAGGCCTTTGCAATTAA
Organism: Tiaroga cobitis; assembly: GCA_030578255.1. Taxonomy (NCBI): domain Eukaryota; kingdom Metazoa; phylum Chordata; class Actinopteri; order Cypriniformes; family Leuciscidae; genus Tiaroga; species Tiaroga cobitis. The sequence goes on along the minus strand of CM060604.1, from coordinate 14,145,837 downwards.
TAAAGCCTGCTGCAATTAACCATGAGCTTTTTAATCATTGAGTGTATACAAGTACAGCTTGCTAAATTGCAATTGAATTTATACAAATCAATAGTAAAATGAAGCCCACAGTGTAAAACACTTCAATTTTCATAATAAACTGGTGCTAATAAGTATTTGGACACTTAAGCGACACTTAAAACTGTCGAAATCAAATCCAAGTGGCATTGTGAAGACATTTAACAATTTACAAGACGTTTTTTTTTTTTTTTTTTGGAAATCTTATGTCTGAAATTATTTGGCACTTTAGGAGTTGCCCAAATTGCCCAGTAACTGCTTTGGGGAAAATCATTTGTTGGCAATGCAACTGGGTTTAATATCTAATGCAATGGAGATACATTTATAAGTATCTAAATATGTTTAGCAGTCACTCAATTAGCAATATCATGTAGTTGTAGCATTTCTAGTTTTTAGAGTTAATGGGGACACAGATCAAAAGCAAAGCAAAAAGCAATGATACCTACTGCCAACCTGCTGATGATAAGAAATCAAACAATGCAAGCTGCTCATTACACTCATTTGAAAGACAAATAAATCCACCCAGACCTCACAATATTAATTTTGACTGTGTCATGTATGGTAATTTGACATTTTGGAGTGTCACACCGGCAGAAGAAAACAAGGGAATGATTGTGGTGCTTGTTAAAAGAATAATCAAGTTGACATATTTCTGCCCTATTTAAAAGATTGACGCGTGCTATTGTAGTATGTTCCTTTACACTAGAGAGAAACAGAGTGCTGTGGGAAGTACAGAGTGTGTGTGTGCATCTATATGTGTGTGCCAAGAAAAAGCACATATGATTTAATTTTCCTTTTTTCCAACATATATTATTACAAACAGAAAGCGATACATAACAAATGTGTGGGTGTGTTTTAATTTATTCAGAAAAGGAAGAACTAGAGGCATCCTGATAATGGCTGTGATAGCTGATCCTCTGTGCTCTCTGGCCTTTGTGTCAGCGATTGAGCGAACAAAATGTCTGTATGGATGAAGGAGTGCATTTTTCTCCGCCTTGCATTTCTGTGTTTATGTTATCCTCTGTGGAGCAGCGTTTATGCATCTGTACCCCATGTGAAACGGATGCTGAATATGAGCATCTCCATCAAAACATTGCATAGCCGAATATGGTGGACAAGTGATGGATTGTGTTTGCTATTCTTTGTGCTTTCCTTCTTGAACACTTACTAGACAACGGTATCAATTTTTGATACATTCTTATTTTGCTCGCAAAATCAGAATTTCTGAGCTTTGGAACTGTGGGTATTCATGGTGGTCAATGAGACAAAATACCTGCTGTCTGTTTATGCAGCTGTTTAGTAAATTAACAACAGCTCTTAATCCTAGAATACATAAAAGGGGTCCTGTATGTATGTGATATGGATGTCATGTACATGCAGTACACTACCACTCAAATTTTTGAAAAAATCCCAAAACATAATGCTCACCAAGGCTTGTTTGATCTATAATGTTTTCCTATATTTTGTAAATGTAATTTACTCCTGAGATGGCAAAGCTGAATTTTTAGCGGTCATTACTCCAGTCTTCACTGTCACTTGATCCTTCAGAAATCATTAAAATATGCTGATTCCCTTTCAAGGGAACTCGAGCTGTGTCGAGACGCTGTGGGAACGTCCCTGCGTGATTGCGTTGTTAAGCACGTGTATAATCAGTCCAATGGAAAGACGAGACGTCATAGGTGGGTGACGTCATCGACCAGGAAACTATAAAGCACACCTGAAAACAGTGCTAGCTTCTGTGCCTTCAGCAAGCGCTCTCTGTATACTGTCCCTGTCTATTTATTGTTGTCTGTCATTGCAAGCACAATATTTCACAGAAAGATATATATATATATAAAATGGCGAGCAAGCAAGATTTCAAGCAGTGTGTTGTTCCCTGCCCTCGTTTTATCACGGGTGGGGACACACATCAGGTTTGTGTTGCTTGTTTGGGAATGGAACATGCCCAGTCTGTTCTCGAGGGGGCTGACTGTGAGCATTGCAAAAAGCTGTCCGTGAGGACGCTCTGCTCCCGCCGGGCGTTCTTCGAGGAGGACTGTTCGGTGCTCATTCCCCAGGGTGCGGGTCCCGCTGCTGCCGAGGCACAGTGGCGACGCACATCTTGGGGTTCGCAAATGGATCTGACAGCGGGGTTTGAGGCGGGCCTAGCCCTATCTCAGCCTTCACCTGCCAGATCCAGTGCCTTATCTCAGGGAGAAGCAGGTGCTGTATGGCGTTATTTCCCTGTCAAATGTCGAGAGCGCATTATTGAAGCGCGAAAGTACATTAATATAATGCGCGAGCGTGAATCTCACTGCTCACGCGCGGAATATAATGCGCGAGCGCGAATCTCTCTGCTCGCGCGCGGGAACTGGGCGCGCGCTCTCAGAAACACGCTGCTCTTGTAAGAATTTTCTCTGGGCTCGCTCAGAGAATATGCCTGCACTTAGAACGTGTTCAGTGCAATTGCGAAGCTCTCCTCTTCGCTTAAAGTAAGCGTGTATGTGCTTAGACTGTGTCCCGTGCGTTCGCCCAAGCCTACTCTTCTCTTCGATTTCTTTCTCTTTGCTCTTGGCATAAACGCTGTCCAAACGGCAACAACCAATCAGAAATTGCTATTCCATATGTTATGTAGGGTTTTTCCCCTTTTTTCTGCTGTTCTGTAAAGCACTTTGGCCAGCCAGTGGCTGTTGTAAAAAAGAGCTATATAAATTAAAAGAACTTTAACTTGTGAGTGTCATTGGTTGTTTTTGGTCATAATCATTGTCCTTGTGTTCCCATTGTCTCTTGACTAGCTTTGTTCCCTGTACCATTGTTGGTGATTCTATGTTTAGTCCAAGTTTATGTTCATGTTAATTTCATATTGTCACTTCAACCCAAATCGAATTGGAATAATACTTGGGTTCAATTCAACTCGACTACATTACACATATTATAGATATGATTCATGGGTCTTTTTTTAAATGATCTTTCTAGATCTTTTTGTCTTAATTTTAAAATCTGAAAGTTCTTGTTTTAGGTTCTTCGTATATGCCTATTATATAGGCTACCTTGTTATAATTATTAAAACCTTTCTTAATGTTTTTTTATTTAATGAAACGTTTTTCATTATCTTAGAAAAACATTAAGAGAACGTTTATATAATGGGAGAATTGAACGTTTGAATAACGTTCTTATAACCAAGCAAGAACGTTAATACAACGTTTATATAAAGGGAGAATTGAACGTTCTAACGTTATTATAACCAGGAAATAACGTTAATACAACGTTTATATAACGGGAGAATTGAACGTTCTTATAACCAAGAAATAACGTTAATGCAACGTCTAAAAAACTGGACGTTTTGAAATTCCCTAGAACATTCAGAAATAACATTTTTATAACTTAATGGGAACGTTATGAAAACGTTCTTATAACCTAAAATTGTTAGCTGGGGAAGAGGAGAGATTCGCGATTGCACTGAACACATTTTAAGTGCAGGCATATTCTCTGAGAGAGCCCAGAGCGAGAGTTCTTACAAGAGAAGTGTATCTGAGAGCACGCGCCCAGTTCCCGCGCACGAGCAGATAGATTCGCGCTCGGCACATTATATTCCGCACGTGCGCAGAGAGATTCGCGCTCGGCACATCATATTCCACGCGGGAGCAGAGAGATTCACGCTCGCGCATTATATTAATGTACTTTTGCGCTACAATAATGCGCTCTCGACATTTGACAGGGAAATAACACCATAGTGCTGTGGTTTCTTCTCCCTGGGATGAGGCACCAATGCAGCGATTATCCAGTTCTGAGGAATTGGATGTCGTCAGCATTGATGCAGGGGATTATGAGAGTTCGCCATCTCATACCACTGTTGATGAGGAGCTTATGGAGGTTGTGACTCGCACTGTTGCCAAATTAAATATTGACTGGCCAGCCGAGGAACAAGAGGAATATAAAAAGAAACGTTTACTAGATGAAAGATATTTACCATCTAGGTCACAGCCTCCTCGTCGGGGTTTGCCATTTTTTCTCGATCTCCAAACTGAGGTGTCGAGGTCGTGGAAGAATCCGGTTTCATATCGTGTTTTAAATCCACAAACATCTACCGGTAATTATAGCAATGTTATGGGTATTAAAGATTATGGTTATGTGACGATGCCTCGGGCTGAAGAGACGCTCGCGAGCTATCTCTCTCCCGAGTCCGCGTCATCATTTAAAGCCCCGGCGTTACCCACCAAGCCATTAAATGCCACTTCAGCGCTGGTGGGTAAAGCGTATTCGGCAGCGGGTCAGGCTGCGGCATGCTTGCATACTATGTCCATTTTGCAAGCATACCAGGCTGATCTGCTAAAGCCTGGTTCACACGGCAGGATAATTAGGCCGATTTTAGCCCCGATTTACCCCTTCCGACAATCTTAAGTATGCTCCGATTATCGTAAAATAATCTGATCAGATATTCCTGCCGTGTGTGGTGTGTTAAGAGTGCTCTCGTCTGCTCGGAAGGACGTCGGGACCGCTCCGATCTCAAATCGGGGATATCCAACATGTTGGATTTATTTGGCCCGATTTCTCCTCGTGTGTGGTGTCCCCCGGGGACAAACGAGCACGCAGCCTGTGGACTGTGGCGTGTAGCCAATCAGAAAGCGAGGTGACGAGGCGCAGAGGAAGCACCGGGAAACAAAATCAAAACAGCCGTCCATGCTCGCGTTTTCTCCACTTCTTTGACCATCGCCTTTTCTTTTGATAACGTTTTTTTTCGGTTAAAAACAAACTACACACTATCGCCACTGCATCCTCTTCGTCCGCCATGATTGTTTACTCTGAAGTCACGTTTGATCTGGAGGGATTTTGCGAGATTTTCCGTCTGACCTGGGAATGCTCTGGAGTCAAATCGGTTTGTGTGTGATGTGTTGATTTTGCCGTGTGGCTGCGCACCACACACTGTACGACCAAAACTGTTAGATCCGTGATTTCTTATCGCCGTGTGTGGAGTCTCTCAGGTTTGGAAAATCATCCGACAATTTTAAAATCGTCCCGTGTGAACCAGGCTTTAGGGACATGGGTGATTGTGAATTCGAGAATTGCGTAGCGCAACAGATCTGTCTCTCCAGGCCACCAAGGAGACGGCCAAATCAATAGGCCGGTCTATGGCAGCCCTGGTGGCCACGGAGCGACATTTATGGTTGAATTTATCAGATATAAAGGATAGAGACATATATGTTCTTTTGGACGCTCCACTTTCACCTTCGAGTCTATTTGGTGACTCTGTAAACCCTGTCGTCGATAGATTTCAGGAGGCGAAGAAGCAATCAGTGCCGTTCCAGAAGTTTCTTCCTCGGCGATCTGATGTCCCCGAGACTGCAGTGCGGGAGCAGGTTGGCTGTCTACAAGCTCCTCGCAGCACAGAGTGCAGCAAAAACCAAGCGTCGCCACTCAGGCTCCTCCACAATCCGGGGAAAGACGGGTTCAAGAAACTGTTTCTCCTCTGTGCCCTATGGGGGGCGACTATCTGAGGAGGGTCGCAGCGCTGCCAGTTCGGTTGTTTCCTGCCGTTTCGGCGCTTCAGGGTACCGAGGTGTCAGCGTCCCCAAACGATCCTCCGAGGAGGGTCGTAAAGCAGTCAGTTCGGTTGTTCTCTGCCGGTTCGCCGCTTCAGGGCACTGAAGTGACTGTTTGACCAAATCCAGAGGCCAGTCTCGAGAGACTGGTTCCCTTAGTATAATTTCTGGCAGCGAGGAAACTACTGCCAAATATATCTCATTGGGTCTTGCATACAATAGACGAGGGTTACAGAATTCAATTGTTCTTGTCCGCCCAGATTTCTAGGGGTCCTCCCCACGGTGGTGGACGCCGAGCAGGCTCTGTTTATGGAGCAGGAAGTACAGATTCTTCTACAAAAGGGGGCTATAGAAAGGGTTCCTCCTTCTTGTCGACTCGTAACGCTATCGACGTATGCTTACCTCACAGGTTGGGGGGCATTCATGAATGGTCGCTCTATGGAAGGTCTATGGCAGGACCATTTACTTTCTTGGCACATAAATCAGCTAGAAATGATGGCAGTGTTTTGAGCTCTCAAGCACTTCCTGCCAGCACATTGGTGCACACCGCACAGAAAACACATCGTTGGTCTTGTATATCAACCATCAGGAGGGTCTGAGGACACGTCACCTATGCAAACTGGCTCATCAGATCCTCCTATAGGCCCAAGGGAAATACTGTCTCTCAGGGCAGTATATATTCCGGGGGATCTAAATCAGGGAGCGGATATCCTGTTGAGGTAGGAGCTGAGGGCCCGAGAATGGAGACTTTATCCAATTTCGGTCAAGCTCAAGTCGACCTTTTCGCATCATCAGATACAACGCATTGTCCCATGTGGTTTCTCTCACGCACCCAGCTCCTCTCGCGCTGGATGCGATGGTTCAGGTGTGGCCGAGGTTACACCTGTATGCTTTTCCTCCGATATCCATGCTTCCGGGAGTTCTGGAGAGGGTTCACCGGGAAGGGGCCCATCTGTTATTAGTAGCCCTGTACTGGCCGGCCAAGTTTGGTTCTCGGACCTGGTGTCCCTTCTAGATGGCTCTCCGATGGAGATTCCGATCAGGAGGGACCTACTGTCCCAAGCAGGGGGCACGATTTATCACCCTCGCCCGGAGTTGTGGAAACTGTGGGCTTGGCCCCTGAGGGGGCCCAGCTCATAGAATCAGGTCTCCGGACCCAGGTCGTTGAGACCATATTCCAATCTAGAGCTCCCACCACGGGAAGACTGTTTGCACTGAAATGTAAACTGTCTTCTGCTTGGTCCAGAGAAAGCCAACTCAACTGAATCCTGATTACTGTCCTGTTGGTCCAGTACTTGATTATCTGCAAGAACTTTTCTCTGCGGAGTTATCTCCTTCCACCTTAAAGGGGTATGTGGCGGCTATATCTGCTTACCACACTCCTCTGGGTAGTGTATCATTGGGGAGAGATCCTCTCATTACTCGTTTTCTTCATGGCACCCTGAGGCTGAGGCCTGCACTGTGCACTAGAGCACCGGCTTGGGATTTGGCCGTTGTACTGGAAGGCCTGGATTTGGCTCCCTTCGAGCCCATTGAAGAGGTTTTAGAAAAGTTCCTTACACTAAAAACTTTATTTCTCATTGCTATTTCTTCTATCAAGATAATTGGAGGTTTGCTAGCCTTGTCAGTTGCTCCTTCATGCCTAGAATTTGCACATGGTATGGTGAAAGCCTTTCTTCCCCCTAGGTCGGGTTATATTACTAAGCTCCCTACTAATGTTGCGGGCCCAATAGTGCTGCAGGCCTTCTGTCCTCCACCTTTTAATACACCAGATCAGGAAAAATTGAATCTGCTGTACCCTGTGCGGGCTTTAGATGCTGACGTACACAGAGCTTCCCTGTGGCGAAAATCGGATCAACTATTCATCTGTTTCGGGTCACCCAGAAAAGGTTACCCTGCATCCAAGCAGAGGATGAGCAAGTGGGCAGTCGAGGCTATCTCACTTGCTTATGAAGCGGCTGGTCAGCCTTCACCTTTGGCTGTCCGGCCCCATTCTACCAGGAGTATGGCTGCCTCAAAGGCTTTATTTTTGGGGGCTTCCCTTCATGACATCTGTGATGCGGCAGGCTGGTCCTCACCGCATACATTTGTTCGATTTTATGACTTGGATCTAGGGTCCACTCCGGGGTCTAGGGTGCTTGCTTCTTAGTGTGCGCAATGACTTCACACAGAACAGGCATTTGCTATTATGGCGTTGTGGGTATAGTGTACCCACAGCGTCTCGACACAGCTCGAGTTCCCTTGGAAGGGAACATCTCAGGTTACATATGTAACCCTGGTTCCCTCAAGAGGGAACGAGACGCTGTGTCGCCCTGCCATACTCCCTGCATGCCTGTGATCGACTTGGTTTGGCCTATCAGAAGCTAGAGTGGTCTGTTTTCAGGTGTGCTTTATAGTTTCATGGTTGATGACGTCACCCGCCTATGACATCTCGTCTTTCCATTGGACTTCACGACGCAATCACGCAGGGGCGTTCCCACAGCGTCTCGACGCAGCGTCTCGTTCCCTCTTCAGGGAAATAGGGTTACATACATAACCTGAGACGTTTTGTGCTCAAACAACATTTCTTATTATTATCAGTGTTGAAAACAGTTTTGCTGCTTAATATTTTTGTGGAAATCATGATATATTTTTTTCAGGATTCTTTAATTAATAGAAAGTTCAATAGAACAACATTTATATATATATATATATATATATATATATATATATATATATATATATAGTAACATTATAAATGTCTTTACTGACACTTTTGATTAATTCAATGCATCCTTTGCTAATTTATTACAAAAATAAATAAATTAATAAATACATTCTTATGGTCCCCAAACTTATTGGTTCTGAAAAAACAGTATCACTACCCCAGAACTGTGTAAAGGGGATCAAAATCACCCATATGCATTGTCTATGGAATTATGACTCACCATTTTTTTGCCATAAGTTTGGTCAAACACTATATATTTGTAAAAGCAAAACATTTCCATCATGATCATTTTCTATATTTATCAATAACGGGATTTAATGTGATTAATTGATAGACCATTTTCATATAAAACTTCGAAACACATAAGAATTAAGGTTACGTAATGATCCAAAAGACCATGAAGAGTATAGGCATGGTCTAAACTTTTGACTGGTACTGATCTCATTTCATCAAATGGAAGTGGTATAAAATCTGCCTCAAAGCTTTGGGCAGAAAGGGGAAAACTTTAGTGTCAGATGTGTAAGACGCACTGGCTCTGTTGTATCTACAAGCACCATAGCTAAATAATCTGCAAAAGTGCCATCTTGTACTGTATCTTGAAGTCCGGGGAAAGCAGTTCTGACCGCCAGCTCTCTTGTGCAATCTACACACCTGAATTGTCCTTTTGCAGTGCATGAGTGATGAGTGCAATAAAGACTGTACTAAACTCTTGGTTATTCTACATGTTGTTCTCAGTGCACTTAAAAAGATGAAAAGAGGCTTAGTTTGAATGAAAGCACAGATTAATTCCCCTTTAAGTAAATGGAAAATGTAAGTGTGTTAAATGTACCATAATGATGTATGCAACTAAAAGGGTCAAAACATACTTTTTTTATTTTGATTGTTTATTTTCTTCTTTTCTGTTGACACAGAGGAAAGAAAGTCACACAGGTTTGGAATGATTTAAGGGTGATTATGGTGGGTGATTAATCTCATAATCATTATGAGATTTTATTTTATTTTTGGGTGAACTATCCCTTTATATCAAGTAAGAATGTTATTAAGACATTCGCTGTTACATTAGCTGAAGGTCTTCATGATCTGAAGTTCAAATTGTTGCATTCTGAACATACTGGGAACAGCTGCAGTGACCCCTGAGAAACACTATTTAGAAACATTTCTTTGATGACACGGACCAGCAGTAACAGGCCATCTCAAATATGGCAGGGAATGGTTTATTTTCAGGTCATCTGGTCCTGCCGCATACCCATCATCTCTCTATGAATGTGTTTGTATGTGTTAATAAATATAGGTATAATGCCCTAGTAAAAATGTTTCTATGAAAGTTAGATTTAATGGTAGAGGGTCGAAAACATCCTCAGCTCTGTATAAAAACAACAGGGGCCGGTTCCATAAACCGCTTTGACTAGTCTTACAAGTTAGTCATTGAATTTTTCATGTTCATATCTTTTTTAAGTCCGTTACATAAAAACGTACATTGACCTAATTTGATAGACTAGCTTTCCCTTGACTAACTGCTAGTGGGTCATACTAGATCTTAAAACAGTCTTAACCAACACATTCTCATCCCAAGGCGTCATCTAACTGACGCTAACTGACGCTTTTGACCATGCGTCAACATGCCGACGCACATGGTACCCTTTAAGCGTCAATATGAGACGCTCATCCTCGGCCGTCATCTAACTGACGCTTTTGAACATGCGTCTAAATCCGACGCACATGGCACCCTTTAGCGTCAGTTCTATGACGCTTCTGTTATGGGTAGGTTTTGGTCTGGGGTAGGGTTAGGATTAGACCACTGAAGGCGCGTCTCATATTGACGCTTCTATACATCATCTGAAAGCTTTCCATTGATGTATGGTTTGTAATGATAGGGCAATATTTGGCAGAGATACAACTATTTGAAAATGTGGAATCTGAGGGTGCAAAAAAAATCTAAACACTGAGAAAATCGGCTTTAAAGTTGTCAATTTATTGTGCCTCATTCACTCACAAAAATAAATGTTTTATATATTTATGGTTGGAAATTTACTAAACATCTTCATGGAACATGATCTTTACTTAATATCCTAATAATTTTGGGCATAAAAGAAAAATCGATAATTTTGACCCATACAATGTAAAACAATACATTGCCACAAATATACCCGTGCTACTTGTGACTGGTTTTGTGATCCAGGGTCACATTTAGTAAATCATTATTATGACATAAAAATGACAAATTATGAGAAAAAAAGTCCTAATGAGGTAACTGACATAGTGTAAAAGGTCAGAATTATGACATTGGCAAGTGACAAGTCTTAATTGAGATAAAGAAAAACTATGAGATAAATTACAAATTATGACACAAAATGTCAAAATGATGAAAAGTCAAAATTCCGTCATAATTGACTTACCTCACAGTTACCTTATCCTATGATTTTAGCTTTTTATGTATTGAATATGTTTATGTAACAATTATGACTTCTATGTTATAATTATTATTTACCAAACCATGACTTTTTTTCTTATGCAGTGGGCTCCCACATTAACATCTCCCTTATCTCTTCCCAGCTAAAGGCTGGTGCTAAAACACAGCACTTGGCCTAAAGGGGGCAATGTTGCTCTTCAATCGAGAGAACTAGGTGAATGGGTGAGCAAGAATGAGAAGGAAAGAAAAAGAGAGACTTCATATTGACTGTCTATTACAAATGACTGGAGAGGAAATGAGAATTATTACCTACCACAATGAGAGAGAGAGAGAGAGAGAGAGAGAGAGAGAGAGAGAGAGAGAGAGAGAGAGAGAATGACGTTTTGAATGACAGTCTCATACTACAGGTGAGCTAAATCAAAAACAATCACGGAAATAAATTTAAAGCAGTGAGTTGATAACGATAAAAGTGACCCGTTGTCGATAGAAAAAGGACTGTAAAGAAAGGCAGAGAGGGGGCGAGATGCAAAGACCTAAAAATGTGAGGAGATGACAAGGAACTGATGGCGTGGTAATAAAACTGTCAGTACTGTCACACCTGTGCTCCATAAGGCAGCAGCAGAACACTGGTGTTGCTCAGAGAAAGAGCAGGAGACAGTGAGAGTGATTCTCCTGTCATTCTTTCTGCTCTCCCCTTGTCTGCTACCTCTTTTTGTGTCAGCACTAATGTGGTGCTTTTATAAGAGCTCAGAGCAGAGAGCCCTGCTGTCTCACTGAGAACATCATGTTCAAACGCTGCACACATTAGCCACTGCTTCACAGTTCACACCCAGACATGTGAGCATCAGTGTAGGCATTTAAACTAGCAAATTGGCTTTCTACTGTGTATTTACATCTTATGTGAATATGCTTTTTATATACAGTACTAACATGACTTGAGAATGTACTGTCCAACTGGAGCTGAATGGAGCTACATCCATTCATTTTTTTGTTGTTGAGAAATTAATTTCATTCAGCAATACACATTAACTTGATCAAAAGTGACAAATGTATACAGTTACAAAAATGTATATTTCAAATAAATGCTTTCCTTTCTGCGGAATCCAGAAAAAAGTAGCATAGTTTCCACTAAAATATTGAGGAGCACAACTGTTTTCAACAATGATAATAATAAGAATGTGTCTTAAGCTCCAAATCAACATATTAGAATGATTTCTGATTCCGAAGGATCATGTGACACTGAAGACTGGAGTAATGATGCTGAAAATATAGCTTTGCCATTACAGGAATATATTACATTTTAAAATATACTAAAATACAAAACAAAACATTAATTTGTAATAATGTTTCACATATTGCTATATTTTGTACACCAGATTTCCAGGCTGGGAAACCATCTAAAACTGGCTTAAACCAGCAAACCAGGTGGTTTGTCTCATCAGGGACAAGTATCAAAACTCAGAGTAATTCAGAGAATTTCCACTCTTGAGTGAACTGTTGAATAAAGTGACCTTCTCATGTTGGCTATTGAATGAACATGAAGATGAGGATGATTCATTTTCATATAATGAACAAGAGGAATATGACAACTCAAGATCAAAGGTCTCCTTTAACACAGACAAATGAGGCAGCTGAAATCTGAAAATTTGAAACCCCCGCTGATAATCACGAAAAGTAGCAAACACAGATAAACTAATGTAAATAACACCGCTTACGTGAGCCGCATCAGTTCAACGAGGCACAAATGGGATGAACGTTGCTTCTGATCGGCCGGGCGACACAATTACGGATGATTTACCTGCTAAGACGGGAGGCGTGCTCCCAAGTGCTTCTGGGTAATGACTTTCAGTGTGACTGACATTGGAGGCGACTTAAGATGACACGGGCTTTGCGTGCCGTCGCTGGGGTAACCTTCACGCAGGTTCACGAGTTGCCATGAAGATGACAGTTCATTAACCCGTAAAACCTGAGGACATAACAAAGCAAACAGAGATCTGATAGATTCCCCTGGAAGGAAGGAACAGAGTAAGGACAACGCGGATGTGGGTGGACGTATTTGCCACACACTGATCTGTGTTAGATATATATTGACAGGGGCGAAGCAACCATTAATCATTTTTTGGGGGGAGATAATCACTATATTCAGCAGGCACATTTGTATGAAATTTGGAGAGATCATGTACTGGTCCGCTTAAAGGATTAGTTCACCCAAAAATGAAAATTAAGTAATTAATTACTCACCCCCATGCTGTACCAACCCCGTAAGGCCTTCGTTCGTCTTCGGAACACAAATGAAGATATTTTTGATTAAATCTGAGAGGTGGATGACTGCTACATAGGCTCCCTAAGGGAATGAAACTTGACGGCCCAGAAAGTCATTAAAGAAAATGTTTAAATATTCCATGTCGCAACAGTGGCTCAACTATAAGTTTATCAAGCGATGAGAATACTTTTTGTGCGAAAAAACAAACAAAAATAACGACTTTATTCGACTATTCCTTTTCTTCCTTGTAGGCCTGAAACGAAACTTCAAGAGATTTCTACGACGCATGCGCGAGAATTGTGATCTCCTTCAACTACTTCAGTTAAGTTCTCGCGCATGCGTCGTGGAAATCTCTTGAAGTCTCGTTTCAGGCCTACAAGGAAGAAAAGGAATAGTCGAATAAAGTCGTTATTTTTGTTTGTTTTTTTGCACAAAAAGTATTCTCGTCGCTTGATAAACTTATAGTTGAGCCACTGTTGTGACATGGAATATTTAAACATTTTCTTTAATGACTTTCTGGGCCGTCAAGTTTCATTCCCTTAGGGAGCCTATGTAGCAGTCACACTGAAAAAAATGATTATGGCCCCAATTAAATTAAGCATAATGAAATTTTGCTAATTTAAATCATTTAAATTTAGTTGTTGATTTTAATAAAAAAATATGTATTGGTTTTATGGGAATTACATGCGTTTTGAACCAAGCTATGTGAATTAATTAAAGTCAGTAAAAAAAAAATAAGTTGGTTATCTGCGCATGCGCGTATATATGCAGATTCTTTGCCGCCGTTTTTTCCAGTCAGCTAAGCTTCACGCAGAGCGAGTGAGTTTAAGGATTTTATCGTTCAATCGATTTGCAGTTGCACAGTAAGTAATATTTCATAATTATGTATCACTATTTATTACAATAAACCGTTTGTTCACTGTACAAAGTATATAAATTGCTCAGAACACGTCTTCCACAGACAATTTTCACCGTGACCAACCGTCACATAGGCCTAACGTTAAATTAACTTACGTCGCACGCGCTCATAATTTAACACATATTCCCAATTTTATGTCACATAATGTACTTTTAAGACATTTTTAGGTAAGAATGTTGCTTTACAAACTTCGAATATGCTGTTTGTTTGTAAAGATAGCTCATATTTAAATATTGCTTCGACGTTTTCTGAGCTCCAGGCCGTCATCGGCCTTAACGTTAACTTACCCGACGAGAACAGTCCTTCAATAATCTACCGCGGTTTCTAATGTGTCTTTGGTGGTTACACATGAGATATAATTGTTTTGGACGGGTAATATTTTATCTTAATAGTATTATTTTTTCTAGAGCAATTTGTTTGGGCGGAGGGCAGTGCTGGCAACAACAACATAAAAACTATGGTGCTGAAGCACTCAAGCGCCTGCAGCTGAGCACCTGACGTTTTTCATGGCTGAACACACGGCCTAAAACGTCAAAACACGTCAATTTAGCGTCTGTATACATAGAAAAATAATGGAATGGAAAACGTGTTCTTTGTGAAAGGTCTCTATCGTTAGTTTGGATGTTAACGTTACCGAAAAAAAAACTTCAGTTGCAATTAGCAGCTATGGGTTTAAAGGAATGAGGATAAGATTTTGCTTCCTTATAACTTCAGTCAACGACTGTGTTTGTGTGTTTTTGCGCTGTAGTATTTTATAATATGTAACATTAGAGAATTTCCACAATTTTTTCTATCGGTAAAGTTCACAATATAGCATTGGATTTTGGAATCTTTTTAGCTAAGTTAACAATAGGGATCCTGTAATTATGTACTTGAAATTATGATCCTGTGATTAATGCAAATATCTTCAACTTCTGAAACAGCAGTTATTTTCTCTAGCTTTAATGGTGTGGTATGTATATATCTTGAACTAACAATAATAATCATTGTGTGCTTGCTTTTATTTAAGGTGCTCTCTACACACAGAGTTTCCAGGTTCACATTTTCAGCCCAGTCCCAGAGTTCTGTCCCTACAATTTTCACAGTAAGTAATATTTCATTATGGGGCATCATTCAATACAGTAAACAATCTGTTGACTGGTTACGAATGTTTTTTTAAACTTTACTACTGACACATCCCCTCTTTTCTCTAGCTTTAATGGTGTGGTTATGTATATATCTTGAACTAACAATAATAATCATTGTGTGCTTGCTTTTATTTAAGGTGCTCTCTACACGCGGAGTTTCCAGGGTCACATTTTAAGCCCAGTCCCAGAGTTCTGTCCCTACAATTTTCACAGTAAGTAATATTTCATTATGGGGCATCATTCAATACAGTAAACAATTCAATACAGTAAACAATCTGTTGACTGGTTACGAATGTTTTTTTAAACTTTACTACTGGGGAATTAAAAATGAAAATTAAGTCATTAATTACTCACCCCCATGCTGTACCAACCCCGTAAGGCCTTCGTTCGTCTTCGGAACACAAATGAAGATATTTATGATTAAATCTGAGAGGTTGATCACTCCTCCATAGGCTCCCTAAGGGAATGAAACTTGACGGCCCAGAAAGTCATTAAAGAAAATGTTTAAATATTCCATGTCGCAACAGTGGCTCAACTATAAGTTTATCAAGCGACGAGAATACTTTTTGTGCGAAAAAACAAACAAAAATAACGACTTTATTCGACTATTCTTTTTCTTCCTTGTAGGCCTGAAACGAGACTTCAAGAGATTTCCACGACACGCACGCGCGAGAACTGAACTGAAGTAGTTGAAGGAGATCGCAATTCTCGCGCATGCGTCGTGGAAATCTCTTGAAGTCTCGTTTCAGGCCTACAAGGAAGAAAAGGAATAGTCGAATAAAGTCGTTATTTTTGTTGTTTTTTTCGCACAAACTATTCTCGTCGCTTGATAAACTTATAGTTGAGCCACTGTTGTGACATGGAATATTTAAACATTTTCTTTAATGTCTTTCTGGGCCGTCAGGTGTCAATCCCTTAGGGAGCCTATGTGGTAGTGATCCAGCTGTCACATTTAATCAAAAATATCTTAATTTGTGTTCCGAAGACAAACGAAGGTCTTACGGGGTTGGTACAGCATGGGGGTGAGTAATTAATGACTTAATTTTCATTTTTGGGTGAACTAACTGAACTGCGTAATTTGCCCATACAACTTAAGTTTCTGTTTTCTAATAGTACTACATAAAAATTATTAATTGGCATAGAAAGACATGCTGATAGCTATTTTATTTGATTTCAAAGCAGACAAAATCCTTTATTTTTTTTATTTAATATGCCTATATATTATGATGAGAAATTTTGTGAGATTTCAAAGCATACTTAAATTCTTTATTCGCAATTTCCTCGGGGAGCGAAGACGGAGCGGTGTTTCTGATATCAGTGAGCGAGGAGGGGAGCGCTAAATGGTGAACCCGGAGCGGAGCTGGAGCGGAGTGATTATTAAATGCTTGGAGCGCGGAGGGGAAATTGTTGCCGCTCCACTCCACTCACATACTCTGGTGTACACTCATAGAGAATAATGTGTTCGAATTTTAAAGACATGGCGCTGCGCTTCTCGTCCGGTGTGCGACCCCCTTAATTCAACATGCCAGAATAAAACCCGATTTAGCGCCACTCGGCGTGGTGTGCCAAAATACTTAATTATAAACTTAAATATTTAATTTAAAACAATCCCAAAAAGCTTTGTGACATTTTTGAAAAGCCGTGCATGCATTAAGCCCAGTGGAACCAGGATCATTAAAAATAATTCCGCAAAAGCAGGGATATTTAGACCAAATGGACCTTCCTGGGCATCAGTTAATGTTTGCACCCTTTTTAATAGTTGTGTGTGTGAGTCCATCAGTTGTCTGTTGTGTAAAAATTTAATTTAAAAATACCGTTGATTGTATAGACTTGACAAACAGTTATGAATCAAAAATAATGTCTAATAACAGTTTCTTTTTATTTAAATATAGGACAGTCAAAGAGATGACTTCTTGACTGACCTGACAAACATCACCATGGGCATATGTGTGATTAAAAAGGAAGGAGTTCTTGGAGACTACGACGATATTGGAGTTGTTGTTGATGGAGTAATGATTCTTGAGGAGATCAAATCTGTTGCACAAGCCTGTGCATTGATGTCGGGTGCAATCTATGTGCTTAATTTGGCATTCCCAAAAGAACTAAAGTACTTCTATGAATTTCTTCAGAAAGTCCTTATGCAGATGGATTCTGAAAGACTCACCCCTAAAATTCTAGGACTGAAAAACAGTGTAATGCTGTAATTTTGCAAAAGGCATGGATGTTCAGGATGTTCATGTTCGTGGATGATCATCATGAAATTTGTCACGGCCTGTACCTTGCACTTTATTTCCTTTCAAGGCCTCTATATTTATAGTTTAAAAGTAACAATCAAAAACTACCATTGAAACTACCATTCAAATTGCAATTTTTTAATGATTCACAAACAAATTTACTGTTGCCTGTTTTGTTTTTTTCAGGTGCAATGTTAAAGTCAGCACCTCTGTTTTTAACATTAGTGCAGGTTTAGCACTGTTGTATTAGGGATTCACAAACAAGTGTATTGTGGCCTAATCCCATCTGTGAAATTATTATTTTTATTGTTTTACATGAATGTGCAATGTTATGACACTCCGCACTTCTGTTTGTAACATTAGTGCAGTTTTAGCACTTGTTTTAAGGAAACAAACAAATGTACTGTGGCCTATTGTCATATAAGGGCAATGCTGATATATGCTGGATATTTATGTGGCCAATTGTACAAATGTACAATATGACTTTTAACATTTCTACAGAATGGGTGTCTTACCTTCAAAGAAACTGACTGTTATGAAACTGACATGTTCGCTATTTTTTTATGGCAGTCATTAAAGATAAGATTAAAACAGTCATTTCTGTGTGTATTTGAAAGACGTTTAACAACCTCTCATACTGTCAATTAAATACTGCCGTATATGTACTAGTAGATTAAGCTGGATAATTTTGAACACTCAATATAAATAAGAAATCAATAATCTAAGTAGAAGTAACAATTAAATGTGTTATACTAATGTAACTAAATAAAATGAAGTTAAACTAATATTTAGTTGTTAATTGTTAAGTAGAAGTAACATAATTAAATAGGGGTGGAATTACAATTTTTTTTATATTAAGGTAACTAAATAAAATTAAGTTCAACTAAATGTGTTAAGTAGAAGTAACATAATTAAATGGGGGTGGAATTAAAAAAAAATTATACTACGGTAACTAAATAAAATTGATTAAGTTCAACTAAATGCATTTGTTTAAATGTAGATAAAATCAATTGATTGCAACCACTTACGATAAAAAAATTGATTAATTTCAACTAATCATTTTTTTCAGTGCATGAACCTCTCAGATTTAATAAAAAATATCTTCATTTGTGTTACGAAGACGAACGAAGGTCTTACGGGGTTGGTACAGCATGGGGGTGAGTAATTAATGACTTAATTTTCATTTTTGGGTGAACTAACCCTTTAAGTCCTCGGGAAGTTGATATTTACGAGTTGGGAAGTCGTGTTTACAACATCAGGTGCATTCAAGTCCCTTTTGTTGTTGGAACAAGATGCCAATGTACTTTCTCTTAAGTAACTACACACATATACATTTAAACTCTACTTCTAGAAAAGGAACAACAAAGAATGTACATCAGGTGTGTTTTGCTTTTTTATGTTTTTATTGGTCCCACTTAATATTAGGTGTCTTTATGTACTAACATTTAAATCAATCATTTGATCCAATGCACCTATGTACATACAGGTTTTTAAATTGTACTTATATTTAAAAAATACCTGCATGTAATTACAGCTGTAATTCATTTATGTAATTACATCTATAATTACACTGTTGAACCTTCCCTAAACCTATACCACCAAACCTGTCCCTAACCTTACCCGTATCACACCTCAATAGCAGCAAAAGTGTTTTGCAGTACAATATGAACACAATAAGTAAATTTTTTTTTATTGATTCATAAGATTGATTATAACTAATTTGATAAAAGTTTAAGATTTGAATTATTATTTATGTAAATACAAATAGAAAACAGAAAAGATGTAATTTATGGCAAAATATGCTTTGTTTTCAAAGCAGTGACACAAAACAACCACAGTATAGATGGTTCCTACAAATATATGTTCCCTTATGATAAATCTTTTCTCACTTTCCCACTTTTCATTTTACCAGTCCACAAACTTGACAATTGGTGATTTTGTATGAATGGTCATTGGTGCTCTTAAACGTGGGAACACGAAAAAGCTATTGGCGCGTTCTTTTAACAAAGATGCTTTTCTATCTGGACAACCTTCATTCAACTCAACATGCATGTGATGCTCACTGGAAAAGCAGAGTGTGTGCTGTATGTTGCCTTAGAAATGGAAAATGTCATACTTTGCATATCGCACACTAATCAGACCAAAGTAGGCCTACACAACACACACAAAAGCTCTGCATCCATTCAATCGAGACTGTGCTCTCATCAATGTCTCTCTCTCTCTTTTCTTCCCTCACTCATGACTAAATACAGTAGTGCATCTGCCTCGTATGATTTGACAGTGCAGATGATACTGTGCTTATGTTATTTCCCCCTGA
Source organism: Tiaroga cobitis (assembly GCA_030578255.1). Taxonomy (NCBI): domain Eukaryota; kingdom Metazoa; phylum Chordata; class Actinopteri; order Cypriniformes; family Leuciscidae; genus Tiaroga; species Tiaroga cobitis. Next base: position 14,126,284 of record CM060604.1, on the reverse strand, counting down.
ATGGGCGCATTAAAACGTGACACCCTGAACTGCCTGTGTTTGAAGTTTAAATGTGTGCTGAACACCGTCATGAGTTTACCCCGTGCAGATGCTGTACAGTCTCAAATAAGGAGCATTCTTATTCTCTGAGAGACACCAAGAAAAAAATACCATGAATTATGGATCTGAAAAATCCTACCTGTGTCTGTGTGAAAAGCGTGATGTTTATTGAAAGTGAATGGTTTTCTCTCCCCATGCTTTCTCTCACACACTGCCACAATCTCAGATCAGAGTTAGCCAGGAGAGTTGTCCCTCGGTCCCTCCCCTGTGTCTCTCAGAGAGACACTCGTCCCAGAGCAAAAAATTAAAAGTGACTATCTTTTTCCGCACAAACACACACGCTTCAAAAGGCATGCGTGAAGGGCTGAGGTGATAGACTTTGTAGTATAATTAAATGGGATGAAGATTTATTCAGCACTAGCTTGTGAAAGAAGCAGGCAGTCGCATTCATACGTACTGCCTGTGCAAAGGATAAACAGTCCCCTTCTCCCTGATTTACTAATGCAGAGCTGCAGTGCTTTGATGTCCCTCCCTACAAATGAGAACTGTCTTCCCACAGGAGCTGCTCACCTGACGTGGGAGACATCTTCAATAAACATGTTTTGAAAAAAGAGTAAGGCGTTCTAAGACGCATGTCTGTTGCCATTGTAGTTTGGACACGTTGGCATTTATTTATTTATTTTATGTAATTTAATTGTGGTCTTTGTGACAAATTAGCATGGTAATGAATATGGCAATGTTAATGTATTGGTCTAGGCGGAATAGATCTGCTACGCTGCTGCTGAGCAAGTACAGAGACTTGCTACTGCCAATACATTCACAGACATTGCTTTCAGCATGGAAGACATGCTTCTGCTGCTGCACATAATATACATAAATAAACCCCCATAGCAGATCTATACAGGTGGAGCTGGGGAAGGTGGTTGGTTTCTGAAAGCGTGCTGCATACTGCTAACAGCACCACTACCAGTATTTGAATGTTGAGCTGCAGCTCATTGGTCGCTGATGCAACAACAACCAATCAGCTGCGCTTTGTAGATAATGATGTGATTGCTACCAAACAAGTTAAAGTCCCTGTAAAGGCAATTCTACAAAAAAATTCTAAACACATTATAAATGTTACAAATGTATTGCTAAAACATATTACAAAGACTGTGAACTGTGAAGTACTGAAATGCGGAGTTAGACCGTTAAACAGTTTTTCACCATTGCTATTTTACGGATTTTTTGGGCGGGGCTAAAACAGGGGTCGATGACGCACTGGAGCCTATGAGCTCGTGGACACGCCCCTACTTGATGACACACCGAGGCCACTGAGGCTGATCTCTCCCGACCCCATTCGCATTCGCCGCTCAAACGCGAGTTAAGCCTGGCTCACACTACAGGAGTTTTAGGCCGATTTATGCCCGATTTTCCCCTCCCGAGAATCGGAGAAAAAATCTTGTCGAGGACCTCGATCGGTTCCGATGTTCGGCACAGATTATCTGGTAATGTGAGGCATTCACAGATCGAATCTTGCACCTCCCGATCTGCTCTTACACAAATCGGGCTCGCCCCGATCATATCAAACATGTTTGATATTTATCGGGATGAGCAAGATTGTGATTACATCAGTACTGTCACAATAGCCAATAAGTAGGGCTGTCATGGTGAAGGAATTTCCATTGAGGTAATTTTGAGTGACTCATCAGCGCGATGCGCGCATTATCTCCATTTATCCATTTATTGCTAAATAAATAAGCACAATACAGTATAATAAATAATAATAAAATACTAAATGCATAATAAAGGCATCTGAAATAATAAACTAAGTAGCCTACAATCTAGTGTTGTCAAAAATATAGATTTTTCGATATCGATCCTGAACCATCTGCAACTCTTCCGTCTTCCGCAGGATGCACGCGATCTTCAGTAGTGAACGCGCCAGAGAGAAATGCACATTTCATACGGATTACATAAGCAGAGAGCAGTCTGTTGTCTGTTTTCTTTCGTTTTGAATTGTTCTGTTTAAAAGTAGACATGTCTGTGAGGTAAGTCTATCTTATACGCTGAGTTTCGGTTCATTTATGAAGTATCGCCGACGCCTCCGTTTCGTGATTATCTATCGTCTGCTATATTTACTTCTTATTTATAAAAATCCAGGCAATTGGTTGATGAAACATTGTTTAAAATTAAGATACAATTAATACAAAACGAAATTCGATTTAAAGAAAGGTTTTGTGCTTTCTGTTTGATGTCTTTGTGAAAGTTTTAAAGCATATTTTAAAGTCGCTTAGAGCGGTCATGTCCGTAACATTGTTTTTTCCTCAAATGCCAACACGAAAAATAAAATAATATGAATATTTTATGTTCTGTGGAGACTGAGAGCCCTTTCTTCATCCGGTGGGTAGTAGCTACTGTAGGCTATTACTTTGGTTTGCACAGTGTAATTCACAGAATTAGGCCTAGGCCTACACAAAAATATTTTCATTATAAAATATTTATATTCACTATAAAGTTATATTCATTCAAAGATAGGTTAAATGAAACAAGCTGTTAATTATTTTAATTTTAACTTTGAGCTCCACTTTACAATGCTCAGCTGAGCAGCAATGGGCATTGAGCAACGCTGCTGATCATTGTATTGAACAGAGCTGACGCCATTCATTAGAAATATCCTTATTAAAAGGATGTTTTTTTTAAAAGATTTCGCTTTCCTTGGTCACACGACAACCTTTTCACGAATATGACTTGATATGACGGACAGATATTTTGTTTAAATCCACCTTTCCGCTTCCGATCTGTTGCGTGAGATCACGTGAGGCGCTTTCTCTGGCACGAATCTTAATAACATTGTGTAGTGTGTGATGCGCCACGATTTTCAAATCTTGTAGTGTGAGCATGTTTAAGATTTGAGGTAAGAAAATCTGCAAAGATTCTCCTTAAGTGTGAGCTGCAACCAGATTTCAAAATCGGTAAGGATTTTAAAACTCCTGTAGTGTGAGCGAGGCTTTACTGTCAGTACTATTAGTTACTAGGGCTGTCGCGGTTATGGAATTTCCCTTGCGGTAATGTTGAGTGGCTCAATAGCGCGATATGCGGTATTACCGCCATTTATTTATTTCATTTATATGTATTTGTTGCTATATAAATAAAGTTTACGATGTGGACAAAAACGAGGACATTTTCAGTAACCAATGTAACCGAAACTAAACAGCGTCTATATGCGCATTGAAAGGCATTCACTCAGCGCGCATATTGTTATGACAACGGACTTTGAGTGAGTCACAGGGTGAGTCATTAAACCGTTCATTCAACGAACACATTCAAAAAAGCTGATTCATTAAAAGAGATGTAATGAAACAAGGTGTTAATTATTTTTAACTTGCAGCTCCACTTTTCAAGGCTCAGCTGAGCAGCAATGCGTCGCATGGGTAACGCTGAAGCTGATGCTTCACTTAAATTAGAGACCAATATGGCATTGATTCACTGCGTGACTTGCTGATTTTATTTCCCCGCGGCTTCCTCGCGCTGTGGGATGCTGACCAGCGCTGCTGCTGACGCGCATTTATGGGAAATACCCGTGACGTGAACGTTAAAAGGATGATACGACAAATATTTCGCTTTCCTTTGACACGGCAACCTTTTCACGACTTCAAAGACAGACGCAGGTAATCGCACGCGCTCTGCCGATCTCTCTCATTCACTGTCTGTGTGAAGCCTCTGTAGGCTACACATCACCAAGATAAACGGTCTTTTTATCATTATGAACTTGTTCAACATTCAATACACATGCATGAAGTTCAAAACAAGAAGGGTATAGCCTTATAAAAAACGTGAATATCGCGGTTGTTGCGGTTACGTGCAATCCTCTGCGGTTGACTTGTCAGAAGCGCGGTACTAACGTTACAATATTGCGGTTATCGCGACAGCCCTATTAGTTACTACAGCCTACTGTTTGCTAGCTAGCTATGCCTTTAACACGGAAATTAATTTAGGCTACTACCTGTATGCGATCATGTACAAAACAGATCGTTGTCTTTATTTAAATTTCCTAAAAACGATCACATCAAGAAGAGGTGGATTAATTTTGTGTAGAGCCAACCTTGATGAAGAGCTGAGGATCACCGCCAACACCCGCCTCTGTAGTGATCATTTTACACAGGATCGTTTTATAAACTACTTTCCTCAGAGACAACTGGGATTCACTGATAATCTGCTGTTACTGGTGAACGGGGCCGAAACGACTATCCCCCGCCAGCGTTCACGGTTCATCCTCCCGTCCCGAAAGCAGTATCACCTAATATCACCGTCGACAGCTTTCCCGCGAGTGGGCGTGGTTTCAGCGCATCCAGCGGACACGCCCCCAGCGTTTGAGAGCAGAGAGTAATGCTCATTTTTTCAAGATTTTGATAGCTTATTTTATGCACTTGCCGGCTTTTTTTATCATTCAAATTTGGCTGGATGGCTAATAACACATTTTTCTGTGGTGTGACATACTCAGAACACATACTTAATTTTGACTTTACAGGGACTTTAAGGACATATCAGCCTGCCCCATCTAGAGTTTCATGCCTGAACTAGATCATTATTATTTATTGAGCAGCAAATCAGCATTATAATGATTTCTATAGGATCATGTGACACTGAAGACTGCAGAAATTATGCTGAATATTCATCTTTGCCATCACAGGAATAAGTTACATTTGAAAAATATATTAAAATATAAAATAGTTATTTTAATAAAATAAATGCAGCCTTGCTGAGCATAAGAGATTTCTTTCAAAAACATAATTTTATTTTGAATGTTTCCAAACTTTTGACAGATACTGTATATGTAATGAAATCAAATGAAAAGTGTTTCAAAGTTTAGAACACTGTAAAAGAAACTAGTACTGATACACAAGTTGGTTTAACTGCAGTATAATATAATGGACTGGGAAAATGCCTCTTTGGCACTGATGGTATACAAGAATAGAGTTGCACTTAAAAGTTTACAGGGATGTTTACAAGCAGACGTTACTTCCCTTCTGTTCCACTCCTAGAGGTTTTAGAGGTGTGCCGGTTTCTTTGTGGCTCCAGTGACTCGTCTAAGCCGTAGCTTTATGATGTGTCTGCCAGTGAGCAAAGCCATCACTTCCCTCTCTAATCCCACTGAAAAAAAAAAAAAAGGGAAGCAGCCTCACTGATGGAAAACAACATACGCATAAAAAACAAAACAGAAAAAATATCTTCTCATGCATGTCGCTTTATTTGTTCCCCCAAGACTCAGTCAAATAAAGAAACATGAACGCAAACAAAAGAGGAGGGAAGTGTGAGAAAACTGATTGAAAAGCAAAGACAGATGTCTTCATCTTCCTGCAGATGGGCTTACAGTGATGTCAGCTCTGAGACAGGGCGAAGATTACTGTCTCCTGGACAAAATACTAAGGGAAGCAATGGGAGAATGGGAGCAATGTCTGTTTCTGTTATTGAGATACACACATGCACAACTGTAACTAAATTCCAACTTATGTTTTAGGCGTTCAGAAATGGAGAATATGCTCACCTGGGAATAGTGCGGGGGACTCAAAGTGGTAAACAGTTTAGTGTAGTGTAAACATGGGGAAAACACCTACACACACACCTACACCTACACCCACAACCACGCAAACACACCCACGCAAACACACCCACGCAAACACACACACACACACACACACACACACACACGTCCTGTTTTTGCTTTGCGGGGTCTGCAGGTCTGAGAATGATAAACAGTTGTACACCTGCCTCCGATCTAAACAGCACTCTTCCAGCAAATGGCAAATCTAATCTTAGTGGTCAATACAACTCTAGTGATTGCACAGCAGATGGTCTTACACTAAATGGTGAGCTTTTACCCTTACTTAACTGTGGCGACATTGACCGAACACATTCCCGTCCAGCCGCAACTATAAAAAGAATCTCCTTGGAGATAAGAAGAAAGCGTTACTCAAATAACACTAACATCTCATTATCTAATTTAAGAAATTGCAACATAATAACTAATAAACCAAAGGCAGTGCATTACAGGGATTTTTCTTACCGGTTAAGGGCTGATGTTGCATGCTGTGAGGAGTAAATCACTGTAACGCAATGGTCCTGATTTGATAAAATGCTAGCACAATTTAGTCCCTAATTTAGCCTAACTGGACACTGAGCAACAGTTTTATTTGTAATTGTCAAAGGGTTATTTGTGGTTCTAGAACACCTACAGTTTTGTATGTTTGCGTAAACACTGAAATATACAGAATTATACTGACAGAATCTAAAACACAGGAATTTGACATATTTATATATGTAAAATGTAGACCAATCCTTTTCAAAGTAAAAAAATACTGATTTCATGAAACAAGTTGATACTAATGTATTTAATCAATGAGATTAATTAAATATGTTCAGTGCCACCCCATTTATTTAATGTATTTTCCACATTTCACTTTTTTCAAAAACAAAATTGTTTGACATGCAGGGCAGCTAAAATATGAAATACATATAATATAACATAATATATAAATATATATATATGTATATATGCGGGATATAACATATATAAATTTATAAAATACAGTTCATAAAGATTTTTACATTTCTAAAGCTGTGCATAATTTCTTCAATATTGTTAATATTATTCATTTCAGCATATAGCCAAAAGTACAAAATGTACATGTAAACACTACATATTACGAATACCTGTAAATATTAACGAGATCATCAAACTGCATTGTAAGCACTGAGGAAAGCTTGTTTATTTGAGGTGTTTCATGTAAATACACAGTCTATAATATGGCTTTTTGAGCAAATTTCAAATGGGTTTTATCCAGCACTCATTATTCACTGGATTTCTGGAAGAGATGCCCTGCTTTAACGCAGGTGAGTCTGGCTTAAGCTGGAACAAAAAGGAAGCTTCACTTCAGCTATCCGGACCTCAGACTGCTGCTAAAAGTGCTTCAGCCTCCGAGCACAAAGCCTCCCAGGGAAAACTTCTGGCCTCCCATTGGAAATGCCACTGATTGAGTCATCCGCCTTCGAAAGGCTCTTAGCGGGAAACCGAATCGGATGAGGCCCTCCGATATTCCATCCGTCTTTTCTAACCCCCCCCCCCCCCCCCCCCACGCACGATGGTCAAAAGCCCAGGGGTGCGATTTCTGCTATTCGCCTCTATTCACACGCTAAGACCTTCAGTCAGTACCTCTGGGAAAAGAAAGAGAGAGAGAGAGAGTGAGGCTGATTTGAGCTGGATGAGAGGAAGGATTTGAAGATGACCTGTCTACTGCCGATGGCGTGTGGAGGGATGTGGGTGGCTTGGCGCTTCTGCTGTGCCTTTCAAGTATCTGTGAGCAGAGGGGTTTTAAGGCTGGCGACCAAGGGATTTGAAACTCGCGTCCATCATATCATGTTGTGCACAGTTTAGTAAACCAAGACTATATTAATACGCTTGACTGGGGTCAGAGGAACAAATGTGTTCGAATTAAAACAACATTATAGGATGACTCAAATTTGCTCTGCTGCCTACAATCCTCAGAGAATGATAAGGAACTGAGCGATACGAGCACAGGATATATCTGCTCTATTCCGACTCCCTTGTAGCTTTAATAATGGAATGAATTTCAAATGTTAACAGCTGCTGTGCAGGGGCAGTCGATACAAAACGGATCAGTGTCTGGCAACTGCTGTTGTCCTGACACGGGTGAAAAGAGAGCAGGGCCCTCATTTTGCACAATGATAGGCCACAGATCAGCTTAGCAATTACTACCCTGGTGAGGTCATTCGATTTGAAGCTAGAGAAGAAGAGATGAACAAATGAAAGAAGAGAGAGCGAAAGATGATGCACATTGGAAGCTGCAATCTAATAAGAACAGAAGAGCAATTGTCATATTTGTGTGTGAGACTGTGGGTCAGGTTTTGCCGACATTGTGGGGACCAAATGTCCGAAGTCATCCACATGCACATCCACGCAGCTTAAAGCTTTCCCCGCCAGCGTTTTTGAAAAAGTTGCCAGAGCCGGCATTTTTGATAATTTTCACACAAGTTTCATGGCCCCCAGAAAATTTTGTTGTATGAATATCTGAATATTCAATATATCAAAAGAAAGAACTAACCCTCTGCCTGTAAACAAACAAAAAAAACAGTTGTATTCTAGCTTCATGTTTTCTTTTTTTTTATCAACACTTGAATGTGGGTAAGTTTCATAAAAAAAGCAACATTTTGAGCAAAAAGCTTTTTTTTTGTAAAAGACTACATCTGGATGGAATTCAGAACAATAATTAAAACATAGATGGAGTAGATCGAGTCCATAAACACCCCCAAAGCTCCACAGTCTTATAGCTCGTCCTGGGTCGACATTTCATTCAGTAACATAGGCAGTTTTGATTTATATGCTTGTTTCTGCTTCTTCTTCGCCTGCGTTTTGATCCGGAGATTAATCTTTCAGAAGATGCCTAATAGCGCCCCCAACCGTACAACAGTGAAAACATGGAATGCTATTTATTCTTAAAGCCTTATCAATATAGTTTCGAAACAGTTTATATCATATGAAGAACAGGGCATTTCTATTGTTCTTCTCTTGGCTATTGAATCACTCAGATGAAAGTGAAATGTAAGAATATTAGTTAGGAATTATATAACCATGTTCAACCATTGAATGAAGCCCAGTGCAACATCAGATTCCACAAAAGCAATTTTCTTTCAGGAAAATCTCAATCATCTTTCATTTTCAGTCCAGCAAACATTTGATTCTTTACCAGAAGATTTAAAGATCTTTACAGTTGTCCATTCTTCTAACCCATGTGATTATATTCTTTAAGTCTCCTATCTTGAAGTTGCAGTATCACGTATCCAAATGTTGAATCAAACCCAGCTGCACATTGGATCAAAATTAATATATGAAGACATAATGTAATTTCTGTCCTGTTGAGGACTTTACATTGACTTGCATTTTGAGCTAATGATATTCCTTCTCCCTGTGTCAAAACTTAATTCTCCCAGAAACTGATAGATCGCCACTGTTGCCGAGGCATTTGTAAGTTTTCTTCTTACAGTAAAATGCTGTTGTGGTTTAGGTGAATAAACCTATTAGGATGCCGTGGAAAATCCCAGGGGGTGAAAATGAAGCGTTGTTTTGTCTGCTCAGATATTTGAACACTTTTGCTAGACCCTGGTTTTCATTAGAATGCATTAAGGTCTCTAACAGACAAAAGCAACCTAATTCAGGCTATAAAACGATACCCTGTGGAGCTCAGGTAATAATGCAAAGCTGAGATTCTTCATTAGCAACAAGACAGCAAGCAGCCATAATTTATTGCATGTTAAAAAGCACAAGCGGTTTGTCTTGAAAGTATTTCAAGACATCGTTTATCAAAGAGTTTGTAAATGGCTGCATTCAGGTTTGAATGCTCCACGCTAGAACCTTTTTTCCATTTCTGTGGCTGGAGGGCAAAGAGAGAGAGAGAGAAAGAGATGGCAGACACATCGGGCTGTTTCAGTGTAACTTTTTAATTATCTTTTATGCTGATTTTCTTCATCAGGCCTTCAGGACAAGAGAAAGCATCATAAAAACAATTACAGAAGTGTTTGTGTTTTTCTTATCATCACAGAAATGCCACCGCAGGGCCCAATTCGTGCTCGTTCTCATTTATACACCTCTATGGCGCTATGCAATTCAAGGATGTTCTGCTGGGGACGAGAGACAGTGTTCAAGTGTCCTTAGGAAATTTCTCTGGAGTGCAAGTCCTTTTCACAGGAATCTTATTTAGACATATCTGAGTTATTAGGAAAGCAGGCACAAATAGTCAACTAAGCACACACGTTTATAAGGTGTTATGTTTAAACCAGACAATGCTATATTTGTGTCCTTCAGAAACTATTGAGCTGCTAAGACAAGAAACAATTCATTCTCCAGCCTTTAATTTTGCCATCAGGGACATTTTTCACTCTCTCTTTCTCTAATTTTAGCTTTCTTTCTCCACTTCTCTCTCTCTGGTGAGGTATGTGATATGTCTGTAGCCTGCAGTGAAGCCGAGTGCCTTAGGCAAATTCTAAAGTGAGGGGTCTGGTTTGGGGCTTTGTGCTCGAAGGGCAGCAAAACTTCTGAAAGAGACTCTGACGAGTTAAAGTACACTTCTTCAGCTTTATACTTCAGCCCAAGGCAAATTTTAAATACACACAGTCGCCATACGCACACATACACTTGAAGAAACACCACCAAAAGCCATAGACTTGGAGAGTCAAGTGAAATATACTGTAGAATATGCAACTGTGTAGTTGTTACCTTAAGGCAATATTTCTACCTAATTTCACCTATAAAATGACTTTTGTTGGTGTAACCTAATGTAGGCAGGTTAATTTAGTCATATAAAAATATTTCTAACTGGAATATAACCATTTAATTTAGAGGCTACCATGTGAATCTCACTAAAGTGTCTGATTTTTTGTTTGTTTGTTTTAAATAAATTAGTGCTTTTATTAAGCAAGGATACGTTAAATTCACAACGAAGACATTTATATACAAAATATTTCTATTTCAAATAAATGCAGTTCTTTTGAAATTTCTATTTATTTAAAAAAATGAAGCCATCACAGGAATAAATTACACACACACACGCGTAAATATAAAATGTAATACTATATATCAATATTACCCTACTGTTTTTACTGTATTTTTTATCAAATAAATGCAGCCTTGGCGAGCAAGAGACTTTTTAAAAAAAAAGACATATACCCAAACTTTTGAACGGAAGTGTACATTTATTAGGGTTACCTGACATTTTATTTAGATGGAATATTTTTCATTCTGAAAGCATATTATTCACAGTGTTTTTGATTTTTACAGTAAGATCATATGCATTTCTAATCACTGGACACTATATAACTCTGCTTCATCAAACAGCCTAATTTAGCCTCAACAGAATTTATTCAAAACTGATTTCAAAGACAGGGCTATGTCCACACTAATATGTTTTCTTTTGAAAACTTATATTTTTCTCTCCGGGTTGGCCTTCCATCCACACTGAGACGGCGTTTTAAGTAAATGAAAACGTAGCTTTTGGAATACGCTCTCCAAAGCAGATACATTTTGTTGTAGTGTGGACTGTGAAGCCGGAGGTATTAGAAAACGATGACGTAAGTTTAGTCATGTGATCCATGTTGTACCAATAGATATTCATGTTTACCGGTATTGTGCCTGTTATGTGCTATTCACTTTTACACTGTTGCTAAAATATGTTACTTTGCACACTCTTCATATCACAGTACTGCAAAGATGACAGAAAATGTACTCACATTTGCTGTCCTGCGGCAATACAGGAGTGCCATAGGCGTAATTTGCGGGTGGGACGGGTGGGATATGTCCCCACCACTTTTTGCCAGGGTCGATATTGTCCCAACCCCTTTTGAAACATCTCACGGCACAGATGTAACTAATACAAATAAATAAAACATCTCTAGTTAACTAGCAGAGCATTCATTTCGCTCGTTTGTTAAATAAAAGGTGATCTAGCGCTGAAATGTGTTGTTTATTAAATCAAGTGATCAAAGTGCTCGTTGACTCTGCGATCAGTGGCGCGGATACAGTGTTCTCTTGTGGCCTGCGCACAGTCTTCACTCGGACGCGCGCTTCAATCCGTTGCGGAGACTCTCTATTCGTTCCGGTGAAATCACAAAGTAAAATGCACACAAACGTGTCCCTGCTTGATATACAACCACTGATAAACGTAATCGGTTTTAATAGAAAAAACAAAAAGAAAAAAAAAACTATACGAGTGCGGATTAGAACCCAGAACCTCTGACACGCTTGGCAAAAGTTCTGCCACTGGACTATTAAAGGGCATGCGTGTACTTCTTCACGTGAAAATTCTCGGCACCAACACATATTAGATCTCATTAAACAACAACTTAAACACAATGTACTATTTAAATCGATTGCTGGACATCGGTATGTTATTGTACATAGGTACATCTGATTTGTGATTTAGCATTGTATTAGCCCCAATAATATAAAATAAAATTATCCTGTTAGAAGAATTGCGTGATAACTTTATTATTTATTTTTCCATCTGTATCATCTCAGTGAGCTTTTGTGAGGTTTCACGCATGCGCAGTAAGGTACATTTAGAAGTTTCTCATCCACACTGAAACGTCGGAAAACGCTAGTGTGGACGGAGAGCGTTTTTAAACGAAAACGCCGTTTTCAAATGTATCCGGATTAATGTAGACGCAGGATCAGGACATTAAGACATTACAGTAGCTTTTATAAAGGTTCCTTAGAAGAAAAAAAAACATTACTGGTGTGCAACAGTTCACAAGAAGGAAGAGAAAGTCAGGGCTGGTAAATAATCCAGTCTTTATTTAACTCAGAAAAATTTACAGAAAATAATCCAGTGGCGGTCTCTGCCTGTCACACCATGAACAAAAACATAAAAACAGTCATTAAATACTTCTATACTGACAGTATCCATATGAAAAGTTTCAATGTACATCAGAAGAAGACTGTTAAAATGCTTTCACAAATGGCTGGAATTAATCTTTTCAGCAGTAGTTTCACATATCTTTTCAATATGTGATTTATCTACTTTCTGTGTGAGACTGTTTTGCATGGTTTAACATAAATTATTATTACACATTGAGCTATCACCAAATTTATTGCTATAACAGCCGTGGGAATGAGAAGTCAAGCAGTGGGGGGTAAAGGAAGTAATTCTGTCCAACAAAGGCTCTTGATTAAAGAAAAAAATGAAAATATAATAAACAAAATGTTCTGATTATGTTTGTGGGCGAGATGCTGGCTTGTTTGGTATTTTATAACGTTTTAACCATGTTTTTTTGTTTTTTTTTTGTTATGGTGCTGCTACTACAACGCACTAATGCAATGCTATTTGTGGGGTGGCATTTCCCGAACAAATTAGCATATGTGCAGTTGAGCTTGTTCTGTGACTGGACATATTGTGAATAATGAACAGAAGCTGAGAATTGAGAGAAACTTGCCCTCTGACCTCAGTCTTTCTCAAAGTTCAGCAGAATCCTTGAAACTTTGAAGTAATTAATAACTCAGAGTTCTGCTGTGCACTGATCTCGTCCCAACCTTGGAAGAAAATGGAAGGGAAAAACAAGTTATTAACCTAAAGCGTTCAGCACTTCTCTTCAGAGTCTGACGGCAAGATGCAATACATCAAAATACACAGAAGAACCTCCAAACACAAGGTATACAGTTGGTACTCAACCAGGATAATACTTTTACCACCAGTAAAATTTGGGGGGTGTATTTGTTGCCTTTTACTGCTAAGAGGCGCTACAATCACAGACTTTGAAAAGTGTCAGTTTATTCTCTCTATTGCGTAATCTGCCGCGGCTCGTTGAGAACTGGTAGCAGATAAATTCAAGTGAAACATTAACATAACTATAGTTAAACGAATTCATAATCCCCAATACTGAAATTACAGAACTGGATCAAATATAGGCTTCTATTATTGCAGCAAATTTAAGCAAAGTAGGCTAAACATTAACATTGTGTACCCAGTTTTTCTATTGGCTAATTTAGAAAGGCTATGCATGTCAAGGTTATGTGGCTATACTTCGTGTTATTTTAATTTGTTAGTATGCCTAGATTTATGAACTGAAACATTCCAGTGAGTGAGTCAAACATAGTCAAGGGTGTTCCTTCATTTGAAATGAATGTTTATGTAGCCTATTACTCAGGGCCGGCGCTAGCCATTTGGGTGCCCTAAGCACAAATGCTTGGTGGTGCAAAACTACAAATGCAAAACTAACATTTTTATTTAAAACATTGTCTTACCTGCAAAGCGACGCGCGAGTATCATCCCGCTGTCTATTCTTTTTCCTTTTTTCGCCCCCGACTCTTGGTGCCTTTTCGAGGCCATGTCTGAGGTCGGTGTCTGCCAAATTTGACATTGATTGAGGCATAATCGAACAGACCACTGGGAGGTGGGGAAGGGGGGGCACCAGAGGGAGACGAAAAAGGAGATTCACCTTTTTCTCGACTAATTTGGTCTAGGCCTATATTATTACTTTTGTATTGCTTTTGTATATTAACATGCTTTAGACATATTTTATTTGTTATTTATACTAGTAGCCTATTGTGATGATTTTTCACGACCCAGATTTTTTGGTGCCCCCCCCAAGCACTTGGTGCCCTACGCGCAGCGCGTGATGTGCGTGTGCGGAGCGCCGGCCCTGCTATTACTGTTACGGAACAGAGACTCAAGACAGATAGAGTTCTTTATTTAACATAGGAGAGCAATAAGTAATGCTGGTGAGTATTTGTTGACATATGGCAGTTTGCAGATGAATAATGGAATGATACTGACAGTCTCTGTATTGCAGGTGGAGTGGAGATCGTGGAAGGATAAAGATGACTGAGCACACACATTGATGAGGAACAGGTAAGAATCCAATTTGACACAACACTGAACAGGAGACGCTAGAGACAATGAGGAACAGGAAGACGGTGGAGAACCGCTGGAGAGAGGCAACATACTTTGGGAACTTGGAATCAACAGGTAAGTGAATCCTTTGCTCAAACAAGACCAGACGAAGTGACTGTGTGAGGTGTGTGCTTATATGCAGAGGGAGATGATGAGGAAATGTGAAGCAGGTGTGGGTGATCACTATTTAGGTGATTGTGACTGCTGTGATTAGTTGATGGTGGAGCCTGGCTGATTTGTGACAATTATATTATGATTCATTAAATATTAATTTTGCACACGATTAAAGTAAATCATATGGGCCTATTTTATTATTTATTTTTAATATAATATACAATATACAATTCCAAGTATAAAAAAACATAAGTGACATGAAAAACAAACTGAATTTAATTGTTAATCACAATTATTTGTATGACAATTAATCGCCATGCAGCACAAAATAAGACTGTGGATGGGCGACATGTTGGGACCATAATTAACAATATTTTATTAATCCAACTGGTAGAAATATTTTTACAGAATTATATCTAGAGCAGTCCAAGACTAGTAACATAATGCACGACTATGTAATAATGTATCAGTAGGTAGTCAACCAGAATGCCTATTACCACCGCCGCGACAAAAATAAACCAGTCCCATTTCAAAGTCGTTCGCAAAATGACGCCAGGTGGCGCAAATGGACATTTTGCAAAACAGTTGCAATTGCCGCATTTTGAAACGTAAGTGGGGCCAGGGGCGTCACTAGGCCCTTTTTAGGGGGGCTTCAGCCCCCCTAAATTTATGCCTAGCCCCCCTAAGAATTTGTGATTAATATGCTACACAAATTCGTGTTCGCTTCAGTCTTGTTTTAATCAGATTCAGCGCGTTCTTCATCCTTAATCCGCAGTGGCGCCGAGCAGAGTGCGCGTTAAAAAGAGAGGAAAGTCTGTGTGTGTGTTCATCTGAGCCCTTTGGTCTGACACTGCTCGTCAATGTTAGAATATTTGAGATGACCAATCAAATCAAAGTAGGCGGGCTTTACATTCACAGACGCTGAGCGCGAATTTTAGCAGCACAACTCGACGCTTCAGTGCACGGGCAAGTGCGAGATAAGATGTAAGTAGCTAAACTTATAACGTTATATATTTTACAGTTTTTTGAGGTCATTAAAGTTAAACGAATGACAAAAAATAATCAGGAAAACTAATATAGTTTTGTCTAATTTTGCACTTTTGAACTGAAATTAGGCATGTAACGTCAGCCTAATGTAATCATTCGTTTACTGTCATTGTGAGTGGACAAAAAAACATTAACAAAGCCGTTTTCATCCTGTTAGGTACAGGATTAATAGTGAATGTGTACATATTGAAAATATACCTAATACAAATTATAGCCTTTAGTAAATAAAAAAAAAAGCTCAGCTTTATGAGGGGAAGAGAAAGGGCACGATGAGGAGACTGAAAAAAAAAGAAAGGAAGATGGAGATGAGGAGAGAGAAGGTATTGACAAATAGTCTACTGACATAGTTTTAAAGCTATTTCTTATCCTTTTTTTGGTCTTCAAACGTCTTGAAATGCACATTTCAGAGATTAAAAAAATTAACCCCCAAACCTCCACCTCAAATGCAGGACCTCTTTGATTATAAAGCCCTGTCTACAGCCCTGTATTAGGAATCAGAATCAGAAAGAGCCTTATCCCAAGTGTGCTTGCACACAATTGGTTTTGGTGCTGATGCTTTCAGTGCACATATACAAATATGTGATAAGGCATAAAATCAATAATGAATGTGTAACCTTTAATGTGAATTAATTTTATAAACTTAGTTACCTTTCCTAGTAGTTTTCAGTAAATGAACACGTCTGAGAAAATGATTCATAGGCAAAATCAACCAGTTGACCCCCAAAGAGAAAAAGAGTGTGATGCTGATGAGGAGAGAAAAATAATCAGCTGCCAACTGAAATGGTTTTATCCCCAAAAAAAATTGCCTTCAAAACATCTTAAAATGCACATAATAGTTCAGAGAATTAAAAATTTTCTCGGGGAAACCCCGAACCCCCCTATCTAACACAACTCGAATTCATGACTACGGTACAGTGATTATAAAACCCTGCAATTGCATGGTAATGAAAGTGAGCATTAGACCCTAAATTAAACTTTTACCTTGTTTTTTTTTTTTTTTTTTTTTTTTTTTAATCATACCCTTAATGGGGGCTTAGCTCCCCTAAAAGGAAAATCCTAGAATCGCCCCTGAGTGGGGCTAATGTCAATTAACAGTAAGGATGAAATACTACAACTATGGTAATTTCCAAAAAGCCTACAACAAACATGAAAAAAAAAGAGAGCTATTGACATTTGCTGTACAATAATGAAACAACCTAATATTTGGTGAAGTTGAAACTGCATGTTATAGTAATCATTTTATTACTAAATAAATAAAGAAAATTTGGTTAATGTTGTTTAAACAAACGAAACATACATATAGACTATTATTTGAATGAATAGTGAACTATTATATATCTCTGTTTGTAGGCTATCTGTTTATTTAAAAAAAAAACAGCACAGCATATTGTAAAAAAAAAAAAAAAAAACTTTTTTCACTATTTCAACAAGAATGCGACTGATTAAATATATATATATATATAAATAAACAAACAAAACAGGATATACCAAACTTTTGCCTATTAGACTACAACAGAATTGGTTACATTTAACAAAAGCAAAAATTAAATATGTAATAGTACATTTTAAACAAAATAGAACAAACTTTTAGAACAGAAAAATAGAATCAATAGTTAAAAATAGAGACGACAACAATATAACCTATATTTCATATTGTAGAAGTCGGTGGGCAACATAAGCCTATTCAGTGGTAGAACTTAGGTTTCAATGATTTAGATGACAAGGGTTCATCTAAATCCGACTCTGTTACACCACATATATATATATATATATATATATATATATATATATATATATATATATATATATATATATATATATATATATATATATACTGTATTTATTTTTTTGCTTATATTTATAAAATAAAATGACCATTTCCATTTCACACTAAGGAACAAATAGGCTATCCAACAGAATGACTGAATTTACATTTGTTTAATAATTCCAATCGTAATTTCAAAAGAAGTTCTGTTAAAAACAGAAAAAAAAAAAACCTTTATGGGGTTCCCTATACAGAAAGAGTTTTTAAAAACATGGTTGTAAGCAAGGTGCGATTTGCCAGGGGACGGGACTGGGATTTCCTTCTGGTCTAAATATCCCTGCTTCTGATGAATTATTTCGAGTTTGAACTCGAGTTTGCAACTTACGGAGCCCGGATTAAAGGAACCGATACAATTAAGTGATCACTTAAATCCATTAAATACTACAAGCTTTTATAAAAATTTTTAGCTGTTCTTTCTCTCAGACTTTAAACTCTCCTTTTGCTCCACTTGCTTAAAGAACAACCCATTGAAGCGCACACACGCACACACTGAAATATACTTTTTATTCGCTCTCATTCAGTCTTAGTGACATCTCTACAGTAGACTTTATCTTTCCCTCCATATGTTAGAGTGAGGCAAAACACATTACAGCTGACACTCACGCAGACTATCATAGACCAGTGCAATACAAAAGAAATGACTTGGGAACTGCAGTGATGGTTTTCGAGGGCTATATGGCAATATAGCAATGATTAGAAAGAGATGAGAAAAGTTTTTCAAAGGGCTTTAAGATATTGTAATAACATAACACCCCATAATTCCCATCCAAATCAAATGCAAATCAAGAAGTGTGTTTGTATTTCAGCATTGCTCTTGTAGATCTACCACCATTTTCAATCACACTTCTTGAAGATTTATAGTAGTGCATGTCTGCTCATACATGTTATTTCTTTTGTATTTTTTTAACAAGAAACTTAGGAATTAGGAATTTTATTATCCAGGAACTTAGTTTAAGTTCACACACATAAGCCATCCAAAATCACCGAAAAAAAAATCCTTACCCTTACTAAACAGATTGTCATGACACTGTATTATCTAATGCAACAAGAACATTAGAACATAATGTGCCACCTAAATTAGATAGTAGTCAAAAAATACCATAGTAGTAATATTATACAATTTCTGCTGTTGTTCAGCTGAAGTCAGTTCAGTGTTGATTTAGTTCCGTTGGAAAGATCAATTATTAAATTAGGTCATTTATTCTAGCAGATCTGCAAAAAAAGAAAAAGAAAAAAGATGTCATCGTCCATCTCAGTTCAGTTCTCACACAACAGCGTCAAATCAATAATATTGTTGAATATTAAGGATCAAAGACATGGTGCAACTTTAATATTGCGTGTCCAGTAAAATCTCCCACTCTCAGATCAAGCCTTTCTATCCATACACAGTTTATACACTATCAGGAAAAGGGTACAAAAGCTGTCACTGGGGCAGTACCCTTTCAACATGATATAATACACTTTAAGTCCTATGTTTCTTTAAGATTCTAATGTGCACCTTTTACATGTAAAGACATCTATAATTTAGATGTTACAGTAACTGTATATGCTTCTAGTTTGGTTAAACTGTTCATGGGTAGGCACTGTGGTTTAGTATTGATATAGGCTTAGCAGTTATTAGTCAATGGCTAAAATCCCTTTCCTTTTCTTTCATGTAGCTCATTCTCACTATGTTTATTGTTCGCATGAATGATGGCGCATTGAAGATGACTTAGTCATCAGTCTGGATGGGAATCCCTGTACTCATTCTTCTTTCCTTTTATCCATTTATGCTGTACACATCCGGGAGCCAGGCTCTCATGGGTGAGAGGGCTTTGAAGAAGCCTGACAGCATCGTCCATCACAGCAGCATTATTTACATTTAAATATGACTGATAAAGGGATAAGAGAGAGAGAGAGAGAGAGAGAGAGAGAGAGAGAGAGAGAGAGAGAGAGAGAGATGTCTGTGTATTCTGACCTGACAGAATCATATATTTGCCTCTAAAGATATACATTATTCCTTTTTGGTAACTTTTGATTGTCTATGCTTGAAAAGATGATCATGCACATAACCACACTTTCTCCTGTTGTTTTCTTTTTCACTCACAAACTGTCAAAATCAGGCATTCAGGCACACTTCCACTTAATTTCTTACTGCCAACTTAATTCACTTCAGTATAAATATTTACCTTTTCTGCTTGCATATCTCCTTTGTCTTGCTTTTCCCACTCTATCAACCTTTATTTTCCACCAATAGATGGCACTGTGGTATTGAAGTGACAGACACATTTCCAACCATTTCATCTGAGAACAACAGCTAAAGGTGGAGGAGTGAAGCGATGGGTATGAGGGAGAGGGCTGAAGCAATGGTGAATTGAAATGAGGGGTGTAGGCTTCACCGAAAGGCATATTCAGTTACAGAGCTATTACATAAGACAACTAATATAAGCCTAAAAGGTAGAGACGCACCATTCCTGCTTGAAAAAAAAAGGAGTAAGCTGGTTTGATGGTCTTCCAGCCTGGTCAAGATGATCTGTTAGCTGATTCTAAGGCAATATTAAGCAGTTCTTTAAAAAATAAAGGTTCTTTATTAGCATATGTGAACCTTAAATGATGAACCTTAAATATCAATTGAACCTTTCAATTCCACAAAAGGTCCTTTATGGTGGAAAAATGTTCTTCAGAAGGTTCTTCGCACTAAGAACAAATTCTCTTGTCTTGTCTTGTCTTGTCTTGTCTTGTCTTGTCTTGTCCAAGGTCAAAAAACCTACTCTGCTCTGATTGGTCAGATGGCAATCTGTTGTGATTGGTCTGCCGCTTACAGCGCATGTCGCAAACAATATGCCTATTATCATATCTGAATTTCAGCTCGGCTTCCTCAGCACTTGTATACACAGTGATACAATGGTGTCGGTTTTTCTTTATCAATACGAGCCTGAGTCCTCATTCTTTTGACGTGATTGCAAAGTGGATTTGTTTTCGTAGAGCAGAAAACGTCTCGGTTACGGATGTAACCCTCGTTCCCTGAGTAGGGAACGGAGACGTTACGTCGGATGACGGAGAATGGGGGTTTCGCCAGAAAGCCAATCCTCTTCGAGTATTAAAAAACGAGCCTATGGCAATGAAATGCCATGGGTCTGCGGAATTTGCATAATGTATCTCCGCCTACCTGCGTGAGTATTTAAGGAGAGACACCTGCAGCAGCAGATCATGTCTTCACTGAGGAGCCGAGACTGAACTCAGGCGTCTACCCAGCGGTACAGCGGAAGTGGCAGGGAGACGTAACGTCTCCGTTCCCTACTCAGGGAACGAGGGTTACATCCGTAACCGAGACGTTCCCTTTCGTAGTCACTCCGAGTTACGTCGGATGACGGAGAATGGGGGTCCCCGTGTAATCACGCCACCTTCACAGCTGTCATCCAGTGCCCTGCGAAGTCTGACGTCCCTGTCGTGGTATAGGCACGGACGAAGGAGTCCTACTTAACACAGGAATACCAAGGTACACTGGGAAGCATATCTCATGGGAGATATGCCGCAGCATGCCTACCCATAGGGAGGACTTAAGAATACACATATGGCCCAAGGGGGCTACATATGGAGGAACACTGGAGTGACCAGCCCGTAGGGTGGCATCTACTTTCAACTCCAGGAGTGGCAGGTGACTTGCCGAGGGAAAGACACATGCTCAAAGAGGCTTACAGTGGAAAATACACATGTGGGGGTTACTCAGAGGAGGAACCATGCACACGGAGGCACCTAGCCGACGCACAGGCAATAGACACTGGCGCCAGCGTCAACAGTGCTGGAGGAACTCAGGGCTTCAGAGAGGAAGGCTCACCTGAGGAAATATCGCACGTATCCAGTCCGTGGAGTGGAATGGCGAGCAAGCGAGACACTTAACAGCTCCCATGTTAGCTTGAAAAAGACAGTACATGGGCGGAGACTGGCTCCACTCGGAGATTGTAGAATCTGGCGAATGTGTTAGGTGTCGCCCAGCCTGCAGCTCTGCAGATGTCTGTTAGCGAGGCGCCACGCGCTAAAGCCCAAGAGGACGCCACACTCCGGGTGGAGTGGGCAGTCACACCAAGGGGGCATGGTCGACCTTGCTGCTGGTATGCCAAAGCAATGGCGTCCACTATCCAGTGAGACAACCTTTGTTTGGAGAGAGCCTTTCCCTTCAGCTCCCCACCATAACAGACAAAGAGCTGGTCTGAGGTCCTGAAACACTGCGTCCTGTCTACGTAAGCACGGAGGGCGCGTACTGGACAGAGCAGTGCCAAGGCTGGGTCTGCCTCCACCCGGGGCAGCGCTTGCAGGTTCACCACCTGGTCCCGGAAGGGAGTGGTGGGAACCTTGGGCACATATCCAGGCCGGGGTCACAGGATCACATGAGAGTGACCGGGCCCGAACTCCAGGCACGCTTCGTCAACGGAGAATGCGTGCAGGTCCCCTACCCTCTTGATGGAGGCCAACGCAACCAGGAGCGCTGTCTTCATTGACAGGATCTTAAGCTCAGCTGATTGCAGAGGCTCAAAGGGAGCCCTCTGCAGGGCACTTAAGACCACTGAGAGGTCCCAAGAGGGAACGAGAGGAGGGCGAGGAGGATTCAGTCTCCTCGCTCCTCTCAGGAACCTGAGGATCAGGTCGTGCTTTCCAAGAGACTTACCTTCAACTGCTTCGTGATATGCGGCGATAGCAGCCAGATACACCTTCAGGGTGGAGGGAGACAGCCTTCGCTCCAACCCGTCTTGCAGGAAGGAAAGCACAACGCTGATCGAGCATCTCCTGGGGTCTTCTCGGCGAGAAGAGCACCAGTTAACGAAGAGGTTCCACTTCAACGCATAGACATGTCTCGTGGACGATGCTCTAGCGGAAGTGATGGTAGCCGCCACCGCTGGTGGCAGGGTACTCAAACCTGCCTCGTCCCGTCCAGGAGCCACACGTGGAGTCTCCAAAGATCGGGACGAGGGTGCCAAAGGGTTCCCCGTCTCTGAGAAAGGAGGTCCTTCCTCAGAGGAATTGGCCAAGGAGGTGCTGTCGCGAGGAGTATGAGTTCGGAGAACCAGGACCTGGTGGGCCAGTATGGGGCGACCAAGATAACCTGCTCCTCGTCCTCCCTGATCTTGCACAGAGTCCGTGCGAGAAGGCTCACTGGGGGAAACGCATACTTGCGTAGGCCCTGCGGCCAGCTGTGCGCCAGTGCATCCGTGCCGAGCGTGCCCTCGGTCAGGGAGTAATACAGGGCGCAATGGGATGAGTCGTGGGAGGCAAACAGATCTATCTGTGCGTCCCCGAACTGGTCCCATATCAGCTGGACCGACTGGGGATGGAGTCTCCATTCGCCAGAGGTTGGCCGGAGCCGTGACAGCTCGTCGGCTGCAAGGTTCCGCACTCCAGGAATGTAAATAGCACGAAGGGACCTCAGGTGCTTCTGACTCCATAAGAGGAGGTGGCGTGCGAGTTGCGACATACGGCGAGAACGTAGACCACCCTGACGGTTGATGTACGCTACAGTCGCGGTATTGTCCGAGCGGACAAGTACGTGTTGACCCAGGAGCAACGCACGGAAGCGGTGCAGGGCAAGGCGTACTGCCAGCAACTCGAGGCAATTGACATGCATGAGGCGCTGGGGTCCTGTCCAGGAGCCCGCGGCTGCATGTCCATTGCACATGGCGCCCCAGCCCGTGGCAGAGGCATCTGTGGAGACGACAACATGCCTGGAAACTCGTTCTAGGGGAACTCCGGCCCGTAGAAAGCTGAGGTTCCGCCACGGGGTGAAGGTCTGACGGCAGGTCGGAGTATTGGAACTCTGAGCGTACCGCGATGCCATGCCCACCTCGGGACCCGATCGCGAAGCCACAGCTGAAGCGGTCTCATATGAAGCAATCCGAGTGGCGTTGCTGCGGCTGCGGATGCCATATGCCCCAGGAGCCTCTGAAAAAGTTTCAGTGGGACCGCACTCTTGCCCTCGAACTGTCGAAGACAAGTCAGCAGTGAGTGTGCGCGCTCGCTCGTAAGCTGCGCGGACATGGCGACCGAGTCTATCTCCATACCGAGAAAAGAGATCCTCTGCACGGGGCAAAGTTTGCTCTTCTCCCAGTTTACCCGAAGGCCCAGACGGGCTAGGTGCCGGAGCACTAAATCTCTGTGTTCGCAAACCTGATCTCGAGAGTGAGCTAATATTAGCCAGTCGTCGAGATAATTCAGGATGCGAACCCCGTGTTCGCGTAGGGGAACAAGGGCTGCCTCGACGACCTTCGTAAAGACGCGAGGAGACAGAGCCAACCCGAATGGGAGAGCCGCGTACTGGTATGCCTGCCCCTCGAAAGCAAACCGAAGAAACGGTCTGTGTCGAGGTAAAATGGAGACATGAAGTAGGCGTCCTTCAGGTCTATCGCTGCAAACCAATCCTGTGGCCGCACGCATTCGAAAATGCGTTTGGCCGTGAGCATCTTGAACGGCAGCCTGTGAAGAAAGCGGTTCAAGACGCGCAAGTCCAGGATTGGCCGTAACCCACCGGTTTTCTTGGGGACAATGAAGTACGGGGTGTAAACCCGTAACTGCACCTCGGCTGGAGGGACAGCCTGGATTGCACCCTTCGCCAGCAGGGTGGCAACCTCCGCTCTCATGATCGGGGCATAGCCACCGACCACAGTAAGCGGACTCCCCTGAAGCGGGGAGGAGACCGTGCGAACTGAATCGCATAGCCGAGCCTGATCATTCGGGCGACCCAACAGGACAGATTGGGGAGCTCTAACCAAGCCACCAAACACTGATCCAGTGGAATCACCCGAGCCACAGGCGTCCCCCCGGAGGGGCAGCGGAGCGGAGTGACCGGCACAGGTGAGGGTGGCATAGCGGCCCAGCACGCGTGCACAGTCATGCTCCGCGTCCTGACAGAGGAGACCAGGGAAGGACCAGCGTTCCGCGGGGGTCTGCTCTGCCAGGGGTCTGGCGATAGAGGGGGACGAGAGTGGTGTGGTCTGGAGACGGCACGCACTGTCATCCGCACCCTCAGAGACAGAGGGGAACGAGAGTGGCGAGGCTCGGGGGCGTCGCGCACTGCCATCCAGCTCTGCGTGCTCAGAGATGGGATGCAGCTCTTTTTTAAAAGATTCTCCCCCAGCCCTCCACCGGGGGAAGGAGTGGGCCTGCAACCACTGAG
Source organism: Tiaroga cobitis (assembly GCA_030578255.1). Taxonomy (NCBI): domain Eukaryota; kingdom Metazoa; phylum Chordata; class Actinopteri; order Cypriniformes; family Leuciscidae; genus Tiaroga; species Tiaroga cobitis. The sequence continues at coordinate 14,101,677 of CM060604.1, read as the reverse complement.
AACTGCAAGCCATAACTGAGCTGCCCGTAACGGGAGCGCCGCATAGCCTGGCGTACAGCGGGGCTGCGGGGCTGGTACGGGCAGGGGCACCTCCCTGCGACCACCTCCACGGCCCGGCCCGGTGCTGCTGGGGCCGGGCGGGAGGGGGCGGAAGTCGCAGGAGGGCGCATTCGACGGCAAGCGGACTGAAGCGTCTGAGCCGCCGGCTGATTGGCAGCAGAAGCCGCAGGGTCAGAAAAAAGCCACAGTCCACTTCTGGGCGGCCGAGAACTGTTGGGCAGAGTTCTCGACCGCGCCGCCGAAGAGGCCAGCCTGGGATATGGGGAAGTTGAGGAAACTGGTTCACTCAGCCTCGCGCACATCAACCAGGTTAAGCCAGAAATGTCTGACCACACATGTGGACATCACCTGACTCAGGGAGCGTGCGGTCACCTTCGTCGCTCGTAGAGCAAGGTCGGTGACGGCAGGCAGCTCAAGGATGAGCCCTGAATCAGCTCTACCCTCGTGCATGTCACTGAACACCCAGAAGGATGGCAATAACACACAGTGAGGTGGCAGCCTGCCCCGCAGCTCTATAGGTCCCCGTCACCGGAGTAGACAAGAACCTACAGGCATTGGGGGGGTGCTTAGGGTTGCCACGCCAGGTGGAGGCGCTGTGGGGACACCTAAGTGTTGCCACAGAACACTCCACAGGGGGGAACCCCAGTGTACCGTAGACTGCGGCCTCTACGAGGGCAGAGAAGGCGGAAGAGGCCGCAGAGCAGTCGCGAAAAGTCAAAGGAGACTTCCACGATCTCATGGCCTCTTCATGCACATCCGGGTAGAAAGGATTTGGGTTCGCCACCCCCAAAAACCAATCATCAGCCTCAAGTGCTCAGGATATGGCAGAATTTTCCACACAAACCCGATACTCGTGGCAGCCCGGGAAAGCATAGCTGTGAATTCTGAATCAAGCTCGCTATATTAGCACATCCGAGGACAGCAGCACAGACGAGCCATCTCCAGAGGACTCCAGCTCACCTTGTGATGCGGCGATAAACATGATTTCATCAGCTGGTGGACCGAATGAGAACGCGGGCCCGCGGGCGGGCCGGCGAACCCACTCGGGACCACGTGGGTTGCAACGTGAAGGACGGGGTGTGGACCGAGGAATTTTCGTCGGTTAGTTCCAGACCTGACGTCTTAGTCACCCTGGCCACCAGCCGAAGTATTATCTCACGTGGAGAAAAATAGATCGGGTGATGGATGAGGGGACTCTCACTCAAATGAGCTCACAGAGTCTCGACCGTATACATTGCGATGGTCACGTTCCCACTGAGAGAACGTGACACACCCACGAGCGCTGTCCGAGCGTGATCAAAGCCCAAACACGCCAAACAGCGCTCGCGCCCAACAGCTGAATCTATCAGAATACCGCACTCAGAAATACACGGGCAGATCTTCTTTAGAAAGACGCGTCTTTAAAAAGACGTGCCGCGTGCACGCTCTTTTAGTGAGAGGAAAAAAACTCTGCGGATGCTGAAGCGACCAGGGAGAGACACACAGACCGGCAGACCACTGCTCAGATCGCAGGCAATATGAAACTCGCTGGATACCGCCGTCACACCAACATCAGAGAGTTCGCTCGTCTCGAAGAGATGTAGTCACTGAGAATACTCAGGATTTGGCTTGTGGAGTGAAGAGATTCTCTTGGCTCCGAAGCGAAAACATGATCTGCTGCTGCAGGTGTCTCTCCTTAAATACTCACGCAGTGAGGCGGAGATACATTATGCAAATTCCGCAGACCCATGGCATTTCATTGCCATAGGCTCGTTTTTTAATACTCGAAGAGGATTGGCTTTCTGGCGAAACCCCCATTCTCCGTCATCCGACGTAACTCGGAGTGACTACGAAAGGGAACAGCATTTTCTTGGCATGTCAACAATATGAACTACATTCTTCTAGGCCACAGCTAGATCTACAGTGTTTGAGGGCGGGTCAAAGTAGACGGTGTTCGCGGGCAGCCAATGAAGAGCATATAGGCTGGCACTATGCAAATGTGTTACAAACCTATGTAGGAAGTGAGACTGGAATTGTTGACGACTCTTTTCGGCAATTCAGAATGGTTTCTTTCTTTTAGGAGATAACTTACTTGTTGTTCACTTTGACCTTTAAAACCTTGCAGAACTTTTACATTCACAAACAGCTATATTACACAATGCATTAAAGATAATATCCGACAAAAAGCATAATGGCGGAATTGCTGCGAAAACCACATTTTGAAAGCTTTATTTTTAAAAGTGCAGCTGAGCACAGGGTGTGAGACCAGCAAATTATCCTAGGCTGGTTTATGCTGGCCTTTTTGTTTTTTTGTTTTTACAGGACTATGCACTGTGAGGGTGCTGTGGAAACTTGGAAACCCTTTCAAACCCTGTCACAGGGGAGATCAGAAACAATTGGGGACCAAATAACAGTGTGAGCCTATAAATATAGGTAAAAGGACACTGAAGTGTCCAAACACAGCTGAAAGACTTGACAGGACATTTGGTAGTTTGAAGTGTCTGATGTGACAGATAATTTCGTGTTTTAGCTTTTGTGAGAGTTTTAGTCACTCCCTCATACTCTCTTTCTGGAGAAAGCTTTGTAAATATGTGACCAGCCTCCTCATGACCTCTTCTAACAAAATATTGACTGAGATCTCTGTCACCTGCCCACATCAGGTATCACTCAATTTATGAGTGGGCTTATGTTTGTGTGTATGTATATTGATGGTGCTCACAGGAGGTCCCTTGTGAAATCTCTGTGCTGGGTCACTAAAGGGGTTGCGCCAACTCACTCTGAACCCGCACGGCCCATATGCCTATTCCATTAGTGTGCTGGTCATCGAGTGAAATTAACTTGTCCAGCTTGTTTTTCAGGCTTCCAGCTGAATTCTGATATGGCAATAAATGTAGGTAAAATTGAGCAAACACTCACATATAAGTGCATTAGCTTAAAAAAAAAAAAAACAGAGCTGTACAAAATATCAATGTAGGCAACCAGAAATTGTGTTTTGAATGCTGCAGTCTATCAATTCTGTCATCATTTACAGTACTCTCCATCATGTCGTCCCAAACCTGTATGACTTTATTTCTTCTGCAGAACACAAAAGAAAAATATATCAGTGGCGAGCGGTGACTTTTTTAACCGGGTATGCTGGGTGCGGTTTATGTCAAAAATGCACCTGGTGCAGATACGTTGGATGGGTTTCGTGTTCGCTGCTTAGTTGCTTACTCATCATGACACATAGCAACACAGCTAAAGTTTTATATAATATATGAATATATTTGACCTTTAATTGAAAGTAGCCTACATTTACCTGTTGATGCCTTCACAAGAACCCGTAAAAGCAATTGAGTGTGTTTGATTTGAGTCAGGCGTGACGCACGAAAGGGACAAAATATGCTGTATTTTTGTAATTCCCAGAAACGACATGCTTCACCTTTAAACGGTACAGCGCATCGGCTGAGGACACGCATCTAAATCAGAGACGATAAATAGGAAACACCATGGCAGGTGTCAATTTAAATGTATGCCAGAAGTGTTTTTTTTATTGAGTTAAAATTAATCAATATTAGAAGCCTATTATAAGTAAAATATAATTAAAATAAATGTAAGTGGCTATGATAAAAATATAAGTATTCTTTAAAAATATGTTGAAATAATGCAAACTGATGACTTTAACAAACGCATATACTGCGATTAACAGCCTCAGATAGTTACAGTAGGTCTACTTACAGTAGTTCTATCTTTAACATTTTATAAGTTTTCGTTAATAAATTTCCTTATGGAGAAAGCGAACTACTATGAAATAGTTTCAATTATCACCCTTTTCCCACTTGATTTAGTCTATTTAGTTTATTTCGTTTTACAATGTGACTTTCGTGATCGAGATCTGGCAGCAGCAGCACATTTTTGCTCTTGGGCGAGCGATCCACAGACAGCTTCCTCTGCGCATTAAATTCCCCATATGCCAGCAAACTAATGAGAACGCGAGACAGTGATGACGATACATAACAACAGAGCGCACGGGGAAAAGCTGCTTTGGATCCACTCATCCGGAACTATGAGTGGAAATAGTGGAAATGAGTGGAAAAATAAATAAGGCACATAAATACATGATGGAGAGTTACAAACAATTGGCAACATTTTATCGTGTAAGCTTTATGGTACGCCTCAAACAAGGGAATTTATAGTAATTTATAGTGTTATGTTAATTAGCAAGTCCACAAATGGCTTGGGTATGCAGAGCATTCACAGCTTATATGGACTACACGCCACTGATATATATATATACAGTATATAGCCTATATATATATATGTTTTTTTAATCTATAGCCTACAATGAAACAAAAATAGATATTCAGATTGTTTTTACACACCATCATTCAAAAGTTCGGAGTCAGAAAGATTTATTCATTAATAATTTTATTTATTATAATAACAATTAGAAATTGTACAAAAGATTTCTATTCTAAATAAATGCTGTTCTTTTGAAAATTGTTTTCAAATTATAACTGTTTTCAACATTGACACTAATAAGAAATGTTTCCTGAGCACCAAATCAGCATATTAGAATGATTTCTGAGGGATCATGTGACACTGAAGACTGGAGAAATGGTTGCTGAAAATTCAGCTTGACCATAACAGAAATAAATTACAAAAATAGTAATATTAGCCTTTATGAGCACAACAGACTTGTTTCCAAAGAATTAAAGAAATCTTACTAACCCCAAACTTTTAAATAATTTTGGGGTGAAATATCCCTTTAAGAACACTGTGTAAAGAATGGACTTCATCAAAATGCTCTAGACATAATAAAACCTTCCCCCTCTCCCCTGTTGTCATTCGCCCTCAAACCAGTTCTCTTCAAGGACCGTTATCACCTCTGCTGAACAATCTCAGCAAGAGACTGTCTGCAACCCTCAAAGACAGCACAGGAGACCAGACGGCAATACTGTAGCTATTTGGTCAAAGACTATAGAGATAAACTTCCAATACACAAGGGCATTTACTCCATTCTTTCCCAAAAATTTCCCCAAATGTTTATAGTATTTCTCCTGTGTTTTATGCATGTCCCTATGTTTTATTAGCCTAGTTATGATTCTTTAGTTATGTTAGAGTAACTTCAAATGTTGATATCCAAAGATGATGTATCACTGCTTTAATGCCTTTAAATCTTGGTATCAAAAGAATCCTCTTTTGATTTTATAATCAATGGTGCACAACATGTTTTGATAAATTACACCAGAAATATTTTACCATACTTTTGTGTAAAGACTGCACAAATTCTCCATGCCTCCATGAACATGCAAATGGGGATAAGATGGAACAAAGACTTTCTCCCGGTCATCTTTGATTGTTCACCTCACCAAATGGGTGTGAACTGATAGGACCTTTAAGAGTGTCTGATTAGTTCAGATCAATCTCAATCCAGCTCAATCTCTTTGAGACAACACTTTCCTGTCTCCTTCCGGCAACTTCATCTTCAAGTTAACTTCTTTGGATTCAACGTGGACCAAGTTCATTTCTTTGGATTCAACGTGGACCACCCCAAGAACCCAAACGAATGCTTCAGCGCACTCCTGGCAAAATCATCTAGAATCTCAAGAATCTCCTGCATAGCAACCAAAGTCAATGCAAGTACCCGTTCGCAGCCCTTAGATGCGTTTCTAGGTTATTGTGCCCCTTTAAGGTGACCCGGATTCTCTGATGTTTCTCGTTGTGGTTAACTGGTTGCAATCTTGCCATTCTCTTTTCTTCTCTCTCTCTTTCTTCACTTTTCTTTACTTTCCTGATTCTGTATACAATCTTTGCTTTGTTTAGTTGTGTGTGTAGCCTACCGTAGTTTCGTTTATTAAACCATAATATCCACACTTTATTGTCTCTGTGTTTGCCACTCACAAAAATATCGAAGTCACTTAAACATCTTGATCTAGCGATACCTAGCTATTACCCTGCTAGTACTTTATTTACTTTAGTTGGAAAAGGTTATTCTTTCTTGACCAGGAATATAATTTATCTATTTATATTCTCTCTGTTCATTGGATTAATTGATTAAATAACTGTACTATTAATTCTGCTACAGTCAATTCTAAAAATAATTCAAATATTTATAATTAATTATAATCTGTTAAAATTAATTATATATTTTTCTTTTGAGCTAATATGCTACAACTGACTATCACTAGCTATGTTTCCATCCAAAATTGAACTTATGCGCAAAATGGGAATATCGCATAAAACATTTGCGACTAAAGCAGCGTTTCCGCCCAGTGAGTCGAAGACAACAAAATCGTAATTTCTTGATAAACTGGCGATAAATATCACTAAGAAGAGTCGAAGTCACTGTATATAATCATTTTCTTATATAATAAATTACTTGCGTCTAAAACGCACCCTAAACACTCACGGTCTTCCTACGAGTCCGCACTTTCATGACGTAAATCCGCTTTGACTGTCGGGAAGAAGTTGGCAGTGGAGCTCGCTTCAGTGTGGGCTCGGCAAAAGTGCGCATCGAGGGTGCATATCGACTGCAACAGGGGACCCCAAAAAAACCCCAAAAATGACAAATGGGACACCCTTACAGTCTTATGGACTTAAAGGACACACGCACAATCGAAGATAACGTCAGTAGACTATGGAGTGCCGCAAGGATCGGTGTTAGGCCCTCTGCTATTCTCAATATATATGCTGCCACTTGGCAATATTATAAGAAAACATGGAATTAATTTCCACTGTTATGCTGATGACACTCAATTATATATTTCATCACGACCAGATGAAAATACTAACTCATCAAAATTGACAGAGTGTCTTAAAGATATAAAATGCTGGATGACGCATAATTTCCTGCTACTAAATCCAGATAAAACGGAGGTATTACTTGTTGGTCCAAAAAACTATCCACAAAACCACTTACAATACAACTTTAATATAGAAGGATGTCCTGTTACTTTATCCTCTACAGTAAAAGACCTGGGAGTTATACTAGACCACAACTTGTCTTTCGAAAATCATATTTCATATGTTACAAGAACAGCCTTTTTCCATCTTAGAAACATTGCTAAATTACGTAACATGCTATCTGTTTCTGATGCAGAAAAGTTAGTTCATGCATTCATGACCTCGAGACTAGATTACTGTAATGCTTTATTAGCTGGTTGTCCTGCATCTTCAATAAACAAGCTACAGTTAGTCCAAAATGCAGCCGCTAGAGTTCTTACTAGGTCAAGAAAATATGATCATATAACACCAATTTTATCATCTCTACACTGGTTACCTATCAAGTTCCGTATCAATTACAAAGTACTACTACTGACCTAAAAAGCCCTAAATGGTTTAGCTCCTGTGTATTTAATGGACCTTCTATCGCCCTACAATCCATCGCGTTCTTTAAGATCACTAAATCCGAGGCTTCTAGTCATTCCTAGGATATCTAAGTCCACTAAAGGAGGGAGGGCGTTCTCACATTTAGCTCCTAAACTCTGGAATAGCCTTCCTGATATTGTTCGAGGCTCTGACTCACTGTCCCAGTTCAAAACTAGATTAAAGACGCATCTCTTCAGCCAAGCATTTACATAATGCTTACCTTTTATAATACTGCTGAATCAGATCAAATGCATTTAATACTATAAAACTTGAAGAGACTGTAGGTTATCTGTATAGGTTGCATAATATTTGCAGTCATTACGTTCCTGTGTATATTGCGTGAATGACGGGTGGTTGGGCAGATATTGTGTTGCGGTAGGTAGTATGCCATACGGAACCGTTGTCCACTGAAACTGCCTATTCACGCACCAGTGGGGCTCGACAGCCTTAGTCAACGGGTTGGAGGGGGGTGATTTTGGGACGCAAGAGTCACTGTCTTCATGTTTTGTCATTTACGCCTGTGTTATGGAAATCATCATTATGAACAGCAGCTACGCTAATTATTTTCCCTGTGCTTTTCTGCTGTTATCGCGGGACGCGAGTCCCGAGAAAATGGCGTTCGTCAGCTCCAGTTTGTATCCAGCCTCTCACGGAGACTTCAGATGCTCCAATCACAAAGCCTATGAAGTGACGACTCAACACGGGCGATATGGACTCTCTATGGTGGACGGCACTGATCCTCAACAACTCGTCTTAAGACCGGCGTGCATACTTGGACTTCCAAAAAATACTCTAAATGTTCCGATCCAATCTGACTTGTAATGCTGCCCGAATCATGCACTGTTCCTTCGTTGGCCAGAGGAGAACTGGCCCCCCGACTGAGCCTGGTTTCTCCCAAGGTTTTTTTTTCTCCATTCTGTCCCTGATGGAGTTTTGGTTCCTTGCCACTGTTGCCTTGGCTTTTGGCTTGCTTAGTTGGGGACATTTAATATTCAATAATATTATTGATCTGCCTTACTTAAGGTGGACGTTGACGCAATATCTTTTAGAAACAAACTTTGTTATATTGTTTTCATGTTATCACTGTGAAGCGCTTTGATACAATCTGTATTGTAAAAAGCGCTATATAAATAAAGGTGACTTGACTTGACTTGACATTACAGCCATTGTGAGTCCACAAGACCGAAAGTGCATATGAAATGTGCCATTTGGGACAGGGCCATAGACAGTTCTGGGAGGTAATTATATCGAACCACATTGACGATAGAGTTTGCTCAGGCATTTCAGAACAACTAAAACAGCAATTCAAATGCTGTGCAAAAAAATGGGTCCGCTTGTTAGTCCAGTTCTGTCGTCCCATCGTGCAAAGTCACAAGATTTTTTGATGCGCACCGAGGAATTTATTATGTAAATGTGTTTCCATCGTAGTTTATGCGCATGTTTTCTAATCGGATAAAAAATGTATCCGACTCAAACGAGTGCATAAGTTTTTGTATGCGCATTTTTTGGAATTTATGAGCATCTTGGCGTTTACATCCAGCAGTTTTTTATGCAATATCCCAAAATGAGCATACAAATAGGTGGACAGAAACATGGAAGCTACTGAATCAAGCAAAAACATGTAGCTGTGTTTGTGAGGTTATCTGTTTGAGATGGGTGCTCAGTACGCCGGTGTGTGTTAATTTACTGTTAACTACCCTCTTATTCACAAATTAAAACTCAGCTAATGAAGGCTATTACTGCTTTGTGAGAAAAATCCTTTGAGCCAAAGCATTACCTCTCTCATTTATGAATTAAACCATGGGAGTGCGTGTACACGTGTCTGCAATTTGCACTCTAAGTCATCAAAGGCCTCTATGGAATATGAAGCCAAGAATAGCCCACGTTGCAATGGGACCACCATTTCTCCTAATCGCCAATCCCTTCAAATGATCTAAAGTCAGTTCACTGAGTGGTTTTTCTCTCTCTTGCTCTTCATGACTAAATTCTAAATCTGGCTTTATTGACTGTGCCTTGAGGTCTTTGAGTTTCCAGACTGGCCTCTAGGGCTTCACAGGCAGTTGGAGGCAGGGAGGGAGGAGAGAGGAGGGAGGAGAGAGAAGGGAGGGGACTCCAAAAGGTCTAAACCCGAGACTGAGGTTAAAGATGGTTCAGAGCCTATACTGCAGGCCTAGTACTAATATTGATCCCCTGCAGCGGTAGAGTGAAGTCATGCATTTAACATTACCAGTGCTGAAGGGAGACAGCTCATCCAGAAGTCAATCACAGTGACAAATTGAGCATCAATGCCTTCTGACAGAACCAAACAGGACATGTCATATCACAATAATAATTACTTGAGATTTTAGCTATATAAGGTATCACGGACACAGTACAGTATTGAATTACATTACAAAAACAGTTTGAAAAGATGAGCAAAATTTAGTGCTGTCGTCATCTTAACAATTTTAATAACTTTAACATTTAAATAAAAAAAAAACTACAAAATATAAATGTAAAAAAGTAAATATTTCAAAGTGATCAAAGTGCAAAAGAGTCAAGTCAAGACACATTTACTTACACAGCGCTTTATACAATACGGTTGTTTCAAAGCAGCTTCACAGTAATAAACAGGAAAATAACAGAAACAATTATGCAAACTTCATCAAATATGAGACAAATTCAAATTCTGCTAAAAAAAGTGTCATTAATCAGCTCAAGTCAGTTCATGTCACGTGTATGTTCTGTTTTGGTTAATTCTAGTCCCTGTTTCCTTTGTTCTAATTTTTCTGTGGTTACTGATTTGAATTACACACCTGCTTCAGTTTCTGTTAATTAGCTTCCCATGTGTATTTAACAAAGTCCTTTTAGGCAAGTCATGCCACTCGGCCGCCATCTTGTGGAATGCATCCAAAGCAGGTCAAAGCATCTCCAGAATGAAAATAAGGGATTTTCTCTCTGTCAATCTGTCACATAGCTCATAACATTATAATAAAAACACGCAAAAGAATGTTGTGAATTGTTGTTCGCCAGTGTTTCAGCGCGACGAGCGCGTTGTGGCGGAAAGAGCGCGTCTATGGAGTTTAGCCTTCATGACAAGCACAGTGAAGTTCTTTTGAGCATTCACAGTGTAACGCGCTGAATTATCCTCTGCCTTTAGTTCTTACCCAGCGCTGTTCCGTGGGTTCTTGGCCTCGCTCTGTTATCACCACAATAGGGAGGGCACTGACAAGGAGCTCCGGTGACTACAACACTTGTTTATTGAACATCTCAATATCGTGAAATGGCCGCAGCCGATTACATAGTGCATCTCGTGTCTCTCCCTCTCTGAACACAACAACCCCCACTTTCCTCCCCTACCGCGATCTTAATCGCGGGGCACCGTTCTCGCGATATTAACCTATTTAAAGTCACAGAACATTATAACCCTTAAATTTCACTTCCTACATAATACTCCCATACCCAACAAGAAATGTCCTCATTTCTATAACACAGTATAAGACACAAAACAATTTCAATAAAATGTTTCCCAACATCTGTATCAAAAGGGGGTCGAAATTAACAAAAACATGTTTAGCAATACTGAAACAAAATAACTGAAATAGACCCCTAAAGACATCAGTATATGATCATACTCTAAAGAGAGAGTCCCATTGATTCCACTTTGCACATCAAATAAAGAACACATGAGAACAATGAACATTTAGCAAATCAGTAAAGTGCAAAGTCCTTCAAATGGTGAGGCAACCGACGTGTCCTGGGGGGCACATTCCGAGTGGACACCGGAGTGTCAGGAAACTCAGAAACACCTGTTGACGGTCCAGCTTCCGGTGTGCACCGTGTCAGAGGAAACAGTTCAGAGTGCAGGGTAACACGGCTGTCCTGTGCGTTTTGCGTAGCGCTGGAGGGTTGTGGAGTGCCATGTTGTTGGACGTGAGGTTGCAACTGGGGCAATGGTATGGGCTCCGATGGAACCTGGGGTCCAGGAGGAAGTCCCAGAGACACTGGTGTAGTGAGGGGTGGGAGGAGTCCTGATAATGTGGTCAGGATATTCGGTTTAACAGTGGAGGAAGGGGGAGTGAAAGCAAGTGAGTTCTTTGAGTCTGTGATGTAGGGTTTCATGCGATTGTAATGAATGATTTTCGCTTTCGCACACGGTCTGGATACATCACGAACTTCAAAATTAACAGGGGTGGAAATACCTGAGGGGCATATTGGTTGCAAAACCTCATAGGGACCCACCCAACATGGACACAGTTTATTGTGGCGGCGGGCGGGGTCATCCACTAACACTAAGTCACCCTGGCTATACGGAGTGTACTTTAAGTGACGATCGTAGTTCAGGCATTGCTGATCTTGTGCCCTGTCTCTGTGAGCGGTTGCAAAACGGTAAGCAGAGGTCAATCTTTTCCGCAGCTTGTTAGCATATGCTGCTGGCGTGCCCGCTGTCGCTGGACTGATAGCAGTACTATCCTGGAGCAGGGTGTCCAGGGAAATGCGCGCCTCCCGGCCATGAGCCAAAAAGAAGGGTGTCAATCCCGTACTAGTGTGCTTGGTGGTGTTATAAGCCAATGCAACCTGTGGGAGGTGCTCATCCCACTCTGTGCCCGATGCAAAAAGATGTTTAAAAAGTTCATCTTTTAGAGTACGGTTAAAGCGCTCTACAGCCCCGTCACATTGAGCGTGATAAGGGGACGTACGAATCTTTTTGATTGATAACAATTTACAAAGGTGCTTTATGAGGTCGGATTCAAACTGTCTGCCCTGGTCAGAATGTAGGGCCTCAGGAACACCATGTTGTGGAATATAGTGGTCAAAGATGCAGCCTGCCACTGAGACAGCAGTTTGATCCTTCAATGGGTAGAGATTGACAAACTTAGTGTATAGGTCCATTATTACCAGAACATAACGGTTGCCCTTGGTAGAAATAGGTAACTCTGTTATGTCTGCGGCCACTATTTGAAATGGACGGTCAGGAGAGATAGGAATGAGTGGTGCCTGCGGTCGGGGCACCGGAGAACGCCTTGACTGACAAGCAGCACACTGGGAGCAATGTTTGGCAACGTCTGACGACATGTAAGGCCAGAAGAAGGAGCGCATGACTCTGTCCAAGGTTTTGGCCAGCCCATAATGACCCACTGAAGGGTGTCCATGAACGTGATTGAGGACTTCAGGAATCAACAAAGTAGGAATGACAACTTGTAAGGCATTGTCCCCAAAAGAGCTGCGTGAATGTCTGCATAACACTCCATTATGGATAACTAGGCGACTAAACTGTGCCCATAGTTTCCTGAGGTATGATGAAGCGTCACGTAACCTCCATAAGGGTGGTCTACATCCTGTTTCCATCCAAGAGAGCACAACAACTAAATCTGGGTCTGACCTTTGTTGTCCTATGACGTTCCACTCACTTCGGAATTGCACAAGGTTTGATGTTGTGTGGTTTGGAACAATCCCGGGCAAAGGGGCATTCGCGTCCCTAGACACTGTTTGGGAGTGTGCTGACATCGGTTCAGCCTGCAAAGCTATTGATGTAGTCTGAGTTGCCACAGAGACAATAGACGCGTAACTCTGAAGACACCCGTCTGGTTCCTGAATAATGGTCTCTGGCCGTCTGGACATGGCGTCTGCATTAAGGTGTTTAGCGCCATTACTGTGAATGACTTGCCAGTCATAAAGGTCCAGTTCTATGGCCCAACGTGCCCTTCTACCTGTAGGGTCATGGTCTAACGGAAGTTTCTTGAGACCGACCAGAGGCTTATGATCAGTCATGATGGTGAATGGATGACATGCAAGATAGTGTCGGAAATGACGGACCGACCACACAATGGCATACAATTCCCGATCAAATGTAGACCATTTTCTTTCTGAAGCAGACATCACGTGGCTGGCATATGCAATGACATGCTCTTTTCCTTCCACTTGTTGTGAAAGAACAGAGCCCAGTGAATGAAGGGAAGCATCAGTGTAAAGGATGAAGGGAATTGAAAAATTTGGAAATGCCATAATTGGTTGTGACGTCAGTTCCTGCTTCAGTACACTGAAAGCTTCATTTGCTTCTGCTGACCAAGAGAATGATACTCCTTTGTGTGTGAGATGGTACAGAGGTTCAGCTGTGCGTGCAAAGTTTCTAATGAATCGACGATAGTATGAGCACAGACCCAGAAAAGCCCTGACCTGCGTGGCTGATGTTGAAATTGGCCATGTCTTGACTTTGTCTATGTTAGATGGGTCTGGCTCGACACCGGCACTCGAAACACGGTGGCCCAGGAAAGTGACAGAAGAACATGCCAGATGGCACTTGGACGGCTTAAGTTTGAGTCCAGCAGTACGAAATCGCTGAAAAACTTCACGCAGATGCTGAAGGTGTTGTGTGAAATCAGCACTGTAGACGATAATATCGTCTAAGTAGATCAAACAAATACTCCAGTGCAGACCCCGAAGCACAAGCTCCATTAAGCGCTGGAAACTGGGTGGAGCATTCGAGATCCCCATTGGCATCATACAGAATTGATACAGGCCGGTACCAGTGGAGAAAGCCGTTTTCTCTTTGTCCTCTGGATTGAGTGGTATTTGCCAGTAACCAGCAGTTAAGTCAATTGTGCTAAACACTCTGGCCCCAGAAAGTCTATCAAGGGTATCATCCACCCGTGGAAGAGGGTGTGAGTCTTTGATTGTGACATCATTAAGACGTCTGTAATCTACACAGAACCGGTGTGTGCCATCCTTTTTCCGGACAAGCACAACCGGAGCTGACCACGGACTGTGAGATTCCTCGATGATGTTGTGGTCCAAAAGCCTCGACACTTCTTGTTGTAATACAGCCTGAGTAGCTGGTGACGTTCTATAAGGGCGCAGTTTTATTGGAGCGGCGTCACCCGTGTTGATTTTATGTGTAATCAGGTGGGTTTTACCATAATCATACGAATGGGAGCTAAAAATGTTAGAGAACTCTGTCAGCAGGCTTTTGAGCAGTGCCTGTTCTTCAGCGTTTAGGTGTGTGTCCTCCAAATGCACATCAGGCACTGGAGGGACATCTTCTGTGGAAGTAGACACAGCTGAGACTAATGCATACTCATCAAGTGTATTGCCAGTGATAGAGAAAACCTGACCTAATGGGCATCCAGCCTCAAGAGAGACCGTTTCGTTAGTCGGGTTAACAACTCTAACAATGCCCCTCCCCTTATGAACTGATGTCAGTGTTCGAGCGATGCCTAAAGTCACGACTGGAGGGGGCTGAGGTTCCAGTATACCCACATACGTGTCTGTGAAAGGATTCGCTACACCATTATCTTTGACAGAAATTGGGATTGCCATCTCTGACATAGGCGGAACAGTCACCTGAGCGACACTGATAGCAGAACTTTGAACTGGAATCAGTGACTGGGGCGGTGAAAGAGGCACTGACGTGTTGTACAGATGTAAACGTGCATGTGGTATGTCAACAGTGACGGTGTGTTCAATCAAGAAATCCCATCCTATTAGAACAGGATGAGTAGCTGTGCGTACCACATGGAAAACATGAGAAAATGTTACATCTCCAATATGTATGGGCGCTATCACAGAGCCAATTATGTCCAAGAACTGTCCCGTTACAGATGATGCTAACACGAATGACTTACTGATAGACTGGGTAGACAAAGCTGGAATCGACCTACGACAGTCATCTGTAATGAGGGACAGACCTGACCCAGTATCGACCAGAGCATGAAGGTCTGTACCCGCCAGTGCAATTCGAATGAACGGTGTAGGTGGGGAAGATTTAAGACTGACTGTACTAGAATGGACCACTATAGGGGATGAAGCTGGCATTTGGTCCCTAATGACAGCTTCTACTCGTTTCCCCGCTGTGGTGAGGAAGGGGCCGTCCCCTTGCGAGATGGGGAGAAATGTACATGTCGTGTGGGTGATCTTGGTGAACTTTGGGAATGGGGGGGTAGTGATGGAGAGCTGTGTCTGTGGTAAGTGGAAGTTCTGTACTGTGGGTTTGGTGAGGGGGAACGAGCATAACGGTCTCTGTATTCATATTCAAAATCAGACCGGCGGTCTCGTGTAGGCGAGCGGCTAGAGCTAGAGCTACTATAATGATGTCTATGGGGGGGGTATTGGTCATATTGTGTAGTGTGAGGAAGTTGTGACTCACGACCTCGGGAGGAAGGGGAATAGCTGGAATGTCTTTGGCCGGAGAAGTCATCCTTTGGAAGTGCTCGATCAGTTTCTGCCCGGCCCTGGTAGCGTCGTGGAGGACAACAGTCATCCTCAAAGTGTCGTTGTCGATCTCGCTGTGTGCGTTGTGAAGAACAGCAGCAATCCCGGTGGTAGTGATGATCTTTCCGATCAGGCAGGCGATGGCGTGCTGTGATGTCGTAGTCCACGGCTGCGCATGTCTGATGTGGAGAGTGTGTGGAAGACGTCACCTCGTCTTGAAGGCTGGAAATCCGCCTCGAGAGCTGGTCCATGCGTTCATCAGTTCGTCGCAGGTGAGATTGACGTAAGTCATGCAGGTCGGTTCGGAGTTCAGCAATGGCTGCTGCTAATTCAGTGACGTGAGTTGCAGTCACTGAGTTGGCCGATGGTGGTGAATTTACTGTCACAGGCATAACAGCTGAAGGGTTGGCAACACTAATGGCCAACTGAGCACGTTCACACTGCGTGGCCACTTTCAAAGCATTGTCTAAAGTAGCAGCCCCGTGCTCATGAATTTTCAGTTGAAGTGATGGATCTAGGCCAGTCACAAATCTGCGAAAAATTTCACAATTCCGTGCTGCTGTATCGTAATGAGGAAATGCTTCAGTAACTAGATTTGTAAGCTCAGCAGCATAGACTTCAAGAGGTTCTTGTGGTTTACGTGGACGAGCATTCAAAAATGTCTGAAATGTGGCCAAAAAAGTTGTACGTCCAAAAACAGTGCTCAAACTAGCTTTAGTCAACTCATAGTCAGCTTTCACCGCAGGGGAGAGAGACTGCCAGTATGCAAATGCTGAACCAGTAAGCTTTACGGGGAGAAGTTTGGCCTTATCCAGTGGTACAGCTGAGACATTTAGTGCTACCTCAAATCTCTGAATCCATGCACTAAAAGGCTCTTTGCCATCTCCAGAAAAAGGAGCAGGGAGGTCAATTTTAAATGGTAGATGTGAACTTGCGTCCTCTGCTGCGTGTCTGTCTCTCTGCATAGGAACTGCGTCATTCTCGTCGTCCGCCATTTTAAGCGAGAGGAAAAAAAAATAAAAATAAAATGTACGTAATCCGAACTTGCAAAAAGAGCACGTGAAAAAAATTAAACAGTATTTAAACGGCTCTGCAGGTTAAAGCGGCGAAATTCACGTCGTTCAATACACGGAAAAACAAGCGTCCCAACAAAACAAGCCAACCAGCGCTGCCACCAGTGTAACGCGCTGAGTTATCCTCTGCCTTTAGTTCTTACCCAGCGCTGTTCCGTGGGTTCTTGGCCTCGTTCTGTTATCACCACAATAGGGAGGGCACTGACAAGGAGCTCCGGTGACTACAACACTTGTTTATTGAACATCTCAATATCGTGAAATGGCCGCAGCCGATTACATAGTGCATCTCGTGTCTCTCCCTCTCTGAACACAACAACCCCCACTTTCCTCCCCTCCCGCGATCTTAATCGCGGGGCACCGTTCTCGCGATATTAACCTATTTAAAGCAGGCCCGGATTGGCTAATCGGGAGCACCGGGAGAATTCCCGGTGGGCCGGTCTGTTTTATTGGCCAGGAGGGCCGGTGTTGTCATGGCACTGGGTTGAATGCTTTACATAGGCTCCAGTCACAGCTTTCTGAGTGTATATTTTTCAGAGTGTATAATGAACGTTGTGAAATAACTGCCTAATATTAACTCTAATTTGGTGCTGCAATGATTTGCATATCGCGAGGATAACCGACCTCATAATCTGAGCTGCTTCAGTATTAAAACACCGCTTGTCGGCAATGGGAAAATGTTTCAGATGACCGATCAAAGCAAGCGGGATTTATGTTCACACACAGAAGCGCGAGCCGCGGCCGCGCGCGAATCCCAACCCGACGTTTCACGAGATAAGATGCAAGTGGCTAAACTACGTAAACAGCTGTTTTAATTACGAAATAAGTTTTAAACGACCGAACGAAATAATCAGTTTGTAAAGACTGTATCAATCAAAACTCAGCTTCGGGAAGGGGAGATTTACAGGTAACCTAAAGATAAAGAGAAAAGAAGAATGAGAGAAGATGGAGATGAGAAATGGGAGCAGAGGAATAGCCTATTGCATACTGTGCCCAGATTGAGAATAACTTTATTACAATAGATTCCTATTTAACATAGACATACAAATGTTCTTTGCCAATGATGATCATCAGTGTAAAAATAAGCTCAATTTAACAACGCAAGCACCTATATAATATATTGGCATTGTTATTGTATACATATGTGTATACCTCGAATTTGTTTATATTTCCCCAGTATCAGCACTGGGACTTTTCACTGTTTGTATTACTTCACTTGTCTGGGTGGGCATATGCCCACGAACCCCCAAGATCACTTTTCGGACCTCTGTATTTATAAAACCCTGTATACGCGGCTATTGCACTGAATAGAAATTTATATATTTTTAAAATACAATGAATAACAAGGCTGTACAGAAACCTGCACTATTGCAGACTTACATGCTGAGGTTTCAATTACGTTATTTTAATATAGTCAGACGGGAACTAAAGTGGGCCGGTCTAAGGCATGAAACTCCAGGGCTGAAAATGAGTCCCACTCCGGCCCTGATTTAAAGTCACAGAACATTATAACCCTTAAATTTCACTTCCTACAACAGCATTCTGCGCCATTGTAAGTTGTAATATGTTTATTTTGTGTGTATATATATATGATTAATCTAATATAGGATGCGTTTGGTTGAGTTAATGAACGATGCAGTAGCGCTTCATTGTACCGGTGATCATCTTTGCTGTGATCATCTTTGATCATTTTAGCGTTGCGCAGCTCAAACAGCAATGCACATTTATAACTATAATTGGGATTGTCATATACATGCCATTATAATGAGAACACTATTGTAATAAAACGTTGTGAATACTCTGTTTAGTTGCCGTTTCAGCGCGTTGTTGTGAGAATAGCGCGTCCAGAACAGGGATTAGCCTACACATTATGACCAGCACAAGTTTGATTATGCATTCACGTCATTTTGCGCAGATAAGTCGTAATATAAAGTTGATTTAATATAAATATCTGATTAATCTCACATATGATGCGTTTCGTTCGTGGATTTAAACAACCTGCTAGAAAAGTTCTTCAGTTTTTGCCGGTGCTCGTTCTCTTCAGCTTCAGCGCGCGCAAATTAAACAACGATGCAAAACATTAAAAGCTATGATTGGGACTGTCATACAATTATAATTGTATTCACTTTGTAATACATTTGTAAATTCTTTGGGTTTGCTTTCTCCAGCAACCGTTGAGTTGAACCTTCTAGCAATCAACCTTCTCTTCAGCTTCAGCGCGCGCAACTCACACAGCAATGCCATTTGAAACCGTAACTAAGCTATTAAAGATGTTTACTATCAATGTAATATTAAACATGTTTAATTTTTTTCAAAAACATTGCGTTATAATTAATAACTAACATTATTTTGTTCTCGTATTATTTTCATCAACGATATGGTTTAAAATATTTTTTTCTTATTGTCCGTGCGGAGGCGATTCCATTTTATTGATCCATGGGATATGCATTTTGTTTCTTTATATGCAGACCAATGTTATCCATGACTTGTTTGCATTATTTATGTATTTTATTTTTTGTTAGGCAATAGATTTTTTGATAACACTTTACAATAAGGTCTCATTTGTTAATTCATTAACTAGCAGAGAGCAATAGCCTTTGTTATATTTAGTTAATAAAATATGTGCGTTCATGTTAGTTCACAGTGCATTGACTAATGTTAACAGATACAAGTTTCTTAAAAATGTTTTATAAAATTGTTGGGTCATGCTAACTAATGCTAACAAAATTAAACCTTATTATAAAGTACCATTTATTTAATAAAGAAAGTTGTCCATATGAGTGTAAAATTAATTTTAAAAGATAAGGAATCTTACACTGGTTCAAACTAGGCTGTACTGTATTGTATAGGTTTGATTTATGTTAAAAGTGTTTGAGACAAGGCTTTTAATGGTGAGCCTTTTGTTATACAGGCTATCAAAGTATATAAAAATTTTAATTTAGATTTATCAGCCAACATATCGGTTAACGGCTTTCAAATGCAAAGAATTATCGGTTATCGGTATCGGCCAAAATGTTCATATCGGTGCATCCCTAATTTCTACAATAATTTTAAAATAAAGACATGCATCTTTGGGGTCGAGGAGATTTTGCTTACTAAGGCTGCATCTATTTGATAAAAAAAAGTAATACTGTGGAATATTACTGTAATTTAAAACTGTTTTCTAATTTAATGTGTATTTTTAACTAAACTTAGTTATTTCTGTTAGCAGCCATTCCTCCAATCTTTAGTGCCACACAATCCTTCATAAATCATTTTAATAAGTTGATTTGGTGCTCAAGAAACATTTCTTATTATTATCAATGTTGAAGACAGCTGTGCAACTTCATATATTTTCCCAAACTTTTAAATGTATATGAAAACACATATGATGATACCACAAGTCAAACCACATGTTAATATTTTGGATGAATTAGATGTCTAAAAGCCTAAAAACTGTTTTATAGGCACAATTTGCACATGAAATCACAGCACATTTCCAAACAAGCATGTTTCAGTGAGTAAACAGATCTCTCATAGCAACAGACAAAACTGCACTGTTATCAGAAATATGAGAGCAATGTGCTGGAAGTTTGCTTAGGCAATATCAGCAGTAATAAGATATTCTCAGGAGTAAAAGAAAAATATCTAATTGGAAGGTGAAACATGACACCGGCTGACATTTTGATAACCCCCCCAAGCGCCTTGCATTGCATTTCAAGGTACACATTTACATTCTTATCAATTTGTTCAATTACTAATTTGTTCAGTATTGTTCAACCAAATGCTAGCAGGTAACATTGGAGGGCTCTAAATAATGCTGTGATGTTCACAAAACACTTGTTCTTAAGTTAATAATGAAGCAAGGTAAACCTCATCTGTCTATCTCATCTGCAACATCAGCAACACAAGCTCCAAATTATTCACGATTACAAATTAACTCGTTTTCTTGGATTGCTCTTAAACATGTCTTACAAATGAAATGCACGTGTCACATCACACAAAACATACACGGAAATAAATGCTCTGCGTAGAGCTCAGAGAGGCATCTTGGAATATGAATCTTCATTTGGCTCTGTGCCCGCAGCTCCCCTTCCAGCCTGAGAGAAGGTGGGGATATTTTATTCATGCTATCTGGAAGTTTTCTTTCTCTCTCGCAATGCCCCTGCTTTTGGCTTCTCAAATGGATGAACAAGATGAGGCTTTGAGAAGAAACACTCCAATTCGAACATTCTAATTTGACTTTTTGAGGTGGTCTACTCCTCGTCTACTGCTGCGTATGCATGAGGCAGCGAGGCGTCTGTTCTGCTATTTAAAAAAAAAGAGCCCTTGATATTCCTCTCCCTTTCTGTCTCTTTCATCCGAGCTTTCATTTTCATTTTCTATCTCTTTCTCACTTTCCTTCCTGCATGTCGTAGCCTGAGTTTTGGAATAGGGGTTTTCCAATCTTTCCAAAATAATTACACCACTTGGTCTCCATCTCTTCACTTTCTTTCCTTCCATCTGCTGTGTCTTTCTCAGTGGGGCTGAATATTGCTTTAGCAATCATGCAACCGGAGAGAACGGAGTCTTACGTTGTTCTTTGATGGCTCTGCCACAGCTGGAATGAGTGTAAGAAAAAAAAGAGGACGCGAAAGAGACGCCGTCTGTGTTTAGAATAGCATACTACCATGCTACTCATACTACAGCTGTAGAATGTATGTAGTACATACTCTCTGAACAGTATGTGAATTTTCAGCATGTATGATACAACAGAGCACACTGTGTGTAATTTCGTATCCCACAATGCAATGCACTGGAACTGACCGTCCATTGCCAGTGTGATGGATAAACTAGAATATCAGAAATTATTTTGAACTCTTATCTCTTTCTTGGCTCAATACTTGAACAGACTGCCAAATGTTAATTACATTTTACACACAATTGGATTGAAAAAGCCAAAAAAAAAAACAAAAAAAAAACCCACAGACATCAGCTGTTGAATTAAACATCCAATGTTGAGATCATGTGACTACTGAAGTCAATGTAACATAACAGAGCAGACTAGCAAGCTACTCTTTTATTATTTATGCTATATGTCAGATGCTAGTACTGTAAATTGACTTTGAAGCAATCTGTATTGTGTAAAGTGTTAATAAACCTGACTTGACCAGTATGTCTTAAATAATAATATGGGTGAAATAGTAAGAGTATGCTAGTGTGCCTTAAATAAAAATATGGTTGAAATAGCAAGAGCAGTATACTATGCCTTATATTAAGATATGACAGAAATAGCAAGAGCATTATGCTAGTATGTCTTATATAAAACGTGGCTTAAAAGTGCTAGTATGCCTTATATACAAATATAGTTGAAATAGCAAGAGCAGTGCTAGAATGTCTAATATTAGGAAATTACAGACATAGCAAGAGTAGTATGCTAGTATGTCTTATATAAAAATATGGCTTAAAAAGTGGCATGCAAACCCAGACTGATAGAGAAACAGAGGCTGCATCTGAAATCACATACTTCCCTACTATAGGGGAAAACAGTATGTGACAAAAGTAGTATGTCCAAATTCACAGAACTCATAAAAGAATAGGCAAAAAGTACTCGAATTACCTAATACTTCCAGCGAGATACTGAAGTGTGCATAATGGACACTTTACTATCCCATGAGGCCACGGTAGAGGATTTGTAAATGACGTTGGAGTGACGCAACTGATGCTGGTAGATCAACAACATGGCAAACATAGTACATCTGGATTACATTCATACTACACCCACTCAAACTATAGAACGCACTTTTTCATAGCCGTGAATTAATTACTTATTCAAAATTAGTATCTACACAAGATAGTATCCGATTTTGGATGCAGCCAGAGAAATAGATGAAGAGGTGTGCCGGGAGATGACTATACACCCCTCCCTACTCTTCCTGCAACCAAATGGGGGTCATAGCCAGGACAGGTGGTACTAATTATGGACCGTTTCAACAGAATCCAATCCAATCAGTCCAAATGCAAGCAGTGCTCAGTGCAGAGTGATCCTTGTTCTCTCTCTTTTACTCAAAGCACTCTATCTTGCCTGGATACTCCACGCTCTAGGTAAACGCAGGTTATCATATTCTTGACTGAGTGATTTCAAATCATTTAGAAAAAAAAAAAATATATATATATATATATATATATATATATATATATATATATATATATATATATATATATATATCAAAAGACTCTAAGGGATTAAAGAATGCACACAGTCGTT
Organism: Tiaroga cobitis; assembly: GCA_030578255.1. Classification (NCBI taxonomy): domain Eukaryota; kingdom Metazoa; phylum Chordata; class Actinopteri; order Cypriniformes; family Leuciscidae; genus Tiaroga; species Tiaroga cobitis. Next base: position 14,078,805 of record CM060604.1, on the reverse strand, counting down.
GTGAATTTTACTGGAATTGTAAAATCGACATGGTAATGTGCAACGCACAATTAGGAAAAGTGCATGATTTCAAAAGGCTCCCGTGATAAGCTTTTATGGCGTGTGTTATGAGTGTTTGTGGGTGTTTTTGCAGTTGTCCATGTTGTTTCTGCAACACAGTTAACCATTAGAGAGCCAATCATTGATAAAGATATACATTTAAAATAAAATATACTGTATATCTTATTTCACACATACTCTACCGGACAAAATTATGGGTTCAGTATATTTTTTTATGAAATTGATACTTCTATTAGGATGCATTAAATTGGTCAATAAAAAAGAGACAGTCAAAAAAAGAGACAGTCAAAAGAGACAAAAGAGACAGTCAAAAGAGACAGTCAAAAAAAAAAAAAAAATTGCTGTTTTTTCTCCCCAGCTTTCTAACATTCATAAAAGAATCCTGAAAAAATATATCGCAGATTCCACAAAAATACTAAGCAGATACTAATTGTCATCATCGATTGAATTTGTTACTTGGGCATCAAATTGGCATATTCGAATGATTTCTGAAGGATCATGTGACACTGAAGACTGCAATGATGCTGAAAATTCAGCTTTGTCATCAAAGGAAAAAGTTGGTTTTTAAATTATATTAAAATACAAAAACAGTTATTAGGTGTTCAAGCACGAAGTGCTGAAAACCTATTGTAATTGCTATTTGAAAAAAAAAAAAAAATCCCCTAAAACGCATCGTGCAGCCCAGACCGTAAGGCCTAGAGACTTGAAACCTGGCCAGATGGTAGGGCCTCAATATGGGGAGAACCTATCAGAGAATAAGCCCGATTGGCCCAAATTTTCCGCTATGTCGAATTTTGTCCAAAACCTACTTTTGCGAACTAGTCCCTGGTTTTTCGCCCGATCGGAACCAGCCCAGTCTAGGACAATTCTCTGGACTCTCTAGATCAATAATTATCGAAAAAATTGAACTTTTGCATTTTCCGTATGGCTATAACAGGGTCATTTAGGGGCGTGTCAAAATACACTCAAAAGCCTATAAATCATAAATAAAAACTCAGAACTTCACAAAAATTGGTGAGCATATGTGACATAACATCATGAACAAGCATGCAAAGTTTTATGGAGATCGGACAATAGGTGGCGCTATAACTGTTAAAAATCTTCAAAACCATGTATTTCCTATGGTAAATTGCATGTATTAGCTGTAAATGGTCTTTTCCATCTATGATCATATAATGTTCATATCATAATGTTCAAAACCAGTGCAGTACAATACTCTGGACTCTCTAGATCAATAATTATCAGAAAAAGTTGAACTTCTGCATTTTGATGACTTTAATAGGGTCACTTCAAATGTGGCCTTGACCAAGTGTCCCTGAAAGCCTATATCTCTTCAATGAATGCTCAGATCTCCTTAAAAACAAGTCAGAACATGTGACTCTAAATAAGCATGACAATTTTCAGACAGGTTGGACCACATATGCCTCTATAACAGTTAAAAAGGTGAAAATGATTTGAACACAATGGCATGTTAAGCCAATAAGTGGTATTCTACTGCCCCCTGCTGTTTTAAAATAGTCATTTTGGCATGCTACTAACTCATATAATTCTATAATTCTTATTTAGACTTTATAAAATCACTAATTTAACATTTACACTCACATTTAGTCACATTTCATCTATTGAAGTATTGCTACTGACTATTATAGCACTTTGAGAAATGTGAATCCTGAAGGAGACTTGCAGTAAACATTTTTTTCCATCACATCGTTCAAATGTCTGTATCTACAACAGAATGTGTGTGTGTAGTCCTATATTTCTGAATAAATGCTGAATAATCGGATTAATAGATTACAAAGACATTATGTGAAATGCTTATAGACCATTAAAGTATATTTTCATAATGACACATCCCAATAGCATTTAAAAAAATCAAAAACAACATTTGTCTTTGTGTGTGTAAGCATATGTCTAAATAAGAGACCTGTGAAAACACTTTATTAATAAGTATAATGGCCAGCAGAGGGCAGTAGAAGACCACCTATTGGCTCAGTTTCATTTTGACAGACTTGATTTTCACCACTATTCTGCACTAAAGTGTAGGGTATCGGCGTTGTCCGGATGACCCATTAAATTGTTGATGTCAAAATGCTCCTAACCTCTCTTACTCTGGTCCATAAATATGGCCTAGCAACGCATAGTCTGAGGACAACTTTGTGTACCCCACGCATGCAGATTCACCCCAGAAGACATTCCAACACACACACTCTCTCAAACACACACACAGAATGGGGTGTTATGTTACAAGACTGAGTTATTAGTACATTTTAGTACAGTGAACTCATTGTCATGTTCAAGAAACCAATTTGAAATGATTCGAGCTTTGTGACATAGTGCATTATCCTGCTGGAAGTAGCCATCAGAGGATGGGTACATGGTGGCCATAAAGGGATGGACATGGTCAGAAACAATGCTCAGGTAGGCTGTGGCATTTAAACGATGCCCAATTGGCACTAAGGGGCCTAAAGTGTGCCAAGAAAACATCCCCCACACCACTACACCACCACCACCAGCCTGCACAGTGGTAACAAGGCATGATGGATCCATGTTCTCATTCTGTTTATGCCAAATTCTGACTCTGCCATCTGAAAGTCTCAACAGAAATCGAGACCATCAGACCAGGCAACTTTTTTCCAGTCTTCAACTGTCCAATTTTGGTGAGCTCTTACAAATTGTAGCCTCTTTTTCCTATTTGTAGTGGAGATGAGTGGTACCCAGTGGGGTCTTCTGCTGTTGTAGCCCATCCGCCTCAAGGTTGTGCGTGTTGTGGCTTCACAAATGCTTTGCTGCATATCGCGGTTGTAACGAGTGCTTATTTCAGTCAAAGTTGCTCTTCTATCAGCTTGAATCAGTCGGCCCATTCTCCTCTGACCTCTAGCGTCAACAAGGCATTTTCGCCCACAGGACTGCCGCATACTGGATGTTTTTCCCTTTTCAAACCATTCTTTGTAAACCCTGTAAATGGTTGTGCTGGAAAATCCCAATAACTGAGCAGATTGTGAAATACTCAGACCGGCCCGTCTGGCACCAACAACCATGCCACGCTCAAATTTGCTTAAATCACCTTTCTTTCCCATTCTGACATTCAGTTTGGAGTTCAGGAGATTGTCTTGACCAGGATCACACCCCTAAATGCATTGAAGCAACTGCCATATGATTGGTTGATTAGATAATTGCATTAATGAGAAATTGAACAGGTGTTCCTAATAATCCTTTAGGTGAGTGTATATTCCAGATAGATATATAACCATGTGACAAAGGGGTGTTATAAGAAATCTTGAAGGTTCTTTCTCTTAAAACACACAAGAACCTTTCTCCAATGTCATCACTGAAGGACATGTACCAGATGTATTTGATGTGTTTTTGTCTGTGTGTCTGTTTGTCCATGTCACATCGGAATGGCTATGATTTTGTCGTAGCCTAAAGTGAATTGTAAATGCCTTCATTATGCATTTTAAATATAACTGTATATTCCTTTAACTTTTACATAGCGTTCAGTAGAACACTCGTGGTGTGAACAACGCGAATATGCATAAAAAGAAAGTGTATTTTTGATAAGTTTTACTATCATTGAAGATTGAAATGTCTTTAGACTGTAACCCCTCCCCACACACACACACACACACACACACACACACACACACACACACACCTAAGTTTATTGCTCTTAGACAAAGAGTAATAAAAACTAAATTCCCACCTGTGACTTCCAACCCTCCGATTGGCCAAGCCGACAGGAAGAGGCTGGATTTCTCCGAGGTGATAAATATTGGCGCGCCACACACACTCTCTCTCTCTCGTACCTCACCTCCGTGATTCACCATGTAATCTCTCGTGATCCCCGCCCCGGGGATCTTTTCTGTTCTTTGTTTTGTTTTGTTTCGTTGAGTTTTGTTTTCTGTGTTCGACTCTGTTTACGTCCACGAAGGGAAATTAACTTGGTCTGAATTATTCTTTTGGTAACTTTACGTCAAAGACCTTTTAAGCTTTAAAATTGCGCGCTCTCCGGACACACCCGCACACCACATGACGCTCCAACGCCACACGTGCGCGCTCCTCGGACGAGCCGCCCGCAACCACGTGACGCCCCAACGGAACACACAAGACACGCAGCTCATGCACGCAGCCGTGTTCCACCACATAAGAACCAAATGCAAGTATTCGTTTACGAGTCTTCAGAGCAGTAAGATTGTGTTTTTCCGGGTGTCTCTCAATGGTCTTAAAGTCTGTAATTTGCCACTGATACCTCCAGTCTCTCTCCATCTCTCTCTCCCCGTTTCTTTCACTCTCAGATCCTTTTAGTGTTTTGTTCATTGTCATTGTATTGTGTTTGTAAATACATGTATTCATTGTAACGCTTAGCAACCGTATACATAGCCTCCTTATTAAATTCAATATATTCATTAATTGATTCTGATTGTATGCTCATTTTCCAGTCCCTTTAAGTGTCCAAGGTCTTATAGCTACAGGCTCACAAATTAAAGATACTTTACAGAGTATTTGCTTATAGGCCAGGAAACCCCATTCTTGTGGCCACAGAATTGCGTTTCCTGAAATCCTATAAAGTAGGATGATATTGTGGATCAACCACAAATATCATTCTGACAATTGAGCTAATTTTAACCTGTCTGTAAAATATCTGTACCTCAGTGGTGGACCATAATCCCTTGTGGTTAAAATCTGATGTATAGATATGAATGCAGATGCAGGTAACAGATCATCCCCCTCGTTGGGCGATTTAACATGTATAAGTATCTGGTTCAAAACCCGTATGAATAATTATTAATTATGAATTATTAATCATTGAATACATATTCCCCAAAAACGAAGCCAGATACCTTACAAAAGCAAACCTGTTTTTCCATGTTAACTATTATAAGACAATCATTTTTTTGTCAGTTGATCACTTCATTGCTATTGACACTTCACATCAATGCTAGCAATGTGGTAAATCATGGTAAATCACGATACAAACATGGTAAATCATAGTAAATAATACTATTACATGGTGTATCATGGCAAATCATGCTAGCAATGTGATGAATCATGGTAAATCATGCTACAATCCTAGTAAATCATTCTAGAATGTGGTATATCATGGTAAATCATTCTATAACATGGTAAATCATGGTAAATCATTCTATAACATGGTAAATCATGGTAAACTATGATAAATCATGCTAGAATCATATTAAATCATACTAGAATGTGTTCAATTGTGGTAAAACATGCTGAAACAGGGTAAATCATGGTGAATCATACTAGAACTTGGTATATCATGGTAAACTATGGTAAATCATGCTAGATTCATGGTAAATCATACTGGAACATGGTAAATCATGAAAAATCACACTAAAATTTGGTATATCATGGTAAATCATGCTAAAACAAGGTCTATTCCATCTGTGATGTCAGTGGTTAAATGCTTGCTACATAAAACTTAATGTCTTTTGATGCTTTTGAGCGTAACTGCCTTAACTGCTTGAACACCGGTAAATGCTGCTTGCAGCTTTAATTTTAAATTATAATCATATTTCACAATATTACTGTTTTAATTGTCTTTTTATTGTATTGATTAAATGCAGCCTTAATGTAATCATGAGGATTTTACTTTGAGCAGAATTAAAGACAGCCAAATTGCAAAAAAAAGGGGTTTCAAGAGTTCACAATTTCACCACTGTTATAATTAAGTGCCAGCTCTGACTTTGATATGCCTCCCCAACAAGCTATGAGGCTTATATCTGGGAATGTTTGTCAGAGCAAACCTCTGGCACTTACTCTCACTTACCCCTTGCAAAGTTCCTGAAAATATATTGTGCAGTTTCTTTGACATTTGACCTTCCCAGTAAGCTAGCAAGCTGAAACTTCTGCAGTTTCATCTTAGAGAAACCCTCTGACACTAAGTTTTATTAGGCCATGTCAAAATCATTTTGTATCTATGAAGGTCTGCATGGAGTTTTTAGTGTGAATAACAATACAAATAGCTGACCACTAGCCCACAGTAGCAAATCTGCAACATTCAAGTATGTCTTATTTACACAAGTTAAATTTTTTTTTTGGAATGTTGCCATTTTTCTAACTAAACATGTTTTGAGCTACAGGTCAAATAGATTTTCTAAAAACAGTTTTTGTGTCTTTAGAATTCTCTAAGAGATTGAAATTGTAAAAAGTGCCAAACTATATTTCTGCTATTATATATTTAAAGGGTCGGGTCATGACATGAGAAACCAAATTTGCCTTGATCTTTTGGTATTTAAGAGGTCTTTGTACCATTAAAACCTCCTGCAAGTTTCATAGCTTAAGACGTCCTCCCCATTATAAACGAAGCATTTATTTAATCAAGCTCTAAATACAGCTCGTTCTAGATCCTTTGTTCTTAGTGACGTCACGGTACGAAGTGACGTACCAGTCGTTTGCATATGACCGCCTCCAGCGCAGGACAACTATGCCTCATTTCGCATCATCGCATGCGCTGTCGTGCAGCGAGAGGGTCTGTTTACGCTACGCAGATGTGCTGTTCCTGCTGTGGACAAGCAACATGTTTGAATGCTGCCGAACGATCCACACATCAGGGAAAGCAGTTGGATGAAGTTTATTTGCAGCATATGCAGCCCGCCAAAGCCTTATTTGTTCGGTGAGTGATGTAGATGAGTGTGACAGGGCACATGTTACTGAAAGAACGACAAGAGAGAGAGAGAGAGAGAGAGAGAGCGAGCCCCGGCCGTGCGCGCGCACCTTCAAACTGTCCTGCTCTCTCTCTCTTTCTCTCTCTCTCTCTCTCTCTCTCTCTCTCTTTCTCGCTCTCTCTCTCTCTCTCTCTCCCTCGCACATATGAATCAAAATCAATTGAGAATTGACACGATGGTAAAAGATCGAAGACCGAAGTTTCACGTGGCGGAGCATTGTGTAGCCTACATGTGATACAAAATGATTAACGTTAATAATTTATGCATAAGCAGCACTGACGTTAGCCAATCATAACAGTGGGCGTTAACACTGAACTCTTAAAGGGGAAACACCTCCAAAACAGACTGTTTGAATCAGAGGGGGAGAAATAGGGTGGGAAAAGGTCATAAATCACTACATTTTTAAATTTTTTTGTACAACAAACTATAGTAATACTATAATTGCACCTAAGGGAACATAATAAAACAAAACAAAAAACCACGTCATGACCCCTTTAAGAGTTTAAAAAGGGAATATATTTCAGATCCTCTGAGAAACTGTTGGCATGAGTCTAATAAAGGTTAGTTTCTATGGTATAGGCGTTTCAGAAAATCTCCTTTAAATGTACCTTACGGATCAATCTACAGCAATACAATTCGATTAGCTTTGAAGTTCAAGATTCCTGGGCCCGTATGTATAAAGCCGCTCAGAGTAAATTTTTTGTCTTAAGTGTGTCAAAATTCTGAGAATGACGTCATTTTACTCTTATTCTTATGAATAAGCGCACTGTAAAAAATTTTACTGTGAATTTACAATAAATAATTGGATAAATTTTGCATGACTTTCACAGTAATATACTGTGAAATATACTCACAGCAATTTACTGTAATTTTAAGTCTGTGATATTACAATGCATTGTTGTAAAAGCACAACTGTATACTGTAACTTCACAGCTTCAATGACAAAGCCATTCCTGTGATATTACAGTACATTACTGGGGAATTACAATCTTTTGCTGTACATCATTACAACAAGGCCCTGTACTTTTACAGTGCGTACTGTGAAAGTAATGTACAAGTTCACAATAATTTACTGTGAATTTACAATGTATACTGTGAAAGTCATGCTAAAATTCTCCAGTAATTTACTGTAAAATTAATGCATCCATTTACTGTGAATTTACAATCATTGTACAATTAACCCTCTCCCCCCAACAAACAACTCTGAGGTAAAGTCAATGTTAGCCCAACGGCATATTTATTAACAAATACATATTTTTAAAATGTACAGCAGATGCTAAACAGAGTTAACAGAGTTAAAGAAATTAAACTTTCTAGCTAAAACCCATCTTAAAGTAGACAAATTGTGATAACTTGCAATTCAACTATGTCAAAAAACCACGTAAAAACTATGATGCCCACTCAAAGTCAACCAGTTTCTTCAAAAGGGTGCTCACATGAGGGTTTATTGTTGTACGCTTCTTTGTCTTTGAGCCTCTTTCGGGATTGATGCCCAGGAAGCACCTGTTAATAAGCAAAGATAGTTTCAGTTTTAAATGACTTACAGTATATGCATTGCAGACAGCATTTATCAAGGTGTGCTTTTTCCCCCACATCAAATCCTAATAGATTTATAACCCAAACTTGTTATATCTTACTCTCACCATAAATTTTTTTTGTGCCATTTTTAGCCAAAAACCCATCAGGTTAGGTTTGCCTGAGGCAAAGTGGTTGATTTTCTACTATGAGAGGACATATCGCGTGCGCCACCACTGAAATCTTCACGCATTTGGCCAGTAGGTAAATTTAAACCAAACCATGTTGAAAGTATGACAAAATTATCCTTTTCAATGAAGGGCCTGAGAGCATTTTGTTCTGCCTTTAAAGAAAATTGAATCTACTTCATTCAATACATTCGCATTTCGCAATAGATGTTTCGAAATCATCATCATATAGCCTGCCCCAAAACTAAATAAAGAGCTGTGATTGGACCAGCAGGTATTTGTCAGCATAACACATGTAGAAAACCAGACTGATCTGCAGAGCGAATTTGAATGAGTTCGCAAGATCAGGATGGTCTCACCAGGCTAGCCTCAGGTACCTCGTTTGTCAGCATTTTAGACCTCAAGACAATCATTGAGTTGGAAGCCTGTACTATGTGAATTACAAGATTAAATGTGATCTTTATAAAATACCTTTGAATAAACTCCAGCGTCGACGATCCAGCGGCAGGATACTCAAGGTTAAAAATGTAATAGCTGCTGAAGAAAGCAGCTACTCCATGCAAAAATAAAGGGTGTGGGCCCATCACAACATGTCCCTCAATGGATAGAAGCCACCCAGAGGGCTTCATCGTGTCACCTGAAAGTAACAGATACAACATTATGTATTATGAGCACTTTACGATCTGCTTAAGATACAAAGGGCTATACAAATGTAATTATTATTATAATTATTATTATTTATTTATTGTGGTCATGAAGATTTCTAGAATGAAAACAAAATAATGAGTTAGAAATTTAGATACTAGATCAAAGTAACATTACCTCGAATAATCAAGCAGGGGGTGCTGGGGAGTTCTGCATTATTGACATCCACAGCAGTGGCACATGGCTGTAACAGTTAACAGAATAGCATAGATTTAGGATAAAAATTAAATATTGTTCATTGGTCAGAGGTAGTAAATCATGCAAGGTAAATGTTGATTATGTAATCAGTCATTTTGCATTTTAAATATTTGAATAAAAAATCTTACGTCAACTTCAAGCATTAAACTCTCTTTCGGCTCTTTGAAGTACAACATTAGGAGCAGCAGGATGCAGGCAGCCTTGTCAGAGTCTGGATCATAGCAGGCCAGAACATCATGGATCTTGGGGTTGTCCAGTGTTGCACAGTAAGCCAGGATGGTCTGTCCTCGTCGACTAATTGCCTCCTGTAGCTTCTGAAGGACATCGATGTCCGTCAGGAGGCCAAAGTGTGAGAAAAGGCATTTCTGAGAGAAGAGAAATGGCCATTCCTGTTTGATCTCAGATATCGCTGCAGCAGGCACTTTGTTAAGGTATTTCCGCAGGATGACGTATGTCTTTTCCATCATTGGTTCTGCTCTCTCTGCCCCACTCATTCCTTCCTCTGTGTATACAGACATAAAAATGTATTGTTAGTACCCAAGTAGCCACACAGCACCAATTACCAATTACTAAAGTCTAAACAAAATTTCCCAAAAAGACAGTAGATGGCATGCCTGAGTAGATGTTCAGCAGATCCCTCTTCATATTCTCCAACGTTGCCTCGGTCTCCCCTTTTGGACAATCTGTTGGGCCCCACCTGACACACCTAGGAGTGGGCATCACAGGGTAACAATACTATTGGGGACAGTTATAGCTCAGAAGTTGGTCAGCAGTTTGATTCCCTGTTGTGACTGTCTAAATAGACCCATCCCACAGAAGTTGTTTCAGTGTAATAGTGTTGTAAACAGGGATATTCCACCATTTGGGGAGTTAAGCTCTTTTTCCAACTCCCCTCGAGTAAAACAATTGATTTTTACCTTTCTCCCGTTCATCCAGCAGTTCCCCGAGTCTGGTGATACCACGTATAGCATTTTACGGGGACTATTTTCACGTTAAAATCAATTGTTTTGCTTGAGGAGAGGTGGAAAATGAGCTTAATTCCCCCAATGGTGGAATATCCATTTAAGGTCAAGGTATTTAGTGTTCCACAAACATGCATGCCAGAGAACCACTATGCACAAAATGACTCAGCTAAATCCTAAACGGAACAAGGCCATGATCACAGTTAATTACACCCGTGTTTACTACACTAACATTGCAACATGCTTGCTGTGAAAAGGGTCCATGTTAAAGTGTCAATAAAGTAGTCAAGAGAAAAGTATGTTTTGTCCTGTTTCATGGTTATTTATGGTCATATACAATGCTTTCGAACAAATATTGATAGACTTTACATGTATATTGCCACATACCCGTATTGGTCAACAGGACCTCTTGCCAGCCTGGCCTCTCCTGCCATTCCCGTGCACGGTCTTCTTCCTCTGCGGCGTTGAGCAAGAGTATTATTCCTATTTTTGTACTCCACTCTCGTTTTTACTTGTTGCAGAAGAGAGTGACATCCGTCTCCAGCAGTATCACCGTGCTTGCCAATGTCGCCAAATGATTTTGGATGGCTCCTGAAAATGTGGGTGGTATAATTAGAAAACATGTCACCATTGTGGCACTTACGACAGAAGCGTACAGCTAATGTAAGGATTATTTAAAGGAAAGAACCACGCAAAAAAAAACCCATCAGGCTCAACAAGACCAAAAAACAAACAAAAAAAACATCAGCCTGAACAAGACCTTCATAAAAACATGTGAATTAGTATGGTTTTCTTGAATATACTAGCTCTGTTTAAGCAAACCATGCTTACAAAGTCTTCACTTTTGCACCCTTGTTACATCATAGGTGCAGGGAATGAATCAGTGAAAGTTACAAACAGTTGAAGGGGGTGGGGCTGGGGATTAACTGACAGCTAATATCGATTAAAGTCCCATCCCTACCTGACAATATTTCTCACAACGTTGTGGCACATGGCTCTGGTTGGGTTGAGGTCGTGCTGCATCATCTGATCCACGAGCACGACCACAAAGGCCTTTCTCTCGTCTGGCAATGGTCTTTCTTCTTTTTCCACTCTAAGTCGAATGGCTGATGACACCTGGTCCCAGTTGAGACTAAAGTCAACATGCCATGGTAAGCCAGGCTGTGAAGCACTTGACGTGCTTGGAGCAGTGCTTGGAGGGCTGGGTAACAGCTGATTTAGAGGCTGGAATGTTGTGTTTGGAGAACACTGAGTTGAGGAACTTGGAGCACTTGGATCAGGAGCAGATACCAACTCCATATTAAGAGAAACAAGTCCTAGAAGGCACAAAAACAATTTATTAATTAAGATAGGGCAAGATGTAGGGCTATGGGTCAATAGACTGTGCATAACTGTAGTCCTGCTCCAGTACTTCCTGGAGGAAGCTCACACATAGGTTTCCTGTCAGCACTAGGATGAAGCAATTCAAATTTATTCATGCGAGTGCCATTTGTTCGAATGTGACATAATGGGTTGGGAGAACGCAGAAGTGTCCATTGACTCATGTTAAAAGATTGCTCTGATAATGCCACTTAAAAAACAAAAGTTAAAATATGAATTACACCGATTTACAAACTCATCATAACAGGGTATGATTGTTTTTCACTGCTATTGTTATTAAGTTTGGAAATGCATGCAAGTAATAAGCATCAGCTGCATTCACTTCTATGTATTTCAAGATGTGAAAACAACAGCAGTGAAAACAGCCCAGTTTTGATGAGTTTGTAATTCCAATTATTATTCTTTATGCCTATTATACATTTCCCCAACCCATTACGTCACACTGAACAAATGCCACACACATGAATAAAGTCAATAAGCTGTGCTGCACACCTGAGATTAATCACTTATTCAAAAGTATTTGACAGGTAACCAATGTGTGAGCTTGGGACTACATACAAAGTATGTTGTCTACCAGTTGTGCCAATGTTTTAAGGCCCTAGTTCAGTGACATGAAAGAGTGAAAAGTGTAATGGGTGAACAGATGAATTTACCGTCCTTGATGCCCTTCATTAACTTCCGAATTTGGATAGGTTTGAGGTATTTCACCAGATCCCTCTCCTCCACCAAGGTCAGATCTTCAATAGATTCGACCCCAAGCTCATCCAGCATGGTGGTAAGAAGGTCATCAGGGAGACCAGGCAAGTATGACCATACTGCTTCCTTGACCTGGTCTCATTAAGTAGTGAATCATGAAACATTTATTTCTCATTTTTGCCATCCCTACACTGTATGCATATTTCCTATTATAGTCTGTTCAATCAACAAAGCAAATCATAGACAAAATCAACTTTATTCAAGGCTACCCACCAGAAAAAAAAAAAAAAAAAAAAAAAAAACTTTGTTTGCTATGACTACATATCCTGCTCTACTACTCACGTCTCTACTCTCGTATCCTGTATCCTCACTTTCCTCCCTAATCATACTGCCTCTGGAAAAGAATGGTGGAGAGCAATAAGGGACTGATCATACACATTGTATGCTGAAAGAGGATAGTAGTCTAGTAGATCTTCCTGCTTAATGCACACATAATTGTCTTGGGCCACTCCTAGGTCACAGTACACACCTGTGTCACATAACTTTACAAAAGTATGTTTCTCGGAGACAAAATAGACTGAATTATGAACAACAACTACTAGCATAATCTTCCCCATATGAAGCCCTTCATCACTGTTCTCTAGTAAAATGTACATCCCCCTTCTGTAATCTGTGCCTTTGACTGTAACATAGTTACAAGCAACTGCCGACTGTAACTGGAATTGACAACTGGCTACAGATGCCCTGATCCTGTCGTTGTAATCGTCAACATGAAAATCAGTCCCCTTTTCTAATTGTACAATTGGAGGGAACAAGTGTCCTGCACTCAAGTACGCTTGTAGAAGTTGGTGCCTCTCTGCTAGAGTTTTGCACAAATTCTTAAAATTGTGCAATTTTCTGGCACACTGTTTAAAAAATGTATGTTTGCTCTCAAATCGGAGGGTCCATAAGCGAATAAGTGGGCCAAAGTGAATGATGAGAGATGGATAGTGGCACAGATAATGGTGCTTTGGTCTGAGGGGGGCATTGGGGAAAAGCCTTGTCCTGCTGTCTATGTACTCCTCTATGAGGACTTTAAGATACGCAACCTGGCCCTCTGTAATGACCGGTGCACAGATTAACTCAACAATCTCCCTCAGCTGCAAAATGATTTGCCACACCTCATTTTCGCAGGGATCTTTAATCCGGTCACCCACCATGAGTGGGAGAAGTCTAAGCAAACACCAGTTCTGAACTGCATGCCCACTGAGCTTGTCGCTGCTGGGAGAGAGGTCTGCTGGTTGGTCCTTATGATCGTTAACTTCATATCTGAACTGGTTCTTGCACCTGTTTAACTGCAGGTATGTAAAATGATTATCCTCAACTAAATGGCGAATATATAAAGGAAGGTCATAAGCTATGACTCCCTCAAATAAGTCATGGCCTAGACATGGTGGTAGGCCAGGCTGGCAAACATGGAAATGTGAAAGCTGATTGAAAGGGGAGTCAAACTTGATGCCGCGTACAGAGTCAGTGGCAGTAGTTTCCTGCTCTTGCAAATTACTTGCGTATGATTGGGCTGTTCTTTTGGTACCACACAATATAGGATTAGTCAGGAAATCATCTCTACACACCTCACAGTAACGACAAAAATAAGTAGACCGACTGAAGTTCTCCAAGAATCCCCCAATACAATGGGATCCCAGGTTGTCTCCTGCAATGGCAACCAAAGAGCCCTTTAGTACAATGCCATCAGATGTGACTACACCTCTCTGCTCCAGAATTTTGAGATCCTTAATCAGGGGAGCAAAAACTTTATTTACCCCAAAAAACTTAAAGTCCTGTTCCCTACATAAGAGAACAAGTTGCATCTGATCAATAGAAGATCTATTGTGAGGCAAGATGTCAGTCAGAGTTAGGTAAACCGCTAAAACCTTGTGCTTTTTTTCCCCTGAGCCCAGGGGGTTGACAACCTCAAAGGCATCTTGGTACAGTATTAAACCAAGTGAAGAAGGGTCAGCTTTCAACATTGGATTACTTTGAAAGCCTTCTCCATCCTTGACATCCTGATAGACAGCATCAGTAGATGGCTGCAGACGTGTCATGGTATACTGTTCGCGTAGAGACTCATTTTTGAAAAGTGTGACCAATGTCTCATGTATAGGAACATACTGAGCAAAACATTCTTTGTCATTTTCATCATTGCCCAAGAGCAAAGGAACGGGATGAACATAGTTAAAACACTCTTTAAAAGCAGCCTTCCTCTTTGCATCTGTACTGAGCATTCCCCTGTTATAGAGTGTGAGTAGATCATCTCTGTTCATTTCCTCAGTGATGCTGCTTATAGTGGCCTGAGGGATTCCGAGTGTTTTTAGTTTCTCAGTCAGATTGTGTAGGGAACTGGACAGGCCAAGTTCATGAGCACTTTGAAAGCCATCAATAATGGTTTGAATGGTGCTTGCTGGCAAGAGTAGCTTAGATTGCAATTTCAGGTAGAAAAGTGTAAGGTTCTGTAAAAATAGGTTTTCGTCGACAGCTAATGGCATTTGTGGTTCATTATGTTCCTCTGGAACCTCCGAATAGGACTGACTGGGTCCTGGCAACGGCTCTGTAGCAATAGACTTGACTAAAACAAGGTCATCTAAAACTGAATCCTCTGCACACCTATGTTTTCTGGAAATATGTGAAGCAAAATTCATCACGTATGTGAACGTGCAATCACAACCTCTAAATGGACATCTAATTACCATTCCTCCCCTTATGTGTGTCTTCAAATGCTTAATAAGAGAGGCCAAAGTGCCACACTTAAATGCACAAGCCTCAAGCAGACATTTCAAGGGTGTGTCATGTGATAGAGCTGATGTGCAAGGCAGTACAGGCCCAGAAGCCAGCAGGTTGGACCTATGCTGCCTATACATATGAATTTGTAGTCCTGTGTGTTTTCTGTACCACCGTGAGCAGTCAGGCACCCCACACTGGTAGTGATAATTGGGGGCATTGCTATGCAGTTTTGTGTGCTGAACATAGTTACACACATTCTCAGACACATGCTCACAGCCAACGAATTTACAGTTGAACATTGTGGTGCATGTTAACTACTAAACTACCTAATCAATTTCTCCTCACTCTTAGCCTGATAACAGTTACTGAACAGGATGGTTAGCCTCACACTCTGATGACCTGGAAAGAAAAGAAAAAGGAGAAATTACACAAAGGCAACCAACAATAAGTTTGAATTTCAGTTTGAATACAGATTACAATCATTGTAATTTAATTTTAGCCTTATGTCTAAAATGATAGTGGTATATAATGTAGTGGTTTTTTTTTTTTTTTTTTTTTTTGTAGTAGTACTTTGAGATTGCTCTCAATGTAAAGTGCATTTACAACTTTTACAAAAATGATTCATCACGCCATGGTCAGTTCAACTTTTGCCGCTGCACTCTGTGACGATTACCAGGCGCCCAATAGAAACGGGACATCCAAACAAGCACGGAAATAAACATGGATGAACAGCTAGTACTGTGTGTGTGTATACATTTATTTTACTGTATATGTAATTTCCTGAAACTGTACGATACAAGGTTGAGGTCGTATATGGACATCGTCACAAAAGTTATAACGTTATTATACTGACATATGGATCTCCCGCTTAAAGTTTTTGAAAACTCCGCCTACTTTGCTCTGATATAGCGTAGCGCAAATCAAATCAATCACATTGTATCTGAAGAGCAATGCTGAACTCAGCGGCGCGCATTGAGCGCCCTGTGTGAAAGGCCCATAACACCGCCAGGTCTCCATGCCCTGCGGCTTCCTTCACAGTAAACTAAACACAGTAACGAACAATGATTTTACCAAATGAATGCGATGAAGAAATATTAGAAGCACTAGTTATTCAACCTCCATCACAAGGACGACTCGATAATGCCCACAGCTGATTAGCAGAACTATTTCAGTTATACATTGATAATTTCAGTTTGCAGGAAACCAGCACAATATAAAACTCAAAACTAGGTATTTTGAACACCATCTTTCAAGAGCACGCGGTTTGTGAATCATGCATTGAATCCCGAGATTTCCCGAGTCGTCAGTAAAATAAAGAGGGGGCACAGCAATAGTTTAGGACTAACTATACTGCTGTTATATATTGGTAAATCTGACTTTTAACCGCTGATTCTTCACATGCTCATCCTTAAGGAGTGAAAAATAACTGGCTTTACCTTCACATTATCCACAGTGCCGTCTTCTCGTGACGCTCTCCAGTATCAACTGCCGTTTGAGTTTTAAGTTTCCCTGCGAGTGCGCGCGAAATAACTGGGCGCGGCCAATCGGCTAATGACTCGTTTCAAAAACAATTCATTTCATAGACCCAGAGTCGACTCTCACTTTTGAAAGACAATAACTTTAAATATGGTGAACTTTCAGATATAAAACTTTGCAGATTGTTTTCATTCACTTTGAGCTATGTTACACACTACATGAAAGGTCATTTTTTAAAATCCATGATAGGGGCCCTTTAAAAAAACTCCTGTTGTCGAACACTAGCACTTACTCTAGTTAGCGCGGTCATGTTGTAAGGTAAGATGATGATCTATAGAGAAAATATTTTTTTCATGGACGTTATTAAAGTTGAACAGCTAACGGTTAGCCCTGCTAATCTCTTATAACCTTGACTAATTACAGAAATGTGCACACATAAATAGAGATGTTTGTCCAATCATTGGTTTTGTAAACTTTACAAACAACAGATTTGTCTAAAGGTGATAGTGACATGAAAAATTGTAGCAAAACTCTGACTACTATTAGCTGTGAGAGAACTTTCAACAATTCCGGGCACTTGCTAAAAAAAGTGAACTGTGTCATGCGATAAACGTTTATTTGAAAGTAAGTATTATTATCATATTAAAATAACATGGGTGCAAGTGCTGCAAACAAGCATGCTGCTCACCTTCTCAATTCAGCCCGGAATAGAAGAGGGACACACACGACGAGTCGACGGAGCCTTCAGTTCAAAACAGTTCGGTTACGTCATGTGACCGGGCATATTTCATTGCAATATTTCACTGTAATAATACTGTTTAATGCTGTGAAATCCTTATTTTTTTTCACTGTGTTGTTGTGATATTACAGACCTTGTTGTGATATAACAGCAGGTTTTAGATTGCAAGATTTTACTGTAAAATAAGAGTTAAAGGCTGTAAAATCCCAAGATACTGTGGTTTTTACAGGTATTCATTGGGATATTACAGGGAAACTTAATTACAACAACTTACTGTAAAATAATACTGTTAATTATTGTGAAATGCTGGTAATTTTTTACAGTGCGTGATTCATAAAGGTTCCTAAGTGTTAAGACTAGGTCTCAGCTCCTAAATTATTTAAGAGAGCTGGAGAGGTATCCTAACCAGTTAGGAATAACAAGATGGCAGCAGAGAGGAGGAGGCCGCGCAGTTTCCAACAATGTAAGAATGTGTTGGAATTATATGATGACAGAGAGTTGATCAAACGATACAGGTTTGATGGTCAGGGTATTATTTTTGTTACTGACCTAGTCAGAAATGCAATTACTTCTTCCACTGTAAGAAACAATGCTTTAACTGCAGAAATGCAAGTTATAATGACTCTGCGTTTCTTGGCGACTGGGAAAATGCAGCAATGCACCAGTGATGACTTGGGGCCATCACAGTCCACAGTTAGCAGGGTCTTAAATACCACTGTTGCTGCACTAACCACCCCAGACATAGTAAGGCAGTTAATTGACTTCCCAACTGACCTTCAAACTATTTGGCAAAAGCAAGCAGATTTTATGAGGATTGCGGGTTTCCCTGGAGTTGTTGGAACCATCGATGACACCCATGTACGCATCATTGCTCCAAGTATAAATGAGGAGACATACATCAATCGAAAAGGATTCCACAGCATCAATGTTCAAGTCGTATTTGATGCCAATTACAAGATCCTCGATCTTGTGCCAAAATGGCCAGGGTCAACACATGATGCTCAGGTTCTTTCCCAGAGTGGCCTCACTGGGTTATTCAAACAAAATTATGTTCGCCTTGGATGTCATCTGCTGGGAGACTCAGGTTACCCTTTAAAACACTGGCTTCTCACCCCTTACAGAAGACCTCAAGGAGAACAGCAGCTCAATTATAACAGGTACTGAACTGTAGACAAGATACCAATTTTGTTCAATGAGTGCATTCTTGACTTATCTGACCTATGTTCTTTTATTGTTTTTGCATCATGACGAGCACACAAAGTAACAAGAGCCGTGGTGGAGAGAGGAATTGGACAGCTGAAAAGAAGATTCCATGTCCTTTATGGAGAGATTCGACATTCACCTGAGCGTGCTTGACACATTATTATGGCTTGTGGCATTTTGCACAATGTTTGCAAAGCTCATAACCTCCCATTGCTTGATGATGATGACGACGATGATAATGACGATCATGGTGATGATGACAGTGATCATGATTATGACGAGAATGATGACAAAACCACCGAACACACATTACAAAGCATTTCGGGGAGAGCATCATTCAGGGACTGCTTTGCTAACTCACATTTTGGGTAAGCAAACTTGTAGACAATAAGTAACAAACTAATTTTTCCTTACACAATTTTATTACACAAAGCATATGTACAATCATTGAGTATTCTTAATTCTTTAACTTAATTTGCAATTTGAGCTTTTTTCTTTTAAGGGACTCAATGTCATCCTCAGTGGCTGCGCCCTGTGCAAATCCAGTGTCTTGTGAGGCAGAAGGCTCATCTGGAGGACACAGGGAGATGTCCTGAGATGATACAGGAGAAGATGCATCTGATGTACCGACTCCAGAATTATCCACACTACATTCACATGCAGAAAATATTAAACAGTGCAAACATGTTTATTCAATTCAATGTGGTGATTGAAATACTATCAATTTATTAAAAAGGCACATTACATGCATAATTTTCTTCTTACCATCTTTGTAACTCCTTCAATTTGAGAAGTGCAGGGTCTGGGGCATCTGGAATGCCACAAATAGAGGGATTGGCCGTACCAAGTATCTCCTCTACTATTTCGCCAATCTCAGACAGAGGTTTACATGGAGGGCCCCCATCTGTTTGACAAGAACTCAGCTGCTGACCACATGGAGACAATCATTTCATATAAAATGGTTTAATAAGCTAAAATAAAATGCACCTGTGGCTCGCATGCTTTCTTTATATGCTGCAATTTCCTTGCGTGTTGTTGCCAACACATTGTACCACCTTTTCTCACAATCTTCTGCTGAACGTCTTGTCCGAGGAAATGCTGCATTTACTGTCAGTACAATATGTTGCCATGCGTTTTTCTTTTCTTTGCTTGTTAAAGTCGGACTGAATTTTACTCTTATCACGTCCTTCCATTTAAGGACTGACTGCACTAGAAGAAGATTTTCTTTCTTGGACCAGTTTGGTTTTCTTTTTGCATCCATTTTTTACCAATTTGCAACTTTTGTCTTTCCTTGATATACAGCTGTGAGTGCAATTTTTAATTATGTGATTCATCAGCTTAATTACTTAAATAGCATCACATTTGTCCATTTAATTAATGTGTTGAAACTCTATTAAAATTGTGTGAAATAAATGCATGTACTTATTTGTAATCTTTTTGCATAAAGCAAAAACGAATTATTCTAAATAAATTGAAACATTGAAATAATTGTTATGTCTTAATTAAATAATGAATTAATTGTGTCATGCTGCTGTGACCTCACCCTTGCAGGCTCACTATTGGCTGATTCAGAGGTTCAGGGCGGACATTTTGGGTTCACATCATTGTAGTCCTTAGTTCACAGCACTTAAGTCCCACTTCAGTCAGCACTTAAGAATCAATCTTATACTTTACTGAAAGTTGCTTTTAGCTGCTTTATAAAAGTCTCCTACTCTTAGAAAAGTCCTACTCTTTACTAAGTATTTTCTGACACTTAAGTCAAAGCTTAAGACTATTCTTAAGAGCATTTCTTAGAAGTTTTATACATATGGGCCCAGGTTTCTAAGTTTCAAAGAGAACATTTCTTCTCATTAATATCCCTCAAACCTCACAACATGAACATTCACAATCAAGACTCACTCTTAAAAGCGCTCCGAATATTTATTTGTATTATATCACATCCTATAATTAGTCTGTTGCACATATCATGCCAATGTTCACAAGATTTAGTACTTGTCTGTGTGTGAGAACTCCAAGCTCACTTTCTGTAATAATGCAATGCCCCGTTCCTAATGTGGAATAATAGAATTATGCATGGTATTCGCATAACAAATCCCTACTCCACCAATTAGTTTAGCCGTGCCATGTTTTTGGCTCCGTCTTTCTTGTGCATTATTATCATTACCATTTCCTCTCCTCAGAAAAGCACTCCAGTGGCCCACGGCTAGCATTCTCTGCAGCTTCTCTGTTGGACTAGAAGATTCCACACAATAATATAAACCCACTCTGCATAACAATGAGGTCAGAGTGCATACATTACATCCATGATGAAAACACTTCTTCAGTGTGTGTATTGAAATACGGAGTGTGACGACCGGAATACACAGAAGCAGCTCTGGCTAGCCACTTTATCTGTTTACCTCACGTCAATGTCAGCATTTAAAAAAGCAAATCCCCTCCTGGGATATATGCTAAAGCATTAATATGACAGCAGAGCAGATTTCATTATGTCAGATGTTGATAAATTAGGGCGGTGGACAAAATATTTGCAGCATCATAAAAGGCGCATATTCCTGTTGTCTGATGTTTTATATAGTTGGACGTGTGTAAAACCGGGCTGAGGTGTACAGTATGACTGCAGTCAAGACGAAACCTTACATCGAAATTGGACTATAACGGAATCATTCGTGCCACATCTAGCTATGGAGCTACTGTGACAACAGCATACTGTAACCTTTTAATGAGTCACGCGGTCTCGCAGTTCTTTTTAACATTCATCATCACAATACCTGTCATTTGGGGTGACATCTTTGTGTTTCATGCGCACACACACAGTCGAGACTAACACTTCCATAATTCTTTGCAAGCGCCTTGTAAAAATGAACCACAAAGTGTGAGATGCGCCGTCAGAGCGGAATGAGTAATTACTAGAGTGGCGAAAAGTACTGTATGAACACCCACCTGCTTTCCCACTGTTGAGAGAGAGAGAGAGAGGGAGGGAGAGGGAGGGAGAGGGGGAGGGAGGGAGAGGGAGGGGGAGAGAGGGAGGGGGAGAGAGGGAGGGAGAGGGAGACGGAGAGG
The DNA here is from genome assembly GCA_030578255.1 of Tiaroga cobitis. NCBI lineage: Eukaryota > Metazoa > Chordata > Actinopteri > Cypriniformes > Leuciscidae > Tiaroga > Tiaroga cobitis. The sequence continues at coordinate 14,057,177 of CM060604.1, read as the reverse complement.
GAGAGAGAGAGAGAGAAAGAGAGAGAGAAAGAGAGAAGGGCAAAAACCCAACAAGCTGGAAAGAATACGGTTCAGATTGTTTGGAGTCAGCGACTGGAGCCGCTCAAATGAACGTGGGACAGGACATCTGTCAAGTCCTGATAAGCATGGCATTGCGTTTTTGGCAGTCAAAACATGATTGTTTCTTCAGTGTTTGATCCAACCCAAAACGACAACCCAGACCTGGCTCGCACAGAAAACATTGAGATTTTCTGCATTGGTACCCCTGTATTCAATATGTGTGTTTAGGAGTGTAATGAAGCTTGGGAAAGACAAAGCCCAGTGGTTTTAAAACAGACACATTGTCTGTGAGAACAGACAGAACAACTGTCCATTCAGCCTACACACTTTCTGCTTTCCTAAACACTTACAAGCACACACAAACGTTTTTACATCTTTACATACACGTACAAACTGTATATTCTATCCCCCTACAAAACTCTTCCTCTAAACCTATCCATCACAGAACACCTGCATTGTTACATTTTCAAAAAACATAACTTGGTGTGATTTATAAGCTGGTTTCCTCATGGGGCCCGCCAAATGGCCCCACAATGTCAACTTTTTCACATTTCCCTATTTTTGTGGGGACATTTGGTCCTCTCAATGTAGGTTAAAACACGCATACACACACACACACACACACACATGAAGGTTACTTTGGAAATGTAATAGGTTACAGATTACAATTTACCCTATTTAAAATGTAATAAGTAATGTAACTATTTCAATTACTTTATTAAAGTAATGTAACTGATTACATTTGATTACTTTTCTAATTTCCAGCACTGGCGCACATTTTTATCACTTGCTATGGTGGCAACTCTTAGACAGATTGTAAAGAACCAACCAAAAGCATCTGAATAGCATCACTTTACTAAATGGCCTTTAAATGACAAAGGGCATCATGCACATCAAAAACAGGCAAAGCAACAAATTAATATTATTCAACATATCCTAGCTTTTCACAGAAAATATTCAGATGTAACCCCCTTTGTAATCGTTAACATTTTCATAAGTAACTGGTATAACTGTAATTTAATTACACATTTTTCTCAGTAACTGAAACTGACTACAGTTACATTTATTTTGTAATTAAATTACATAAGTCAGTTACATGTAACTAGTTACTCCACAACACACGCCAAGCCGTAATTACTGTAATTTGAAGATGACAACATGTGATGTTCTATTCAGAGCTGTTCACATCCTCATTCTGGGAATTGTATCGATGGCTAAATTATTCTGCTGCGGTCAGGTGGTACAGCGATTACATGGTACAAGTAGCTCTCAGAGAATTCCTAGTTTACAAGTTGTAATTACGAGCTCTACGGGGACGTGAACTCGTATTACAGGTTAAAACATTCAATTTTTGTGGAAACCACAACACACAACCATTCAAAAGTTTGAGGTAAGTAAGATGATTAAAAATAAATAAATACTTTTATTCAGCGAGGACACATTAAATTGATCAAAATAATGTTGCTGATGAGGTGCTGATGAGGGTAATCGCAGACAGATGTGATAATTGTTGAGTGTGAGCAGGTGTGAGCCAGGAGGGATTCTGGGAAATGAGTGTGCTGAGGTGACTGGACTGAATGGAGATCCTGTATGATATAGTATATATCACTGTTTCCACAAAAAATATTAAGCAGCAAAAACTGTTTTCAACATTGATAAAATAACCATTATTAATAATTGACCACCAATGATAATTGATAATGATTGAGCACAATAATATCAGCAGGCGATATTAGAAGGATTTCTGAAGGCTCATGTGACACTGAAGACTGGAGTAATGTAATGATGCTGAAAATTCAGTTTTACCATTACAGGAATATATTCCCAATATTACTGTTTTTACTCTTTGCTAAACAATGCAAACACAATGTAAATACAAGTAAGAGCTTCATTGTGCAGTGTAACAGCATCATTGGTTTCATAACGAGTTTTGGCAAGTGTCCAGATAAACATCATTAATAAATGTTTGTATAGAGGGAATGCATTAACGTCACTTCCCCGCCGGAACACACTCCCTCAGCCGGACTGAGTGGCAGAAGAGCTGCTGCGTGACTGGAGTTAATAGGGTAAACTGCGTTAACGCGAGTAAAACAAACTATTATCAGTTTAAACTAAAAGTTGGACTCGATATAGTGTTCCTTACAACTTATCAAAGATCCAGTGATCCATGGATATTGACATGCAGCCAGGAATCGTGTTTCCTGACATTTATATGTGCCTGATTTCGACGCCGGGGAAATAAATGAAGAAAATTTGCCTGTAAACGTTTTATATAAATACAATATAGATAGGTCTAAATCCGAGTGATCACTTACATTAATGTTATACTGTATATCATCATATCGTCCAGCCCTAAAACTTGTATAGTTTTTTGTCAGTGTTTATTTAAAAACATCCAATTATGCAGAATATAGTCTGTTCTGTAGCTTTTTGCAGTCTGAAAAAATATACAGTACCTCAGATTTCTGGTCAAATCTAGTTGTACAGTCAATCGCAAAGCTCTTTCCCGTTTTAGATGTGTTTTGTGTGATTTTCACGGCATTCACGCTGAAAACAAATGCTGCCGCTCAGTCTTTTTGCCACTTGTGGGCGTGACCGCATTCACTCCGGCCGACGGTGACGTCATGCGCATACCCTCTATACCTGAGAATTGTGATTAACAGGTTTATGTTAGCATGCATGGGTCAAATGCCAATTTGCATAATATCCTCATGGATTGTATACCAGATCATGCAAATCCTTTCTGGTAGATTCTCAAAGTTTGGAAACTCATTACAAATAAAATAGAAATTTGGACAACTCCAGGTAACTTATGCACTTTGCAACTGGAAAGTTTTTCTGATTAACTGACAGCAGAGGAAAAGTCCTTTATCTGACCCTTCCTCAATCCTCACATCAATGCATGTCTCCCAATCTGACAACTGTATACCACTTGTGTCTAATGAAGTTCTCTCCAAGTCATCCTCATTATTTCTCTGTGCCATGCCAATTCCTCTGAAGTTTAATCGAGAGGAATTGTCACTTAACTTTAAAAATCTCACATTCTTTCTGACTTTCTCTTACTCTCTCTGTCACAGTAATTCACTTCAAACTCACACTGACATCTAACTTCCTGCCATACTCTCCCCACACTGAAAAGACATAAAACTGTTCTATAAAACAAAAGATTTCAACCAGAAACCGAACATGGTTCTTCTATGGCATTGCTGTGAAAACCCTTTTAGTTTTAAGAGTATACTGTATATCTCATGTAAAACATTGATAGGTGAGATGGTCAACAACCACAGAACAGAATGCAAAATAAATAATTTGCTATTAATCAGCTCATATATGAATCATACAATGAAAGTCAAGCATTTGTCAATCTTCTTTTGTGTTCTACAGGAGAAAGTCAAACAGGTTTGGAACAACATGAGAGTGAGAAACAGGGATAACTGTATTGTTTGGGTGAACTATCCTTTTAACTTGGCTGTGTAAAACTATTTTTATACTGCAGTTAATTCAGATCCCGTTGATATTCAGAGCAACGGTGATCTTGCTCATGTGAAATTGCTTAAATAACAACTTTGGGTAGTCATTTGTTTTTACAAGTTATGTTTGCATGTCAACCAGACAGGCCTGATTAGTATTCAAGCCAAAAAGGAATGCACAATGAATGTGTTAACACCAAGCATCCTAATTCATGCCGACACATCTGTGTAAGAGCAGCCCGGCCCTCTGAGAGTTCCCAGGATGAGGCTGTGCTGCACTCATACTGACGAGCACTTTGTTTGCGCTGATAAATAAACAGACCACTTATTCCCTTATTTGCTTATATATATAAGCAAGGAACACAGGTCTGATCCTTCCAGATGAGGATCCCCCACCCCTCCCCCCCTCCCCTCCTCCCTCCTCCCTCCTCAATTTTTTCTCATGACTCCTTTAATATGTTGCTGCTGATAGATCGGTACAGCTGAGAAAATGAGAGAGCAACTGTTATAAGCCTCTGCTTTTATTCCCAACATATGAAACAATGGAGGAGAAGTGAAGAGAAAGAAATCTAATAAAATGTCTTCAATTAAAGTGGAATCAGGCGGTGTTGTCTGTGAGGTTTGGGGTGGATTAGACTAGAGCTGCGGCTCTCCTCTCTCTCACTCTGGAGCGGGCAATGGCATCATGTGAGCTGCATACTCATCTACAGACGTTCCTCACCCCATTCCTTTGCTTTCTGTAAGAATCACGTTTAGGATTAGGAAGCTAAAAAGCTCAAGGATCATTTTGTTGGAAATTAGGACAGATTCTGTTGATTAACCCCCATGGTCGCTTTGATTTCCCCTCTTTTCTGAAATGAGGTGTCACACGCAACTTGCAAAGGAGAGTGAGTGTGTAATTACAGTCGTGCCCTTTGTTTTTCTGCACACTTCTAGAACCACAGCATGAGAAGCGCACAGCAAAGGTTTGTGTATGTTATGTACAAGTAGGCAGATATAGCATATTTTACAAATATGGTACCCAATGTTCCAGTAATTTTTTTAAAGGGGTCATTAATGGTACATGCACTTTTGTTGATTGTACTGAAATGTGTGTTGGCAGTGCCTGTACACAACCATCATATAATGATAGAAATCCATCCAGTGTTTTTAAAAAAAATCTCCTTATATGTTTTCCCGTCTCAAATCGACCCGTCTGACCGTGTGACGTCACACGGTCGGACGCCCCTCCCACGATTGTTAATTGACAGCAGCGTTTCAACACAGACCTGCCCTGAGCGAGCTGTCATCATAGTCCATCATTGTTGATACGCTGGAGCAGAATAGCGTCTAAGCGATTGTGGTGTTCTGTTCTTGGGTGTAATAACGAACACAGCAGTCATGTTGATGTTCCTAAATCCGAACCGCTGAAGACGCAGTGGCTGAGTTTTGTTTTCGAAGGGAATATTCCCCACGAGCAACGTCAATGCTTTCATGTTTGCGCGAATCATTTCTCACCAGACTGCTTTATAAACGAGGGTCAGTATAAAGCTGGTTTTGCTAAGAAGCTGCTCCTGAAAAAATAATCGGTACCAAATATTCGTGTTCCTGCTGCACCTCCAGAAGAAGTGAGTTTAAAGTTTTATTAACCTTTATATTAATCTTTGCAAATCGCTTGCACGCTTCACGATGAATGCGGCTAAGGTTTACACTCAGGGTACATTACAGCTAAGTACGACGTTCTCACTATAATTCATAATCCCACGTTTATAATGAACAACGCGTTATGGTTATTGTGTTATTACATACTGTGCACGCAGGTGTTGAAGTTAACGTGATAACACTACACTAAGATTACTTTTGTAGATGGTTTATAACGGTGTCTGTTACTGATTAAGAAGTATTGTAAAAAAAATCGAATTGTTACGGTTGCACAGATGTGTCCTCAGAGACTCCCGCTGCCATTCTTTCCCTCAACTGTTGTCAAGGCAACATTCCATGCATGTTGTGTCAAAACGCCCCACAGAACAGAGAGGCGGGGTGAGCAAAGCTCATTATATTTAAAGACACATGCACTTAAATGGCGTGATGAAAACAGAGCTGTTTTTGACCAGGTAAAATTAATGTTTTCTTACAATACTAATGAGAATTTTTAATTAAAGTATATAACAAACTTTTCATTTAGACCCTAAAGAATCATATTAACTTGTATAAAAATGGCATTATATGACTCCTTTAACCCTCTGGGGTCGGCGGTTGTGCCGGCGATACCAGCTTGCTTTTCTTATCAGTGCAAAAGAGACTCAAATTACTCTGTTGATTTTGATCTTACATATAAGTGTTATACGTCATTAGATCCTGTTAAGTGTCTATTTTTTTGTGGACAATAAAACTCACAATACTACTCACAATAAAAACAAAGTGAACAAATTCACTTATAGCGCCTAAAACGCATAGAAAATGCTAGGCGCGCCGCATTCTCCTTTTTCCAAAGGACTAGGGCGGTTGCGCTCCGGAGGCGTCTGTCGTTGCTGTGGTTGGTTCTTGTCACGTGACCTACGGTGCGCTCGGGGCATTCTGAAATAGTTGAGATGTTTTTATCTCGATGCGGCGCGGGCGCACTTGGAAAAAACGAGCGAGCCGCTTCCATTATGAGCGCGCATACCGCGCCTACATTTGAAATAACGAACTTAAGCGCGCAAAAGACGTGATATGTGAACAGGCCCAGTGAGCTCGCGCTGTGCTGCCATTTGGACTTTGAGCCGAGCGGATAAACAGTCCACGAGGTGCGCGCGGTTCAACTGAGTTTCGTTCTGTTTTTGGCACATAAACATTTATTGAACTTTTGATATAATTTTATCGAGAAAAATTATATCGTGATAACTATCGTTATCGCTTTATCGCCCAGCCCTAGACCATGCCCACTGAGAGGGGGTGCTGTTCAAACGCAAATAATCTGAGGCAAGCCACGCAAACGTGTCAACGCCCACAACAGCTGGATAAAACACATCAAGTTTAATAAAAATCATTTACTTTACATCTTGCTATGCTGTGAGGAATAATACTAATAATCCTGGAAAAACTTACCTCAGAAGTGCTGGTAGATTCATTTCGAGGAGCAACAGATCAAGCTGATGTGATACTGCAGTAAGTTATTTATTTTTAAGTGCTTTGTTCTAATCGCGATATGGAATAGTGTCTGTAAACCGCAAAAGACTCTTTAAATATGAATCGCGTGTCTGTGTGTGAATGAATAAACGGCACAGGTGCGCGCTGTTGTTTACTACAGCTGTACAGCAAGCCCGTCTGTGCTGTTCATTCACACTTGACCAAGCTTTGACCAAACTATATTGCTATAGCCTACTGAGATGAGTAAAAATAGACTGAAATATGTTGAAAAAATGTCTTTGTATAAGCAACAAACTGCAAATTAACATTTATATGCTAATATATCATACACACAAAATGTTACAGACTAAATATAAATGTTTAGACAAGATTTCGTTGATTAGTTTTTGGATAGATTATAAAGTTTTTACTGTAAAAAAAAAAAAAAAAAACTACTGGCACATCAAATAAGCTTTTGTTTGCCAATTTCTGCTCATATGTTAAATATATAGTATGGGATGTTTTGTCAAAAATAAAGTAGGTATATTGAATTATCAACTAAGATGTTATTATAGTGTTTGTTCCAATATTCAAACTAATGAATCCTTACCTTTGAAATATGATAAAATATATACTTTTTACAAAGAAAGATTACACTTGAAATATTAGTAAAATTGCAATGGTTGTTGTAATTGTAACTTTTTTTAGTGTTTTATTAGTGACAATTTTGGGGAGAGGATACATTCCAAAACTTTCTGAAAATACAGTATGAGAATTAACTACACAAATACTAGAAATGTTTACCTTGGATATTGTAGAATTTGCATGCATACAAAATTTGTGGAAAAAGACAATTTTTTTCAAGACGTTTCCAACTCTAACTTTGAACCAATTCTATAGAATATATATATATATATATATATATAAGGAGCGGCATGGAAGAAAGAAGTTGTCCCTGTAGAGTGGCGGAGAGCCCGGTCTGTCCTCATTCCCAAGGAGCAAGACTCAAAGAATATCGACCAGTTCAGGAACATAGCCCTGCTAAACGTAGAAGGAAAGATTTTCTTTTCCATCATGGCCAAGAGGATGACCTCGTTTCTCACGCGAAATGGGTTTATAGATACCAGCTGCCAAAAGGCTGGCGTACCAGGCAGGGACGTGCACAGACATTTTGAGGGGCAGGGGCTCAAGTGGAAAAAAAGGGCACTTCTCATAATTAGGTTTTTTTTTTTTTTTAAACAAAAAAGTAGGCTATATATATTAACACAACTCTGACTTTTTAAAAAATGTATTAAAAAGTTAATTTTATCTTCCTCAAACTCACGCAATTGTTTCATTTTCAAAAGATGTCTACAAAATAATCAGTTCACACAGAAACCATGGTCTCCTTAGTATTCATATAGAGCAGCAAAGGAAACCATGCCACAATGTGCATGTTTTATGCTAGTTTCAATCAAGTATATATTTGATACACCTGATGGTGACATGGACTTAGTTTCACATTTGAGGGACGACTGTATCATCATCATCAAATAAAACCTTCAAAATCCACATTTCGATGGAGTTTGTTTTAAACCTACTATCCTCCATCTGTTGATTTCTTCTAAATTCACCAATTTAGATTTCTACATTTCAGGGGGAAAGATTCTTGATGTATGTAAGTCATTAACTTTAATAAGAAGAATTTTAGGCCATAAAAAGTCATAAAAACGCCCGGATTTTTCATACAAGGTTATAAATTACATTTAGCCACGTCTTAAATTGATATGCTCTAGGTCATTCATTCATTGTCACGATATAATTTTTCTCGATAAAACGATATCAAGTTCGAGTCAATATCGTCAATACTCGATATCAATATCAATATCGAGTTTGATAAATGTTCGATAATGTTTATGTGCCAAAAGCGGAACTCATTTGAACCGCACGCGCCTCACGGACTGTTTATTCGCTCGGCTCAAAGTCCAAACGGCAGCGCAGCGCGAGCTCACTAGAGCAGACGCGTTTACTCTGATCGGCGCTTCAGAGAGGGAGCGCTTCAGAACTCCTGACCTGATATTTAGATACACTATTCAATAAATATTTGTTTGACAGGGAAGCTGTGCGCAAACAGGAATATATATTATTTTTCAACAATTAAAAAAAAAAGCACTCCAGAAAAAAGGGCACTTTCTCTCCAGGAATAAAAAGGGCAGGTGCTCAAGCCCCCTTTGATGTCTATGTGTGCACGTGCCTGGTACCAGGCTTTCCTGGGTGTGTTGAACATTCCTCAGTGATATGGGATAAGATTCAGAGGGCGAAGAGGGAGAAGGGCGATCTGCACGTCGTCTGGTTAGATCTTGCCAACGCTTATGGGTCTGTCCCCCACCAACTTATCACATTCGCCCTGGACTTCTTTTATATCCCTGATCCCTGTAAGGGTTTGATATCCAGATACTTCGAGGACATACAAATATGCTGCACACATGAAGACTTCACCACAAAGTGGCAATGACTCGAAGTTGGCATTGCCATGGGGTGCTCAATTTCCACCATTTTGTTTGTAGCAGCATTTGAGATCATCCTGATTGGGGCAAGGCAGGTGGTCGGAGGAGTGAAGTCGCCAACAGGCCAAAGGCTACCTCCTCTGAGAGGGTACATGGATGATGTTACCACCATACTCCAAACAGCTCCATGCACCGTGAGGCTGCTTAAGAGGTTTGATGAGCTAGTGGAGTGGGCAAGAATGAGAATCAAGCCCTCGAAGTCACGAAGCTTGTCCCTTCGGAAAGGGGTCAGGAGTGACCGTATCATCTTTAGCGCTGGTGGTGAGGAAATCCCTTTGTTGTCTAGCCAGCCTGTCCGGAGCCTCGACCGAATCTACTCTGCAGACCTCACGGATAAACAGATGGGGAATGTGGTGAAGAAGCAGCTGGCCGATGGCCTCGCCAGGATCAACATCAGTCAGGTCCCAGGCAAATATAAAGTTTGGTGTTACCAATTCACGCTGTACCAGAGAATTATGTGGCCACTCAAGATGAGCGAAGTGCCCTCCTCCACAGTGAGCAAGTTGGATAGCCTGGCAAACTCGTACATCAGGAAATGGCTCGGGCTTCCAAGATGCCTTTCTGATGTGGGTCTCTTTGGCAAGACCAAGCTCCAGCTGCCCCTGCGTTCCATCAGCGGGGGGTATAAGCAGGAGAAGGCTCGGTTGGTCATGGAGCTAAGAGAGTCCATAGACCCTCTGGTGAGAGCTGCGGATGCCCAGGTTTTAACCGGGAGAAAATGGAAGGCCAAGGAGGAAGTTGACCAGGCAATAAGCAGGCTGCAACACAGGGAGGTGGTTGGCAGAGTACAGGACGGCCGGGCAGGCCTCAGGTGGGGACAGGCCCCCTGTTTCTGGTCGAAGGTACCCAAAGAAGAGAGGAAGGCCATGGTGGCAGCAGAGGTGATGAGAGCTGAACATGAGAGACTTACCATCAAGGCGGTGTCCCAGGGCCAGCAGGGAGGCTGGCTGTCATGGGAAGGCCTTCTAGACAGACAGCTGGTGTGGGCTGATGTGTGGAAGATTCCGCAGGCCAGGCTAAGTTTTCTCGTCAGAGCAGCATATGACACCTTACCTTGCCCGCGTAACCTCCACCGATGGTTTGGCAACGAAGAATCTTGCCTCTTGTGTAACACTGCCAACGCGAGCTTCCAACACATCATGACTGGCTGCAAGACGGCATTGGCACAAGGGCGCTACAGGTGGAGGCATGACCTTGTGCTGAAGAAGCTTGCTGAGGTAGTGGATATATGCAGGCAGGAAGTGAATAACAGGCCCCCAGCCCTAACCACACATTCCATCCAGTTCGCGAGGGCTGGGGAGAGGGGTAACACCCACCACCAGAAGGACACAGGAAGACTCCTCTCACCAGGCAAGGGTTGGACGCTAGCAGTCGACCTTGGGAAGCAGCTTCACTTTCCCAGGGAGATAGTGGAAACGTCTTTGCGTCCAGACCTTGTGATGTGGTCTGCTGCGTGCAAGGTTGTCCTGATGGTGGAGGTCACAGTCCCTTTGGAAGGAGGACTTGAAGCTGCCCATGAGCGGAAGCAGGGCAAGTATTCTGATCTGGCGGCAGAGTGCAGGGAGGCTGGTTGGAGGGCAGTCATATACCCTGTGGAGGTGGGGTGCCGGGGGTTTGTGGGCTCCTCAACCGCTCGTCTGCTCCGCAACAGGGGAGTAACTGGCAGAACGCACCGGAAAGCAATGAAAGAGCTGGCAGAAGAGGCTGAAAGAGGCAGTTTCTGGTTGTGGCAGAGAAGGAAGGCAAAGAGTTGGGGTCCAGTCTCCACCTAGGGCATCAGCAGGGGGTGGCAGGGGGAAATCCCTGCCATCGCTCCGCCACCATGAGATGTACTGGGGTTAAAGGAGCGAAACATCCGTGACTGGTGGTCCCCAGCTGATGACCCATAAATGCCCTCTGTAGTGTTCCCCAACATGTACACCTTCGGAAACCTTAATCTCTTAGGCACCGGTGGAGGTGCGACAGGCAGAAATGTCCAGCAGGTTTCACCATCTACCTGTATTTAAACTATGTGTGTTTTAGTATGTGTTTTGTGGCCTTATTTCAGAAACTAAGTTTTAGTTTTTTCAATAACTATTAGGGCAGTCAACGAATATTCTAAATTCGAATAAATATTCGAATAGTTTTAAAATACAGAACTTCGAAGGTAAAAATTAATATTCGAATGTGGAAAAACACTCCCGCGGTAGCAGATGCGCGGCTGTCTGCTTTGCGAGTAAGGGTGTCACGATTTCGATTTTAAATCGAAATTGACCGAAATTAATTCACAATCTCGAACTTCGAATAAAAAAATGGAATCGTCGATGCTGCCACGCCCCCATGTCACGCCCGGTCGGCGTGCCAAGCAACTTCCTCTAACTTAGCTACAGCCATTCAAAAAATAGCATGGCAACTACAGATGCATGAGACCCATCGACAGAACTTGAACCCCCTCTTCCATTGAAGTCGCAGGTGTGGAAGTTTTGGGGATTTCCAGTGAGTTATGTTGACAACTTCGCGCTTCAATAAAGCCACAGTTTGCAGACATCCCAACAAGTCTCGCGGAAGTTCCAGGAGTTTCCCGCATATTGATAGCGGCTCCCTGATGCCAGCAAATTAGTTACAATCTTCCGGAATCTAGAGTGAGCGAGCAAGAGCGCGCATGCGAGACAGAAAAAACTACTGTGCTCTAAACCGTATAAGCGTGCGCACGGCAGAGAGGGAGAGAGCGAGAGACCTTCCGTGTGTGCCTCATGAAGCGCATATAAGACAGAGAGCATCCTGATTGGCCGGTTTCGGCTTTAAAAAAAAATTAATGTAAAAATCGAGAATCGAACCGTGACCTTGGAATCGAAAATTTAATCGAATCGAGGATTTGGAGAATTGTGACACCCCTATTTGCGAGTGGCAAAATTCTGAAGCTTAAAATGTAAAACGCATTTTCCAGCAGCACAGCTAGCACAGTGAGTGTCTGGCTCACTCATTGGCTGTGCTGCGGCAACTGCACATCATACACCTCAGAGCCTGCCAAGGGGGCATGGCCAGACGCCCCGAAATAGCCATTATAGCAGCAGTTTACCACAGCACAGCTCGCTCGGAGCGTTCAATGTTGGTTCTATATACTGTAAAACTTCAATTATTAATGTTAATAATATTTGGTTCAATCACTGAATGAAGCCTGCTATATTTAGGACAAGAGTCGCGACCTTAAATTGCTTGCACAAAACTCTTGATCAGCACTCAACATTTGTTTTTTGTTGTTCATTTAAACAGTTATGCGCAGAGAGTGTGAGGTGAGGGGGCGAGAGAGAGAGAGAGAGAGAGAGAGAGAGAGAGAGAGAGAGAGAGAGAGAGAGAGAGAGAGAGAGAGAGAGAGAGTGCCCGAGAGTGCGGTGCGAGCGAGAGTAAAGTCTGCGGTCTTGGCCATTAGTTGATTTACTTGTTTTTGTGTAAGTTACCGGTAATACGTTGTCAAATATGTTTAAACTTAAATAAACTACCTATACAAGTAGTTATGTCTCTATGTATTAATTTGTCCTGTCATTGACAAAATGCGCAACCAGATGTTCGAATTTGTTTTTTTTAGAGGGAATATTCGAACGTATTTTTTTTAGCAATTTTGACAGCCCTACCATGGATAAACAATATTCTCTCAAAAATACAAACATGTACATACATGTTGCTCTGCTCACATATTATCGTAGCCCTGTTTGTGCTAAATAGAGTGTAATTACACCTTTGCCATTAATATGTTTATAAGCAACTGAAAAAAGCACAAATATCAGTGCATGTCAAAACATCTCAAGGACCCAAAAACCCCTTGGACCCCAAAGGGTTAAGTATTTAATGCACAATGTTTCTATAGAAAACTATAAAATGCTTAATTGTTACGCTATAGGGCTGCACGATTTGGGCCAAAATGATAATCACGATTATTTTGATCAATATTGAGATCACGATTAATTATCACGATTATTTGTTCATTTTAACCAAAACAAATTTTATTGTCACATAGGCTAATTATAACTGCTTTCACATCCATATACATTCCTGCTAATGTACAACTATGTGCATCAAAATAAAATAGGTCCTCTTATTCACCAAAATTCAGTGCATCTCCTTAAAGAATAAAGAAAATGTAGGCCTATAGCAAAACTTCAATAGGGCACTATTTTACATTTTACATTGTGTAAATATATTTTAGGAAGCAAAAATATAAACTTGCATTGTACCTGCATAATGGATGTGAATAAAACGTGCAAAATATACAATCAATAAAAAACACATATTCCATAACAGAATGTAACCAAATGAGAACATTTCAAGGCAGAACTATGCACTATGCAGTAACGTGCAGTGAAGTCTTGTCATGGGTAGGCTGTGACATATCAATGTGGCATATTCACAGGGGCGTAATTTGCCGCTGCGATCGGTGGCGCGGTTACAGTGTATCTCGTGGCTCACGCAGTCTTCACATGCACGCGCGCTTCAATCTATTTCGGAGACTCTTTGTTCTTTCCGGTGAAATCACAAAACAAAAATGCACACAAACGTGTCCCTGCTTAATATAATACAACCACTGATGAACATATTCGGTTTTGATGAGAAAAAAAAAAAAAAACCTATACGATTGCGGATTAGAACCCAGAACCTCTGACATGCTCGGCAAAAGTTCTACCACTGGACCATTAAAGGACTCACATCAAGTCGTCGGATCTATATATTTATTCTAGTGCTGGGCAACGATTAACATTTTTTATCGTGATTAATCGCATGATTTTCTTGCGATTAATCGCGATTAATCGTATTGTTACGCGCAAAATTGAATGATGAATTCTAAAGTACTGTATTGCGCACTTTTGATTTAAATGTACTGCTACAAAAGTGCAATAACATGTGGTTTGCAAAAACTTTAAACAAATAAGGTGCTTTTATACCAGCAGTATTCCCTTTACACAGTATCAATAAAATATTTCTTGTAAATCTCAACTTAAACATTAATGTAATCAAATCAAATATTTAAACAAAGCTATTTGCCACTGCCAGGGCATCACTTTTTAGCTAGCTTGTTAAAACGAGTCCAGTTTTCTTTTTTTTCTGAACAGGTATCTTGTATCAGGGAGCAGCAGAAACAGTCTAAAAGGGTCATGATCACTACTACAGATATAAGTCGACCAACGTTACTTCTCTGATAGCAGCTTAGGTTTGGTCATAGCATGCCATGGTTTCCCACGTAAGATTACATTAAACAGAGGTAAAGCCCAATTTATACTTCTGCGTCGAACTCACGCCTTAGCTGTGTAGCGCGCGTACCCGTGTATCTGTATCTCTCCAAAAATGTAACGTCAATTCTACGCGTACCGCAAGCGCTGTGATTGCTAGAACCGCTCCCCGGGTTTCACACTCCCTCTGCATGTGTAATTGCGCGTCAACGCGGACAACGACGCAGATTTCACGAGTTCACACCAGTGGCGCCTCCAGAAATTTTTCATAGGGGTGGCCAGATGGGGCCACTTAAAATCTTGGGGTGGCACACCAAAACTATAAACCATAATTTCAGAATTGTATTCTACTGTTGTAGTAAACCGGCCTGTAGAAAACTATCAGAAAGACTTAAGGAAACTCCTACTGATATACTTTGGTTTATTGTGTTATATTTAATTTTACTAATGATATTAGTAGGGGCCTACTAATATATATTATATTATATATAATGATATATATTATATAGATATGATATATATAAGGGCCCTCGCCCCGCGGAAAATTTCCAGATACTTACATAATTGTGATGAATTTAATCCTTTTTAAGTTATTATTTTGCAGTGTAAGATTACAGTTAAGACCTTTAAATATTTCATAAATGTATTATGAATTTTGAATAAACTTAATGAGTGTATAAATCAGCAGGAAAAAGCAATTCTTGAAAAAAATCTGCACAGTAATTTTATAAAAATCTAAATATGTTAATAAAACAAATTACTATTAGTTCTCTTATAAAATTCAATCAGGCAATCATACATTTCACAATTTTATGAATGTCAAGAATTCAGAAGTGCATATATAGCCTACACTACAAAGAAATAATATGCAATTAAATTATGCTTATTTTAAATGTATTGAGCAGGCTAGGTATAACAAAATATATTGGGTTTTAATAATATTTCAGTGCGCAAACCCATGATAACATGAAAAACAGAGCGCACACAGCGTGTATGCGCATCGCGGGTGCAGAATGATGTGCTCAAAGCAACATGGAGTCACAGTGTGCAGCGCTGCATAAGTGCGCATTTAAAAGTTCACGTCACAAAGCGAAGAAATGTCGAGCGCACAAATCCTAGTGCGATTTGTTCCTTTGTTTCACAGTTTTGAATTCCAGTTATTGTGCGTTTGATGCCGATTCATAGTCCTTGTGATGTGTGTGATCTAGCAAGCACACGGTAGTGTGTCGTTTAAAAACACCAACAAACTCCAACAAAATAAAGTAATTTTATGCAAATCTACAGCCTCTACAGATAATGTTACATTATATAAATATACATTATAATGTGAATATATCATATTGGAGAGAGTTTTACCGTGCATCCAAGAGGCGCGCGCGCTGTTTGAATATGAATGGAGAATGATCGACAGCCGCAGAGGAGGGAAAACGAGTTTCCGTATACTTTAATGATGTAAATAGACTTCTGTCCCTCACATTAAGCTATGGAATGACTTCAGATGACTTTGTCACCCAAACTGAAGTGAAAAAAATCTGGAGGCGCCGAAAAGCGCGCTGTTTACATCCCTGCTTGTCAAAACGTGGCAAAGACACATCAAAAAGCTGCTGAAACAGTATACTGTAACCGTTTGGCACTTAAAAAGCACGTCACGACACATAATTCCGCGTCTTCTTTTACTAAAAAATATTTTGACTTATTTATAAAATGCATAACTGATGCTACTAAAATTTGTACTGGCCATTGGGGTGGCCAGTGGGGTGGCCAGGAGTCGGCCAGGGGTGGCCACGGCCACCCCTGGCCACCCCCTGGTGGCGCCATTGGTTCACACTTACAAATAAGTCAGATAGAATAAATGCATATTTGGCGTGCTGTCTGAGGAGAGGGCTCCGGGCTCGGTATGCGGCCCGAACCCATAGTACTCCCCCCGTTCCTGGCTGTGGAAGAATGAGCCAGGAGTGAGGAGTCGGGGTGGTGGAGGGATGCTGAAACTGTCAAGGAATGTTAGGTGAGTTGACAGTGGATATTTATATATGCTCCCTCTCGTGCTGATAGGGTAGACATGTAATAGTTTGGTGACGAGTTGATTGGAATGATTTATTTGAACGTGCTCCTCCCGAACCTTGTTTATAAAACATCATTTCACGAGTTCACACTTACAAATAGGTCAGATAGAATAAATGCATATTTGGCGTGCTGTCCGAGGAGAGGGCTCCGGGC
This sequence comes from Tiaroga cobitis, assembly GCA_030578255.1. Classification (NCBI taxonomy): domain Eukaryota; kingdom Metazoa; phylum Chordata; class Actinopteri; order Cypriniformes; family Leuciscidae; genus Tiaroga; species Tiaroga cobitis. Next base: position 14,040,596 of record CM060604.1, on the reverse strand, counting down.
TCGGTATGCGGCCCGAACCCATAGTACTCCCCCAAAAACTGTGAAATAAAATGCAGGACAGCCGCCAGAATGATGCTGATGACCCCCCAAAAACTTGTGAAATGTAAAGCTTAAGATATCAGCTGCGGGAAGAGGTGGTTGCTGGGAGGTTTCTTTTAATGTAGGACGGGAGTAGGTTGACTTGGAGTTGGATGGGTGTGCCTCTTGGGTGGAAGGTTGTAAATGGTGCAGGGACGGAGGAGGATGGTATGGCTGATACGGTGGAAATAAGGTGGATGGAAAAGGAGGAGAAGACACCGCTGCGGCAGTGGATCAGACTTCTTTGGTAAACGGAACTCCTGCGGGAGAGGAGTGCACGACACTGCTGCGGCAGTGGACCAGACTTGCTTTAAGTTAATGGAGCTCCTGTGGGAGCGGAGTAGATGGCACTGCTGCGGCAGTGGAGCAAGCTGGATGGAGTAACAGAGCTCCTGCGGGAGCGGAGTGCACGACACTGCTGCGGCAGTGGACCAGACTTGCTTGAAATAATGGGGCTCCTGCGGGAGCGGAGTAGATGACACTGCTGCGGCAGTGGAGCAAGCTGGATGGAGTAACGGAGCTCCTGCGGGAGCAGAGTGTACGACACTGCTGCGGCAGTGGACCAGACTTGCTTTAGGTTGGTGGAGCTCCTGCGGGAGCGAAGTAGATGGTACTGCTGCGGCAGTGGAGCAAGCTGGATGGAGTAACAGAGCTCATGCGGGAGCGGGGTGCACGACACTGCTGCGGTAGTGGACCAACCTTGCTTTAGGTAACGGGAGCTCCTGTGGGAGCGGAGTAGATGACACTGCTGCGGCAGTGAAGCAAGTTGGATGGAGTAACGGAGCTCCTGCGGGAGCAGAGTGTACGACACTGCTGCGGCAGTGGACCAGACTTGCTTTAGGTTGGTGGAGCTCCTGCGGGAGCGAAGTAGATGGTACTGCTGCGGCAGTGGAGCAAGCTGGATGGAGTAACAGAGCTCCTGCGGGAGCGGAGTGCACGACACTGCTGCGGCAGTGGACCAGACTTGCTTTAAGTTAATGGAGCTCCTGCGGGAGCGGAGTAGATGGCACTGCTGCGGCGGTGGAGCAAGCTGGATGGAGTAACAGAGCTCCTGCAGGAGCGGAGTGCACGACACTGCTGCGGCAGTGGACCAGACTTGCTTGAAATAATGGGGCTCTTGGATATAAGGGGACTTGGTCTGAGAGTTTCTGAATTGTGAGTACGCGAAGAGAGTTTGGTATGGTTGGATTGGTGATTGGAGATTGAAGATGTATATGAAGTGGCCTTTTTTCATTTGGTCTGTCTTACTTTGTTTGATTAAGTAAGAAATGGTTTCGTTGTCTTATACTGAAAGATCTGAGATTGTGGGATGGACTTTAGGGTTGAAGTTGGAAGTGATGGTGAGTTCTGAGCATCTGAGGAAACCGAAGAAATCCAATATGAACATGGCATCCAGTGTGCGGGCGGTGTTGGTGGAGTGGTAGCCTCGGCGGAGGGTAGAGATACATTTGGTGAGTATGTCCAAGGTTATCGGTTGTCTGGCATCTGGAAGGGTTGGTTGGGTTTTTTGGATGCCTTTGATAAGCATTGATGTCTGGGAATTTGCTATGTCTGCGGCGGGTGAACCAAAAAGGAGTTTGTGGAAGAATTGGATTCCGCTTAGATACCCCTTGATGGAGCGGGCTTTGAGGTTCTTGGTGCTGTCCAGATAGGATATAAATGAAGTGATGTTGAGCAGAGAAAAACTGGGAAAAAGGCTGGTTGAATGTGAAGTGGAAAGACTTAAAACACTTCCATGCGGTTAGGTAGGATTGGAGGGTGCTGGGTGAAACGGCTTGCAGAATGGAGTTAAGAGAGGCATCTAGAAGTGGTTTCAAAGGATGGTTTATGGGAATATTAACTCTGAATAGTGAGGTACTGGGGTTGGGCATGGGTCCGCCTCTGGTGCCAACAGCCTGAATTTCTGGAAAGCAAAACGAGAGAGAGAGTCAGCTATTTGATTTTTGGACTCAGGAACATGTTTTGCAGTTAAGATGAACTGGTCGCAAGCTGCGATCCAAATGAGGCGTCTTAGGAGAGGCATTAAAGCGGGGGAATTTGAGCGGCCTTTGTTGATGCAATGCACGGTTGCTTCATTATCACAGTGTACCATGATGCTGTTAGTCGACCATTCTTTGCCCCACAAGAAGGCTGCTACCACTAAAGGATACAACTCGAATAATGCTGAGGATGTTAGTGATTGTGGTAAATCTAACAACTGGGCTGGCCATGTAGACGCGAACCAACGACCTTGGTAGAAACCTCCGAAACCAACGGAAGGAGCTGCATCTGTGAACAGTTGGATATCCGTAGGGAGAGAAATCAGATTATTATAGAAAAAAGACAGGCCGTTCCATTGTTTAAGGAATGTTATCCATAAACTGAGCTCGTTGCTACATGAAGTAGTTAGGGAGATTTGGTCCTCTAGCTCGTGAACTGATGATGCAAGGAAGAGGAGATGTGAGATGAAAGGGCGACCTTGTGGGATAATGCGCATCGCAAAGTTTAAATGGCCGAGCAGAGATAGAAGCTCTCGTTTAGAGCAATTTGGATTTTCTAGAAGGGTGGATGCGACCAAAATAATCCTGTCGATTTTTTCCTTGGGTAGTGAGGCCTGGAAGTTGATTGTGTCCAATTTAATGCCCAGGAATTCGATGGATGTGGCTGGACCCATGGTTTTTTCTTGGGCGATTGGAATCCCGAGCTCGCTGAAGACTTTTTGGACTGTGAGAAGATGTGCGGCTGGGATGGATTCAGGCGGAGAGATGATCAGGAAATCGTCTAGCAAGTGGATTAGATAGGGTATCGAGTAGTTATTGGAAAGAATCCAACAAATAGCCTCTGATAGCATGTCGAAAATTTTGGGGCTACTTTTGCAGCCGAAAGTTAAACGGACAGAAAAATAAAATTTTCCTTGCCATCGTACGCCGAACAAATGCCACGAATCCGGGTGGATGGGCATCACTTTAAAGGCAGAGGTGATGTCAACTTTAGCAAGCCAAGCGCCGTAACCTGCGTCTTTAATCAATGTTATGGCTTGATCAATGGTGTGGTAATGAAGAGAAAATTGTTCGAGCGAGATGAGGCTGTTAATGCTTGGAAACGGAGAATTATGGGGGGCTGAAAGATCGATTATAAGGCGTTTTTTGCCTGAAAATTTTCTGGTGGCCACTCCAATTGGGCTGATACGGAAATGTTCAAAAGGAGGAATGTCAAAAGGACCAATCATAAAGCCCGATTCGATTTCTTTTTTAATCAGGGTGTCGACTGTGTCAGGTTCGGTGAAAGCAGATTGGAGATTATCACATATGATACTCTGTGTGGGGAGGCTTTCGACGCCCGGATTAAAGCCATGCTCGAGACCGGACAGTAAATAGTCCTTAAAATCAGTGTTAGGGTGGTGGGATAATTCAGAAGACAGACGGGAAAAAATCACAGGAGTCGATAAGTAGTTTTTTGAATCTTTATTTACGGACCTTTTGACAGGGCATATAGTGCGCGCGTGCGCGGCGCCACAGTAGCTGCAAATATGTAAAAAACGGCAGCGTTGCCTTAGGCAACGCCCCGCATTGAAATTATTGCAGGCTTGGTTGTTGGATGGGAATGAGATCTTTCTTCTTTGAGAATCCGTAGCTGAGTCGTTGGGATTAAAGTTTGCTGGTCGCGGGACATAACTGGTTGATTTTCCAGCTGCTGAATCTGGGCGGGGAGGATTTTCGGGGTTAATCAAAGGACAAGCTGTGGTGGAATGAGAGACGGATCTGCAAACTGCGCAGGATATGTTGCGGCAGCCTAAGAACACTCTGTTGTGTAGCTCTGTGTCAAGGGCTCCCCAGTAAGGGCACTGGTTCCACTGAGCTACACGGACGGCGCATTTTGCTGAGAACAATTTGTGGTAAGTGTAAAAATGTGTTCCTCCTCAACGCGAGCTCTGCAATTATCGCGAGATAGTCGTTCAGTTCTCGTCTTCTGTGGGGGAGTGCGGCGCAAATGATTTCGCTATACCGGCTGAAAGCAATTGCGAATTCGGAAAATGACAGGATGCGGGATGAATTGCGAACTGGGTTTTTCAAGGTGACTGCAAAATCGCCGGTGACTGCAAACTTGCCTATTTGAAACAGAGGAAGGGAGGATAGATAGAAGAGAGGATAAATCAATATCCGCACCTGTGAGTATCTGGGCTCTGATGTTGTTGGTCACGAGGGGCGGTTCCATAGCTGTAGCGTTCGGCGGGATGGGCATCGGCGTTGCGGAAAATAGGGTGAAAGAAGAATGGTTTTGGGGAAAAGTATTAGGAGGGAAAAAGCCCGGGACCAAAGCCGTTTGTGGAGGCAACCTCACACTTGGGTCGGTCCCTAAAGCTTGGGGGGGAGCTGGAAAAGTTGGGAGAGAAGAGAGCTGGAGAGGTAGGAAGTGTGAGTGGGCCTGCGGCTCTAGCTGAGGCAACCTCGTGCTAGAGACTGACGGTGGGACTGCAGGCCAGGGACAGGAAAAAGGGTTGGAAAAAGTTACGGGAGGATGGTGGGGTGGTTGGGCTTGAAGCGTTGGCATACTCACGTTTAAAGAGCGGCCTGTTTCGCATGAAACTGGCAAAGTAGCGTGAGGTGCGGTGCTGGAAAACGCCACAGTCTGTAGCTCAGCAGAGCGGAGAGAGGAGTGGGGCCTGGCGGCGGCGGAATCTGGGGCGCGGCCCAGGCTAGCTGAAGGCCTGCTGTGGCCTGGCGCTCGCGTAGAACTGGGCCCTGCGGCGTCGGGAGAAGGAGTTTTCTGAAAACGTGAGTTTGATTTTTGTTATTAGCCTTTTTTGCTGTTTTTGAAGGTGGAGTGGATTTCGGAGAAGGGAAAGCTGCCTGGAGAGAAACATACAAGTTGTACAGTTGCGATTTGTTCATCCTCCTAGAAAAATGAACGTCAGCGCTGATTAGCGCTTGTCTCAGCCCCAGCACTGTCCATTTCTCGATTGCCGGAATATTGGGTTGTGCTGAGGTGTAGGAGGAAGCTGGAGATGGTGGAGGTCTTGATGGTGGAGGTGAGGGCAAACCACGTCGCCTCGGGGTACGAGAGGTGGCTCGGCTAGGCCGGCGGCCGCGCCGTGAAGCTGGAGGTTCGGGAGCGGTATCCTGTTGAGCCTGGGAACTCGTAGCGGTGATAGGGAGCTGAGATGGAGCCTGGCTGATGAAGGAGTCGTCATCGGAAGGGTAGAGTTCAATCTCTGACATTGTGGCAACAGGGCGGGACCAAATGCTGAAACTGTCAAGGAATGTTAGGTGAGTTGACAGTGGATATTTATATATGCTTCCTCTCGTGCTGATAGGGTAGACATGTAATAGTTTGGTGACGAGTTGATTGGAATGATTTATTTGAACGTGCTCCTCCCGAACCTTGTTTATAAAACATCATATATAATGAAAACCAACGCGTAGTCTATAGCATAGAGGCTCCGGCGTTGGTCCGACGCAGAATTATAAATCAGCCTAGAGTGAGGTGAAGTGGTCGAGCACAGGTGCAGCGACAAGCGGGTGCGTTCCTGTGAAACTGTTGCGGTCATGCTCGCCTCACGCACGCGCCCGCGCGTTGCCGAAGTTGAATTGTCTAACTTTTTGTACACGACGCGCAGCACAAATCATTGGAAGAGAGACTGATCCTCGGCTCGCTGTTTGTGAGTTTCCAGAATCTAAATAGTTATCAGGACATCAACAGGAGGGAATTCACATGGCAGAGCATCCCCGCTAAACTAAACGCAGGCCTATCAGGTAAAGTTATGAATAATTTTAAGTTAAAAAGACTACAGCTGCGTAGCGCACAGAAGCCGTTGCCATGGTTACTATCCATAGAGCGCCTGTCATTCACTCGCGGAGCGCTGTCTCCCTTTCTGTTCACCTGAGAGAACCTGCCAAAGCCCCTCTACTGCTTGTTTGGGTGGGTTATTTGCTGGCTGACCAACATCGCACCCCTCCTGTGATCATGGTTTGACTGTAGGCCTATGTGTATTCAGAGCCAGTGAGCAACGGACTTTCAAAATAATAATAATAAAAAAAAACTGCGTTAACGCGCGATAAAAAAAAATTGTCGGCATTAATTAATAAATGCGTTAACGCGATAATAACGCGTTAACTTGCCCAGGACTAATTTATTCATGTGATTCATTCATTTATACACACATACGCGCGAGCGCACACACACACACACACACACCTGTCCCACCCACTTTTTAAAACAAAGTTAAGCCGCTGTATATTCATTTAGCAACCCAAGTTAATATCAGGCATCATCACATCGCTGCCTGCATACAGAGCAAAGTCAGAATCGCGGACTGAGTGAGAGCAAGTGGATCACGTGATATGAAGCAGTCTCGGTCTCTGCCTCAATGTTGATAATTCAAGACAGCATGAGAACTGACTGCGCATGCGCAAATCTCCGTAAACTACGTTCTATGGACCAAAGAGGCACTGCGAACCTCTGCCTCAATGGCCATGGCCTTGAATTTCCTGCATGAAACAATGGTTTTTAGGAGCAAACTATGGCAAAAGGAGTATTATATGAGTATTCCTGATTTTTTTTTGTTACAAAAATTTATATTTGTAATAAATAAATGCAATTAATAATGTGGTAAATTAATAAAGCTCTTGGAATTAATAAATGTAATGTCAACATTTCCTTTGGTGAGGCACTGCCTACCCTGACCGCACATCCCTGGCACTATGGAAGTTCGATTAATGGATGAAATTCAGAGTCATTGTTATTTGACGCTTAAGAAATGTAAAATGTTGTGGTACAGTGTCAGTGATTAGTTGTGAAGTCTTACTGCATAAATTTAATCTATTTAATCCTCCATATGAAAGTTTATGTGCTCGAATTATTTATATTTATTAAACAATATTCAAAACAAGACGTTTGTAGTAGCCTACTGATTATTGGAGTCCACTAATCGAACTTTAATGCCTCTTATATTGTAATTATATATTACTATGTACCAAAGTGTTCACAAACGCCTGGCCAGGCGTCCGATTGCACATTGACACGTCAAAAGCGTGCGTTCGACAGCCGTTTTTGCCATAAAGACACACAGAATTGAACCGATTGCACACAGAAAACGCGCGTCAGAAGCGCGCGTTCGACAGCCAAACGCGCGTCAAAAGCGTGCGTTTTTGCCATAAAAAGCGCGCCTTCTTAACATGGAAAACGCGCGTCAGAAACATTTTGCAATATGTTTTTTTTTTTTTTTTACAATTTTCATAGACTTCTATAACCTTTTTAAACTTTACTTTTACAACTTTGTTTTACTTATTTAATAATCTGAGACGTGTACCCTTTTAGTACCCTTATAGTTCGCAGTGCATAAGTAATGTTAACAAATACAACTTTTTATTTGAATAATCATTAGTAAACGTTGAAATTAACATGAGCAAAAATCAATAAATGTTGTAGAAGTGCAGTTTTCTTGTTTTACCTAAATGATAACTATACTGGATAACTCACCAATTATAATCCTCCCCTCTGTCAAATTTGCCATCGATAAAGCCATGCTGTTTAGCTTGGGTTTAATAACAGTACAAGAAACCGGGACATAAGACCTCACACGCTTTCGACGTGCGATTCCGAGAACACTAAATGAACGAGCACGTTCTTTTCGCCTGTATGAACACTTCACACACGCTGGCACTGCCTGTGTGGTTTACCTGTTTACACGTTCATAACGTCCTACTCGAAACACACGTTTTCGACGCCCATTTTTGTTACGATAAAAGCGCGTCAAAAGCGTGCGTTTTCGGTGACCCCCAAAGCGCACGTCAAAAGCGTGCGTTTTGACAGCCAAACGCGCGTTAAGAACGCTAAGAACGCGCGCTTTTTATGGCAAAAACGTACGCTTTTGACGCGCGTTTGGCTGTCGAACGCGCGCTTCTGACGCGCGTTTGGCTGTCGTTTGGCTGTTTTCTGTGTGCACAAAGCGCACGTTAAGAACGCGCACTTTTATGGCAAAAACGCGCGTTTTTGAGACCGAGCGTGTCAGTGGTGCGCGAGAGAGACCGAACGTGTCAGTGGTGCGCGCGAGAGAGACCGAATGTGTCAGTGGTGCGCGCGAGAGAGACCGAGCGTGTCAGTGGTGCGCGCGAGAGAGACCGAGTGTGTCAGTGGTGCGCGCGAGAGAGACCGAGCATGTAGCTGTACCAGTCAGGCCAGTTCGATATTTTGCTGCATTCTCTTCGAAGGCAGTCTGCCGATATAACCATTTTTCTCACAGATGCCATCCTATCCACAGCTCTCGTGGTAACTACTTGCACAGACAACATCCCGATGTTGTGAATAAAATTCAGAGTCATTGTTATTTGACGCTCAAGAAACGTAAAACCTGGTTGTGGCACGGTGATTAGTTATGAAATCTTACTACATAAATTCAATCTTATTTAATCCTCCATATGAAAGTTTATCTCGAATTATATATATTTATTAAACAATAGTTAAAAACAAGACGTTTGTACTGATTATTGTTGTCCATAAATCGAACTTCCATGCCTCTTATATAGTATATATTACTATGTACCAATTAATTAGGATACTAATGCCCGGACACACTCGGTCTCTCTCGCGCGCACTGACACGCTCGGTCTCTCTCGCGCGCACCACTGACATGCTCGGTCTCTCTCGCACGCACTGACACATTCGGTCTCTCTCGCGCGCACCACTGACACGTTCGGTCTCTCTCGCGCACCACTGACACGCTCGGTCTCTCTCGCACAGTTCGCTTCGCTTTTGTCCAGTCCGGCGCCCCATACAATCGGTATCTCTCGTGCGCTGTCGCTGGCACGCAGACACACTCGGTATCTCTCGCACGCAGACACACTGGGTATCTCTCGCGCACTTTCGAGCGCGCTCTTGGACACTCGGTCTCTCTCGTGCACTGTGGCTCGCGCGCAGACACACTCGGCCTTTCTCGCGCACTGGGGCTCATTGAGGCACGTGATCGGGGCGCTAGATTGGCTTTGCAAAAAAAAAACCTTTGATACGGAGCGTTCTGTAAACGGAATGACGCATTTAAAATATCGCTCTATCACGCGAATTTGATCGTGGGAAGCCAAATTCGTGATCGTGATTAAAATTCGATTAATCTAAATGTTTACAATACAGTCCTCTGTTAAAACCTTTTTTTTAAATGAAAATCAATATCAGAACTTTTTCACCTTTAAATGTAGAAATTACAACATGCAAAACCACAGTGACACATTTCAGACAAAAAAAACAAACAAACATAAAAATAAAAACTTAAAATAACCTTACTCCATACAGTAAATATGAACACACTTTTATAATTGGGCATGTGTGTTCAGAATGATTCAATCAAGCTCAAGGGAAATACACACCTGTCTTCACCTAAAGTGACTTCAACTCTACATAAATGTCATCTGTTTACAAGATCCATTACAAGAGCCTTATGCCACAAGGAAGCAAATGAACGAAACATCAACAGGGTTCAACCAGATCATTGTTGAAAGGTATCGCTAAAGGGAAGGGAAACAAAAATATTTCCAAGGCATTGCACATACCATGAAACAGTGTGAAGTAGGTCTGGGCGATAAAACGATAACGATAATTATCGCGATATCATTTTTCTCGATAAAACGATATCAAGAGTTCGATAAATGTTCGATAATGTTTATGCGCCAAAAGCGGAACGAAACTCATTTGAACCGCGCACGCCTCACGGACTGTTTATCCACTCGGCTCAAAGTCCAAACGGCAGCGCGCGCGAGCTCACTGGAGCAGATGTGTTTACTCTGATCGGCTTCGGTCACGACATCCAGTGAGAAGCGCTTGAATTCAGCGAAGAACACTAATGACTCGGTGATTTAAACCAGTTTAAAGGCAGATGGAACAGCGCTGACAAACAGGAGAAACACTGTACGCAACGATACAGTCAGAATCTGAATTGATACTGAATCCATTTACCATTGATTTACTGTAACGTTAGCCTAGTAATATTAACTGCACCATGAAATGTGGGATATATTAGGCTATTGAATTGTATTATATTATTAATGTAGACAATGTATTAAAGAACTAATGGAATATAATTACAGTATTTAATAATGTATTTAGGCGACAGTTTTTCATACAAATACCATAGAAATAGAAACCATAAAGTTACATATTGCCATGATAGTGAGGTGCTATAGGCTATGCTTTGTTTTATCTGTGGTTATCATGATCTAAATGCATGATAATGGATAACCAATGGTTAATTTGAATAAAACTCAAACAGTCAGAATGTCACATTTACCAAATAAAAATGTGGTTGTTCATTTTTTTTAAATAGATGAACGTAATGATAGAATAGAATTAACATAAATTCAACATAGTAGTATTAGCTTGAGTTAGGATGCAGATTTACTGTCAACTCACTGTCAAATATGCATTTCGAGATAAAACATGTGATATTAATATTGCAGCCTGCACTGTAAACTGCTGAAGATACGTGCCAAAGTCAGGCAACAGAAACATGTTTCAAGACTTGAAACAACATCCCCCATTAGCACATGCAGAAACTAAGAAATATATGTTTAGCAAGTGTTTGTCATGATATGTTCTGACAATAAAGAGTAGTTTAAAACCACAATTAACACTGGTTTCTACAACTTTTACTTAGGAGCAAAAATCTGCCTTTAAACTTGAAAGAAATAAAGATTTGACATTTATCGTGATAATTATCGATGTCGACTGATATAAAAAAATTATCGTGATAATTTTTTTAGGCCATATCGCCCAGCCCTAGTGTGAAGACATTCATAAACAATAAATAATGGGACAACATGACATTATCAAGAACAGGATGTATCTCCAAAATTGATGAGAAGAAAACTGCTCAAGGCAGTTGTCAAAATGACAGCTCATTCTGGCAAGTACTGGTTGCTCCCTACATGGGCCAAAAATCTTCCGAATTCACCACCTGTCTGGACAATGGGGCAGGGTGGCCTTTTCTAAAAAAAAGAAAAAAGAAAAAAAGAGAACACATTTTCCAAGTTCAGCTAAAGTTTGCAACAACATATAGTCAGTTTCCCAACCCTATGTGGAAAATATGTTATGGTCTGATGACACCCAGATTTAACTTGTTGACCAACAGTGTAAAAGGTATATTTGGTGCAAAAACAGCACATCAGCAAAAGAACACCACTGTAGTGTTGCACGATATACTGGTACTAAAAAGGTATCGCGATACCCTGCTATTAGAAACGGTACGATATGAATTGTTTTTTAGTACTGGTACTTTAAGAATGACAGCACTCTAAATAATAAGAGCAGTATTTCTTAATTTGAGTTGCTGTGTGACAGCCGGATTCAAGATGTGTGTGCAGAGCTCTGCTTCCACTGTTTACGCTCACTAAACAACGGCAGAACAGTCAAATATATACACGCAGCAAGGAAGGAAGCAACAAAGGAAGCAACAAAGAAACATGCATGCATGAGAATAATAGTAGAAAATAGACAATCACCCAATGCTTGACTGAATACATTTAATCTATTTATTAAGAATTTAAAGAGTGACTTTATTTAAGACTTTATTTTTTCAGCTACAGTAGGTCTATTTAACAGTGGCATTAAAAAAAGAAATTAAGCAGTGTTTAGTATTTTTCATATTGTTTGTAATTTGCTTTTTTCATCATAAATCAATTCAATCATGAACAGCTCCATGTACCAGTCAATTTTGCCACCTTCTGTATCTGTTGGAAAGCTCAAAAAGTGGAAAATGATCTAAAACACATCTAAATCAACAAAAGAATGACTTCAGCAAAGAAAGATTAATGGTTTGGAATGACTTAGCCAGAGCCCAGGGCTGAATCCTATAGAAAATGTGTGTCGGGACCTAAATAGGGCTGTGGGTAGGAGATTCCCTTACAATGTAACAGATCTGGAACATTTTTGCAAAAAATAGTGGGAAAATATTCCCAAGTCAAGACGTGCCAAGCTGATAAGACACCCATCCAAACAGACTGAGTGCTGCAATAAATCAAAGGGTGCTTCAACCTGCACCTTAGTCATGTGTGTTCATTGCAGCCACACCCTGACAGCCCGAAGTGCAACTGTACTTCATACCACAGTAGCAGACATTGGCCTCCGGTAAACACGTTTATTGTTCAAAAAATATTTTTTTTTATTTTGTCATTTAGCCTATATGACTAAATCACTGTAACAAATAAATCACAAGCACAAATCATTCCTCAAAATGTCAGTTAAAAGGCAATATGCTTATTTTGAAGTCCTTATGTTCTTTCTTTGAGTGAAGGTGATAACATTCTTAAAGCTCTCAGGATTTCATTTCTTACCTTGCAAATACAGGTCCCACTTTATAGTAAGTGGCTTTAAGTACTATGTACTGTACATTTAAATTAATTATTTGATACAATAGACTTATTGTGTACATACATGTTTTTACATTATATTTAAAAAATACCTGCATGTAATTACAGCTGTAATTAAAGTATGCAAATACATTTGTAATAACACTGTTGACCCTTCCCTTACACCTTAACCCACCCTTAAACCTACACCACACCTGACCCTAACCTTACTAGTATCACACCTCAATAGCATCAAAAGTGTTTTACAATACAACATCCACACAATAAGTAAATTGTACTTATTTTTCGATGTAAGTACATATTACTTAAAGCCACTTAATATAAAGTGGGACCCAAATACATATAAACGGTGCAATCTAAAGGATTAACATATGCAAAAACAGATGTGTCAAAAAACAACACATGTGACTGTGTAGATAGCATTTTGACACATGTTGTGTAGATTTTAGCACACAATGTGTAATTTTTCCCCCCGCTCTGGATAAAATGACACCATACGTGTGTTATTTACTGATGGGAAAACATTTGTGTTGGCAGAGGAAATAAATACACATATTTTATCTGGTAGATATAAAACGCTCTACAATGAATAAAAATCATGACGAAAACAAATATATTCTTACCTATCGAATTTACAAGATTAACGGCCATTTCTGTCTCGCCCAATCACATCATGCCACTATCTTTTTAAAACGCTGTTTCCGTCTGCCCTTTTTCACTCACAATGCGCGGGAATAACGTTGCAGTCAGACATGGAGACCGATGTAAGTATTTTTGTATTATTTTGTGGCATTTACATTTCTCGGCGAGCTGATAATAATAATAAAAAAATTTCAGATATGTATGTATAAGCTAAGTTTGTAATGAGTCTAATGTTAACTGACTCATGGTTAGAATTAACGGTGTATCTAAGTTAATCAGTAGAAGCTAGTCTCCTAGCTAGCTTGTGTGAACATAGAGATAACTTTAAAGTTACATTAACGTTAACTGTTGGCCTACATCGAGTTTTGAAAAGGAAATGGTGAGGTACAGAACCATATTTCAATATTGAACGTTATTTGGCAATAAATGGCTCTCCGTAGGTTATTTATTTCACATTGCTAGAATGATATTGCATGTTAAGGAATGCTAACGTTAGTTTAGCCATAGTTAGTCACCCTAGATATTAACCGACTGGGCAATGTAAGCTAATGTTAATTCATAAGTTACATGAATGTCAACATTAAGTTAACGTTAGCATTAACGAGGCCAGACAAAACAGTGCAAAACAGTGCGCCATGCATTTAGTATCAGGTTATTTATAGCCAGTGTTGGAAGTGTTGATGGGACATAAAGGTAGCTAAACGTTAGCTGATATTTCAACCATTGCTGCGTCAGCGCTGCCGCCGTTATAGACCCCTTTTGCGCCGACGTCACAATTACGTCACAGCGTTAGCTGGAGGCAAAACAAACGGATAACTGGAGGCGGCTAATACAAACCTACACAGATTCGGCTACATAATAAGGAACTTAAATTATTATTATTAAATGTCATCTTGTTGGATGCAAGAATCTATGAAAAATGAATATGCTGTATCTGGAATTTTTATTTCTAGAAAATATTCACATCATTAAAATTGCACCGTAATGTCACTCTTTACATTGTCGTCTTTGCGCTGGCTAGGCAGAACTGCGAATCGTACCACACAAGTCTTGTACATGACCATTCATCATCATCACATAACGTTAGTTATAGGAATTTAAAGATTTATATGCCCTCAGTTTCTCTTTACGCTCGGTTTCTCTATCGGATAGGTGTAGATGTCAGGCCACTCAACCGGAGGTAGCGCTAACGTTAATCCAGATCGTCCATCTATTGAGTGAGTGTGTACAGGTCAGCCAAACTGGTTTCGTCCGTTAAAATGAACTTTTGCAAATAACAATTGCGGTCCTGGACACTGAGTGACCATGCACATTAAGATAAAATCGGATTTTCTCCACTCATTGTTAAAAAACAAGCTAACAAAACTTGCAAACTAACGTTAGGGAAGCAGGCGGCCAGAGGGATCGTTATGCCTCCACCTAAGCTCCGCCCACAAAAAACGTCAGTGCCACGCGTCATAATCTGAAAACCACGCCCACCGGGGGGAAAACAATCCAACCGTCTCCATTGACTTTACATTGCGAGAGGCTGCCTCCTTGTCATTTCTTGCTTCTAACAAAAGACAGAATAATGCCTTAAAGCTGCTATGTGACAAGGTGTACAGCAAACAAGTTAAGAAATCCAGAAATAAGTTTTCATAAGCTGTAGACCCCAAAAAACAAGCGTTTGAGGACATAAAAGTGGATACAGGCTGGAACGAATGGGTAAATTGAGGGATCCTGATACTCAGTATGCACTAAAAAGACACTACGTTTGCAGTAAGTTAAATATTTGCTCACTGGTGAGTCAAATATCCAAATGTTATTTTTATATATTATATTTCTGTAAGATAAACTATCCTGTGTTGCCGATTACGGTCTCCTCCAGCGGGCTTAACGTTACGTTAGTTCTAAGAGTAATGAGACACGTGACGCTCTGTCTCAACTGCCTGTATTCACTTTTATGTCCTAAACACTAGTTTTTTGGGGTCGACAGCTTATGAAAACTTATTTCTGGGTTTTTTAGCTTGTTTGCTGTACACCTTGTCACACAGCAGCTTTTAGGCATTTTTCTACGGTGGCCGAGAAAGCTCAACGCGCTGCAACTGAAGAAAACACACGCAAATAGAAGAAAACGCATGCAAATAGAAAAAACACCCGCAAATTAAGAAAACATCTTCATCAGTTTCACAACACACGTGAGCTCCAAATACTCACAACACCACAAAATACAGAAACGCACTGCAAAAGCTCACAACACAAATACAGAAACGCTTGCAAATAACAGACCACAACGGAAATGTTTCCAGGGGAACCAAATAAGTGACGAACCCGGCTGGGACGTGCTTGTGCTTACAGCTAAAAAATTCTACTTTATGTATTTATTTATTTTTGCAAAACATACAGAGATTACATTTTTATGACATACAACTTGTATACAATATACAAAATGTATTAACAATATGTTCAATGTCATCAGAATACAAATGAGAAAAGAACAATGAGCTGAAAACTAAAATAAATAAGGGACTGTTCGTTATTTATTTAAGGGGCCACCAGAGGAGATTTGAGATCTGTAGTCAAAAAAGACTTGACCCTCCCTTCGCCAGCAATAATTTTTTCTATAACCCTCCAAAATGATTGTGAAAAAAGGCATGACCCTCCCCGATAATTTATTGATTACTTCTGTACTGGTTTGCCATCCATGATAAACGACTAAACTCCTGCTTTCTCATCTTGCTAGGGCTACGCACCAGAGAGAAATGCACATTTCATACGGATTACATAAGCAGAGAGCAGTCTGTTTTCTTTCGTTTTGAATTGTTCTGTTAAAAAGTAGTCATGTCAAGTTTTCTATATATTCATCAGGTCTGTGAGGCAAGTAGCCTACCTTAGGCTATATGCTGAGTTTCGGTTCATTTATTAGACCAGGTCACGCTCCGGCGTCTCTGTGTCATGATGATTTTCTACTATATTTACTTCTAATTTATTAAATCCAGGCAATTGGTTGATGAAACATTGATTACAATTAAGATACAATTAATCAAAAACGAAATTCACTTTTAAGAAAGGCTTTGTGCTTTCTCTTTGGGGTTTCTGTGAAAGTTTTAAAATGACTTTCAGAGCGGTCATGTCCGTAATGGAGAACTGTCACGTCCGTAACATTTTTTTTTCCTCATAAATGCGAACACGAAAAAAAATAAAAATAATATTTAGTGTTATGTGTATTAACAGTCTCAAACCAGGACAATTTGATGGTTGTTGTGGTAATATGTCATTATTTCGACATATGTGTGCATGCAACAATCAAGATGTGCATTTGTAAATTCAGCTATATTTGCTTCTTATTAATTCAATCCAGGCAATTGGTTGATGAAAAATTTATTAAAATTAAGATACAATTTATACAAAACGAAATTCACTTTAAAGAAAGGCTTTCTACAAAACAACACTTAATGAAGTGGTCAAAATCATGTCTGGCAATGTCTCCCGATATGCTGCGTAGGCTATACTTTTCATAATCAACATAGATGAAAAAAACAACAACATTATAATAAATATGAAACTAAATGCGCTTATTATGGCTACAACACATATACAGACTCTATTTGTACAAATTGCTGCACATTCATTTAATTCAGAATTTTGCACACAAGTTGAAAGGCATTTGTTTGTGCATAGTAAAACATATCTGCAACATTTATCAAGTTCACTGATAATTGTGCATGCATTTATTAATCATTATGATACTAAAATCATAATAAAGTAGTAGGCTTCCCTTTCAATAGTCCAAATTCGCGGTGGCGCTGCCATTTTCGTCTTTGTTCTGTGGATTTCTTCAGCTCCTGATTGGTCAAATTCAGATAGATCGACAAATCGGCTCATTCAACCGCACAGAGCACACACCTCACGAATTCAAGCCTACAGCTCCCAAACTTTTTAGACATGTTTAAAAATTATCGTGAGGTCGAGAGGTTCGGCTCGGCTCGTATCTTCCTAGCACACGACACGAGCCGCAACATGCGAGCACAACCGATTTCCACGCGATTTCTCCCGAGTGAAAAAAAATTATCTGCGAGCTCGTAAAACAGCAAAAAATCGCACCGTGTAAGCCCGCCTTAGAGATTTCCACGACGTGCACGCGCGAGAACTTAACTGAAGTAGTTGAAGGAGATCGCAATTCTCGCGCGTGCGTCGTGGAAATCTCTTGAAGTCTCGTTTCAGGCCTACAAGGAAGAAAAGGAATAGTCGAATAAAGTCGTTATTTTTGTTTTATTTCCGCACAAAAAGTATTCTCGTCGCTTGATAAACTTATAGTTGAGCCACTGTTGTGACATGGAATATTTAAACATTTTCTTCATTGACTCTCTGGGCCGTCAGGATTCATTCCCTTAGGGAGCCTATGGAGGAGTGATCCAGCTGTCACATTTAATCAAAAATATCTTCATTTGTGTTCCGAAGACGAACGAAGGTCTTACGGGGTTGGTACAGCATGGGGGTGAGTAATTAATGACTTAATTTTCCTTTTTGGGTGAACTAACCCTTTAACAGCATTATATTTCTGTCGTAAGACCAGGGCTGCGTTCAGCCCCAACACAACGTTGCTCAACATTTTTTAAACAGAAACGGTGATGCTTTTAGGGCTGTGTTGAAAAAATCGATTCACCAATTCTGAATCGATTTTCATATTAATTTCTAAAGATCGATCCGTAACTCAGAGGATCGATTTAATAATAGGCTTACATTTTCCCTGTGAACTTTAACTTGCCGCGACTGGGAGATCCCTAAATGCGCATTGAAAGGCTTTACGACAACGCACTTTGAGTGAGTCATTAAACCGTTCATTCAACGAACACGTTCAGAAAAGCTGATTCATTAAAAAGATAATGAAACAAGGGTGTTAATTATTTTTAACTTTGAGTTCCACTTTTCAAGGCTCAGCTAAGCAGCAATGCGTCGCATGGGTAACGCTGAAGCTGATGCTTCATTTATTAAAGACCAATATGGCATTGATTCAATGCGTGACTCGCTGAGTTTATTTCCCCACGGCTTCCTCGCGCTGTGGGAAGCTGACCAGCGCTGCTGCTGACGCGCATTTCGGTGACGTGAACGTTAAAAGGATGATACGACAAATATTTCGCTTTCCTTTGACATGGCAACCTTTCCACGAATATGACTTCAAAGACAGACGCACGAATTCGCACGCGCTCTGCCGATCTCTCTCATTCACTGTCTGTGGGAAGCCTCTGTAGGCTACAAATCACCATGATAAACAGTCTTATTATCATTATGAACTTGTTTAACATTCAATACACATGCATGAAGTTCAAAACATGAAGGGTATAGCCTCATAAAAAGGCTTGAATATTGCTGCGGTTACTTGCAATCCTCTGCGGTTGACTTGTCAGTGTGGTAGGCTACTACAAGATTGCGGATATCGCGTCAGCCCTGCTACTGCTGCTGATATACCTCTGCGTCCTCAGTCGTCTACACCAGTGCAAGTTTGTAAAAGTAGTTGTATCAACACTCTGGAAGGGGGAATGTTCTTTACAACCATCCATACTCAGTTGAATGTCTATAATAATAGTATCAATATGTTGCATAACTACAGTCCTGTAATTCAGGTAACAGCTGGAAAAAAAATGCTTTTTTCAAAAACACTGATCTAAATCTCGAAGATCGGATCGAATCGGATCGAAACGAATCGAATAATGATAATCGATTCAAGATCTTGAGAATCGGAATCGAATCGATTCTTGTAATTTGAATCGAAACCCAGCCCTACTTTGAACACACTGTTCTGATGACGCAAGAGTTGCAACTATGGCAGCTGAGAAAGCCGTTCTTTGTGAAGAATTTTCGGACCCTGATGAAGTCGGTATAAATATGTGTTTAAAATTAAAAATTAAAGTTAAACATTTCTAGGCTGATTCCGATTTCCGATTTTCATTGAGTTTGACCTGCCGATACCGATTTCAGCCAATTCCGATTAAATTTTTTCTAACCACTTTTTTATTTTCAATAATACAAATATTTATTTCTATATTTTTTATTTATTTATAAAACACCATATACTTTTACCCAAACTGAATAATAAAAACAAGTTTAAATGGGTACATTTTCTATACATATTTTCTATAAAGAGTCTTCATTTTAATGTGTGATGCTGATGTTGAGCGATGTTAATCATGCGCCGCCAGAGTGCATTTGACCGGCATAAAATCGGCATATGTCAGACTGACCGGCCGGTCACCGGTCAATGGCCGATCACGTGAAAATCGGCCAATTCCGGTCACCAGCCGATCAATCGATGCATCTCTAATGGAAAGACAGACCAGTTCATCAGAAAATGGGAAGCGACCATCATTCCAAAGCTGAGAGCAGTGGCTGCCTTGGAAAAAGGTGGTGTTGCTTCACTTACGGAGGGGATGGAAGACCAGACAGATGGTATGCGTGTACTGATATGGCATGCAATGTCTCAAAGGTTAAATTCAGAATCCAGGAACCCTTTCTTTATTTCCTACTTACCAATAAAATTAATTAGTCCTTTCTCAGTGTAAAATCCATGTTGGTAATACACTGATTATGGATAAGCACCTCATACATAGCCTGGTTAAAACCAGACTCATTTACTTATATAGTCTATAAATATAAATATAGTCTGATATATAGTCTATAAATATAAATATAGTCTGATATATAGTCTACATTTATAAATATAAATGTAAATATAGTCTGGGGACTACATTTTTTTACTACGACTTGATTGGGGAAACATTTCCAACGGTAACATCATGATGGGGGTATACTTTAGGTTAACTTTGAAATTATTGGTTCAGCTTAACCAATCACATTGATCAGGGATTCCGAATGATACTTCCTACTTTACCTACATTTTACAAACTGACAATATACAGCATCGACGGTCAGTATGTAGACCTACCTTTGCTGTACATAAACGTACACATTCTTCCGACTGCAATTTCTGATGCATTGCTACAACTGTACTAGCAGAGCCTGTCTGGGTTCTGATGGAAACTTAGTGAATGATGGTGTAGTTTCTAGAACAGTTTCTCCCTGAAAGGAGATCTAGGTGGGTGTGGCCAGGCTACCTCATACAGCCCCAGTTCAACTCAGTTTTTGAACCCCAGTTTAAAAAAACATGATCTAATCCTTTTAATCCTACTTATAAATATTTGTTGTTGCTTTAATCTGTTTTCATTTCATTTTCAGATGAAAAGTTACATACTA
Organism: Tiaroga cobitis; assembly: GCA_030578255.1. Taxonomy (NCBI): domain Eukaryota; kingdom Metazoa; phylum Chordata; class Actinopteri; order Cypriniformes; family Leuciscidae; genus Tiaroga; species Tiaroga cobitis. Next base: position 14,020,314 of record CM060604.1, on the reverse strand, counting down.
TGCTGGTTCTTCTCACACCAATGCAGAAGTCGCTGCAGTGTGAAGTCAGCAATAACATTCCTGATTGATTTTGTACCGGTATGTTTCGTAATGATGTCTGTAAGAGCCAACGAAGGACTAGGTATGGTGGCCCTGCAATTTATGACGACACATGCAGATAGACAAAACACACGCAACTTAAGAAAACACCTTCATCAATTTGACAACATATGCACAGCATTTAGAAATTGTGCTGCAAATTCATGCGTTGTCATAAATTGCAGGTCGTTTGCATTTGACGGCCACCGTAACTAGGTAATTATTAAATAAATTAGTAAAAAAAAACAAAAAAAAAAACAGTTAAAATATTTATGATTTTATTACAATTCATAAACTGTGTAAATAATCTAAAATGTATAACACTGTTTTTATGACTATTGAATTTGATATTTTCGACCTACACATTTAAAGAGTTATCTTGTCTTACAAATGGTAACTTACAGAAGAATAATTACTCCAAAATGTTACCTAATACAGTATAGCATGCACATTTAGACTTCTTTATGCTGCTTTTTCAACTCTTAAATTGCATCTTTTTCATCTTCTCTAAGCCTGGAACCAGTATTGCAGCCCTCTGCGACAACTCCGAGATGGCATCAAGGACCCAGCCACAGCTGATCTGCATCGGCAGTCTGAAAAGCCCAACACGACAATATATCTGTAACGATCACCAGCTGGAGTGCCCATGTGAGTCACCAGAGGGTACTCCACATCAGACTGATCACTTCACAAAACTACAATTCCCATAATGCTTCATACCTGGGACTGATTGCACACTGACCTGCATCTCATTCAGACACTCCATATAAACCACATTCAAACAGAGGACCACTGCGAAGTATTGCATTGCCATTGCCTGTAATCACTGAGCATTTTCCACTATTCTACTGATCTGTTTATTGACCTCGGAGTGTTATCTCGTTTCTGCCTGTTTGCTGCCTGTCTCGACTTGGATTGCTCTTGGATTATTGTCTCTTGCTGCCTGCCCTGAACTTCTGCCTGTGACCTGACTACTCTCTGTATTTGTTCTCTGATCACCCAGTTTTGCTGTTGCCTGACCCTTGTCTGTTTTGACGTTCCTTTATTAAAAGCTGCAAATGGATCCTACTGAGTCTTCCAATTCGTAACAATATCATCACTGCAAGGAACGACCAGGTGACCATTCCTGTAAAGGATGGCCTGACATGTGCAGTTGACAAGCTATTCAAGCTTTACTGGGTGTGCAACTAGACAATATCCACCACAGCTGAGCTCTGTCTTCACATTCTTTGAATACATCTATGATGTGACCATCTCAACCAAGAGAGCCAATGTACTTGAAGTCCTTTCAAAGCTTCAGGCTGCGCATTAAATAACAACACAATGTATAAATGTGTCCAAAGTGCAGAAAATTTATAGCTACAGAAGAAAGGAGAGTCATTTGGCATCTCTGTAAAAATTCATGCCTTATCAGATGGACAGGACATTACCATTATCTGCAGCCAAGGTGGTTGCCCAAGAACGTATCATAACTTCAATTCATTTGCCAAACATCTTCATAGAGACCACCAGTCCACAACAACATTCATGGACAATGTGACATTTCAACCTAATGACCACAGTTTATCAGATGCATATGAGACTTAGACATCTACTACTGTGGAAACTATGTTGCAGTTCAAACTGCCATTCCAAGTGAAACTGTTGCCTCTTTTGTGGCAAAGATATACCGTTCATCAAATTCAACTTTAATGGATGTAGCAAAAACTATCTCGTGTACGCAAGAGGTGCTAGAGAGGACTGTTGATAATCTTAAGATCAATTTTCAAAAGATGATTTTTTTTTATTCCTCTTTTTAGTCAACTTTAGCATGGGTGTGTTCACTTATGCTAAGCACTGCAAGTAATTGTAAATCATTAAAAATAAATGCCATGATCACTATATTTTATACATGTGTTACTATAATGATTTTGTTAATGGTAATCAGCAACCAAATATTGATAATGTGGAAGTTACTGCCTTTTGGCCTTTCCTTGACTTGTCACTTTTTGCTGACAATACAAAGGCAGAGTACAGTAACTTTAAAATAGTGATCAAAAGTCAAGTTTGAGCTCAAGATTTTATGTAGATCATTGTCATTACTAAACATCAAATTGCCAGATTTCCAGTGTCCAACATAATAATTAATTTGGCAGGACAACTAAAAATCATTAAAGTCATTTTTCTCAGTTCCGCACTCTAGCGAGTTAAGGTATTTTGCCTTTGTAGGGCAGAACACTACTCTGCCCCAGAGCCGGGAGCCATTAAACCCACAGAACCTTTGACGCCACAAATGCGCTGAAGATCTCAGGCTGCTAGGTCTTTATCTTCAGATTGTGAGCACACCATGGTTTACCTCAGAGTAAGAAATTCGGCTGATTGAGTCTTTAAAGCAAAAAGAACGTTCTACACTCTTAGAAGAAAAGGTTCTATATAGAACCTTAAAAGGTTCTATCAGCGCTACGTATTTCGAACCCCTAAAATGTTCTATACAGAACAAGATATGGGGGTTAGAAAATTTATATATTTATATAATTTCATGTAGTTAATCAATATCACACGAAGAGTGCCATTTCGTTTTTTCTCCTCCAAAAATCAGCATGATTAAAATGTGATATTAAGTTACTACAACAGTTTAATAAACAATAATTTAATTACAACTACAAAATGTTGTAGAATAATGTAATATATAAATGAATAATAGCCTATAAAGAACCTTTGTGCCAAAAGGGTTCTTTCTTGTTATTATAGTACCTTTTTTAGCATTTAGGTTCTTTGGAGTTGAGTAAAGAATCATTTGCTTCATATATAGAACCCCAATGAACCCTTTTTTCTAAGAGTGTAGCGATAAATATAAAAACGACAAGTGAGCAATAATGTTTCAATGGTTATTTATGTACCAGTAATGCACCCTTAATTGCTAGTGTTTAGTCCCTGGTGGGTGTACCTTTCACTGCTGTTTCTGGCACTCTTTCTCACTGCAGGTGAGCTCTAATCCTGTCTAGTTTCATGTTAAGAGCTGATTTAATCATTAAACTCTTGTAAAACATGTTCTTTCTTACTGCATATGCACTGCAAAAAGAGATGTTAAAAATGACACATCATGTGTAGAATTTTAACACATGTGGTGAGTGTGTTCAGGGACTACACATGTTGTGTGAAATTTTACACAATAGACGTGTGAGCTATTTTAACAAAGAAATTTTGTCAGGTAATTTTGCACAGAAAATGTGTTATATCAACACATGTTTTACACAATAGATGTGTGAGCTGTTTTAACACAAATTGTGTAGATAACTTTACACACAAATGTGTGATATCAATACTTTTTACACATAAAGCATGTGAGATAATTTTACACTTAAATATGTCATTTCAAAACATTAAGTGCTGATTGTAGCTGAAAATGACCAGAAACGACTAATAATGTGTTAACATTACCTAGCATATGTACGGTAATCATAAAAAAATAAAGTCAAATGTCAAAATATATTTGCCATTTAATGAGTGCAAAGTACAACAAAAGCTACTGCACTAACTGTAGCAGGATATACAGTGATAAGAGTAATATCAGAAGCATGAACACATATTAAAAGATACAATCACACAGTTATGACAAATGGATGACATAACAAGATATAGCCTAACAGTCATATCATAAAACACATATGCATGAATACATGTATTAAGAAACATTTGTTTAAAGTATAGTTAATCTGTATGAAAACCATACTAACATATAACAATCAATCACACAGTTATGACTAATGGATGACATGTAACAACATATAAGTCATATCAGAAAACACAGATGCATGAATTCATTTTACAAGAAACATGTTTAGATCACTGAGATAATAATAATAGAACTTTTGTCAATGATAATTAGTCTTGAAATTGACTTGAAATCGTTTAGAGTAAAACTCTTACAGTTGGCTATGAGATTACATCACCCAGTTTTAATATATTATAGCTGATTGTTATTAATCACAACTTCAAAGATGACAATGACAGTCTGCAGTCTGACAATTTACATTCTTGAGAAGGATTAGCTAAACAATCTTGTAACTTGGGTTTAAGTATAGCTCATCTGTATCAAAACCCTGCATTATGTCCAAAGGCCTGAAATCTGCAGTATTGGCCAGACTGATCATTTCATACTCTTTAGTTTGATGTACAACATAGGCATATAAATGATCATCAAAGTCATACTTCACTGTTAGAATTCTTACAAACATCAGGATAGACATGTCATCAGTCAGAGGTATGTTGTGAATAATTTCTCCAAATAAAGGCTCTCCTTTGTTATCTGCTTTAAGAGGCATTACAGAGCCAGTTCTGTAAGTCTCGAACACACTAACAGCATGGGTGACATAGACAGTGCTGTTCAAAGTATATTCAAAGTCTTTAGATGATTTCAGATTTTCGAGCACAACATCTGCTTTCTTCAAAGAGCCAATGGTAACAGGATATGAGTTTGTAACAATCATTTTCTCAGAAAAAGGGTCACCTAACTTGAAGCTATACATTTGCTGAACCTGATGTTTTTTAACTCAGTGTTTTAGAAACATTTTTAAAGTTTCCAACTATATTAGCATGTCTTTTTAATAGTTTATGCTTCGCTTCGAATCTCATACACCACAATTGAGATATAGGTCCGAACATAACCATCATTCGCGGATAGTGTGTCATATGTTTGGGTATCAAGTTTCGGTCATAGAGCTTCTTGAATAGTGTGTGATGCTCAATAATGAGCTGTTTAAGAAAAACAGCAAGTCCATATGTAACAACAGGTGCAAATACAATGCTACATATTTCTCTTAACAGAATAAGTGCCAATGTTCACTTCCAACACTAACAAGATCACCAACCAAAAAGGGTAATACCTGTAAAAGGCACCACATTTGCGATGCCATCTGTTTTATTGCATTGTCAGAGGTTCTTAGATTGAGTATAACACTGGGCTCATTTTTTTCATTTCCATACCCATAGTCAAAACTGGAAATTCTATGATTCAACAGTTCTAAAGAAAATAGCATTTTTTCATAAATGAAGTTGCGTAACATTAGTCTGATTTCCAAAGGCGCTACACCCTCAATGATATCATGCATAATGTCAACGCATGTGTTCTCAGTGACATGGAAATAGTGCAGCTTGTTTAAACACGAGTCCTCTTTAATCCCTTAATTAAAAAAAAAAAGAGGAAAAATCCAACCTTTAAGCGCACACATTTTCTTTGTGAATGAATAATGTATCGTAAATAAATAAATGTTCTTCCTTAAAGCTAGGGTATACAATTTCAAAGATTGTTCATTATTAATATCCTTGTTTATATGCTGGTTATGGTTATATAGTACAATTCTAACAATATGAATAGAAAAAAGAATGAAAAAAATCCATTCAGTCTATTGGCTGTACAGCCACAGAGAAGTTGACCAATGTAAGCTGTCCGGCCGGACAGCTTACATTGGTCAACTGCTCTCGTCCAATCACCAGCTCCACTTGAAACTCCGCCTGGCGGTCACGTCTCCAACCCAACCGCACCCGACTCCGCCCCCCTCCTTACGCGTGCAAGCAGCTGACAGACAGTCTATGGTAGTTAGCTAAGTAGCGTCAGATCAGCAATGGATAAAATATAAACGACAGCAGCAAGCGGCCCCTGCTTGCCCCTACTGTAAAGTTTGGACGAAAGAGAAAATCTGTAGAGGAAAGAAGAGAGATAAAAAAATAAATAAAAAATGTAACGCCGGACTCTAAGTAGGATACATATAGGGTCCACCATTGATCGTTGGAGGAAGCTTCAGGGAGATCTGGGACTGAAAACCGACGCAGACACGGCTGACTTTTTGTTGAGCAGGTAAACATTTATTTATACTTTTATGTTGTGACGTGTGTTACATAAATAGCTTTTTATCAGTTTGACACCTTGCTCATGCTGCCGGTCGGCATTGGCAATGTTAGCCGTTTAGCATCGCCTATCACGGGTCAAAGTAATTATATTTCTTGAAGTGCTTGAATATATTTCAGTATGCCTAGCGGGTTTCTGTTCGAGCCGATCGGAATTTGAACAAGATGCGCTGTGTGCTGCAATAACAATTACTCAAAACCTTAGCAGAACATTTCATGTGTTGCTAGTCTTGCGTTGACGTGAACTCAAACGTGACATAGCTCAGGGATCAGGTAGCACAGAGGGGAGGGGTGTGTGTGTGGAGGGGCGGGATGAGTTTTTTAAAACTTCCCTACCGTCTCAGGCTTTCTCGACCGATTTTTAACATTGTATACCATAGCTTTAAAATACAGTATTGCATAAGTCAGGACGACCCTATGTTAAATTCACATAGAGGCAGGCAGATTTTTATTTTTAAAGGCCAGTTATTTCATGGATCCAGGATACTATGCATCCAGATAAAGTTCCCTTGGCCTTTGGAATTAAAATAGCTCCACACCATCACATACCCTTCACCATACCTAGAGATTGGCATGGTTTTATTTCAGTTAGCATAATAGTTGGTTTGATTTGCATTGAGAGATGATCTTATGGAAAGTACCCTCAATCTATAGGTATGGAAATATTTTTTATATCAAAAATAAAATTAAAATGCAACCACGGTTAATGCAATGCATGTTTTTTTAAAGTAGTGAAATTCAACAAGCTTTTTTGTTTCAAAGACATTTGTCATTAATTTTCTTCCATAAAAGGAATTTTGTGTTTTCATGATGTATGAAAATCTGCTTGTAAAGGCAAGGCATGAGTTAAGAAAGAAAGAACTGAAGCATTATTTTCAGATTTCTGAGTGCACTGAATTTGCCATAAAGAAAAGTTTAAAGTTTGCTTCCCCTGCACACACTCTCAGTTCTCATAGCAGCGATAGGCGAAATCACGACCAATCATTTTCTTGGAGAGAAAAATCACAATCATTATAATTTGCATTGAAATCTGTAGTAAGATAAGGTGGCTAGGTTGTTTCTGAAACCATTCAGTACAAGATCAAAAAGTATTCTGTCAGTAGCCTGGAAGACAATTACCTGGCGTTTCCTGTGGTTAATTCAAACAGGGAAATGACACTTTTTATATTGAAAACAATATCCAGGACTATTATAGACTACATTGGAAAGTACTATATGGTCATGTATGTTATAGAACAGTAAATTCAGAAGAAATTTGTGCCCCATCCCCATCAAAACAGTGAAAACCTTCCTCGTCCCCAAAGTAAATGTGATGAAATAAAGCCAGTGGCTGTCTCTTTTCTCTGTTGAAGTAATCCTATATCTCTAACAAATTACTGACAGCACCAGAATCTGTGCGCAGAGATCTCCTGCTAGGCTCTGAAATACTCTAAAAGCTTTCTCATCTCGTTAGACGTCTGTAATGCATTCATTTATAGCCTGTTTCACATTGTGCGCCTCTTTACAAGCTCACTCTTACGGAAAATTTAAAGCCTTTTCACTGCACTGATTATTCATAAACACATCTAGCCGACTGTAGATAAATGTTGTCTGTTTTATTTCCATGGAGGAAAGAATGTTCATTTGCATCTCATCAATCTCTCTCTCTATTTCCTCATGTATAAGGAGAAATTGGCAGGGGTACGAATTCCCAAGAAAGTCACAGATGGATTGGACCGCAGACGTATTGAGGTTGAAAGTTGTAATCGTTTTATGGTCAAAATGCAGGCACAGTCACCTTAGAGGGATTGAAACGAAACTAGTTTTATATGCAGTTCAGTTTATACTAACAACGTCAGTGGAACCAAATTTTTTACATCAAATTTGATCAGTCAGATGGATAGAGCACATCCTGCGCCAGTTACTCTTAATCCATTTAGGAAATGGATTCAATCAAACAGTTGAGTTTATTAACAGTTTACAGCCTTGAATCCTGACTGACCTTATGTGGGCAATTGGAGCAAGTTTTTAAAAGGTAGTCTATGTTACTATGTTATACAGATGACTGGATATGACTGGAGAATCACAACAGCAAGTGAAAGCAAAGGAAGTATGTTTATATCACAGCAGCTCTTGAGACCCTCAGTCAATCAACAGGTCTCCCTCCACACACAACCTGAAGTGCTACAGACCTCGGGAAGGAAGCACAGATATGAACAAAGTGGTCTGGCAAGCAAAAGGTAATAAGATCAATACCTAGCAGTGGCTAGTGAACACATAAAAAGTGCTATAGGCCTTCCATTTTGATTTAGTACAATGACCTGGGTCCAAAATACAACTAAAGGTGAAAGGCTTTCTGCGGATCAGGGCACCAGACTGAAAAAAGGGAGCCATTGGCTTCTACAGAAACATATAGGAGCCTTACAAAAAAAACTGACACCTTCCTGACCCCAAACTTTTGAAAGGTAGTGTACACTACAACTAAAATTGTTATATAAATGTATGTAATGAATAAAAACACATAGGCCTGGTTTCATAGACAGGGCTTAGATTAGGCCTTAGTTCAATTAGGACGTTTAAGTAGCTTTAATAAACGTGCCTTAGAAAAAAAAAAAAAAAAAAACATTACTGGTGTGCATCTTGAGACCAAACAATGACACTGACATATTTTAAGACATAAGTTGCTTTCAGTTAAAACAGATCAAACATGTATTATAGTCTGGTTCTAGGCTTAAGTCTAGTCTGTGAAACCAGGGGATAAAGTTAAAAATGTTTTATTTTATTTGAACAAAACTTTGTTTTGAATATGCATCTTTAATTACACATAACCATACAAATGGCCAGTCAGTAAATATACACAGTAACATATATGCAGATCAAAGTGGTTCCCAGTTCATTTTAAATCACCCAAAATTGAAAAATTATCTGTGGTTCACTTCATTTGTGAATAGTAATGGATCTAAACAACTTACTGACTGACTACTGACTAAATCATTCAAGAGAACTAGTTCATAGGATCAGACATCATGGCTCGCACTGTGTTCGTTGAGTGCAGTGAGTGCTCATCGAAAAGGCAACTGGACACACAAACAGGTGATCCTGACTGACTAAATGGTAAATTGTTTCAAAAGTTTATTTTTTGTCGCATTTGTGACCACTTCAGAAGTAACCAGGAGCCCTGAAATTTTGGTGAATTATATTGGCACACTGCTTCACAGTGACAACTTTGACAAAGTTACCAAACTCCATTCTTGTTGGAATGGATCCGTGAGTGTTTCTGATCATTAAGTTTGGTTAATTTAGTTTGGTCATAGCTTCTGGTAGAATGGATGAGTGAAAAAGCAAGGTGTTAACTTTCCCACAGGCTTCCCTTAGGCCTCACTACTCAAGCTGAAAACACAGCCTGACATTCAGCACACACACATGCACACAGAGAAAGAGAGATTAAAGGAAGTTTGGAAACATGCCTGGGGCTTCCTTTATATATAGGGAGATTTCACTGTTCTGGGGGAGAGGATGGGTTTGATCCCTCACTTATTTCTCCCTCTCATTTCTGAATGATTCTACAGAGAGACGACCACTTAACCTCCTCGCTTCTTCCCTGAAGCCAGCCTGAAGTACACAATCCCTAACAGATGAAGGACAACTTAAAATATGGACTATATCATCTAGCTTACTTTTCTTAGGAGGTTAGGGATGGCTTTGCTGCACTAATACTTGTAAATAATCCATACAGAAGCTTGAATGGAAGGAGAAAAGGAGTTTAAAGAGAAAGCTCACCCAAAAAAATGTATTCTGTCATTATTTAGGCTGGTATGCATCAAAATGACAAAAAACACCTAAAAACGTCATAGTATCAAAATATGTAAACGTCAAAATATCATCAGTGGTCAAAACCACATCTGCACAATATTCAATACAATAGCTTTGTGTGATGAACAGACTGAAATTGAAGTTATAATCCCCTTCCCCACTCCCCCAAGTTAAAGTTAATAATAATTAAGGCTGCCAAAATTAACACAGTAATTAAAAAAAAAATCTTTCCGTTTAACAAGTTAAATGCAATTAATGCAGCATCTGTTTTTTCGTCATCCTTTGGCTAGCGTTGCATTATATGATCACGCTATTATTCATGCAAATGCTAGCACAGAAAGCCTCTTGAAACAGCGTGCAAGTACAGCAATGAGTTTGAACGGACAAAAACCCACAAAACTATGCCAAAATGCCCGTTTTGTCAAGCACTCTCGTAAGTCTTACATGATCGTAAAGAGTTGTGAGAAAATGTGATATGTGTCAGATCCGCGTCATGTGCGGCAGCCGGTCTTAAAGTGACAGCAGCATAATAAACCTAATGCTGTCTATTATTACGTCTAATCAAAGAACAAAGGAAAAAGAGAAAATCACTCACTGCTCTTGACTCAAAAACTTTTGTAGCTTTAATAAGGATTAATCTATATTTAATTTACAATTTATGCAGTGAAGACTGTGAAGTGTTTGATAACTGTATTTAGATTCTGTATCTATCCTACCCGTTAGACCTACCTTAAAACCTACACTGTTTACAAGGTTACTTAGGTCAAAAACAATGCAAACAATAACTTTTTTGTGCATTGTGGCAGAGCATGTAAAAATCGGAACCGGTCTGACAGGGCCAATAGAAAGAATCCTTAGCGTTGAGCCCTGATATATTACAGTGCCCCTATTATGGTTTTTTGAATATTCCTTTTCATGCAGTGTGCAATATAGTTCCAAAGTTGTAAAGTTGAAAGTGCACGATAAATACATTTATTGACTCCCAAAAGAAAGAACCGCCTAAACGAGTCGTTTGTATTTTTATTCCCACTCCGTTCTACGTTATAAGACTTTTGCATAACATCCACCTATGTTGTACGTTGTACGTTGTCCGCCAGCAAACAAATGCACCCACTCCCAAACACGTCATTTTACGAGACTGCTCATTAAATCTGCTCATAAGACTGCTCATTAAATCTCGGAGTTTAACCCTCTGGGGTCGGCGGTCACACCGGCACGATGGCAAAAGAGACTCAAATAACTCCGTCGATTTTAGTCATAGAGGCAAGTGTTATACATAATTCCAAACTGTTAAATGTCTTCTTTTATTTGTGTACACTCATAATAAAAACAAAATGTTGTGTTTTTCGTAAAATAAATAAAATAAACATGATGCCGTCTCTCTCAATGTGAAGTTCATTCTAAAAATGTGACAGAAAATTATCTGTAACTCAGCCAATAATTGCCACACAGACATGAGACATAAGACAATGACGTAAATCATATCAAAAACAAATATTCTCTGTTTAAGTAATCCTAACTATATGGGTTTAACATGATCAGGAAGGCCAGATGAGGTCTGTAACCTGATAGTCATAATGTGTGGGAGCTCACATTCAGGAAGGCCTGATTAGGCCTGCAACCTGATATGTGAAAACTCACAACCACACCCTAGCGACCAGAGTGAGTGGGAGTTCACATTCAGGAAGGCCTGGTGAGGCCTGCAACCTGACATGTGACAACTCATAACCAGGAAGGCCGAGGAGGCCTGAAGCCTGGTGACCACTGAATGTGGGAGCTTAATACTCAGGAAGGCGGTGAGGCCTGAAACCTGGCGACCACAGCATGTGGGAGCTCACACTCAGGAAGGCCTAAGAGGCCTGAAACCTGGTGACCACAGTATGTGGGAGCTCACATTCAGGAAGGCCGGGTGAGGCCTGTAACCTGGCGACCAGAGCATGTGGGAGCTCATAACCAGGAAGGCATGCTGAGGCCTGTAACCTGGCGAACACAGTATGTGGGAGCTTATACCAGGAAGGCCGGTGAGGCCTGAAACCTGACGACCACAGCATGTGGAAGCTTATACTCAGGAAGGCCGGGTGAGGCCTGTAACCTGGCGACCACAGTATGTGGGACCTCATACCAGGAAGGCCGGTGAGGCCTTAAACCTGACGACCACGGCATGTGGGAGCTCATACTCAGGAAGGCCGGGTGAGGCCTGTGACCTGGCGACCACAGTATGTGGGAGCTCATATCAGGAAGACCGGTGAGGCCTGTAACCTGGCGACCACAGTATGTGGGAGCTCATATCAGGAAGGCCGGTGGGGCCTGTAACCTGGCGACCACAGTATGTAGGAGCTCATACCAGGAAGGCCGGTGAGGCCTGAAACCTGACGACCACAGCATGTGGAAGCTTATACTCAGGAAGGCCGGGTGAGGCCTGTAACCTGGCGACCACAGTATGTGGGAGCTCATACCAGGAAGGCCTGTGAGGCCTGTAACCTGGCAACCACAGTATGTGGGAGCTCACATTCAGGAAGGCCGGGTAATGCCTGTAACCTGGCGACCACAGTATGTGGGAGCTCTTATCAGGAAGGCCGGTGAGGCCTGTAACCTGGCGACCACAGTAGGTGGGAGCTCATATCAGGAAGGCCGGTGAGGCCTGAAACCTGACGACCACAGCATGTGGAAGCTCATACTCAGGAAGGCCGGGTGAGGCCTGTAACCTGACGACCATAGTATGTGGGAGCTCATATCAGGAAGGCCGGTGAGGCCTGTAACCTGGCGACCACAGCATGTGGGAGCTCATTACCAGGAAGGCCTGGTGAGGCCTGTAACATGGCGACCACCGTGTGTAGGAGCTCATATTCAGGAAGGCCTAGTAAGGCCTGTAACCTGATACCCAGTATGTGGGAGCTCACATTTAGGAAGGCCGGGTGAGGCCTGTAACCTGGTGACCAGAGCATGTGGGAGCTCATAACCAGGAAGGCCTGGTGAGGCCTGTAACCTGGCGACCACAGTATGTGGGAGCTCATACCAGGGAGGCCGGTGAGGCCTGAAACCTGACGACCGCAGCATGTGGAAGCTTATACTCAGGAAGGCCGGGTGAGGCCTGTAATCTGGCGACCACAGTATGTGGGAGCTCATACCAGGAAGGCCTGTGAGGCCTGTAACCTGGCGACCAAAGTATGTGGGAGCTCACATTCAGGAAGGCCGGGTAATGCATGTAACCTGGCGACCACAGTATGTGGGAGCTCATATCAGGAATGCCGGTGAGGCCTGTAACCTGGCGACCACAGTAGGTGGGAGCTCATATCAGGAAGGCCGGTGAGGCCTGAAACCTGACGACCACAGCATGTGGAAGCTCATACTCAGGAAGGCTGGGTGAGGCCTGTAACTTGACGACCACAGTATGTGGGAGCTCATATCAGGAAGACCGGTGAGGCCTGTAACCTGGCGACCACAGTATGTGGGAGCTCATATCAGGAAGGCCGGTGGGGCCTGTAACATGGCGACCACCGTGTGTAGGAGCTCATATCAGGAAGGCCGGTTGGGCCTGTCACCTGGCGACCACAGTGTGTGGGAGCTCATAACCAGGAAGGCCGGATAAGGCCTGTAACCTGGCGACCACAGTATGTGGGAATTCATATCAGGAAGGCCGGTGAGGCCTGTAACCTGGTGACCACAGTATGTCAAGTCAAGTCAAGTCATCTTCATTTATATAGCGCTTTTAACAATGGATTGTTTCAAAGCAGCTTTACAGAGATAAACATATAATTTAAGGTAACAGATTGTTTTGGCATTATGTGGGTGCTCACATACAGGAAGGCTGGGTAAGGCCTGTGACCTGACATGTGGAAGCTCATAGCCCGGAAGGCCTGGTGAGGCCTGTAACCTGGCGACCACAATATGTGGGAGCTCAGCTCACTTTACAATACATTACCTTGCTTACCAAACATGTCCCCGGCTCTGTTCAGGAGACGAGTTCTGAAAAAGAAGAGAAAAATGTTATTTGCGCAAAAAAACATTTTCACTCAACATAAAACCTGCAGTGTGCGGAATGAAGCACACCAGGACTCAGAAACCGGAGTTCTACTGTTTCACAAGCCAAGGGAAGGCGCTCCTACCAACCAAGTTGAAGCGGGCCATCAGAGAATTCTTGAACTCGTCATGGGCCCCGCCCCAGGCCTGATGTAGGAGGAGCCTGGGAGCGATGGTGGTTAGGAGACAAGATCCAGGGAGGTGATGTCTAACGTTCAGTCTGAGAATGTTTCCTCTGAATCACCTCCCTGAGATCCTGCCTCCCACGGGAGTTACGCCTCCTGCGCGCCCTGCTCCCCCTGCTAGGAGGAGGGGGTGCACGGGAAGCGACACTGGCTTCTGGGTCTGTCTATGATTCTCAGACCACGACGGACCAGGCCCTCCCGCCTGCCTGGGCTGGGCCGAGGACCTTTGCGGTATGCAGCTCTTAAACGCCGCAGAGCGCGCCCTCGTCTCCCTGAACTTATCGACCACCGTCTCGACGGAAGGTCCGAAAAGCTCGGAAGGCGAAACCGGCGAATCGAGGAGAAAGATTTTTCTTTCTCCCCGATGTCAGCCTGGTTGAGCCACAGATGCCTCTCCATGGCCACCATAGCCGCCATCGCATGACAGATGGACACAGCGGGCTGTTTGGTGGCCCGGAGAGACACACCCGTGGTGCGGCGCAACTCTGCGACCACGTCAGGGGACAGGCCGCCCCCCTTGATCGAGGTCCCACAGCAGGTTGGCCTGGTAGGCCTGAAGGACGGGTGTGCAGAACCTGCCTGACCTGCTGCCGTGAACGCTCTGCCATTCAAGCGGGATGTAGTCTTAAGCGACTTGGATGGCAGGGTCGGAGCTCCCAGTGACGAAGACCGACCAGAGGCGAGATAGTTGGCCAACGTCTCGTCCAGTGGCGGCATCGACACATACCCGTGCTCCGCGGCCCCATCCACAGCAGCAAAACTAGCCCGCTGATGCAGATGAATACGCGCGGAGAACGGGTTCTTCCATGCCTTCTCGATCTCAGAATGGAGATCGGGAAGTAATTGAAGGCTCGTCCAAGCTGGTGGCTTACAGGTAAGGAGGAACCGATCGTCCAAAATACCACAAGCAAGTTCCTCCCGGACGCGCCTCCAATGCAGCTGCAATCTGTTGGTGGCGCGCCCCATAACGTCCACCAAGTCAGCGTACACTGGGCAGGAGGGCTGAGATGGTTCAGTCCTAACCAGACTGATATCATCGGCAGCCGACTCCTGCCCGGCCCGAAGTTAACCAGTTACAGACCCATCAGAAAGAGAAATAACCTCCTCTACATCAACCTGTAACTCACCCTTGTCAGCTGGCAGATCATCCGCGAGGTTAACGCCCCTCTCCAGCTGATCTGCCAGCTCCATCTGAGAGCCCCATGAGCTCAATCGCCGCTGAGCCTCAGCCCGAGCGGGACCGGCACTGTGGGGTTCAGATGCCGTGCCCACTTCCCTCGAGAAGTGGGACAGACGAGAGCGGAGAGTTCTGAGAAAAACTCACAGTTTGCACAGGAAGCTCCCTCGAGATCTTCCTGCGCGTGCTCTTCTCCCAGGCAGAAAACGCACAGATCGTGTGAATCCTCCGGTGTCAGATATCTGGGACACGGGTCGGCACACTTGCGGAAGGAATTTCGCCTCTTCTCTGTACGCTTCATCGTTGATAATTTTCAAACAGACAAAACAGTCCCTGAAGACGAAAGGATGTTGTCGCGGTTTCAAGGCACCCTTTTTATACATCCAGGTTGCGTGCTCATCATTCAAGCTGATGCTGCACGGGCTGTCGCCGGTCAACATGATTGCTGTGAGTTGATACTTGATTTCAGACACTTGTCACGCCTGAAGCGTAGCCTGGTAATACCAAACTCTGCTACTTCGCTTTGCTTTGTAGACAAGAGTCTGGCATGGCATAATTGAAAAGTGTTTTCTTTCTGGCTGGGGGTCTGAAGTATAAAATCATTGGTTACCCGTAAGCCAATCACATAACGTTTGGTTATGACGTGTGTTATTCGCCAGCTCAGAGAACGAACTTCCACTGTAAACACATGTATGATGCGAAAACGAAATACCGGAGTGAACATGGCTGACCGAGTTTTGCTGCCTCCTTAACCTGATCCTCCATGAGTACAACCAAGGGGGACACAATCACAACTATCGCCTTGCCGGCCTTTGGCCTGCCCAGTTTCTCGCTGACGATCGGTAATAGTTGATAAATTAAACTTTTCCCAAAACCTGTCGGGAGTAGGGCCTCAACATCACCTCCCTTCAAAATGTTCAACAAACACTCTTCTTGTTCGGGCTTCAGTTTGCAAATGCCGGGAATATTCTCCACAACAGAGCGAATTGCATCCCGTGTCTCCATATCCGCGGTCACAATCTTAAACTCGGTGCTTAGCGTACGTCACAGCTCTCAGCCCGCCCTCTGTTCATTGATTGGCCGGCTATTTTCAGGCCGGAGGAAAAGTGAGAGA
This sequence comes from Tiaroga cobitis, assembly GCA_030578255.1. Lineage (NCBI taxonomy): Eukaryota > Metazoa > Chordata > Actinopteri > Cypriniformes > Leuciscidae > Tiaroga > Tiaroga cobitis. The sequence continues at coordinate 14,004,062 of CM060604.1, read as the reverse complement.
CATGTCGATGTCTCAGACTGAGTACAAAAGCGAACTGAAATAGAGCGGAAGTACGAAGTCTGACGCAGTCAGGCTACCTGAGGCGTTCCCCATAATGTCAATGACGTATTGTTGAGTTCCCTTCGAAAGGGAACCAGAACTCTTCTGTTAACTAACATTCTTCAAAATATCTTATTTTGTGTTCATAAGAACATGAGAGACACGAGTGTAAGTAAATAATGACAGAATTTTCATTTTTGGGTGATCCATCCCTTTAAATTACAGTTTGTTCCTCACACAAATCCATATACACAGTGGAGTAAGACTCCTTTAGTCTGCACTGCAGTCTTTGTCAAGCTGTGTGGTTGTTGGTGAATACTGTTATAAATGCACAGCTTTCTCTGGATACACGTTCTTATTTCCTCTGTTGACTCTTTTTGTCCCATGATGATCTCTCCTCCCCCCTCATCATATTATAGTTTATTGGACTGCGCAATGCGCATTTCTTGGGATTATCATTCTTGCTTTCCTCTTTCCAGCATGGCAAACAAGTGCAAAGACCGACAGAGGGCATGTTTTTGGGGTCAGTTGTTTAAAATTGGTCTGTGAATGTATAAGATATATTTGTTTACTTTCATGGTGTCCTTTCACAGTTTATCTCTCACTCTCAACAACTATACTTTGTGTATGACAGTGTATCACAACTTTTCTTTGAGCTGCGAGAAGACCTTGGGGCTTGGGTTCAGGACTCTCATGTGCCATAGATCTATGCCACAGGCAAGGGGAGGGAAACTAGAGTTAATTTTGATCTTTTGGAAAACACACTGTAAGGACTGTGCTAAAAGGGTGAATCTGAATAACTAAATACATCCTGCTAAAGACCCAAAAAGCCTGGACTGTAAATTTACACACCCACTCCCACACACACACACACCAAGCATATAACCCATGGCATCGGGTTACATCGGAATGTCCTCAGAACCCGGGGACATTTCTTTTGTTTAAAGACATTTAACAAAATATCTTCAATGTGTTTCTATGTATGTGTGTTTCCCCATTGTCACCGTGAAGTATTTATTGTAGCATAAAGTGAATTAGAAATACCTTCATTATGCATTTTAAACATAAGTGTATATTCCTTTAATGTAACATAATGTTCCTTGATATCTCCAGAACGCTTGTGGTATGGACTACCCAAATATGTAAAGAACTATTCAGTAAAATACAGTTTACCATGTTTTCCACCTTTGGAGTGAAAAGAAACAAGCAAACTAAAGACTCACCCTGTCATAAATAAGATATCGACAAGACAAAGGAAAGCCTTCGCGCCAGAGTTTTGTCGAATCTCATTGGTTAAGGTTGCTCCGGAAGGGGCGTGGTCTGCGTCCCTTGAAAAGGACACAGACGCAGTCTCCTTCCCCCTCTTGCAGTCTGACCTCCTCAGAGAAACATGTGATGCTAGCGATCTCCTCATGGAGATCTGATCCCACCATGGATCTTTTCTTTTGTTCGTCTAGAGTTCGTCTCTTTTTTAACTTACTCCCGAGTTCGTCTCCCAGGAAAGGGAATGGACTTTGCCGAACTATTTCCTCGGGTAACGTCACCTCAAAGACTTTAAGCCTTTCAAACACTCGCGCCGAATGCCAACGAACGCCACGTGATCCCCCATGGAACAAAGGGGCCACGCGCAAGCGGCCAACCATGCACGCGCCGGGACCGGCCGTGCAAAAACGCATGCGGGCCGCACTCGCACGGAGAACAAAAGATCTGCCGTCCAAAACGCGGCTAGACCATGCAGGCCGCTCAAGGAACGCAACAACACATGAGAGAACCCTTCCACATGCAAGTAAATTTGGGTTACCCTGTTTTCAGAGCATTAAGAATGTGTTTTCGTGTTGTTTCAGGAAAGTTGACTGTCTAGGTGAACGTAACCCTCTCTCTCTCTCTCTCTCTCTCTCTCTCTCTTACTCGCTCTCAAGCGTGTAATTTATCCATACCTCTATCTCACACACTTTCTCGTTCATTGATGTCTTATTGTGTTGTTTATGTCGTTTTTGTTTGTAAATATATATATATTACTGTACCGTAGTAAATATATAAGTAGACATGCCTTTATTAAATCCATTATATTAATTTTGATTGATTCACTGTCTTTGCTCAGTTTCAAGTCTCTTAAGTGCAGATTTTATGCTACAAGCTTACTAAAATTAAATATACCTTAAAGAGTATTTGCTTATAGGGCAGGAAACCCCATTCTTGTGGCCACAGAATTGCGTTTCCTGAAATCCTATAAAGTAGGATGATATTGTGGATCAACCACAAATATCATTCTGACAATTGAGCTAATTCATTTTACCTGTTTTGTGAAACGTGGTCCGTGTAATTAATTGCAATCAACTTGTGGTTAATTTCAAGGATTCACATGCATGCATGCAGGTAAAATGACAGATCCTCCCTTATCGGGAGATTTATTAACATGTAAGACTGATCTAATCCAAACCTGTATGAATAATTATTAATTACCAATTATTAATTATGATATGCAAATTCCCCACGGATTAGATCCGCCCTTGAGTCTTTACATATTGGTGGAGAAAATGCTAGGCACACTTTAAACTTGTTTTTGAGCAAAAATCAGTTTCAATCTATGTCTATATTGTGATTTAATATTGTACGCGCGCCTCGGGTGAGTGAACGCAATGCGAACTCACCGGCTGACTGGAGAGGCACAAAGCCAGTCCATGTCAGCGGAGCACATTACAAACTGCTAAATTCGCCTAAACGTTTTAGTCGTTGTAATTGCTAAAATGAATTGCAGTTCGTAATACTGATATTCACGGTTAAATTATTGAATGTAAACTGTAGTTCGTAACAAAAGAGATATTACCTCTGTAAAGACGTTTACATGTTAATATATTTTCTTTTGATCAGCCTGTTTTCAAAACGAGAATCTTTTGAGCAGAGCGAGAGAGGATCTGAATACAGCGATGCTCCTGTATTCAACCTAAAAGGCCTGATATTATAGTCATTAGACTAACACAAACTCCTGGTTTCAACTTTGATGTAGCTAACCAAATGTTAAACCAGCACACTTCAATCATTAAAGTGCTAAATGATAAATGTTATTTGGAGTTGAAAACAGATGAATAATTCCTGTTTCCTTTTGCACGACTCAGCGAAGAAAACCTGCTAACGTGTTAAATAAATATAGCACCGATAAAAATCCAAAACTGAAAACATTTTTCATCAATGCCATTTGATAAATGTTATTTGGAGTTGAAAAACAGATGAATAATTCCTGTTTCCTTTTGCACGACGCAGCGAAGAAAACCTGCTAACGTGTTAAATAAATATAGCACCGATAAAAATCCAAAACTGAAAACATTTTTAATCAATGCCATTTGATAAATGTTATTTGGAGTTGAAAAACAGAAGAATAATTCCTGTTTCCTTGCACAACCCAGCGAAGAAAACCTGCCAATGTGTTTAAAATAAGTATAGCACCGGAAAGAAATCCGTCGAGATTTAAATGAGACAGTGCATGTCCCCCGAGACTAGGGCTGCAACTAACGATTATTTTGATAATCGGTTAATCGGACGATTATTTTTTCGATTAATCGATTAATCGGATAAAAAGTTTCAATTCGATTTTTTGTTTATTATAACTAAATAAAACCCTAAATCAGGGTTGTGGCGAGCAGGACGAGGCCGAGGGCCGTGAGAGATGCGAGACCAGTGCGTCTCACAGGCCTCGTCCTGCTCGCCACAAGGGTGTTTATGTGTAAAAGTCAAGTGTACTTTAAAAAGTGCACAAGCCACACATTGAGTTTTACTAATATCAATATTTGTTTGTTTTTAATGATAATTGCTGATGGCAAGTTGACAACCATGATTAATGTAAAATTTACAAATTTACACAGACATGTTGTTCAGATGTGAAGATATAAACTAAAAACATCTCAAATATATAATTCATTTAATTTGTATTTAAGATTAATTGAATTATAAGAATAGTTGATAAAATACATATAGAAAGACTGTAAACAAGCGTGTGAACGTAGAGCCGCAGTAGATCGCGTTTGAAAAACAATTAAAACTTAATAGTAGGGCTGCATGATTTGGGCAAAATGTCATATTGCGATTATTGAGGTCAATATTGCGATATGCGATATAATAAACAAATGGTTTCATGAGTCAACTTGCTTGCTTAAGCAAAATGCACACACAGACTAGTGATAATTCTGAAATGTCTATTTCTCAACTCAAACTAGCAACAACAACTAAATGATTGATAACACCTGATCAATAAGCCATTGATGTCTGGGTAAAAATTCTTTTAATTTTAATTTAAGTGAACTTCAAACAATCCTCACATAAACCCATAATAAATGTCATATTTACCTGTGCTCTTCCTGTCTAAAGGTAGGACATACAGAAATTGAATTAAGTTATCAAACAGTCTGCGCTGCATAAATTATAAATTATATGGACTAAAATCCTATTTAAAGCTACACAAGTTCTTTGGTCAAGAACAGTGAGTGTTTTTCTCTGTTCCCTTTGTTCTTTGATTAACTTTACTGACAGAAAGCATTATTGGATGCTGGCCCTTTAAGAGTTGCTGAGACGCGGATCTCACACGCGCCTTATTCTCTCACAACTCTTTACGACCATCATAAAACTGCTCTTATGTTATGAAGACACTCGACAAATGATATTTTGGCTTAATTGTGTGTGTTATTGTTCGTTCACTTCAAGGGGAAAGAGACTGTATTCTGGCGTGCGGTCTGTGCATGCTCATGATACTGGCGCGCGTCCGTCTTTCAGTCAGGACATTCACAGGCAGCGCGCGCTCTTTTGACTCGTCTCGCTGAATGGTTTGAAGCATTCGCATGAATAAGAGCGGGATCAAGTAACACTAGCCAAAGGATGACAAAAAAATAACAGATGCTGCGATATAACAGCCCTAATTTGTTTATTTCATATAAAAACGCAGTATTTTGCGTCATATAATCGCATAGGCTTGACATCGCGATTGCGATATGATTAATCGTGCAGCACTACTTAATAGTAATGCTATAAAATGCTATAAAAATGCTATAAAAAGAGAACGGAATGGTACGCAGCAAGCTAACAGGCCTGATTAAAAGGACAGGAAAAAATTATGCATTAGTGCAAGCATTCGCTGAAAACCACTGAGTACAGTGACTAAAAAACAATCTTTTACTGCTGCTGTTATCAACTGCCTTTAATTTAGTGCTTTACTTTGTAAACACCGTTTTAATTTAACCTATTTCTGCGGTAGCGCTATTTTAATTCATCACTTATGTTGCGAGCGAACTGATTGCGCAACCTGATGCTCGAGACAAAATACAGACATCCCAAGTCTCGCGGAAGATCCGGAAGTCATCCGCAGATTGATAGCGGCTCCCTGATGCCCGCAAATTAGTTCAAACTCCCGGAATCTAGAGCGCGCAAGCAAGAGCGCGCATGCGAGACAGAAGAGACTGTGCTCCAAACATAGACTGTAAAAAAGATCTCGGTCTCTGCGCGCACGGCAGATCGGCGAAGGGAGAGAGACCTTGCGTGTGTCTCATGAAGCGCAGCGCATCTAAGACAGAGAGCATCATGATTGGCCTGTTTCAACCAATCACCAGTAAACGCACCCCGTGACGTAAGCAGACCAACTAATCGATAATGACATTCGTTGTCAACTATTTTAATAATCGATTTTAATCGATTAAATCGATTAGTTGTTTCAGCCCTACCCGAGACACTCGAAAGCGGGCTGGTTGCAATACTACTGCCAAACGCTAGGGTGCGCCCTTGAGTGTTTTCCAGTATCAGATTGCCTCCACGCCCTCCATGAGCGAAATAGCGCCATCGTGTGGACACTGGCGGTAAAGTGTCTTTTCTTCAATTTTCTCTTCCCACAACTTCAAAGTTCACCAGTGAGATTTTGAACTCGTGTTTCTAACTTTCAATGCATGGCAATTTACAACCTCGTTTACTAACATGATTTTCCCTGCCTTGACTGTGTGCACTTGTTTTGGATTTTGGTTCAAACCACATTTGAATTTAAAAATTCAAAATTATGTCTTAGCAGTTTCTGATGACCGCTCTGTTTTGAAATGGCTTTCTCCTAGTTGATCTTATGTTGGTTACTACCACTGACACCTCACTGTGGTCGTGATCATCAAATATAAGGCCAACCCTTAATTTCCTACACTTATTCAAATTTGGTTTGAAACAAACAGATTTCAAGGTTAATTTGAATTAAGTCTCATTGCCCGTTGGGAATTGTTTTATGGCTTTTTCTATATTTCCCTTTTCAAATTATTTTTAATAATTTTGATTTTATTACAACTGTCTCCTTGCTGTTCTAGAAGTTACTTAACATCTATGAATACGCTTGATTTGAATCGTATTTAAACCAGTTTGAATGCAATTTAAATCAAGTTCTCTGTCAGCCAGCTTGACCACTAAGAGGAAGTGGCCCAAACCCCTTTGTGGCCCAAACGCGCCACTACAGCCTGCTTCCTCCTGTGCTCTTCCTGCGGCTCTAAAACTCTCCTCCGAAGGGAGACTAGGTTATTCTGATAATTAACATTGTCATAATTCCCTTTGTTTCACCATAATTTTAGTAAAGCCTTTGCCTTTGATTTTTCTAAAAAAAAAAAGAGACACTCAATTTGATTTAGATAAAAGAGCTTTAATTCACGTTGAGGTTCAATCGTTCTTCATCCCGTTTTGTGTTTGTAGGTAGAAATCTCTCTCGGGCTGCGGCGATTTGACAGTCAGCTCTGCTCGAGGTCCGGCAGGCTGGTTCGTCTGATCTGCGTCACCAGCACTGACTGAGCACGGGTCTCGGACTTTCCTGTATCTTTCCCTTCGTGCGGCCCGCAACACGATATTACCAATTCGGCACCGCCGGTTGTGTTCCAGGTCAAGTTGCTTGAGAGGGCGCACCTAGGTACAGATGCACCGAAAGGCCCGGGACACTGCTGTCAAGTGTTTGGGGCGACAGAAGGACCAACCACGATGCTGACTTAGAGCGGAATGACCTCATTTCACCCCAGGCAAACTAGAAAAAGGTATTAAACCCATCCACTTAATATTGGCCACAGAATCTAGAGATTCCCCGGTCATGGGAGTGTTTGGCTCCCTCTCAAAGCCACAAACTGCAGGCTTAGGCCTCCTTTTCCCCTTTTAACACTTCTCGTGTACTATTAATGCCATTTCATTACAGACCTTTCCATTTTTGATGGTTGCATGTTACTTCAAACTTTGCTATCTTGCCATTGCTCTGTTCTGTTGTGCTCTGTTCCTTTCAGTTCACCTAGAGACAGAACCTCTCTGAGACACCAAGGAAAGCTGAAGAATAGTTTGACAACCAAGTCGTTAGCATAAACAGGTGACCCCTAAGCTAGCGCCCTGTCAAAAAATCTTCATTCAGACACATGATGACCTACCCAAATTGTCCCACCGAACGGTTTAACTGTCTGCATCAGTTAACCAGAATTTTCATACACGGCCTAGCCGGTATTATAGCTCGTTAGACATAGACGAACTTGCATTGGTCTCTCTGTGTGTGTTGTGTTCCTCTCGCCCACAGTGAAGCCAGTATGTTCCGGTCCTACAGTCCCACAACCCGCTGGGACAACATGGAGACATGGCTGAGATTCATGACACCTCCATTCCTGCCCAAGGTCGCCAGTGACAGAGCCCGAGCCAAGAGCAGCTGGACGCAGACGTGGACACGCTAATGTCGCACCAACCCAGCCAAAGCTCCCACGACAAAGACTGGGCCAAACACGTCAAAACCTCGCTCACCGCGCAAGCACGCCTCCACAAAGGAGCCGCATCGCCCTGGAGCACAAGGTTGCAACGCCGAGGATGACAACGACCCCGAGCTACAAAAGGAAGTGGAAAGACGTCAAACTGCCCTGGCTAACCTTCATCGACACAGACCGAAGTGAGTAGTCAGAGAAAAGAACCAGAGAGGAACTCGACGAGAAACTCCGACAAAGTGAAGCCTCTTGCAAAGAGCAGAGACCGAACTGAAAGAGACTCGAAAGCGCAACGATGCGTGAAGGTCCCCTCAGTAAGAATTCCTAAAACCCCAAATTCCTGAACTGCAAAACCAGAAGACACACTGCACGAACACCGTGCAAGACTCAGCTAAAAGGTCCTTGATCAACATCGGACATAAAACTTTTAAAAGTAGATGAAAGTGTGCTCAAAGAGTTGCAAGACTCTGCGTCTTTAAATTAGAATTTTACTGATTTAAAGGAATCTTAGACGGACATGTAAGCCTCAACGGCCGACAGACTATGCACGACTCTTTTGAAACAAACGGTTTCTAGATGTTGAGTAAATCGGCACCGCTAAACATTAGGTTCCGTGACAGTGAAGAGTTACATAGAACACCAGCTCCAAATAGGGTATACGTTACCTTGACGCCAGAGTGTAGTAAAATCACCTGAGTTCTAAACTACCGTTAACCCACGGGCGTGCACTTGATCATCGCGATCCAACTAAAACAAAATGTGCAATACGTGTTTCGATCGCTGGCTTGTCTAAATGCCGATAAAACAATAGCTGGAATTGACATCTCTACTTCAAGTAAAAGAGCCTTAGATTCTCAACTGGTATCAGTAACTTCAGCATTAAGGCGTAAGTCTGTGTGAAAAAGGTATCATCTCAGCAGCTTGTAATCTGTACCGATATCCATTCCGCTTTGGTTAAAAAGAAATCCAAATCGCGGTATGACTAAAACCTGTTTCTGACAAAGAAAACTCAGAACAGTGTTATCTATGTAGACCCGGATGATGCTCCCCTTTCTACGATGTAAAGGCCCTCAGAAAAAAAATAAAAATAAATTTGTTGCTAGATTGATGTAATTCACCTAAATTTTGGCTGCATCTACAAGCAGAAAGCTACTAAGCGATCAAACCAAGTCACCTGCTGAAAAATCAGCATTTATGCACGAGAAGGGACGTAACTACATACGCTTAGACAAGCGTTGACTTGCAGCAATTCTATTTCCTTACTTTGTAAACAAATAGAATAAGTCATGTAAAGTAAAGAGCAAAGATCCATTAGTACAATTAGCAAATGCCAAAACACATCTGCAGTTTACTAAATGTAACATCAAGTTCTTGAAAAACGAAGTATAGGCGCCTCCTTTTAACCCGTTAAAACGTGTGTGATTCATGTAAAATGTACAGACATTCTTCAAGTACTGTTGAATTGTTCTGACATGCTCTGGTTCCCATGACAACAACTTGCCACAGGAAGTGTTAACTCGTAATGTCACTTTTGTAAACAAACCAGCCTGGGTGGCTAAGCTAAATCTAGCCTAGCATCCAGCTAACTTAGGCTAAGCTAACCTAGCTTAGCATCAAGCTAACTTAGGCTAAGCTAACCTAACCTAGCTCCCGTACAGCATAGGCTAAGCTAAATAACTTCCACAGTTAGCAGCTAGCATCATTTACTTGAACCCTTAATCACCGCCTGTGTTCCACAGGGCAAAGTAGTCTAGAATACTTTCCTCAACACCAGTTAGGGTTTCTAATTATCCACTTTCCGTGTTGCAATTCTTATTAGCTAAAGTTCACCTTCACTGGTTTAGGAATACTCCTTGCTAACCGTTGAAGACTAACTTCGCAGATCCCCTGTTAATTAAACTTAAGTTTAACTACATGTAAACTGCGTAACTAACTACAGAAGAATTTGTATAACCATAGGAATTTTCATCTGCATGTTGACTAAACCTTTGGAGGGACACACACGATGTGGTTTTGAACATGCAACCGCTACAACCCACTATAAAGTGTTGATCAAAGCAAATCCAAAGTTTAGTCACTAATGCCACTGATTATTCTCGACTTCAGATCATTCCTGTGTTCGATCATTTTATTCCATTTTGCTTTAATTTAATTTTATTTTCCTCATTAATTATTTCATTCCTTTGACCTTGATAATAATAGCAAGCAGCTATTCCCTGGTCTATTAGGTCATCTATATGATTTCATTTTTTTTTTGTTTTTGCCTCTCTTGTCCGAGTGTGGTTCCATCTCCTATAGGGCCCAGAAAGGAAACAGACCCCCTTATTTGTTATTTTGGCTTAATTTCAACCAGTGCACTCGTTTTGTGACCCTTCAACCCCACTACTAGAGTCCTGAGGATTGACAATAAGCAGAATTTAAATAAGAAAGCTGTCCTTTTCCCTATTATCGTTCACTTCGTCGAACCATCTCTAAGTCCAGAGAAATAATTTAGTCATAAGAACCACCTTACGTCATTTATTTCATCTCGGCTATGTCCTTTCTAGGAAATACTATCGGAACCACACAAAACTTAGCCTAACAGTCACAGCTAAGATAAGGACACAAGAGACACTTAGCTTTATGCTAAATGCTTAACGAACCTATTAAGCAGTAGTTCTGAACTTTTAGGGCCACGCATTAATCACTCACAACAAGTGTGCCAGAATGCCACAGAGCCCCTGCCTAACCTGACCTCAACCTTCCAAGGAACCACTGCCGCAAACAACGGCATGGCTCCAAAAGGATTTAACAAAACTAACCAGAAAAGCCACGACATGCAGACAAGACTGTCACTTGCAAACTGTCCAACCAACCTGACTGCATGAAACAGATTCTGCTTGATATGGATTACGTCCAGTCGTGAAAGGCACAGCTTCCTAGATCGTCAAACAGAGACTGTCAAAACGGACTATCAGCGGTTGCTATAAGCTTTGATCACTTAACTCCCTGATCCAGAATCAGACCAAGGGTTATCACCGCCGTGGACATCAAGCAAGACCAACTTGAAACTCCACCGACGTCAACAAACCACCAGGTATGGAAAGGATGCCAATTTCAGAACTTCGTTCCTTCAAAACCTGCAACCCACAGTGAGTTATTCCGTAAGCACCCCGGCCTGTCCCCGTAGCATGTCTACCACAGCTACAAGACAGGGCCCCCAGAGCTCACATTAAGCAAAGACTTTGTCCAAAAAGGACTGTAAAAAAAAAAAAAAAAAAAAACTAACCTGTCTCCGAGCACGACTCAGAGCTGCCTCTAGAGGGCACCCCACACATCACAAACATTTTCACTGAGAGTTAAACCGTTCCAGGCCAGCAGTGGGCAACACAACAGTGATAATGCTCATCTAACGCACCAGAGCAAGAGCTCTGAAACATTCTGGAAGCCAGCCGGCGACCCAAAGTGAGCCGACCCCACCATCACCAAAAGACTCAAGCCCAGCCAGCCCAGAGCGGTACCCCTCTCATCACGCCGCTGGTAAGCACAAGTCTGAGCACACATCAGACAACAACAGTGCAGCCACGTCAGAGACACCCAGAACACTGCTCGTCAGCATCAGACCACAGAGCTTCCTGTCACATCACAAGTGACAGCATCAAGCAGACACAACCGCTGACAGCTGCACAACCTGAGCATGACAGTCCAGTGTCCCACACAAGACCGGCCCTAACCGCTCATCAGTCACGACACCAGCCCAGACGCCAAGACTTCTGGGAAGCCTAATCAAAAAGGGGGTAGCATGAAAACTCTACCTAACCACCACCAGAGACATTGATTTGAGCCTTGAAGGCCTGCTAGACACTAGCTCGAACATCACGCTAATGTCAGCCAACTCTCTGAAAGACTCAGTGCTACAGCTGAGCATCAAAACGAACTCTCAAGTCCCGAACATGTGAGCTGAACGTGCAATCCTACAGCCTAAACAACATTTGGCTCAAAACAGGTAGCTCCCGTTCACCCAGTGTACCGATCACGTACCCACTTCTGATTGGCCAAATTCTGTTAAATCGCTTTGAGCCTTTAATAGACCTTAAACAACTGAATGTCTGAGCTCAAGTTCAAAAACCCCTCCCCCTCCAGTCACACAGGTCAAGAGAACCTAACTGGCAGGTCACAGAGGTCACAAGAACTCCCACAGCCAGCCATAAAGGCACAGCCTCAGCACCAAATGGAGATGTGAACTTGCTACCCTGCACCTTTCAGCTCACCAAAGACTGTGACTAACCAAATGAACTTTGAGACAACCACCTCTCTACCCCTCCAACCACCCACGAACGCCGTCTGCACCCACCGACAACCGGTGCCCCAGACAACCAACGTGAACCAGCACATGCTGCGTGCACAGGACAACATTCAGCGTTCTGCACCTGATGCCACCACTCCGCCACAGCTTGTGGTGCCACAGTGCAAAAGGGGGGTCATGCCAATGTATGCCCATGACGCACCATTTGCTGCACACCGCAGCACCAGAGACACTTGCAAGACACCGAATCAAGTGACATACCGGCGTCCTCAAAGCAAAAAGACTGTCCTAGCCAGCCAAGGACGACACTCGCTGAAATCTTTCCCCCTTTCTCTTTCCCTTTCACTTTTACCAGGTTGCTGCGGCGCCTCCAGCCAACCAGAGGGCAACCGCAATCGGACATCTCACCAGGTCTGGCACCAGGACTCCTTCTCTGCCGGACCCGCACTCAGAAAGTGAATGTGCCACCTGATCCTCACAACGCCTACAGAACACACTACCCCAGCGTAACAACACAATACAGCTGGGTAGGTGGCGATGGACAAAGGACTCCCGCACTCACGCTGAGACCGAGGTTGAACACATGCTCAAGCAACTTGAGAAAATGACTGTCACGCTAGCGGAGCCAGGTGGCCACAACCACCGCCGCACTGCCGTCAGAACTCTGTTTAACACTTGTATGTCCAGCATGAATGCAGCAAACCTCGCCAACGTGGGACGGCATGTAGCCGAAATTCAGACTGAGATTCCACAGATAAAAGAGCACTCACAACAGAGGGCATCCCTGCAGACCATCGACAAGACACTGAAGGGAACTGTGGTAACTTTCAACACTCACAGCGTTGAACCCCATGCACTCCAACACTCACTCCATGAAACAGCTGTTTACTGTCTTCCAGAATGACTTTGCTCAAACTCAGCTGGTAACAGCCCTGATGACAAACCTGCTGCGGGGGTGAACTCCTCCATCGACAGCCTCGCCATGGGTAGAATTCCACCGCACCTGATACCCTTAAGCCTCGTGAAAACCGTGCTGGCGTCCGCCATCACCACGCCAACTGACTCTTTACAAATACACCTTTCCTACTCTCTGGGTAGTGCCATCCCTCTCTGCGTCGACTACAAGCAGAGAAGGGGGGGGGGGGGCTTTCTCTTGAACTTGCCCATCATAGAGTCAAGCCGAATCTACCGGCTCAAGAACATTGTCAAGGTCAGATTTTGAAAAGTAACATTCACAACGACAGCAACACAAAGCCGTCCTAAGCTCCGAACCCGTACGTGTGCACATTGACCAAAGAAAGTCACTATCTCTGCCCTAACAAGCCTTTCCTCAGAGACAACACTGACGGAATCTGCGGGCTGCAGATCAGCGACACCCGCTGCCCTGCCGAAGCCAAGCCACGCACTCAAGGCATCAAGACCCAAGCAGAGAGTGTAAGTGACAGGCGGCTCGCTAACACTCCTGTGCGCACAGCTGCACTCACTTACAACCAGAATGACACTGACACCTGTGTCACCTCGCTCCACTAGAGCCTGTGAATCCAAGCACCGAAAAGTGCCATCCTTCACCTTGACGACCTGGCATGGTACCATCTTCCATGCAAAGAGTACAAATTAAACTGGAAATCCCATCCTTCTCCAGGAACCACACTTTCACCCTAACTCCAGAACGGGAGTTGTGGTTTGCGAAAGGGGGGTGGTCCCAGCGAATTGACATTTATCCTATCGACACAGCCCTCCAAGCGTTGTCTCAACTGCCCGCCTTAAAATGCCTCATCTGCTGTCCAATCCTGGACTGCGGCCGATCCTACGCTGGGTAACTCTATCAGACACACCCTGACACTGGGCTTGACCTTCATCCTATACAGGAGACTCAACGAGATACCAACATCTTCAGCCAAGCTCACGAAAGGTTTCGGACGAAACCCGCAAAAAGGGGGTGCCAAGTCAGAGACCAGGCCAGAGGCAGCTTCGAACCTCATAGAGCTGAATCCTCAGCCCTAATAACCACCTGCTGCATGAGTCATGATTCACCTGCCATCCGTCCATTGTGATGATTGTTGTCCGATTAAGTCCACACAGGGACTTCATCAGACAAAAAGGGGGACTGTAAGGACTGTGCTAAAAGGGTGAATCTGAATAACTAAATACATCCTGCTAAAGACCCAAAAAGCCTGGACTGTAAATTTACACACCCACTCCCACACACACACACACCAAGCATATAACCCATGGCATCGGGTTACATCGGAATGTCCTCAGAACCCGGGGACATTTCTTTTGTTTAAAGACATTTAACAAAATATCTTCAATGTGTTTCTATGTATGTGTGTTTCCCCATTGTCACCGTGAAGTATTTATTGTAGCATAAAGTGAATTAGAAATACCTTCATTATGCATTTTAAACATAAGTGTATATTCCTTTAATGTAACATAATGTTCCTTGATATCTCCAGAACGCTTGTGGTATGGACTACCCAAATATGTAAAGAACTATTCAGTAAAATACAGTTTACCATGTTTTCCACCTTTGGAGTGAAAAGAAACAAGCAAACTAAAGACTCACCCTGTCATAAATAAGATATCGACAAGACAAAGGAAAGCCTTCGCGCCAGAGTTTTGTCGAATCTCATTGGTTAAGGTTGCTCCGGAAGGGGCGTGGTCTGCGTCCCTTGAAAAGGACACAGACGCAGTCTCCTTCCCCCTCTTGCTGTCTGACCTCCTCAGAAACATGTGATGCTAGCGATCTCCTCATGGAGATCTGATCCCACCATGGATCTTTTATTTTGTTCGTCTAGAGTTCGTCTCTTCTTTAACTTACTCCCGAGTTCGTCTCCCAGGAAAGGGAATGGACTTTGCCGAACTATTTCCTCGGGTAACGTCACCTCAAAGACTTTAAGCCTTTCAAACACTCGCGCCGAATGCCAACGAACGCCACGTGATCCCCCATGGAACAAAGGGGCCACGCGCAAGCGGCCAACCATGCACGCGCCGGGACGGGCCGTGCAAAAACGCATGCGGGCCGCACTCGCACGGAGAACAAAAGATCTGCCGTCCAAAACGCGGCTAGACCATGCAGGCCGCTCAAGGAACGCAACAACACATGAGAGAACCCTTCCACATGCAAGTAAATTTGGGTTACCCTGTTTTCAAAGCATTAAGAATGTGTTTTCGTGTTGTTTCAGGAAAGTTGACTGTCTAGGTGAACGTAACCCTCTCTCTCTCTCTCTCTCTCTCTCTCTCTCTTACTCGCTCTCAAGCGTGTAATTTATCCATACCTCTATCTCACACACTTTCTCGTTCATTGATGTCTTATTGTGTTGTTTATGTCGTTTTTGTTTGTAAATATATATATATATTACTGTACCGTAGTAAATATATAAGTAGACATGCCTTTATTAAATCCATTATATTAATTTTGATTGATTCACTGTCTTTGCTCAGTTTCAAGTCTCTTAAGTGCAGATTTTATGCTACAAGCTTACTAAAATTAAATATACCTTAAAGAGTATTTGCTTATAGGGCAGGAAACCCCATTCTTGTGGCCACAGAATTGCGTTTCCTGAAATCCTATAAAGTAGGATGATA
Organism: Tiaroga cobitis; assembly: GCA_030578255.1. Taxonomy (NCBI): domain Eukaryota; kingdom Metazoa; phylum Chordata; class Actinopteri; order Cypriniformes; family Leuciscidae; genus Tiaroga; species Tiaroga cobitis. The sequence goes on along the minus strand of CM060604.1, from coordinate 13,988,423 downwards.
TTGTGGATCAACCACAAATATCATTCTGACAATTGAGCTAATTCATTTTACCTGTTTTGTGAAACGTGGTCCGTGTAATTAATTGCAATCAACTTGTGGTTAATTTCAAGGATTCACATGCATGCATGCAGGTAAAATGACAGATCATCCCTTATCGGGAGATTTATTAACATGTAAGACTGATCTAATCCAAACCTGTATGAATAATTATTAATTACCAATTATTAATTATGATATGCAAATTCCCCACGGATTAGATCCGCCCTTGAGTCTTTACAACACACACACACACACTTTATTTGATTTTTTTCAAAGGTGACAGAAAAGACAACTGTTTTCAACACTGATTATAACATGAAATGTTTCTTGAGCATTAAAGGAAGGATCATGTGACATGTAGAGTATGCGGTTTGTTTTTGGGGAATATGTATTCAATAATTAATAATTAATAATTATTCATACGGGTTTGAACCAGATACTTATACATGTTAAATAGCCCAACGAGGGGGATAATCTGTTATACCTGCATCTGTATTCAGAGATGTACACAGACAATTAACCACAAAGGATTATCATTAACTGTATGTACACATATTTTACAGACAGGTTAAAATTAGCTCAATTGTATATTAGTACTCAATCAAAACGGGTTATGATTAAAATATTAACATATAAATTGTCTAGTATGAATAACTTCTAATGGAATTAATCAACTACCAAATAATCTGTTCGCCAGCGAACTGACCATACGGTATTCTATCAATCCTCACGAAAGTTATCCTTGTAGCAGGACAAGAAAGGCAATTTCTCAGGCCTCGGGAAACAACCTCACTTTTCCATAAACAAGATACTGTTTAAGGTATCTTTAATTTGCAAGCTAGTAGCTTTTGATCGAGACATTAAAGGGACTTGGAAATGAGCAATCACGACAGAATCAATGAAAGAATATAGTAAATTTAATAAGGAAAACTACGTATACGGTTACTAACGTTAGGAATAAAATGTATATACAAACACAATACAACATCGACGAAGGAGAATGCATGGAGAGAAGGGAGAGAGAGAGATTAGAGAGATCAAGGAGAGAGAGATGAGAGAGAGAAGATCTGGAGAGATCATGGCAAAAGTCACAAACATCACCTTGAGAGACACAAAGATCAAATCCCCTGAATGGGGTAAACGGATCTTAAAGCATTTAGATCGATATGAATTACGATATTTGCGTGATTCTTTCTCGTGTGGCTGAGAACGAAAGCGTGTGTGTGTGTCTCTGTCCTCGCGTCACGCGTTCACGTGGTCTCCTAGAGCGGGCGAAGTGCATTAGTTTGAATGTCCTTTGAGGTGCAGTTGCCGGTCGAGTTCAGCTGTGTTCATTTTCCTCGCAAGAAGACATGAAACAGAGACCTCGAAAAGATCAAAGAAAACTTGAAGAAAACAAACAAAGAAAAGATGGATCATCACATGAACACGAGGTCCCGACGGACGAAGAGGATCACATGATGAAGAGTCGAAGGGAGGTAAGAGGTAGGAGAGGAAGAGCCAAGAGCGCGTCACATGATGGAGGAAGAAGAGAGCGTTTGCTGGTGTGAATGCAATTTATAATCCCAGGGCGTCCAGCCTCTGAGTGTTGGCTGGGCCAATAAGAACGCTGGAAATCCCAGGCGGGAATTTGGTGTATTGCTCTTTGTTCTAACAGGGTGCTCGTGTGCGTGTGTGTGGGTGGGGGGTGGCGGGAGGGGGTGGGGGGGGGGGGGGGTAAAGTCGTAAAGTGTTCTGGTGAATCTCGCAGGACATTTGAATATGTCAGTTCATTGGGTGTTTAAGAGAAAGAACCTTCAAGATTTCTTATAACACCCCTGCGTCACAAAGTTAGCAAGATGTAATGTAAATCAACAAATGGGGAACGAAGATTGGAGTTTTTCGACACATGCTACAGTGATTTCTGTTTCTCATAGTATGCAAGTCATGTCTCAAACATTAACCTATTAGAGTTTACAAGGACACACAGACCACAACATAAAGGAAAATCATAAGATGGAACATTCGATAAATGTTAATACATTTGTCACATGGTTATATATATCTAGACTGTATATATGGATTACACCGGGTTAATTTCTCCTTCTCAGCAAGAATTAGGAGAAATCACACTCTCGGGGACATTCCAAGGGGGTAATAAAACTCAGTCTTGTAACAGAACACCCCGTTCTTTGTGTGTGTGTCAAGGAACGCCATTAGGGACAGACTTTCTGTGGACTCGCTGGTGAGTTACTAAAGGCGAGTCAAATGTTAAAAGCTTTTCCCCAAACTTAGAATGGTTATGTCATGTGAGCCTGACCAGATACTCTACAGACACTAAAGACTCCAGTAATTGCTGCTGAAAATGTATCTTTGTTATTACAGTTTAAACTATATTTAAATAAAAAACGTGTAATGAAATAAATATTCACAATTAGGGTTGGGAACCGAGAACCGGTTCTTATCCAGAACCGGTAGTGTTTTTGAAAAAAATACCGGAACCGTGCAAAATTACTAAGTTTCGGTTCCGAAAACGGTTCTGGTGCGATATGTGGGCGAAGTGCTGGGAGTAGATTATCCTTTAGCGTCTCCTCAAAGCGCAGACAGCGCGAGAGAGAGAGAGAGAGAGAGAGAGAGAGAGAGAGAGAGAGAGAGAGAGAGTAGAGCTGCATGATTAATCTTTAAAAGATTTCGATTCAAACACCCACGCCATCTTATTCCTAAATGACAAAAACTTCACCCCTGAAGTTGCGGTTTGCTCTCACACGCGCTGCATTTGTCACACACACACGGCGCGCGCGCGCGCGCGCCCAGTCACTATAGCCGACATTCAAATCTGTTTGCGCTGAGAGAGAGCAGTTGTCCATATGAAACTGCTTTACAATCACACATAGGGTTGCCACCTGTCCCGGTTTTACCGGGATTGTCCTTCTTTTTAATCACCTGTCCCGGGAAATTTATGCATTCTCCCGGGACACTGAATGTCCCGGTTTTCGAAAGGCTACGTGAATATGTATGTTCAAACTGTAGCGCGCGCACGACAGGGAGGGAGAGAGCGAGAGGCCTTGGGTGTGTGTGCTATGTGTGTCTCAAAAAGCGCATGTAAGAAGCGCATGTAATCGCCTTCCCCCGTTGGGCGGGTCATCGATATGTAAAGAGGCGAATGTAAGATCCCACCGTTGGGCGGGTCATCGATATATAAAGAGGCGAATGTAAGAACCCCCCCCCGTTGGGCGGGTCAACGATATGTCCCGGTTTTTTATCAGACATAGGTGGCAACCCTAATCACACAATATTTACGTGTTACAAATATTCAAACGATTAACGTTACAGAAGTACTGAGATAAGTTTATAGTTTGAGTAAACATTGACGGTAGTCAAAACAGATGCAGTCCGTAACTTTTTTGTGTTCAGAATTTACAACATGTAACTAAGTTATACAATGAGCGATCATGAATGCCTTTTTTTCAAACCATGTTTTTGTCTTATCTTGAATCACTACGTTAAGCCTGTAATAAGCGTTAATACTCGGACTTCTTGTTTAGACTGGCCGGCGGATCGCAGCTGCTGCGGAGTAGACCAATGCCTGCGTGACTCGTCATGGACATAAACAAAGAAAAGTAGCTCCGGCAACAATGTTCTTCCACAAGACGCATGAAGTTCTGTTAGAGCGCCGATTTATCCAGTAACTAAATAAGTAAAGTCTTTATGAATCAATCATTCAACCCGTTTAAAAAAAATAATCTGATCTATACACATCTTACATGTGTGTTCAAGCATATTCTACCCCTTCTGAGAGGGTATTCTTCACTGTTGGAGATACAATAAGCAAGGAGAGGTCCTAAATTATTCTAGAGAATGCAGATTTTTTTTCTTCATAATTTTTTTTTTTTTGCAAAATTTGCTTGATAATATGTTGAATTTGTTTACATTACCAGTCTGCTAAATTCATTTGTCAAGTACTATAAGAAATAAACACAAAAAGGATTGTGAATTTTTCTCTTACTTAATATGTTTTAATGAATGGGAACCGGAATCGTTTGGCGGAACCGGAATCGGAACCGGAACCGGAAAATTTCTCACGATTCCCAACCCTATTCACAATATATCTGTATAATTACTGTATTTTTGATCAAATAAGTGCAATCTTGGTGACCATAAGAATTTTATTTTAGAATACAATTACCGGTTTTATTCTGAAATTTGAATTCATTATTTTTGTATTATTTTAAACAACTTTAAAAGTTCTTTGTAAAACATAAAAAGGTTCTCCTGCATCATTAAGTTTTTATTTTTTTAAAGAGTGAAAACATACTCACAAAAGAATACCATTACAGATAATTAATTACAAAAGTGAAGCCACAACTAATGTAATTTTTGCACAGTCATATGATTCAAAAAGTGAGATATACAGTTTTTGTGAGATATTTCAGGTTAAAAAATTCAGCTATGGTGCAAAAACTTGCAAATCATCACAAGTTGATGGATTCAAATCACTGAATTTATTGAGTGTCAAGGCTGATCTGATGTAATGTTACATCAGCCTCCCACCGTCTTCATTCTTATTTACAGAACACTGTATCAGGCTTGAATGAAATTGCTTTGTCTGAAAACACGCACCCTTTCTTTCTCTCTCTCTCTCTCTCTCTCTCTCTCTCTCTCTCTCTCTCTCTCTCTCTCTCTCTCTCTCGTACAGTAAATACAGTAACATGTGGTTTGTCCTACATTCCGCTTCATTACCTATATCAACATTAAGTATGACAAAAAGATCACACAGTCAGTCCACAATCCCAGAAACAGGATTTATCATCTGTCTATCGTCTGCTCACTTGGTAATCAGAACACGTCTATAACAAGTGCAGTGAAACAAGGGCCTTTTTAAAGAAATAGAGAAAACAGCAAGTGTTTAAAGTGAGTGCCAGATGCCTTTGTATGATTTGCATGTCACGTGAGGAAATGTGAGAATCGGATACTACTGCTAAAGCATCATGAATCTGGGCTACACTAACCACAAGAAATATACTCTTTACTCACATAATACATAGTAATTTACAGGATAAGATGAAAAAGGGAATACAAAGAGTAAATGAGAGAAAAGGGGAGTGTTTGAGACACTAAAAAGGCAGATGAGAGAGAGAAAAAAAGAGGGAGAAGCCACTTTACATTGCATTTGTTTAGACTTGTCACAGCGTATCAGAAGTTTGCTTTACTTTGAGAACACCTGCTCAGGCCTCTCATGTGCTACTGGCAAGGGGAGGCACACTACACTGTGAGTGAGGGAGTCAATGTGTTTGTGAGTGAGTGAACAAGATGCCCCGAAGGACTGTGTCAGTTCCCCATCCCAACGGGGATCCGACTCCAAGTAATTTTGGAGAGAAAAACCCTCTCGAATCAAATGGAGACCCCCATGCCGGAGCCCCAGAGGAGAAAGTGGAACTGGGGAAGAAGGTGACCCTGCTCCGAGGAATCTCTATCATCATTGGGACGATCATTGGAGCGGGAATATTCATCTCTCCGAAGGGAATTCTGAAGAACTCTGGCAGTGTGGGAATGTCACTGGTGGTGTGGATTGCCTGTGGGATTCTCTCTCTTTTCGGTGAGTGTGTTAACATGTGCATATGCTCTCACACACAGGCTCACATTCACATTATCTTTTTCCACACACATTATTCAGTTTTAACAAATGACCTAAATATCTCACCCACTCACCTGGTACAAATCGACTTTCTCAGTTCCTGATATAATCAACAGTTGGATTTTAATTCGAATCTGAGGAACTGTACAGACTTTCTTAACCGTTTGTTTGCAGTTTTGAAATTGTGGCTTACCTAACAGCACCACTGATGTCAAAGTCATTCATTAGGACACACCACTTTACTCACTGAAAGGAAATGAGTGTTGTTAAAATGATTGATGACACCAAAATGAAAATTCTGTCATCATTTACTTTACTCTCATGACATTCCAAACAGGAGACGTTTAGCAGGTTTCAGCTGTTCTCTTCCACACAATGAAAGGTGATTGGGACATGAAGGGGCTGTCCAAAAATGACAAAAAGGCACCATAAAAGCAAGTTTCCGGATGCCATTTGATAGCTTTGTGTGAAGAACAGAGTGAAACTTAAGACAGTATTTACTAAAGTCTTGACTTGAATATTCAGCTAAACTTCTCCTTTTGACATTAGGGTGTCATTTACAATGACATAAAGACATTGTAAATGATGGCAGAGTTCTATTTTTTGGGTGAACTAAGGTTCATGTTGTCTGTGCACTCTCACACCTGCTTACTGTCGTTTGTTTTATAATAAGAGTACTGCTAGTTAAAAAAGGAAAACTGGATAATTGTAATCACATTGAAAATTTGTCCTATTTGAAAATGTGGCACTTATAAAGCTGCATTTGTTCAAATAGCAGATGGAAAGCATTGTCTTGCTTAAGTTGCTCATTGTTCCACAATTCCACAATTATTTAGATAGCCTAAGTTAGGCAGCTGTGAGTCAGAAAAAAACCCCCAAAAAAACATTACTCAGAATCATGAGCTGTGAGCTAGTAGAATATGCATTTCTATTACATCAAACTAAAAAGTATTCTTTAAATGAATCATTAAGTATTTGGTAACACTTTACAATAAGGTTAAATTTGTTAACACAAGGATTCCCAAACATTTTTTGTTAGGCCTAAAATATTAACTTAAAACACCCCCTGAAATTTTAAGTTGATATTCCAATAAAACCCCCTGTGGTGAAAATTAAGTTTTTAATGTTGTTTATATGTCTATGTGGTGTTTTTAATATGCTTTAAGACAAACCATGTGCAAATACATAAGTCAACACCACTGCTGAGTATTTTCTCCTAAAAAAAAGGAAAAGAAAGTCTCAAAATGCAGTTTGAAATCATGGATGTTTCTTACATCACAAACTACCCCGTAACCAATCACGTCAACGTGTGGGCGGGTTTATATCATTAACTATGAGTCTAAAGAGAAGCCACGTTCTCCCGGTATATTTTTCTGTTGGTATGAAAAACCATGTACATTTAGTAATATAGCGGGTGAATTATGTATATGATGTATGTAATGATGTTATGATGAACTATATGCCTTTCTCCACTGACGTTCTTAATTTTTCAAAGCATTTCTAAGGATACTGATCTTTAGAAGGCGGACTGAGATGGCAAACCAGACGAACATGGTTTGTTTAACATTAGCAACACATTATTAGCTGTTTGATAGTCAAGCAAAAGGCTAATCATACCGTTATGTGTCCGTCGTTGTAAAGCGCGATAACAATGTGCGATAATATTGTTCCGCGTGTACTAAAAGCAAGGGTATAGAGTAACATTCAAACTATTTTAAGGCATGAAGACATTTTTTCACAGGAAAAAAATTTTAAAATGTCATTTTGGTGATCAAAGATGAGTTTTAGGTGATACAATTATTGACTACATGTCAGGAGGACTTTAACAACACATTTACATGTTCCCAGTTCTTAGTGTTGGTTAATAGTTAGTTAAGTGACTGACATGCAGATAAACAAAATATTTGATCTTTTGGTCACACTTTAAAATTCACACACGATCACTAAACAGCACAGCGAAATCCAGTGAGAAGCATTCGAATTTGGCGCAGATGTCTCCGATACAAAAAACGTCTATCACTAGTTAAAAGCCAGATGAAACCAGCGCTGACAACGCTGTGTGAGTGTGCATTCTCAGCAACACTGACACTGAAAACAGGAAAAACACTCTGCGACAACAATCCAGTTAGCATACTTTTCAATTCACAAATCACAAACCTTTACCATAGATTTACAGTAGTACCACTACTGTAAACATGGTATTGTGGCAGATACATGGGATATTCATATCAAATTGTATTATATTATTAACATAGACATGTATTAAATATTAAATGAGTAATAAAATATAGGGCAAATTACAGAAACTAATGGTTAAGAGTAGAGCTCTAACTCAGAAAGAATATTTAAATTTTACCCTTTAAAAATTAGGTTGTTAAAAATTTACAAATGTTATGGTTTGTGTTAATGAAAATAAGTTTACATCTGCTTCCCAACTCAAGCTACTGTCAAATGTGCATTTTCAAGAGACCAAACATGTAGGCTAATATTATTAATATATATAATGCAGAAATCCAGCCCCACAGGCGTGTCCTCAACATGGCCCACTTTAAAAAAAGTTGTTACACCCCTGGATTAAGGGATGTAGAATATGGTCATGCAGAATAAGGCATTATTATGTGCTTTATATGTACTAATAAACAGCCAACATCCTAGTAATATCCATGCTAATAAGCAACTAGTAAATAATGAGAATTGGACTCTAAACTAAAGTTATACCCATTTTCTAAGTGTTTTATTTTGATTGTTTGTATTTTAAAATATTTTTTTTATTACATAATTTCATGATTTAACTAATTTGGCTTTACATCAACTCAAGAACCCAAATGTTTCTCGAACTCCACTATAAGCTCCAATATAAACACTATTTTGAACAGTAATTCATTATACATTAAAAAGAAGTTCAGGTTTTACTGATAGTCGGCAAGCAAGAATTTCAGACTATGCATGAAGAACCTGATCAGAGGGCCCCTCTAAAGCCTAATGTGTGTGTTCGTGCACAATAGAGGCTGATATTGTCTTATGCCGCACTTTGATGGTGAGGAGAGCGCGGTCTGACAACGTGGAGGTTGATGGCTTTGTGTACGTGTCGAAGAAGAATTAGTTTGTATATAAGAAGAGCATTGTTTGACAGTTTGTTTATTCATGTGTATGCCAGGAGTCATTTCACACTTGTCAGCTTTCTTTTGTTTGCTGCAGCCCACAGGCTTTGAGGAAAAGCAGAGCTGCCCATTAAAAAAAACAAAAAAAACTTGTCCATTCATCCACAATTTCTCTCAATTGAAATCTGCATTCTGAACTCTCCTGGTGGGCCTTGTATTTTAAAGCTCTCTTTACATTTACCTTTTGAAGCTCACAAGTCAAGGGCTGCGAGTGAAGCAGGGCTTTGCTTTGAACAGAGTATTCATTAAAATGTTAAAATGCACAGAACTATAAAGAGCTTGTGTAACTGCACTCTCTGAGAGAGAACAGATGAACTTAATGAACTGACTTAACCATGTGCCATTAGGGTTGCTTTGCAGGTGTTCTGTAAATCTTGCCATCTTTTTGAATAATTATGGCACTCGCTCTCCACGACTTGGCTTTTTCCAGCTACTGTTACCTAATTTTTATAAAGTATAAAGGTATTCGCCTAGTTCTTCCCTTTTGTCCTTTTCAGGTGCTCTATCATATGCTGAGCTGGGTACCTGTATTAAAAAGTCTGGTGGCCATTACACGTACATTCTGGAGGCATTTGGTCCGCAAGTGGCTTTTGTGCGATTGTGGGTTGACATGATTGCCATAAGGTCAGTAAATCCTTAATCATCCTCCGTCTTCATTGACAGGTCTCTGAGGCACTGCCAGAATAAACTAAAAAAAATCCCTTCAACTCCTCAAATAAACACAAGCAAACTCTGCTCGATGAAGGTTATCTCTCAATATTACTGCTGGGCTCCAGTAGGCATGGAATAAAAAAACAGAGATAAAGTGCCTTATGACAATGAACAAGCCATTGTGGATGCTCTCATGCAAAGGATCAAGGGTTCATATGTAACAATCACAACACCACCAAGAGTAACATCTGTAGATGTAGTTTGAAAGCAAACAAGCTTCACGTGAAGGAGAGCACAAAACATGTTCATGTACAAGTGAACTGGTTCACTGATTATAACAGAAAAATGCAAGATAAGAGGTTCTATTACAATCATGATTTATCAAATCAGATAGTTCTACCTTACTTTGAAACAGTGTTTTATGAGAGATTACATGATGTCCAGTACAGTAATGAGTGCTCATAGTTAATTTTCTCATCTTGAAGACCTACAGGTTTTGCTGTGACCGCTCTGGCATTTGGCCGTTATATTTTAGAGCCCATCTTCATGCCATGTGGCGTTCCTGAGACTGCCATTAAATTGGCCACAGCAATCGGATTCAGTAAGCTTTTTGGCAAAGTATTTAGGCTGCTTGATTACAGTATGTATATACCATCTTTATGGCCTAGTTTATATGTGCCATACTAATTTTGAGATATTGTATATTCATTTTCATTGCAGCCTTGGCAATGTATCTAAACAGCATTAGTGTAAGCTGGACTGCCAGAATACAGATCTTCCTCACGTTCAGCAAGCTGCTCGCCATCGTCATTATCATTGTTCCAGGATTGTACCTACTCTTCAAAGGTATTTAGTTTATATTATGATTCTGGCTTCTTGAAGAAGAGTTAAATGCACTGAATGCAAATACATATATATATATATATATATATATATATATATATATATATATATATATATATATATATATATATAAAGTATGATGTTTTTTTTTTAATTATCAAAAGTGTCAGTAAAAATGTTTATAATTTTACAAAAGATTTATTTCAAATAAACGCTGTTCTTTTAAACGTTCTATTCATCTCAGAGAATCCAGAAGAAAATCCAGTTTCCACTAAAATATTAACCCTCTGAGGTCTAAGGGTTTTTGGGGTCCTTGAGGTGTTCTGACATGCTCTGACATTTGTGCTTTTTTCAGTTATTTATAAACATGTTAATGGCAAAGGTGTAAATTCACTCAATATAGCACAAACTGGGCTACCGTAATATCTGAGCAACAATTATGTACATGTTTGTATTTTTGAGAGAATATTGCTTATGCATGGTTATTGAAAAAACTTAAACTTAAAGTGTCTGAAATAAGGCCACAAAACACATACTAAATATGTGTCCACAAGACTTTTGACTAATGAGTGTTGTTGCCTAGAATTTTTGCTTCAAAATGATCTGAAAATCATCCTGCCTAAACATTTACGCAAAAACATACACTGATTTAAATTTTATTAGACACTTTTGTTTGGAAAGGCAATATGCGTGGAGGCGTGTTCACACCTGAGAAGACAAAGGCCGGATAATGTGCCGCATAATGAGCTGCATATTAATTAGCCCTTTCACACAGGTGTGTCACAGGATCCCAAAGAATGCAAGGACAAAATTAATTATCTATATAGCCTATACATATTTCACAATTAGAAATTGTAACCAATTACAAATAGGTTACAATTACAACAACAATTACAATTTTAACAATATTTCAAGTGTATTTCTTTGTAAAAAGTATACATTTTATCATACGTATTAAAAAAAGGTAAGGATTCATTAGTTTGAATATTGGAACAAACACTATAATAACATATTAGTTGATAATTCAATATACCTACTTTATTTTTGAAAAAACATCATACTATAGTATATTTAACTATGAGCAGAAATTGGTGAACAAAAGCGTACCTATTTAATGTGACAGTAGTCTTTTACAGTCAAAACTTTATAATCTATCCAAAACTAATTACAAAATCTTGTCTAAACATTCATATTTAGTCTGTAATATATTGTGTATGATATATTAGTATATATATGTGAATTTGCAGCTTGTTGCTTATACAGACATTTTATTTCAACATATTTCAGTCTATTTTTACTCATCTTAGTAGGCTATAGCAATATAGCTTGGATGTGTTCATGTAAACATAACGTTTACTAATGTAGGTGTGAGAGTGAATGAACGGCACAGACACGCGCTGTATAACTGTAGTAAACAAAGCGTGCGCGCCTATGCCGTTCACTCATCATTTAGCCTACACACAGACACGCAATTCATATTTAAATAGTCTTTTGCGGTTTACAGTCAGACACTATTCAATATCGCGATTAGAACAAAGCACTTAAGAATAAATGACTTACTACATCAGCTGGATCCGTTGCTCCTCGAAATGAAACTACCAGCACTTCTGGTAAATTTTCCAGGGTTAGATAGTATTATTCCTCACAGCGAAAGGATACGCTGTGTACACAGCTGTACAAGATACTTACTAAACACGATGTGTTTTATAATCCAGCTGGTGGGCGTTGGCATGTTTGAATGGCTTGCCTTAGATCATTTGCGTTTGAATAGCGCGCGCTCTCCGTGGGTGTGGCACATTAACGCGTAATTAGGTATAATGAGCTGGAAAGAAAAATACTGACATCTCTGTTTTCATACAGATTACATAAACTGAGAATATTTGTTTTTGTATATAAATTAATTCATTTAAAAGAAGAGAGTTCAAGCTTCATTATGGAAAAACACTCGTGCCTGTATGACAAGTATTCGCGGAATTAAAGTTAATCTTAGGACGCGTTTCAGAATGGACTTAACTGACAGAGAGAAGGCAGAACGCGCATCATGTTTGTTTTTCTTTATTTGGCGAAAAGCACAACACTTTGTTTTTATTGTGAGTATCCACAAAAAAAATAGACACTTATCAGGATCTAATGATGTACAACACTTAATATGTTAGATCAAAATCAACAGAGTATTTTGAGTTTCTTTTGCACTGATAAGAAAAAAGCGAGACTATCGCGCCGGCGCGATAGCCAACCTCAGAGGGTTAAGCAGCTTAACATTGATAAGAAGAAATGAAATCGGCATATTAGAATGATTTCTGATGGATCATGTGACACTGAAGACTGGAGTATTGATGCTGAGAATTCAGCTTAGCCTTCATAGGAATAAATTACATTTTAGTAGGGATGCACGATATAGGATTTTGGCCGAAATTCGATATGCCGATAATTTTCGCCCCGATGCCGATACCGATATATTTGTTTGTTTGTTTTTAAGTGCAAAAAAAGCTTATTAAAGCTTCTATTAAAGTTGTCAGTCAAGAGCAGTGAGTGATTTCCTCTGTGTTTTGTTGTTTTATTAACATTAACAGGATAGTTCTCCAAAAAAATTAAATTGTCATCACTTACTCTCTCAAGTTTCTTTCTTCTGTTGAAATTATAAAAGTTATTTGGAAGAATGTGGCTAACCAAACAGTTGCTGTACTCCAGTGACTTCCATAGTATATTATTTAAGCACAAGAAAGAAATGAATACAGGTTTGGAACAACATTAGAGTGAGTAAATAATGACAGATTTTTTTTTTCTGGGTGCAGTATGTCTTTAAGGACAAGCGAAAGCATATTATTAGGCCGGGGACACACTGGCTGCGTGGCGTGAGCGTGGCGTTTCTGTTGCGTGTCAGCTGCTTGGCGGCTGCGTCGCGTTTTCTGTGTCTTTGCACTCCAGAAACGTGTATGACGCGGCGGTGCTGCTGCTAGGTGATACAGGGAGGACGTATTGTGGAAGCCCTATAGGCTACTTCATGTTAAGCATAAATATAAAGCCTACTGATAAAGACACTGTCAGCAGTATTGACAGCAAAATAGACTAGGCCTACATAATATTTCGTTCTGTACTGACAGGTGCAATATTTGAAAATTGATCATTATTTATTTTTAAATTATATGTATATCTGAATTTATGTCAAAACCTAGACTTTCAACCATCAAAATGTAATTTATTAATATGTATTCGTGTACAAAATAACATATAAACATCTTTTCCTATTCTATTTTGCCTGGAAACGCTTCCAACACGCTTGCGTGTCGCGTGAAAAATAGGCGTCGGTTCTATTTCTAGCATGCACGCGTTTGTGCGTGTCACGCAGGCAGTGTGCAAGCTGTAACCTGTTAACATGGGAGCCGAAATTAAAACGGACACGCCACGCAGCTGAGAAGCGCACGCCACGCAGCCAGTGTGTCCCAGGCCTTACGGTAGAGATCCACTTTTGCGACACGACTGTCGCGTGGTGTCGTGACGCCTCCACACATTTGTACTTTGGACGTTTCTAAAGTTTACCGCTATGGGCGTGGTTTTGAGCCAGCGGCCAGTCTAGAACAGAGGACCTGCAAGAGACTTCCCCCCGTCTCCATATGCTCTACTTCTATTGGATAGATGCGGCGCGTTCAACGGATTAATTTGCATAAAGATGGGCATCGGCCAGCTTTTTGACGCGCAGCATTTTTCCAAATGAAGCGCTGCCTTCCCGGGATGCTTTGCGGGCGCGTTAATGTCGCGTGACGTCACCCATAGGAATAAAGCGGAGCGCGGCGCGACAGAAGTATCGCACGGACAAGTGGATCCGCACCCTTACTGTCTCTTTAAGAACTGCACGCGACGCGTCTAATATACACGCATTTGACAAGCAGATTTTCTCTGTTTGCTTCACTTTAGACATAACCAACTTTGTTTATGTAAACCTTGTGTGTATTTGACAGTATCAGCGCAATAAGACTCGAAAGATTAGTCCAGTATGCAGGCGCTGTGACAGGCATTTTAGTTCCTGTGAGCGTCGGGTGTAACGCGCTCAGAAAAGCGGATGTTAGAACAGCGCATCAGCACGTGAATGATATGTTTACCAAGCAAGACTTTGACGCACATGCAAATAATGAACTTTTGTGAATTGCGGTGTCCCGTGAGTGTAACTCTACCTCTGCGTTTACATGTGATGTGATGTGAATGTACGTCGCGTTGTACAGTATGTTGAGATGAAGGCGCCAGAATTGAACTGATAGAATGCACGATACTATGATTTTTTCTTCAAAAGCAGATCGTGGAGACATTTTAATCGTCAACGATCAAAAACCGTGAGACGCACACCCCTAATTGGAAGTTTAAGTTGCTGGCGCTCATGCTTCGTTCGCGGTCGTCACGTGCGCATAGGAACCCATAGGAACGCCACCCTATCGGTAAGGCTCATCGGCAGAAATATTCATATCGGCCGATGCCGATGATGGTCATTTTAAGCTTTTATCGGCCGATGCTGATGTTGTCCGATATCATCGTGCATCCCTACATTTTAGTGAGCATAAAATACTTCTTTCAAAAACAAACAAACTTTTAAATGGCAGTATATATTTCAATCAAATATCACTATTAATTGTATAATTTTTCATAGATATTGTATAATTCACATAATGTTGGAACAACCATCAGTGCCGGTTGTAGCTTGAATGGTGTTCTGGTCGAACCACCCCACAAAACAACCTCTATGAGCCATTGAGTAATCAATCCTTGGCAGCCATCTAGTGGCTATAGTTGAAAATTCATGTCATTTTCATTTTAAAAGTGTTTGTATTCCAGTAGATAACAGCAGTCTTCCACTAAATCATGGCACATTTTTCATGTTATCACCATGAATGAAATTGAGAAATGTATGTAAATGTAAATGGGTGGAGCTGAGACGTGAGGAAAGGAAATGAGGAAGCACAAATTACAAATGAGAAGCACCCAAGATGTTCACTTCAGGCAGATCCATAGACCACAATGCACCATGTCAAAGCAGATTGAGCTTAATTTACCCCCATCCCACACAACTCAAGTGAATGATATTGGCATTATTTTGTATTTTAACAGCATTTAATACTTGTTGTAGCTACCTTAAGCTGACTGTTTAACACGGTTATAGTTTATTGTATTATCATTTTTGTTTGTGTATTTTTTTATATTTAATAGTTTATATAATTTTATAATTTTTTTAACAGCCCAAGCATTCGTACAGATGGTCCATATACAGATACATAAGGAAAAATAATTAAAATAATAAATCAGCTCCATAGCAGCTATATTCCAAGTGATCAAGGTATTAGGGTGTTCCATTTAAAACATTTCAAGGGTTCCACCTGTAGTGGGCACTCATGCAACATAAGCAAATATGTACATCTGAGTGAACGAGACAGAGGGAATCTCTTTTTTTTTTTTTTTATTAAAGTCGGCATGAAATCAAATTTGACAAATCTTCTTTTTATATGTAATTTTGTAGTGTTTATTATAAATGATTTATCGGTGCACTTCATAAATTTTTTTAAATTCATGTACCCTTGAAATCTTTAATCAAATACATTACCCTTCCCTCGCCCATCGAAACGACCTCTCTTCTCTTTTGGTCACGTGGAATGGCAAAAGGGTGCGGCCAGAGCCGATGAGGGTGCGGCTATCAGTGCACCACCTCTCAGAGAATCCCATTCAAATTGTCAACGCTCAACCTCGAACGATCCAATCAATTCCCGAAGGATGAAATCAAGCCCTTCCCTACATTTTTTTTCTAATTTCAGAAGCCGTTTCACTTGGATTTACGTCACGACCAGGAAAAAATTACGATCTCAACTACCGTTTCACGCCGACTTTAAACACACCCCAGCTCTCCCTAATGACGTCACCTCAGGTTTCCCCACTGGAAGCCCTGAGGAGATGTAAACAAACCTTGCTTCTACTTACTTGAGTGAAAGTAGCCTACTTCTCCTTGTGCACACTCCAAGTCCTGACCAGGTTAATTAAACCACACGGTGACATCATATCATTGACATGATGTGCAAATGAGTGGTAAGACCCTGATCATGCATTCCTTTTTTTTTTTTGTGCCGCCCCAGTCAAGATGCCGCCATGGGCAGTAGCCCACGTTGCCCATGCCTAAATCTGCCACTGACAACATTAATTTTGATTAATAATAAAAAAATTAAGGGTCCACTTAACAGAAATAGGTTTGGCTCAGGGAAAACTAAAATTATAAAGAACATCAGGCTGTCTAAGCTGATCACAATGCTAATAATTTACCACTGGTTACATCTGCAGGGGAGACCAAAAACTTTGAGAATGCATTTGAGGTCAACACAGTAGACTTATCAGGACTTCCTCTTGCCTTCTACTCAGGGATGTACGCCTATGCCGGCTGGTGAGCCCACCTTCTAATTCCACACAAATCCAATAATGCCGCATGCAGTGTTTGAATACATTTTTGGCCTCTTACAGGTTTTACTTGAATTTTGTGACGGAGGAGGTGGAGAATCCTGAGAGGTCAGTGATATAACAAATATGATTTCTGTATGGTTTGATGTTTAATTCAGCTGTTTCTAGCATGGCAAACCAAATGGCAGTGATGACTTAGGTGTTCATTTCCATTCCCCAGGACAGTGCCTCTTGCCATCTGCATCTCCATGGTGATAGTAATGATCTGTTACACACTGATAAATGTGGCATATTACACCGTGATGTCAGCAGAAGAGCTGTTAGCCTCCAATGCCGTAGCTGTGGTGGGTCACTCCCTGTCTGCTTCTATCTCAAAACTTCTCCAGTTATTAACAAATTCCAATTAAATTCAACAAACTCAATTAACACAATCCAGGATCCTATCGGTTTTTCATGTAGCAGCAGTAACTGGAACATTTAAGAAAGAGAGTCAGAAAAGAAAAAGGATACTAGTTTTATAAACGAGTTTAAGCTATTTGCAGTAGTGCCTGTAATAGTCAACACCTTCCTCCTCCCCAAAGTAAATGTGATTACATAAGGCCAGTGGCTCTAAATGCCTGTCTGTTTCTCTGCTGGAGTAATCATATATATCTCTCACAAATAACTGACAGCACCAGAATCTGTGCGCCGAGATCTCCTGCTAGGCTCTGAAATACTCTAAAAGCTTTCTCATCTCGTTAGACGTCTGTAATGCATTCATTTATAGCCTGTTTCCCTCTACAAGCTCACTCTTATGGAAAATATAAAGCCTTTTCACTTCACTGATTATTCATAAACACAGACAAGTCTAAAAATTGAAGATCAATGTTGTTTTTCTATTTGTTTCACAAAATTAGTTAATCTTTCTCACTTCCATCCACTCTTTTCATCTCTTCCCTCTCTATCCATCCAACTGCCCTCCCCAACAGACTTTTGCAGAGAAGCTGATGGGAGACTTCTCAGTAGCAGTTCCCGTTTTTGTAGCTCTGTCTTGCTTTGGGTCCATGAATGGAAGCCTATTTGCCATCTCAAGGTGTGCATCTCAGTTTTGAGTCTCAGATTACCTGATTTTTTTTACAAGGGTCAAACATAGAGCGATAAAGGTTATAGAAAAACTTGGAATAATCTTAATTATTTTGGGAACATCACACAAATTCATACGAACTAGCCACCAATTCACCAAAATGTAAAATACTTTAAGGGTTAGTTCACCCAAAAATGTATATTCTGTCACTAATTACTCACCCTCATGTCATTTCAAACCCGCAAGACATTCATTAATCTTCGTAACACATATAAAGATATTTTTGATGAAATCTGAGAGCTTTCTGTCACTCCATTGGAAGCAATGCAATTTATACATTCAAGCAGCGGCGGCGCCAGGGGGGGTCTTGGGGGGTCTCAAGACCCTCCTAAAAAATGCTTTGACCCCCCATTTGACCCTCCCACCCCCTTCCTGATTAAAAAATATATATTCGGGATAAATATTTTAAAATGTTTTTCTCCAAACTACGCAGAACAATAATAATTAATAATTTATTCGACATACAAAATATATAAACATAAGAATCACGTTCCCTCTAAGCTGCGTGCGTGCGCGGTCGTGCACTTCTGATGCCGCGGCCGCGCAGAAAAGAATAATATGCCACGCAGAGGACTGACGCGAAATGTGTGGGGAAATCCATTTGATTGTATGAGAAATAATTGCAGTGCTCAAACTGGTGAGTGCAGTTTACAGGTCTCATAGAAAGAGAACAATGTGAGCGCGTGTGATTGGCAGTGAGTCATGTGTGCGGACCAAATATCCCAATACGAGAGGCGACGAGAAACGCAAAGACGTGAAATAAAATCATAATATCATGTTTTAAATTAGAGTGGTTTGATTAAAGTGGTGGAAATAACGGATGATGGACACAGAACGGTAACAATTACACACACCCGCGTGCAAACTCAAAATACATCATTAGTTTACATAGATTTAAATAGTTTCAGGCATGGTTAGATTAGGCTACTATAAAAGAGTTCACATATTCACTTTTCTTGAAAATATTTAGCTATTAGATCTAACTACTTACAGTAAATGCTTCAGTTTTGTTTTCATATTATAATAATATAATATGAAAACAAATTGAAGCATTTAAACTGATATATTATATCACTTCAAATACTTCAATAAATTTTTTTTATATTATATTAGGCCTAAATAAAGAATCTCACAAGGGTATTGTTTAGGGCTCATTGCCATTAAAAAGTTTGAAACCCCCTGCTAAAGAAAATATAGGCTAGGAAATTCATGAGCTATAAACAATCATTTAACTTTGATGGTTTAATGCTGCCTGTACAATTAATTGACTGTACAAAAACACTTTATGGTTTTCCTAAACCATCTCAGTGTAACAGCTTAATTTTCTTTCATAATATATTATATTATTGTAAAGAATTGAACTGTCCTGCAGAAGATTTTGTAAATAATTTTTCATAGGATTTCTTAGTAAAGACTGGAAACAGAGGACACCGAGGAATTGGAGGATGAGGAGGATACTATTTTGTAAATATGTTTTCTGTCATGGGTGTGGCTATGGCTAGAGGTCGACCGATAGTGTATTTTACCGATACCGATATCTAGGTTTGACCGTACATGCCGATAACCGATAATTCAACCGATATTTTTTTTAATGGATACTGGATTAAAAACAAACATCATACTCACAATAAAACAGTGATGAACTGAAATGTGCTCAATTAAATAAATATATAAATATGAATATATTAAAACTTTATACAGAAAATAATTTAAACATTAAAATATTACAGGTTTCGTTAGGTATAACCTAGAAACATACACATTGCAAGTCCCATTTGTAAACAAGGATGTATTAACTAGCTTTCATGAACTATATGCATAATGCAATATACCTTTTTACTGCATGTATTAATATGAGCAATACAATTGTACCTTTATCATTCATGTTAGTTCATTCATAGTACATTAACTAAGGTAATAAAAGATAAAATAAGAATTAAAACTCCATTTCAAATGCGTTAGTAAATGTTGAAATTAACAAACTACCGTAACAATGAATAATTCTTCTAGAACTTGTATTAACCTTAGTTAATGCTAAAAAATGGAATGGTATTGTAAAGTGTTACCATTTCATTTGATTCCAAAGAGTCGTGCTTAAAGATGGCCATTAAAATGTAATAAAGACCTTATGTATACGTAATATAGCCTATAGTCTCTCACTTTATTTGCTTCTATATTTTAGAACACTTGATAATTATCTAATCAAAATAACAAGATCTATTGTAGTGATTAAAAAGATCTTAAATCGAATGCGTTTCTGATTAGTTTACGTTTCTGTCGGCTGCATGAACATAATGTTGAGAAAGAAATCACGTCACTAGTTTTAAATATGCAACTTCGTCGGCTAATGAATGCATAAAAGTGACCAGCCGGATAAAAATAATGCAAATAGATGGTAACAATTGTGCCATAAACCATTTGGGTCAGGTCTGCGTGTGTTTTTGTCACATTGCATTAACGGTTGACTGAGGTAATTTTAGAGTCCTCACAGCCTCGACGGCAAACTACTGTTCTTTCTCTGCTGATGCAGCATCTAGTCAACAAATGAATTACTTTGTAATGATATGGCAATATGTAGCTACTTTAGTGTTATGTATTCATACCGTTTCGCTGTCTGTGTTTTAAATGTCAGCGCTCTCTGTGCTGCGTGTTCTCTCCGTGCTGCGCGCTGCCTCACGTGTTAACGTAAACAACTCAGCCAGTGATAGTTTGTTATTTGTCCTCTAGAGGCCGCTCTCGCTCTGTATAATGCCAGCAGTCTCTTCTGTTCTGAGCGCTCTCCTGCTGTGTAATGACCGCGCGCACTTCTCAGCCGCTCCAGCAACGGACGCAACCCGGAAAAACTATCGTGTGGATTTTTGCAGATAACGATAGTTCCACCAAACAACTATCGGTGCCGATTAATCGGCAAAACCGATGAATCGGTCGACCTCTAGCTATGGCAATTAAAGTTCGAGCATATTGTTTGCAAACTGCAATTGATTAATTATTTAAAAACAAAGTAGTTGATATGCTGTGTTGTTTTTGTTGTTAAGTAGCAGCAATATGCAGTTATTAGCCGTGTCCACTGTATTTTTTGTTGGTTTTCATGAGACCCCCCTTGAAATAACCAGGACCCCCCATTGCCCCCCCAATCAAAATTGTCTGGAGCCGCCACTGCATTCAAGGTCCATAACGATAGGAAAGACATTATTAAAGTAATACATGTGACTCTAATGGTTTAACCTCAATTTTATGAAGCGACGCGAGTGCTTTGTTTGCACAAAAAAAACATAATTTACCACTTTCTTTACAACAATATTGACCTGCAATCCAGTAGGGGCAGCACCACCACAACGCATGCGTGTTGTGTTGACTCAAGACCGGGAGTTGCTGAACGCGCTTTGGATAATATTATTTTGTAAATACAGCGGTAAATTATGTTTTTTTACGCAAACAAAGCACTTGCGTCGCTTCATAAAATTGAGGTTAAACCACTGGAGTCACATGGATTACTTTAATAATGTCTTTCCTACCGTTTTGGACCTTGAATGTGTACATTGCATTGCTCCCAATGGAGTACCTGAAAGCTCTCTGACTCCACCAAAAATATCTTAATTTGTGTTCCGAAGATGAAAGAAGGTCTTACGGGTTTGGAACGACATGAGGGTGAGTAATTAACGACAGAATCTTCATTTTTGGATTAACTAACCCTTTAAGAATTGCAATGAGAGGGTGTTGAAAATTACACCAAGTATATGAATTTTATATATTATTTTTCAAATGACCCAACAGTTGTTGGTCACACAGTTAATTGTTTTAGGCTTTGACACATTTTTAGTCTTAAGTTTCAAATCCTTTCAAATACAAAGAACATAGACTATAGTATGTCTTGGTTCGTATTTCTACAGTGGATGTTTTAAACGTTTTACATTTTGTTTCTCTTCCACAGAATGTTCTATGTCGCCTCCCGAGAAGGTCAGCTTCCTGAAGTTCTCTCTATGATTCACATACGCCGACACACGCCATTACCTGCTGTGATTGTCCTGGTGAGTCATAGACACACATGTCCCACTCAACGGTCACTCTTACTGATACTCCTGTTAAAACCGTTTGAGCTATTTTGAAAGCTTCAAAATAAAAACATATTACTTATGAAACTGACTATTGTATATGTTCCTAAAAGGAAAAATATATATACTAATAATAATTACTTGTACAAATACAAAATATTACAATAATACAAATAAAAAAATTATATATATTTATTTATACACACACTGTATATAAAATATTCAAAAGTACTATTAATATTATAAAAAACATAATAACTGACTAACTAACTGACATATGAGCATAAACATTAACTTTTAATTTACTATATCAGTCATTTTCATGCCTACACGCCTTTCTAAAAGTGCTCGTCTTTCTTTCAGTATCCGATCACACTACTGATCCTCTTCCTAGGGGACATCTACAGCCTGCTGAACTTCATGAGTTTCCTACGCTGGTTCTTTATCGGGGTGGCAGTGGTCGGCCTCATCTACATGCGATACACACGCCCTGATATGCCGCGACCTTTTAAGGTGACCCTCTTTTCTGTTCTGGCAGCCTGTTACCTCATGTCTAACGCATCTCTAATGCAAATTATTAGTTAAATATCTAGCGGTTAAGAAGACACGGTAGATTTCATTCTAAGGTGTATGTTAGCAGAGGAGAGGCAAGAGTTGGAAAGCTTTTGAGATCTCATTTGTACTGTGTCCCTTTGTTATGTTGTCCACTTAATCTTAAATTTCTTCAGAGGGCCTTTTTCTGGGATTGGTCAACTGGTAGTTACTAAGTGTCAAATATACTGTGAAAAAACCATGAACAAAATAATTTCAAAATCAAAATCAAGAAATTTTTTGATCGATGAGTAACCGCTCTCTTTTATGTCTTATCTAAGTATTTTGATTTGTCGTGATGAAAAAGTATAAACAAACTAGAGCAGGTTGGGTTAGGTATAAACATGAAATTTAAATTCATGATATGGCTATGGATCCTTTTAGATAGGAAATTGAAGATTTTACAGATATCGCTGACAGTGGTCAAAACATGTTGTTTAAAGTGTCCAATTATGGTTTTTCGAATATTCCTTTCATGCAGTGTATAGTTTTTGAATTTAAACGTTCTGAAAACTTCTAAAGTCGAAAGTGCACAATAAATATATTGTCTCCCAAAAGAAAGAATTGACTCAGAAACGAGTCATCTATAAATCGAATCCCACTGCGTTCCGGTTCTACGTCACTAGATAATACATTTGCATAATGCCCGCCTACAGTATGTTGTACGTTGTCCGCTTGCGAACAACTTGTCCCGCCCTCAAACATGACATTTTACTGACGACTGCTTCTCAAATCTCGTTCAACGCGGGATTCGTAAAACACTTGCTCTAGAAAGATGGGTCAGTACCCAGTTTATTGGACCAGCTTGCTCCTAAGATTCACAACCTGCAAGTATGAATAATTATTGATATTTTCTACCGGTGTTCAAAATACGTAATTTTGTGTTTTATATTTTATATTGTGTAAGTTTCCGGCTAACTCAAGTTATTACTGTCTTACTGAAATAGTTCTACAAAATAGCTGTGTTCCAACTATTACCTAAAACTGTGTCTATTAATGCAGACTGACTGTCCGTTTAGCTTCTGACAAGCGCTGTAAGCGGTAGAGCAATCACAACAGACTGGGCCTTCTAGCCAATCAGAGCAGAGCAGGCTCACTGAGGAGGGATTTAGAGAGACTGATTCATCCGACGAGTTGTTTGAGAATTATTGAAAAATGTGGTGATGACATGTATATTATGAGAAAATGAAAGTGTTTTTTGACCTTTGATGCATGTAAACCTGTTGTAGGAGACCTCCAAAACTAAATTAGGAACCTTTAAAATAGCATAATAGGGGCACATTAAAGGAAATGAAAATTCACACTCAAGACACTCCAAACCAATTTGATTGTCTTCTGCAAAACACTATCTGTACAGGTCAAAATAAAACAGGTGTTCTCTTCAAAAAGGGAACAAAAGCACCATAAAAATTATGAAAGTGGCCTACTCACTATATTCCAAATATTCTAAAGTCATATGATTTGAGGAACAGGCTTACATTTATACAGTACATACAGTCTCAACTGAAAAACACATGCAGTTTATTGCTCTTTCCAAACTCTATAGAACACCACACTTTTAATATCTCTTTATCTCTGTATTTTTCTCTTTCACAGGTCCCCATTATAATCCCTGCTGTTTTCTCCTTCACCTGTTTCTCCATGGTATTCCTTTCTCTATATTCGGATCCAATTAATACTGGGATTGGCTTTGCCATCTCTCTCACTGGCATCCCTGCATACTACATATTCATCTACACCGAAAGAAAACCCAAATGGTTCCAGAAATTCTCAGGTCAGAGGTTACATAATAGCAAATGGCAAAAGGCAACAGTGTAAAACTTCTGATTTTGCGTGAAAGTCATTTTTTTTTCTAGTTACACATTAATGATTATTATAATGACTTTGCCTTGCCATTGTTTTATTATATGACTGGTGTTAAACTCTTGGAAATATATAATATTTTCTGTAAATAGGGCTGAAGGAATTTCCCTTGCGGTAATTTTGAGTGCCTCAATAGCGCGATATGCGGTATTACCGCCATTTATTTATTTATTTATATTTATTTGTTGCTATTAAATACGTGTTATGATGTGGTCAGCATACACAAAAACAATGTAACCAATGTAACCGAAACTAAACAGCATCTCTGCACACTGAGTGACAGTCTTTCAATCCGCAGTTACATTGTTACGCCAACGGACTGTCTTCAAATGAGTCATTAAACCGTTCATTCAACGAAAACGTTCAAAAAAGCTGATTCGTTAAATGATAGATGTAATGAAACAAGGTGTTAATATTTTTTTTTAACTTTGAGCTCCACTTTTCAAGGCTCAGCTGGCCAGCAATGCTTCACTTTTGGGCAAAGCTGAAGCAATGCTTCACTTAATAGAGTGACTCGCTGCTTTCCCCCCACGGCTTCCTCACGCTGTGTAATGCTGACCAGCGCTGACGCCATTCATGGTAAATACCCTTACACGTTAAAAGGATGATACGACAAATATTTAGCTTTCCTTGGATACGGCAATCTTTTCACGAATATACATGACTTGACTTCAAAGACAGACGCAGGTATTTGCACGCGCTCAGTCGGTTTGTCTGTTTAGGCTTAAGTCTAAATCCATGAAGCCTCTGTAAAAATCACCATGATAAACAGTCTTGTTATCATTATTAACTTACTTAACATTCAATACACATGGTACGAACTACGAAGGGTGGCCTTATGAAAAAAGAAAACGCGGTTGCTGCGGTTACTTGCATTCCTCTGCGGTTGGCCTGTCAGTAGCGCGGTACTGCAATATTGCGGTTATCGCGACAGCCCTATCTGTAAATTAATAAAAAGAACCTTAATATGCACAAACAATAGAACATATGGAAATTTATTCCATATCATATCATCTAGAATATGGTAATATCATAAAACATATGCTAAAAACTTATTAATGTTTGTGTTCCTTGTGTTTTTCAGACTCTGTGAACAGATCACTACAGATCATCCTACAAGTGGTTCCTGCAGAGCACTGACCTGACCTCTTTTTTCTCTTTGCATGTATGTGTGACTGTGTCTGTAGAGTATCTGTAGTAGTTCTCTCACGACCAAAGTCTGTTCTGATTGACAGCAGGGAGAAAACAATACTAAATCCAAATCATATAATCAACTGAAGCAATGCCAGTTGAGACCTATTTCTGTCGTACATCCAAAAATGAGTACATCCAATCTCTGAAATGTCTCTGCCTCAGTCCACCTGAGAAAGAGATGCAACACTGTCATTACAAAATATTCATCTTCCAATGCTGTGAAGAACCTAACGTGACTGACATAAAGTCCATGCATATCACCTGTGGTGTTTTAGAACCGTGGCCACTTATTCAATTTACACTGCTATATCTTTATACGCGTCAATGTCACAGACGCCATACGTGATTCCACTCCATGAAGGGTGACTCAAGAATGGGCTCAGACAGGGATTTGGACATAATGTTACACTCTCCTCAATGGCTGAGGTATTTGAAATTTTGTTATCCTGACATGACTGTACATGTAAACACTGAATGGCTATCGTGTAGGGTCTTGTCTGACCAATAAGTTATTTAGGACATATCACATACACCACAGTGACATTTATGTATTACGCTACACTGGATAATCTGGAATTCTTATTGCCTATAGTGCTGTTTTATTGTACCATGCAGGAGAAAAGGAAACACAAATTTATGTTGATTATTACTCCAGAATTGCCTTTAAACCATTTGACAACTTAAATACCCAATTCAGCTTGAAAATTAATTGTATTTATAATCAGTTTATTCCCAAATGCATTGCCAGTAAAGTAATGATTTTGCACATTAACATTGTGTTTGAATACTAAATCACACACATAATCAAGTAGGCAGGTGCCCTACTAGGATATGTCTGTTTAAAGGGATACTCCACCATTTTTTCATATTAAACCATGTTATTCCCTTAACTAAGACGAGTTGATACATACCTCTCTCGTCTCAGTACATGCACTAAATCGCTCTGTCTTGCGGCGAAACTTTGTTAGCGCTTAGCTTAGCCCAGTTCATTCATTAGGATCCAAACAGAGAAGCGACCAAACACCTCCACGTTTTCCCTATTTAAATACAGTTACACGAGTAGTGTAACTTGACCAAGTATAGTGACACAAAATAAAACGTTGCGCTTTTCTAAGCGTGTAAAATGGATAACTATAATGTATGGCGGAATATCATATCCATTTTACACGCTTAGAAAAGCACAACGTTTTATTTTGTGTCACTATACTTGGTCGAGTTACACTACTCGTGTAACTGTATTTAAATAGGGAAAACGTGGAGGTGTTTGGTCGCTTCTCTGTTTGGATCCTAATGAATGAACTGGGCAAGACACCGCAAGACAGAGCGATTTAGTGCACGCACTGAGACGAGAGAGGTATGTATGAACTCGTCTTACTTAAGGGAATAACATAGTTTAATATGAAAAAACGGTGGAGTATCCCTTTAATTAAATCAGTATTATGTTATACTATTATGACTGTTTTAGATAATTCTGCATTGACTGGTATATTTGTGTACGCATATTTTGTAAAACTATACTGACTGCTACAGAAACACTTTTGTAAAGCTACGAGCAAACTTTGTATGACCAATTCTACCACATTAAATAAATCATAATAAATAATTTCCCTTTACCTCTGCTATTTTTTCTGAAAATGTTTCCATGATGTTGTTTATATATAGGCATATGGGGTGGAACGGAATTACACCCAGGGCGAGACCCCCTTCGAGCGCCACCCCCAGAATCTTGTTCAAAAAGCCTAATAGACAATGAAATCAATTTATCAAGTTAATAACATTGAAGATTTGTTTTAAAGGAGTGTCTTTTATGTTACCTCCTAACATGCACACGTTCAAATAAACTAAAAAAAAGGTTAACACAAAAAAAGGTTTTATAAAAAGATAAAACTCATATTTCAACATTTAAATCATCTCTATAAAAAGAATGAGTCAATATAGATACATTCCTGACATTTATGATGCACAGTTAGCTTATCTTGTATTATTAATAGTAAAATTCGGACCGATTTTCCCATGGCTGTCGTTGCTATGCAACCATGCACTGCGCTCTCCACAACGAAAAGAAGTTTTAGTAGCTAATGTATTTCCACCACAGAAAAACGCTTGCTGTAGCTCTGCTAAAAGATGTATTTAAGGAGAAGAGAAAAAACACCCAAGTGTTTGGGTGCACGTGCACTCTCCCATACTGAAAAGTTTATACGCATAATGACCCGCGCTTCCCGTGCGCCTATTTGAAATAACGACCTCGAGCGCGCAAAAGACGCGATACGTGAACTAATCAGGAGACCCCCTTGACATCGCTTCTGTGCACGGAACCTTCTCAGCAAGCAGGGGCGCCATTGCCAATAATTTAATCGAAATGATAAAAAATAGAAAACCTTCGCAGGACAGAGGATTTTTTCAACTGCTCGTGCCGCCCCCCATGTGACATGAAGAAATGCCGCCCCGGGCGACTGCCCGGTTCGCCCGTGCCTAAAACCGCCACTGAGTCAGAGATAGCAGCACTAAGCACGAGTACGGCGAGTAGTGGCGACCCACACGAGTTAAGGACCATCGGCCTCTTTAAGATCGCAAGTTTGTGAAAACTCTCTCTCTCTGGTTAATTAATAAAAAAAGTATTACAGCGCTACTTTATTTCACTTCAGAGTTCTAGATCTGAGCTGTAGATAAACGGGAGGGGAAAAAATCAGAACTATATATATTTTCCGTTTGACCAGCAAAACATTGAGTCATGACAGTTCTTATCTTATCGTATTTCTTTTAGTTATTTATTATTTATATATTTATTTTTCTAATACAGAAGAGACATATCATTATTTCATTCATTATTTTTGAAACCTGTCATAATAAAACACGTTGAGTAACCTCTGAGAAGCCTATCTGAATTTATGTCTTGTAATATGAAAAATTTTCCATCCATACAGAGGAGGCATAGCCTACTTTAAATGTATTGAAAATAATAAGGCATATTTGAGTAAACTTCGAGTAACATTTGAGTATCTGTTTGCCGGGCCGAGTGTCCTGGTTTTTGTTAATCCAAATATGGTCACCCTAATCTAATGACGTAGATGAGAGTCCATGCGTTCATGACCTCAAGGCTAGATTATTGTAATGCTCTACTGGGTGGTTGCCCTGCACGCTTAATAAATAAACTATAGCTAGTTCAAAACGCCGCAGCTCGAGTTCTTACCAGAACCAGGAAATATGACCATATTAGCCCGGTTCTGTCAACACTGCATTGGCTCCCTATTAAACATCGAATAAACTTTAAAATATTGTTGATTACCTACAAAGCACTAAATGGTTTAGCTCCGCAGTACTTGAGCGAGCTCTTAACGTATTATAGTCCTTCACGTCTATTGCGATCTCAAAATTCCGGCCAGTTGATAATACCTAGAATATCTAAATCGACTGCAGGCGGTAGATCCTTTTCCTATTTAGCACCAAAACTTTGGAACAGTCTTCCTACCATTGTCCGGGAAGCAGACACACTCTGTCAGTTCAAAGCTAGACTAAAAACACATCTCTTTGACCTAGCATACACATAATACATTATAGACTTATATAATTCAATGTTAGGCTGCATAGATTAGGTCAGCCGGAATTGGGAACACTTCCCTTAAATCTTGATGTACTCGCTACATCATAAGAAGAATGGCATCTACGCTAATATTAGTGTCTTTGTTTATCCCGAGGTTTTCCCGCAGCCTGCCGGATCTAGGCCGTATCCAGATCTGACGAAGGAGATCCGCCTGGACCCGATGACAATGCAGTGCTGAAGTGTCCACTATCCTCTCCCTATGGAGGATCCCTTTCCCACTCTACAGATGAAGCGTTGTGAATTCCGGCTCGCGTACCCCGAAGTGATAAAATAAAACAAAATTCTGTATCAAAATTTATAGGCAAGACAAGTAGTTTGTTTAGGCTGGGTTGTATGAATTACAAAACTGCGCACATATTTTAAAAAGCACTTAACAATAGAGTCAATTCTGAATGAGCATGTGAACGCCGTCAGCGTTAATCACAGGTTCGCGTTTAAAGTCTGATCATTTCGACGGAGGTGAATCAATCAAAGTTAACTTTAGCTGGAAGTAACATTATTCAAGAACCGCTATAATGCCAAAACAATCTGTTACCTTAAATTATATGTTTATCTCTGTAAAGCTGCTTTGAAACAATCCATTGTTAAAATCACTATATAAATGAAGATGACTTGAGAGTGGAACTCCTTATTATGAGCATTTCTCTCGGAAAAGAGCGCCCACGCACACGTCGACCAGAGGAGAGCGAGACCGCGCACATCAACGCGCTTCAGCAGGAAATCATCGGCAGCGCTGCATAGGATTTGTTCAAGAATGTCTTTAAATACATTTGTTTAGCTGGCCACTGTAGGTGTCTGTTTGTTTATTGTAAAACCAAATCATGTCCTCATAAACCACGAGTAAACACACACAAATGTTGTATGTTAGCTTAGCTATAACTCGCGGATGACATGGTGTTCTAAAAACACTATGCTCAAGTTTAAATCATTTCTACTTTTAAAAAACTCCCGCCTCAGTCGGCATCAAACTACACTTCCCACATGTACACCTTTAAAGAAAAAATATATAATACGAGACAAAGTGAAAATTAGTCATTTACAAAAACCGCTAAGCAAATATAAGTTATACAGTTCCAGTACACACCACATATACCCCTTTTCCACCAAGGCAGAGCTGGTGCTGGTTCGGAGCAAGAGCCTTGTTTCAAATCGGTTCTTTGTTTTTCGACC
The DNA here is from genome assembly GCA_030578255.1 of Tiaroga cobitis. Taxonomy (NCBI): domain Eukaryota; kingdom Metazoa; phylum Chordata; class Actinopteri; order Cypriniformes; family Leuciscidae; genus Tiaroga; species Tiaroga cobitis. The sequence goes on along the minus strand of CM060604.1, from coordinate 13,958,095 downwards.
ACCAAAGCACCAGCTCCGAACCAGTAAAAGTGGTTCTTAAGTAGCACCAAATCATTGCTGGTCTAGAAGTAAGAACCGCTTACGTCAGCGGCTGGGGGCAGGTTACCGTGACCAACAAGACGAACACAAACTTGTGACCGCCATTTTTTAAATAGCAGCTAATCATGCTAACTTGCTAATAGCAGCTAGATTGTAATCTCCGTTAATGCAAGTTACGGCGAGCTGCACGAACGTGCTGGATTCACCGTGTTTGGATACCGATGTAGGTTTGCAAAGCCTTGAGCATAAATAGTAACGCAAAGACCGGCATTGTTGATGGAAGGCTTGTTCGAGATGCATCGGAGCGGCGTGGACTGATTGGAGCTGCGGGAGTGTTTGGAGAGCATACGACTACTTCTGCTTTCGAGATTCGCAGTGCCGATCCATCTCGAACAAGCCTGGTGTGTTTGTGTGTGCCGCGCTAGCATGAGATGTGACGCAAGATCTGGCTCTGTGATGGCTCTCTAGCCTGTGGAAAGGCAAACCGGTTCTTTGAAAGCTCGTCAGTCGAACCAACTCCGAACTGGCACTAGCTCTAGCTCTGAACCAGCACCTGGTTCTTGTTGGTGGAAAAGGGGTAATAGAGACGTCCTGCTGTAGTCGTTGCTGCTGCTGCTCGTCTTCAATTTCAGCCTCGGGATCTGATTCGGGATCAAAAATGTATGGCTGAATCTGATTGTTAGCCATGGTTTCGTAAGGTGGTACAGCCTGAGACATGCATAATAAAAAAATGTGTTTTGCTTTTCCCTCCATTGTACCGAACTCGTACCGAACCGTGATGTCTGAACCGAGGTATGAATCGAACCGTGACTTCTGTGTACCGGTCCACCCCTAACATACACTATGCGTATGTGCGTGCAAAGTTAATTCTGCATATTCGCAACAGAGTTTAGGTGTAAAACTGCTCAATACATTGACATTGCAATTATAGTTTAATTATAGATTGCTCTTCACTAAGCCTATGAAAGTCAAAATTTTGCATGAGCAGTTCTTCCCTGCAAGAATTACAATCTAATCTCATTCAAAACTCAGAAAGTGGTAATCTGGATCCTGCGGTGTCCTGACAGCACCTGACAGTGGTAAGAAGGTATTGGTGAATAGTGGGCCGTGGATTGGACATGACAGGAAATATAATGTTGAAAGCAGAAAATGTGTTCTTTTCACACTGTGAGGATTTTGATCAATGAACAGGTTTCACTTCACAAAGTCTGCTGTTGTAGAAAGAGACCAGTCAGTGAAATAACAGTAGACATGTAAAACCCAACACACAGTGTTTGTGTGGGTAGATTGTTGGCATTGGAAGGGATCTAGGAGCAGAATGATTGATCCATTCCACTAGAATGATTGCATTACTCCTCTAATACTTCAACCGCTTACAGAGCCGTCCTAAGAAGATGAGAATATAGTAAGAAAGAAAACAGAGATGGCTGAGGAAGAAAACATTACTTCACACTACCACAAAATCATATCAACGCGAGTTCTTGTGTGTTATAGTCAGCACCAGTGTTTGTGTGTGTGTGTTGGCAGCACAAGGGGTCCCATATCGCAGGCAACAAAGCTCAAATGACTTTGTGAATAAGTTGAAGCTGGTGAACCAGGATCGAGTGCCAAGATCATGGCCCTGGCCCAAAACACTAACACACACACGCAAACACGCTCAAGTGAACATATCCCTGCCATTGTTGGACAACTGCCCAGTACATCGTCAAGAGAAGGCCAGCTCCAGGGATGGGCATAATGCCATTCAAACGAGGAGGCGCATGTCTGCACAAACCAGTTCACACAGTCTGAAGTTGGAGGTATACAGCTCGGTTAGTAGAGTTATAGATTCAAATATAAACTTTTTATGGGATTTTAAGAGCAGGGAACCCTACAATCTGGAAGTGAGTTCAATAAGATCAATAAAAGGGACAGAATGGGATGATTTGAAGTGCACGTGCAGAATGATGGAGATGGAATTTGTGTACTGGAGCAAACTAATCTGGACCGGACAATATATAGCGATACATGGACTGAAACTATGGTGGCAAAAAAAAAAAAAAAAAAAAAAAAAAAAAAAAAAAAAATATATATATATATATATATATATATATATATATATATATATATATATATATATATATTCCTTCTATGTTTTTGTTGTTGTAAATGTTTGATTTTTTTTTTTTAAACATTAACTATTTTCATCTGTCGACAGACATATATATATATATAAATAAATAAATAAACAAATGTGTGTGTGTGTGTGTATATATATATATATATATATATATATATATATATATATATATATATACACACATACACACGTTTGCTTATTTATTTATTTTATTTCTGAATATATATGCCTCATTCATTAACAAGCACATTCATACCAAGAGTGCATCTGAAAAAAAAAAAAAATGAATAAGTAAAATGAATACAGCATAACATTATATTATTTTAGATTATAATATGTCAGCTTTTCAACCATTTTCTGTTGGTTGAAACGCTGTCTTTCTTCCATCAGTCACTTCTGCAGTTCCAGCTGCTGTCACATGGGGGCGATAATGTAAAGCTCAACAATCAGGCCTCCACACATGAAAGAGCTAAGAAGAGGTTGTGTACTGTGAGATCTCCATCGATCAGTTAGACACAGCAGCTGCTGCTCACAACAACAAATAACTTTGTGATCTATAATGCATTTTCTAATCCGTGCATCGGCACACTCGTTCATCTCAGTGATCGGCTTCACGTCGAAGATCAACAGCTCCTTCGGTCCCTCCAGACAGGGTCATGATTCTGCCTGACAATAAGACAGTGGGACTGATTTACACTTTCCTCTACTCTCTTTTAAGACCTCTGGTTTACTTCACATTTCAGACACTTTTACAGCTAATAAACCATCCATCCAGGGCCGCACCACAGACATGAAGAGGGACATGTTGCTTCCAATATACAGATTAGTGGTTAATCAAAGTGGGTTTTTCAATGACCACTTGATAAATCTTGAATTTTTGGTTACATCCTTCCTTCAATCCTTTCTTCAATCCACCCATCCATCCATACAGCCTAATTAAAAATGCAGTTATCACAGCACAAGTGACCCATGCCGTTGCACTACCATTTTGTACAGTGATCAAATTGTAACTACAAAAAAAAAAAAAAAAATCCTCCATAGTGGGTTTCTTGGAAGACTGGGATCTCATTTACATCAATTGAAGAAATGGGACATGAAATGAGAGGAGCAAGGCCCACGTTACATTAGTTTGACAAACATGTGTGCACTTTCCATGTGTAAAAATGCAAATGCATTCGTTATCTTGCACATATGTGACTATATATCTACCAACTTAAATAAGAAAATTATGGTATTATGAGTGTGTGTGGAGTGACAGTATGAAAAGAGATGCAGGCCAGGTGACTAACCAATGATCACATGCTCCATCCTGGTCCATGCCCATACTGTTTGTGTAACAGAACTTGAGTCTCTGTTTGAGACTAAATTTACATTGTGAATGTCCATTTGTCCGTTCTATAAATCTGTGCATCTATGTGTGTTTTTATGCTGTGACTGGCAGACAAAGTCACCTAAATTACTTACACTCCATCTATTACAGAGTGATTCACGCCTCCCTGACATTTCATTAGCCTTGGGGTGTCCGTGTGTGCCTGTGTGGTTTGTGATGGTGCAGATATATGTATGCGACTCATCAGATTATCCCAACATAAAGTAAGAACATGCATATGTTATGCTTCTATTCATGGGACTTCATACACATACACACACAGCACTGGGGTTTGACACCATCATGATATTAAAGGAGAACTCCGGCGCAAAATGTCGATCTACGAACGCCGATCCAAGCCTGCTGTTCGCGCTCACCTTATCACAACTTATAGCTCGTTCACATTCTCACCAGCACACTTGGATCGGCGTTCGTAGATCGACTGGTAAAGACTGTATTTCAAAGATGGCTCCTGTCTGTATACGCAAAGTTGACTGTATGTTTAAAATATCTTCTTATTAAACTGTCTGGACACTGACAAAGTTCTCAATGCTTCGGTTTGAAGGTAGGGACCCTCATTATGCTACCGTGTTAGTGTGGGGCTATTTTGAGCCTTGTTAGTGGTATTAACAAGCGATTTTTATTTGTCATTACTCTATGCCCAATATACTAGCGTTATACTAGCTTTATAGGCTAAACTGTTTTTAGAGATAAAACTATTTACATTCGATAATCATGAAAACAAATCTCAGATAACGGTTGACTAGGTAACAATGTGTAATTAGACCAAAGGTTCATTTTGCGCCGGAGTTCTCCTTTAAGTGTCCCCAACTAAGCAAAGGAGAACTTACGAAGGAACCCAAACTCCATCAGAAACAACAAAAACATATATTTAGACAAATCTTTGCAGAATGCCCAGGCTAACTTCCATGTGCTATACCTAACCTATAGACCTTCCATCTTTGTTACATATTAAATTATGGATCATGTTTATGTGCTTCCTTATACATAAAAGGGTTTATTTGTGTGTTTGCTGGCTCATATGTCCATTGTAGCAGTGAATACTACAGCTTGTGGATTATTTATATTGCATTATTATTTATCCCTGTTGCTTGTGCACAGCGGTACTCATTTGTCATGACACAAAAAGTTCTTCTATTATCAGAGACATTCACACACATATACAGTACATGCATGCACGCAACTTGTTTAAGGAATACCACTATTCAGACACATCTGATGCAGTTTCATGGACAAATTCAGTAGTACCTTCATCTCAGTTTTCAGTTTGAGTGACAAACAAGACAGACATTAACCAAACTGGACTGTGCGGTTGTTGTATACTCACTGAGGAAAAAAAGAGGGGCAATCATAAATGGAAAGAAATGGAAAGAAAGGGAATCTACAAAGGAAAAGAGCTCTCAATGCATGTTGAAGTCAATATGAAACTTGAAAATGTGACAGAATGAAAAGGAGTATATTTAAACAGAAAATACAACAACAGTACTAGAATATATCTATGGTGTTGTTGTCCAATAAATTTATGTCAAAGATTTCCAGGATCCATGTACAAACAAATCATCAACTAATACAAGACAGACAGAATCATAACCAGACTGTAAAATCAATGCTAGAAATATGAGACACATTTGTGTGAGTGTAGACAAAACAGGAATCATGTGAAAACTATCTGCATGTGTCATCTATTCCAGTGATGCTACAGTTGGTAACTTCCCAATACCCCGTACAAATACTCACATCGGTTTCAGGATATTCAGAGAAACTTTACATTAAATTGTACATTGTGCAAAGTTAATTTGTTTTAAACTATACTTTCTGAAGATATTCTCTCTTTCCACCCACCCCTCACCCTTAGGCAGTTGTCTACAGGGTGGACCGCAAAGTCTTCACCTGTCACCCTCATTCAGACTCAAGCTCAACATGTCTATGGACGTTTAGATATTATGGTCTGTTTGTGTATGTGTCACTATTTTTTTTTCTACTTTTTCTATCTCTCACAGATGACTAACTCAGAATGTGAGCATGAATATTAATACAACTCCAATCAACATGTCTCTTTACATCTTATCCACACAATTCTCCACTGGTGGCACCAGATGTTGAGTTGGGACAAATGTTGTTCTGCATTCACACTGCTCTTCTGTGAGCCCAGCTCTAACAAATATCAACAAGGACTTTTCCCTTTTTGGCTTCAGTTTTCATTACGACGTATCGAAATGGGATACACAAGTGTGCAATGGTTATTGGCCTATTAAAATGTATTGGTCAATCCTGGATATAAATATCTGCCAAATTATTGGATATTTGGCCATGGACTTTTGCCATCATCTAACACTCACTTAAAGTTAATATCTTTATAAACACTAATAATTTAGTAACCCCATTACTTGTAATTCTAAAAATTGTACCTAAATTCACTTGAAAAGCATTGAAAACAATTGGTTTTAGTTTTTAGACAAATTTACATTTAGACAAATTAGTAAATAGTTTAAGTTGGGCCTAACAATGAAAATAATGATCAGAATCAACCATTATTTTAATATTGGTGCATCCTTAGTATTGATGGGGCAAATAAGAGAAAAAATAATAATACATCTTTATAATAATCTAGTGTTATCACCTTGCAGAATAGTAAATCTGAAGCACTAAACTAAACTAAATAAAACATGACCTCATTTTCTTCTGACCAGGACTTTCTTCTTACAAACACATACATTTGAAGAAAAAGACACTAATTTACAAGTTCCTAAATTACATACTGCAACATCCATGACCTAAGTGAAGTAACAGGGACAATGCAATTGATATAGGACGCCACATGGAGGGATCTAAATTATATCTCTCAACCCATCTCTTTTTTTCTTCTTCTTTATCTTAGTAATTTGCTTTGTAAAGGGTAGTTATACATGAAATGACTGCATTATTTTCTGTTTTGCTTTATTGTCTCACTGCAGAGAATCAGAACAGGATGATCAAGAACAGGGATAGACAACCTTTAGGACCTGATTAGGCATTAGGTAGCCAATAAAAGGTCTTAAAAGTCAACATTCTTAGATATGCAGTCCTAAGAGGTGAGCAACTTCCATATTTAGTTTCTAGGGCAAATTTTTTCCCAAGGCCGTTGCAAAGCATAGATCAGCAAAATTTGGGTATATTTGGTGTACATCACAAACTATAATGGACTTCAGTGATACATTAAAGGTGAAGTTGTTTGAAACAGTTTCAGACTGGACAAAGGCCCCCTGAGATCGGTTTCTTAAGATGATGAAGTGCATCGTCTACTGTCTTCACCGAGTGATGAGGATAGCACTATAAATCTTTATTAAAATCTGTCTCTTGTTTTGACAGCCTGTGCAGGTTTTGCATCTTCATAACTGCAATGGGAACGTTGTAGAATATGTGATGTCCTGACAGTAGATATCTGCTTGATCTATAACAATGTTAATTTTAATTAATCATAAAAAAAAAAAAAATCGATAGAGCACAACAGCATTCAAGAATGCAGGAGTCTCGAAAATTCATTTTTTCAAGGTTTGACCACTTTTAAAATGACACAGCATCTTAAAAATTAATGCTCATCATGGCATGAAGGACTGAAAAAACAACGTCAAAGATGTCCGTCTACATGTGTACTAGGGTTGCCCCTGACTAAAATTTTTTAATGAACCTTTAAATGTATTTAGGCGTAATATATAGCTTGCCACAAAGCACCGTCAAAAGTAATGATTATGAATGTGTCTGAAAAATAGCAAGGATACATTTTGATTTATTAATAAGCTATTGTTTTCCGGGTTAGCTGCAAAGATGAAGTTGACGTTGCTGACTTGCCATCTCCACAGTATAGTGGACATGCCTTTAGAGAGAAATGCGCCTTTCATACGGATTACATATTCAGAGTGTATTTGTTTTCTATTTGAATTGGTTCGTTTAAAAGCAGACATAGATAGATTTATCATGTCTGTGAGCGAGTTTCAGTAAATTCTTGTGACGCGCTTTGGTTTATGGAGACCGAGACGGCAGAAAGCGCATGCTGTTTGTTTTCTTTACTTTACAAAAGCACGTTTTGTTGTTATTGTGAGGTTACACAAATAAAAGTTTCGAATGATGTATTACTCTAATCTGTATAACCAAAAATGTATTTTAAGTTGTTAAACTTAAGTTGTTAAGTTTTAAGTGATCGAGTCAGCGCCTCCGTGTCATGCAGAAAGCGAGCTATACTTTAGCTTTCACGCTTAAACACTTGGATATGGATATGCGCTAGGTTAACGTTAGAGCAAGCAGCCAAGTGGCTTATTTGAAACATGTAACTTGGTCACTCGCTCTGTATTGTTGTCATTGTTGCCTTCTAAAGCCATTTTAACTCTATCTGATGCGTTTGTCTGCACAATAATGCAAATGTCTTTAAATTATTTTTGGCATTTTGGGGCTATCCTGCTATTATTAGAATTTGCAACTAATATATCATGTACAATTACAAGTCTTTACAATACGGTTTAATTTGTTAACATGCCTTGATAATGCATTGATAAACTAACAATAACTAATTCTTTTGCAGCATTTAAAAACGTTAAGTTCTATATATCCTTAAAAAAAAATTACATTTAAAGATGCGTACATTAAAATGAATGTATTTATGAAGAAAATAGTACATTTATATTTATATATAATAACTTCAACCCAGAATAAATTATACAAAAATGTTCCATGATCATGTATCATGTTTCATGATACATTATGCATTGCAACAAATCGATTAACAGTCATAATAAAGCCTATCCATACACATCTTCAAGACTCTCTTACAAATACAGATTTATATTTATGACAGAACTACAATTCCCTCTTTTAAGACTCAGTACTCCATACACGGCTCGCCACAGGCATCTATTCCACTCAGCATGAAATAAAATACTGCAGACACACCTCCTAACGAGATCACTGAAATAAATACAGATTCTTTGTGAAACTGTGAATGTGTGTGTGCTTACAGATTCATTCTCTCCACAGATAGAATGTGATGGAGATGATAAACAAGGTTTATGTTTATCAGAGGTCATTAAAGACCCTCAGGCCTCATTTCAGATGGTGTGCGATCTGTAACGTGTTTCTGTGTGTGTTTTACTGCGACATATAGATGAAGATGTGAAGGGATAGATTTGCTCACTCTGGTTATTTGTTTGAATGGATTAAATGTCAGATTCAGAAATGATTTTACTATGCGGATGACCTCCGGAAAATGAGAAAAGATATCAGTGCAGAGATTCTTGGAGCAATCACACACACACACACACACACACACTGCTGTGTTTTTCTGTCACTGGGGAAGTACAACACAGCTGGGCTTATGAAAATATCATTAATAATATGAATATGTTATCTGTCTGACTTTTAATGTTCTGTGGCTCTGTCTGTCCCTGTCCTGCACTTTTCTCTGTCCTGGCCCACCCTGGGGATGCAGTCTGGCTGGCCGTCCCTTACCCGGCTGTCCGAAAGTATTAGTGCAGCTCTGCTGCCCCCCAACTGCCCTGTGTCTGCTTTAGTTACCTGTTTCCAAATGATCAGCCTACCTGAGCTTGACCGCAAACACACACACACCACTGCTTCAAATACGTAGCTGGACAAATGCCGCTCAAATGGCACTTTAAAAATGAACCTTAATCCTAAAATGAAAATGTTATAAAAATTGTGTTGTCTAATAGGAAAGTCACTGCTTTAATCTCATTATACACTATCTGTTCTGATGCGCAACTAAAGCAAAAGTCAAAGAGATCTATGTTGCTCACTTTGCTGCTGGTTTGTGTCTGTGCCTTCTCCAAGAGAGTGTGTCTGAGGCTCATCTGGGATATATGATGGCCACATCCATGATGATCATGGGACTCAGAGGAGCAGGGTCAGGATCATCCTTGAGGATAGATGGAAAAACATGAGCAGTTTTACAGCTGTGGCACACAAAGTGTCTGTAAACAATGGTTGTATGGACAAATTTGACCACAAGTTAGCTACACTAACAGTCACTAACAAGTAGCAGCTACACTTAGGATACTATATCTTTATACATGTACAGAAATTATACTATTTAATTTGGCAATAAAATCTGCACTTAATAGGCACACAAATTATGAAGCATCAAAAGTCATAGCATTAACGTTTTGCAGCTAATGAAAATAGAAAAATATGTATAACTGAGTCTGACAAATGGCATCTTTTTATACTATATATTCCTTAAAAATATGAATTGTTCATTTTATTGGTGAATCATATACTTAAATGAACTGACACATTTTTCACTAAAATGAAGCTAAAAACTGCAGCCACAATAAAAAGGGAAACACCACTACTTGTTGGAAAATGTAGCTTGTTAATGAGGAAAAGAGAGATCTCAACGTGCTGTAACTGAAGAAAACACATGTAAATAAAAAAAAACCCAACAAATTAAGAACTGGCTCAGTGGTTCATGTAGGTTGTCTACAAACCAGAAGGTTGGTGGTTCAATCCCCGGTTCCACCTGACCAAGTATCGAGGTGTCCAAGAGTAAGACACCTAACCCCAGCTGCTCCCGACGAGATGGATGGCGCCTTGTATGGCTGAAACCGCCGTCGGTGTATGAGTGAATGGGTGAATGTGAGGCAAAAATGTATGCGCTTTGGTGGCCACTGGGTCTGTGAAAGCGCTATATAAATGGAGTCCATTTACCATATAAATGCAGTCCATTTAAGAAAACAACTTCATCAGTTTGACAAAACGTGCTGCATATACGACCAGGATGTTAAAATAAACAAAAAAAAAAACCTCCCCTTTCAGGTCATCGACAACACCAATGACGAGTAATAATAATTTGTTACATTTATATAGCGCTTTTTCTGGGACCTCAAAGCGCTTTACATATGGTAGGGGAATCTCCTCAACCACCACCAATGTGCAGAATCCACCTGGATGATGTGACGGCAGCCCTATTGCGCCAGAACGCCCACCACACACCAGCTTACTGGTGGAGAGGAGACAGAGTGATGAAGCCAATTAGTATATAGGAATGATTAGGAGGCCATGATGGACAGAGGCCAAGGGGCAAATTTGGCCAGGATGCCGGGGTTACACCCCAACACTTTTTCGAAGGACATCCTGGGATTTTTAATGACCACAGAGAGTCAGGACCTCGGTTTAACGTCTCATCCGAAGGACGGTGCTCTTTGACAGTATAGTGTCCTGTCACTATACTGGGGCGTTAGGACCCACACAGACCACAGGGTGAGCGCCCCCTGTTGGCCTCACTAACACCTCTTCCAGCAGCAACCTGGTTTTCTCTGGAGGACTCCCATTCAGGTACTAACCAGGCTCAGCCCGGCTTAGCTTCAGTGGGCAACCAGTCTTGGGCTACAGGGTGATATGGCTGCTGGCTTTTCGATTAGACATTGAAAAATAAGCACGTCCCAGCCGGGTTCATCACTTGTTGGGGTCCCCTTGAAAAATTTACGTTGTGGTCTGTGCTATTTGCAGCACATTTCTGTATTTGATAAACACGTGTTGTCAAACTGATGAAGATGTTTTCTTAATTTGCTGACGTTTTTTTCTATTTGCTGATGTTTTCTTCAGTTGCAGCGCATTGAGCTTTGTGCTATTTGCAGAGCATTTCAGTATATGGATGCGTTGTGAGTATTTCCAACACATGTGTTGTCAAAATGATGATGTTTTCTAAATTTGCAGGTGTTTTTTTTTTTCTTTCTATTTACGTTTTCTGCAGTTGCAGCACGTTGAGCTCTCTCGGCCACCATAGAAAAGTGGCATCACTAGCTGTATTTGAAATTGCCCCCCCTATACCCTCATTCACTATCCCCTAATCTCTAAATTACTTCACTAATATAGTCCACTTGAAGGAGTGAATTTAGAAACTGAGTGCACTGGAAGGGCTTCCGCTTTTGTATAGTTTGTGCCTGCTTCACCCAAAAATGAAAATTATGTCATTAATTACTCACCCCCATGCTGTACCAACCCCGTAAGGCCTTCGTTCGTCTTCGGAACACAAATGAAGATATTTATGATTAAATCTGAGAGGTTGATCACTCCTCCATAGGCTCCCTAAGGGAATGACACCGGACGGCCCAGAAAGTCATTAAAGAAAATGTTTAAATATTCCATGTCACAACAGTGGCTCAACTATAAGTTTATCAAGCGACGAGAATACTTTTGTGCGAAAAAACAAACAAAAATAACGACTTTATTCGACTATTCCTTTTCTTCCTTGTAGGCCTGAAACAAGATTTCAAGAGATTTCCACGACGCATGCGCGAGAACTTAACTGAAGTAGTTGAAGGAGATCGCAATTCTCGCGCATGCGTCGTGGAAATCTCTTGAAGTCTCGTTTCAGGCCAACAAGGAAGAAAAGGAATAGTCGAATAAAGTCGTTATTTTTGTTTGTTTTTTCGCACAAAAAGTATTCTCGTCGCTTGATAAACTTATAGTTGAGCCAATGTTGGGACATGGAATATTTAAACATTTTCTTCATTGACTTTCTGGGCCGTCCGGTGTCATTCCCTTAGGGAGCCTATGGAGGAGTGATCAACCTCTCAGATTTAATCATAAATATCTTCATTTGTGTTCCGAAGACGAACGAAGGTCTTACGGGGTTGGTACAGCATGGGGGTGAGTAATTAATGACTTAATTTTCATTTTTGGGTGAACTAACCCTTTAATATTCAAGCAACAAAATAAAAAGAGAAAAGCATTCACTTCTCGTTAATAGCTTTTATAAGGATTTATTATATTTAATTCATACAAATAAATATGTCTGCTGCTTGAAAAAATAAAGAATGATGTATGCAAGTAGTTATAAACAATGCATATCATTAATTGAAAAGAAGACTATTCTACTCTAGGAAAAGTGGTTTTAATTTTTAAGTCACAGTAGTTAAATATGTATCTGTATTGCATGTTCAAACTTTAAAATCATTCATATTAACAGGTTAATAGATGTTTTCTCCAGCACAAAGACCTCAGACAGTACAAAGACTGAGACATAATTTTCCCCAAATTCTGTGTTCTAGAGAAGTCATATTACACTTTTTAAAGCCCTTTCTCTTAATAACACATTTCCAGATGATCAGCTATGACACATTACCACTTTGAGATGTAGTCACCAGTATTTATTTGTTATTGTTTTATCCAACCATGTAAAAAAATGGGAAAAAAAGATTTGTTCTGCAAAAATACAAAAACGCATTTAACTCCTTTTATTTTTTATTAAATCTGTTTTTTCCCCCTATTTACAGATAACTACTTTGAATGGAGCTAAATAAATACAATAATATATATCATAAACACTTTAATGGTGTTTTTATTATGTGACTAACAACTATAGATGATAATAACAAAGTACAGAAACAAAATTTTTATTTTGGGACGGTTGACATTCACTTTAGGACGGTTCAAATAGTTTTTCATGACGGTTTAGGGACGGAGGTGAAAAAAGTTAGTCTGGAGCCCTGATAGCCACATTGGACCAGCGGTTTGGAAAATGGATGCACCATCACTGTTGATCAATTTAACACATCCTTGCTGAATAAAAGTATCAATTTCTTTAAAAAAATTACCCCAAACTTTTGAACAGTATTGTACACTACTTCCCTTTACTTACATGCCATCTAACAATATTTTTTGAATCACTCTGATACCCCTGAAACCAACTGCTAAATGGTCTGAAAGTGTTGTGTTTATGCACCATTAACAGCTGTGACAATGCAAGCAGTTTCAATGGAGCTGTATGAAATATCACCTCTAACCTGCATCATCTCAACTACGCAGGACAAAACCTCCAGCTGATTTGTCATCATGGCCTGGTATTTATATAACATAAACATTGACTCAGCAGCTACTTTTTGGGACAACGGGTTCACTAGCAAAACAGAATATGGCCTAAAATAATATGTAAATGTAATTTCTAATCACATATTATTAACTCACTGCTGCATAATTCATAGGTAGACCACACAACCAGACATCAGTAGACTTCCATTAAAAGAAAAATCCAAGGAAAAGGAAATCCAAGGTCATCAGAAAATGTTATGTCTGCGTTTGACTTTCTGACCTTATACTTGCACTCAAAAGTGAAAAGAGTGAGGGTGAAAAAAACTCTGAACACAGATATAAAATTAACCTTCCCAAAAGGACCACTCAGTGACAAGCAGTCCTGGAATCTAGTCATAACCTTCACAAGTTGAGAGGGCGAATCCAACGCTGAGTGGAATGCCCAGAATGTGTCACTTTTGAGGGGTCACTGCTCATATGGCCAAATGTGGCCACTTCCTGTCTCACAGCAACTGACTTTAAACAACACTGTGAAAACATTGCAACCAAGAACATTCTTTAAATTGCACTACAGTTAGACAAGGTCGTTGGTTTTTACCACTCTTGCTCGTGATAACTAAATTTCTCTTCTTTTAAATACATTATCTGTCTTTCAGAGAGGATCTGCAGCGCTAATTTGGAATTCAGTTTAATTACGCATATGGAGAGCTCTAAAATCATCAATGAATCTTAACAAATCAGACAAAACACTAACTGAAAAGCATTGAAAGGAATTCTTTGGTTTATTTGGTGCATATTCGGGAGCAGATAGAAATGCTGCATAGTTTAATAAACAGTGTTCTCATAAGAAGGAATGTTAGACAAACTGTGTGAGAATCAGCATAGATGTGAATGAAGCCACACCAGAAATGAGGCAAAACATCAGCCGCAGGATATGGAATAATGCACAGGATGAAACAAATGTTGGAGAAAAAGAGGAACAGACAAACGATGTGAGCAACAGGGAGAGCGAGAGGCAAAGACAGAGAGAAAGAGAGAGAGCACGAGCCAAGGGAAACACCTAGGGATGAGGCTTGACACTGTGACAGCAGTAATTGAACTGAAGCTGTCTTTTCAAAACTCCCAGCTAAAAGTCCAACACAATTACAATTGTTCAGATCAGAGGAAGGAGTCGTTCTAAGGTACTCCGATCAACGTGCCTTTCTCCCTCTGTTCCCTTTGATTCTCTTCTGACACCTATTAAAACTGAAGAAAGAGCATGAAAACGTGTTACATGCTTAAAAAGAACAAGAGGAGGAAGTTGCAGGTGTACTGTATGTGGTGGAGGCACAAGTTTTATTTTCCGAAAAAAGGCAGAATCAAACTAATTTTTATGCTTCATTTGTCTGACAGTAAGAGCATCAGACAGTTCTTCCCATGTTTGAAGTATAATCTTGGATTATAGTCAAAATAAAAAATTCTACATTCTACTATTCTACACACAATTTGAGTGAAGATCTTATGTATAAAAAAGGTTTAACTGCAGTGCCCAGGCCATCTTCTTAAGATTCAACAAACAAAATCACTCCACAGCCTTTGCAGATAAGAGCAGCTGGAACATCAGTTGGACTTTCATAGAGCCTTACAGCAAAACATCTACAACTGTGCTTAGATGTAACCAGAGTTCGCCATCTGTCAGTCACTACAACTTTGCGACGACTGACAAATGGGGTATCACTTTGGAGCCCCAGTCACCTCTGAGTTGTAGAAGAACAGCCAGTGGAATTTGCTTGCCAAGCCACTCCCCTATAAAATAAGACAGCGGCACAAATCCACTCATTTAATTTTTTTGCTTTGGAGCCGAGTGGTTGCACAGTGATAAATCTTCCAATCACCAAGCAACAAGTGTGCTACGGATATCTATGCTGGAAGAGGACACATTCAGTGGGTTTTTCCATACAAAAAGAGCAGTGCAGAGTTAAGTACAGCGAAATTCCCCTGGGCGCTTCAGCGCAAAGAGCAAGCATGGTCGGCAAGCATATTTTTAAACCTAGCGTGTCATTCGGCTCTCCAGGTGAGGATCAGATGTCAAAAGCTGCATCGGAATGCGGGCTATTGTCCTCTGCAGAGCAAGATTAATCTGAGCTTCCCCCTTCGGCGTGGTCACTCAGGCTGAGTCGGACGCAGAGTTGACGGCCATGCTTGCACGGGCTGCCGCGGGCATTGGACTCGAGTGGAACTCTCCACCTTGACTTGAGATCTTGCGGTTGGACGTTTGGTTCCTGGGTGCGGTGCGCAGTTCACCACACCCGCGCAAGTGAATGAGGAGATTCAGAATTCGTGAAAGACAGCAAAACTGTGGTTTCACTGAAACATTTTCAGAGGCTCCTGGAAGGGGTGCACGATATATCGACTCAATATCCTTATCGCGATATCACGTTGCCCGTTATATCGAAAGTCTTGTGATAATTATTCGATAGTTTGTTTATTATGCGCCCGTCCGACATGCACCTCTCGAAAAATACGCATCGTTTGGTAGCATTTCCCCCCCGACTCATTTCCTGGTTCTCCTTCTCCGTAAACAACATGAAATCAAGGAGAGGGTTAACTTTTCATGGCACAGATTTCCCAAAGTGGCCAGAAAGAACAGAGGAGACTCAATATGACTCTAGAGTCGCTACTTGCTCCAAAGCTAATCCCAGTCACTCTCTCACTTCTCCCTCGCGCAACCACACACACACTTGCCGGCTCGACACACACACCAGCGCATAATAGGGTTGCGGCGGTGAGGAAAATTTCCCACCGGTTAATCGACGTGTGACAACACCGGTAATCCCGGTGTCACCGTGGGGGGCGGGGCGGGGGGGTTAAATAGCTTTTACAGAGCTGCCAACTCTCACGCCACACCCCCGATTTCTCACGCATGAAGTGTCAACCTGGTCGGTCAAATGCCTGGAAGATGAGTTTATCTATATATCTACATGTTGAGCCACTCGTGATCGACTAGTTATGCCGCAAAATAGTTAAAATCTCCTGGAATCTAGAGCGAGCGCGCACGCGAGACAGAGATTGTGCTTCAAACCGCGTAGCGCGCGAGGGAAAGCGAGCGAGAGACCTTGCGTGTGCAACCACACCCGTCGGAAAAGTCTCACTCCAAGCTAAACTCAAAAGTTGGCAGCTCTGGCTTTTAAATGCGTGCGCGTTATACTTTCACTTTCGAAATAAGCTTTTCTGTAATTTGACTCGTTCTCATCTCCACACGTGCTAAATGGAATCCTGATGCTTGCTGATCTGTGACGTGACTGGCTCTTGGCACGCACTGCGCAGTTCAGTTTTTAATTATATTATATGCTCTCTTCTGAACTAAATAATTGATCATTATTATTTTTAATTAATTCAAATAAATATTTTAGCAAAAACGAATACTTTAAAAAAGTCAAGACATCGCGGTGTCACGGTGGGAAAGTGATGTCACCGGTGATGGGGCTTAAAACCGGTAACACCGTCAACACCGTCTATCGCGGCAAGCCTAGCGCATAACTATAAACATCCGGCCACCTGGCCACTTCATGCGTTTTCTCAGATCGGATAGCTATCAGATTTATCAAAAACGATTCCATTTACACCTGGTCACATAAATGTGTTTTTGCAAAACGGATTTAATCCGATCTTTAGTTCCCGTGCTATATGCAGATTTAATGGAGTGCACGTCACCGAAAGCAACAGATATGAGGTCCATTTTATTGATCATCAGGTAAAATTTCTAAATCAAAGACCGCAATAAGAGAGAGCGGCAACAGCACTGGTAAGATCATTTCGTTTCTTTACTTTTAATTAACATAAAAGCGTCTGTGACTACTTTCACTTTGATTTGCGATAGTTTGCACGTTGGCTTGATTAAGAGATGCTACGCTGCTCATCTGCGGTAATGCGCGTTGCAGTAGCGTCGTCATATCTGACTATAACATTACATATAATCTATAACACGCTCTCACACGTTTATTTTTTAGTGTTTTTGGGAGGAGTAAAATTTACATACCGTAAAACTTCAAATAGTAGCCCGGGCTTTTATTTTCCCAAACCGTCGAATTGCACCGGCTTGTATTTGAGACAGGCGTCTATATGAGTCAGGCCTTTATAATTTAGTGTTGAGATGTTGGTCATTGAGTGTATGTCTCTAATCTATAAAAATCTCCAAATGCTCCACGTTAAACTGCGGTCTTCCAACCTTTTACTGTCGCGTCGTCAATTGATTTTGATTAATATGCGCGAGGGAGAGAGAGCAAGACAGCGCTCGTGTTGTTTGAAGATGTGAGAGTGCGCGCGCGCGGCCGGGGCGCTCTCTCTCTCTCTCTCTCTCTCTCTCTCTCTCTCTCTCTCTCTCTGCTCGTAACGCGCCCTGTCAAGCGCAGCAGTCATTCTATTCTACATCACTCATCGATCAAAAAAAGCTTTGGAGGGACAAAAAATTGCTTTGGCGGCCGCGAAAAAGCGGACGATCTGACGGTTTTAGAGGATTAAATACAACCCGAAACTAAAAAACAGACCCGGCCTCTATTTGAGACCGGCCTTTATTTACCCAAACCTGCAGCCACACCAGGCGTGTAAAAGAGACAGGCGTCTATTTGGGACTCGGCTATTATTTGAAGTTTTACGGTATGTGGTTTCAATAACCAGATGCTTGTCCAGTTTCGTCTAGAATGCGGCCCGGACCACCTCCTGAAGTTGTTTGAGCGATCGGATTCGAATGCGTTTCGGAGGGCACATACACCTGGTCTTTTCATGATTGGAAAGCTATCCGATCACAGGAAATGCATGAAGTGGCCAGGTGTAAACAGCCCATACGGCGAAACCGAAACCTCTGTGAGTGGCCGGGGAAAGTGCAAATTGCCTTCTAAAAAACAAGTAAAAAGTCTGCTGGTAAAAACAACCGTGTAACCTTTAGATTTATTTCTATTGTTTCTAACATGTCCTGTTCTATAGACATGCTCTTTATTTATTTATTTTATACTGTACAACCAGTAAAACATGTCCTGTTCTGTAGACATGGTTATTATTTATTTATTCATGTTGTACCAATCCAATATGACTGTCAGTTGAAATAAAATTTGTGTTGTAAGAAAACTTGTTTTATTTGTTATGAATCTATTTTGATGCGTTTTCCCATAGCTTTTGTAATTGTATATGTCTAAAAATATCAAAATTAATATAGATATCGCAATATTCATTATCGATATCGCAATATCAGATTTTTTCAATATCGTGCAGCCCTAGCTCCTGGGGGATATGTGGTCATGCTGCTGGCATTGATCCATGAGACCACTACAGGCTACACAGCCGAGTCCCAATATGTGCATGGCGCTTCGGTACACTCCCTGTGGTCATCACACTGATCTGTTGCTGAAATTTTAGCCCTTGGTCAGACCTTGCCTTTCTATGGGCCAGAGAGCCACAAGTGTCCCAGACCACACCTCATCCCCTCCTGGGATATTTCTGTGGTCCTTTCTGGTCTGCAGAAAGCTCCCTTTGAGCAGCTTGAGTCAGTTGAGCTCCTGACCGCGTTCACTTCCATCAAGAGGATGGGGGACCTGCTGGGACTTTCGGTCAGCGATTCGTGCCTTGAGTTCGAGGCGGCCTCTTCTCATGTCATCCTGAGCGCCCGGCCCGGATAGATGCCTAAAGATCCCACCACTCCTTTTCAGGACTAGGTGGTGAACTTCCAAGCGCTGCCCCCCCCAGAGGAGGCAGACCCAGCCCTTGTGTTGCGGTGTCTCCTTCACACCCTACATGTTTACGTGGACTGCACACAGAGCTTCAGAAGTTCGGAGCAGCTCTTTGTCTGTTTTGGAGTTTAGCAGAAGGGCAAGGCAAGCACAGGGTGGCCCACTGAATAGTAGATGCCATCACCTTGGAGTACCAATCCCAAGATGAGCCGTGCCCCCTCTGAGTTAGGGTTCACTCCACCCGGAGTGTTGCCTCTCCCTGGGCGTCGGCACATGGCGTCTTCTTGGCAGACATCTGCAGAGCTCCGGGCTGGGCAACATCTAATACCTTCACGAGATTCTACAATCTCTGGGTGGATCAGGTTTCTTCCCATGTGTTCAAACAGTGAATGTGTGGGAAGGCTGGCTCTGTCTCGCTTGCAGCACCATTCCCCTCTAAGGGGGGATACAAGTGCCTTTTTGGCTCACCAGGCTAGTTCCACTCTTGGCGAACCCTGGATTGAGTTTCCTGCAAGCATCCTTCAGCAGCCAGATGTCATTGGACGCCTCCGTTACAGGGCCAGTACTCAAGTGCATGCCTGCTCGGTCAGCCCCTGTACTGGGCTAGATGCCCCATGTCATAATCCCATCTGTGTTTTTTATCCACGGTACAGTTTTCCTGTCGGTAAACCTGTGTCTTTCCCTGGGCAGATATTGCTCTGTCCCGTCGTGGCGTCTGTGGTAGTTCCATCCCTGGCTAGGCAGGGCCTACTGCAGAGGCCTTTCCATATGTAGCACTCCCCCATGGGCCAGTCCATATGTGTATTTCCACATGTTCCTTCCTCTCCTTTGGACTAGACGCTACCCCAGCGTTAATAACACTGGTCATGGCTGTAAAAAATGGAATTGAGAACCAAAGCACTTTTCCCGAGAAATAAATTGTAAAAGGAACAGAAGCTACGACCGTCTCCATGGTAAGCCCTGTCCCATCCATTCCGTTGGCATGGAGGAATTACACTGGGTACTGGGTAGGTTACAAATCAACGGGAGCAGTTGCCAAAAGGGCACGCTACAGGTTGCCAGCATCTGCATCTCCATCATTTGAAACACAGTTCAGTGGTTGTGCAGATTTTCATATAGGGACTACATTTATCAATTATTATAACGATGGAACAAATGGGGAACGTCTTGGTTACTGATGTAATCCTTGTTCCCTGATCAAGGAAATGGAAACATTATGTCCCCCTTGCCACAACCATGAACCACCGCTGAATGGTCGGGGCTCCTCAGCATAAACCTAAATGAGTGGATACATGCCGCCATCTTATACGAATATGCACGGGGGAGTGGCTCGGCATGCAAATTCCACTCGCCAATTCCATCGAGGTGATTAGGGCTCCCAAGTGAGACCACATTTGTCAGTAGACATAATGTCTCCATTCCCTCTATCATGGAATGAGGGTTACATCAGTAACCAAGATGATAATGAGTGCAGAGGTTGAAAGCTCCCATAGTCGGTATCAGATTGGCCTATTTAGAAGTTTTTTTTAATGCAGTTTCTTGCTGTTTGGATAAAATGAAGTCATTAATCAGATTTAAAACAAACAAACAAACAAACAAACAAAAAAACTTTATAATATGGATGAGTTCATGATTCAGATGGATGGATGGATGGATGGATGGATGTTGTCATTTTGTATAATGGCCACCAAAATCTTGTTTCACCCTGTGGGGTCTTTTTTCACATATAATTGAAAAAACAAAACAAAAAACAATCACAATCAGCTCACATACTACTTAGGTAGCCATGTTATAAGTGTGATAATGTCTAGTCAGCTGATCAATACTGCAAAACAAACCAAGACAAGAAGGTTCCGGATCCTGACAGAAACAACTACAAATCTAACAATCTCCATTAATGGAAGCAGGTTTTGGACAGGAATTTGCCCTCCTCTGAGGGCCGGTAGAAATGAAAATTAGAAATGTTAATTCGTTTGCTGTTTAAAAACCCCATTACCTTACAATTTCCTTCCTGAGATTGCTGTGAATTTTTATTTTATTTTTTCATATAAGTGATCTGCTTCCTTACTTTAATGAAACCCTTAAGTAACTTGCCATCTGATGCAAAAATATTGTGCCATGTTAGCCTGCAGGGTACAAAACTTAATAAGCTGTGACATTTTTCATATGTTTGATTGCTTTCCCTGGATTAACATGTACAATTGGTTGCATGCTGTAATTTGCCTTAATATTATAAAGAATAAGGTAACTTATACCACAATGTAGCTCATTCCCTATGGGCGCAAAGGCTAACTGTGAGGCTAGACTAAATGAAGAAATCAGTTATTAATATGGTGAAATAAGTTGTTTAGTTTTGATATTTATTATAAAAAAGTGTGGAAATTGCTGATACTAACATAACAAATTACCCACCACCAAATTAGCTAACGCCAATAAAGTAATTAATAAACAAATAAGACAAGACGTTAATTTGATTTCTACATTTAGAGACCATGTAAAAGTATTTCTGTTTGTATCAAGGGACTTTGTTAATAGTAATCTATCTCCTATTAAAAATAAATTATGAATATATTATATAATGATGCTATAATACAGTTTAACTACTGCTTTTTAATATTGTTATCATAGTTGATGTTGACAATTTTAAAGTTTTGATTACCACAAAAAATAAACTTCGACTCCTCCCTGTTTTTCTCTTTTAAAAAAAAAGAAACAAAAATCTGGGTTACAGTGAGGCACTTACAATTAAAATGAAAGGGACCAATACACAACTGTTAAAAACCAACCTTTAACTGTATAGTAACAAGACGTAAAAAAAATACTGTAGACTGTGCATTCAACCGTAACTTTATTCTACGATATTAAGTGGGGTGGCTAATACAATGCTAAATCATAAATCAGATGTACCTATTAGAGCTGTGTTGAAAAAAATCGCTTTACCAATTCTGAATCGATTTTCATATAAATTTCTAAAGATCGATCCGTAACTCAGAGGATCGATTTAATAATAGGCTTACATTTTCCCTGTGAACTTTAACTTGCTCCGACTGGGAGATCCCTATGCGCATTGAAAGGCTTTCACTCAGCGCACACATTGTTACGACAACGGACTTTGAGTGAGTCACTAAACCGTTCATTCAACGAACACGTTCAGAAAAGCTGATTCATTAAAAGAGATAATGAAACAAGGTGTTAATTATTTTTAACTTTGAGTTCCACTTTTCAAGGCTCAGCTAAGCAGCAATGCGTCGCATGGGTAACGCTGAAAATGCTTCATTAAAGACCAATATGGCATTGATTCAATGTGCGACTCGCTGATTTTATTTCCCCGCGGCTTCCTCGCGCTGTGGGAAGCTGACCAGCGCTGCTGCTGACGCGCATTTCCGTGACGTGAACGTTAAAAGGACTATACGACAAATATTTCGCTTTCCTTTTACACGGCAACCTTTCCACGAATATGACTTCAAAGACAGACGCAGGTAATCGCACGCGCTCTGCCGATCTCTCTCATTCACTGTCTGTGTGGGAAGCCGTAGGCAACAAATCACCATGATAAACAGTCTTGTTATCATTATGAACTTGTTCAACATTCAATACACATGCATGAAGTTCAAAACAAGAAGGGTATAGCCTTATAAAAAACCGTGAATATTGCTGCGGTTACTTGCAATCCTCTGCGGTTGACTTGTCAGTGTGTGAGGTACTACAAGATTGCGGATATCGCGTCAGCCCTGCTACTGCTGCTGATATACTGCGTCCTCTGTCGTCTACACCAGTGCAAGTTTGTGAAAGCAGTTGTATCAACACTCTGGAAGGGGGATTGTTCTTTACAACCATCCATACTCAGTTGAATGTCTATAATAATAGTATCAATATGTTGCATACAGTCCTTCAGGTAACAGCTGAAAAAAAATGCTTTTTTCAAAAACACTGATCTAAATCTCGAAGATCAGATCGGATCGAATCGAATCGAATGATGATAATCGATTCAAGATCTTGAGAATCGGAATCGAATCGATTCTTGAAATTTGAATCGAAACCCAGCCCTAGTACCTATGTACAATAACATACCGATGTCCAGCAATCGATTTAAATAGTAAATTGTGTTTAATTTTTTGTTTAATGAGATTTAATATGTGTTGGTGCCCAGAATTTTCACGTGAAGAAATACATAGATCCGACAATTACACGCATGCACTTTAATGGTCCAGCGGCAGAATTTTTGCCAAGCGTGTCAAGAGGTTCTGGGTCCTAATCCGCACTCGTATATTTTTCTTTTTTTTTTTTCACTCATTAAAACCGATTATGTTTATCAGTGGTTCGTATATCAAGCAGGGACACGTTTGTGTGCATTTTACGTTGTGATTTCACCGGAACGAATAGAGAGTCTCCGCAACAGATTGAAGCGTGCGTCCGAGTGAAGACTGTGCGCAGGCCACAAGAGAACACTGTATCCGCGCCACTGATCGCAGAGTCAACGAGCACTTTGATCACTTGATTTAATAAACAACACATTTCAGCGCTAGATCGCCTCTTATTTAACAAACGAACGAAATGAATGCTCTGCTAGTTAACTAGAGATGTTTTGTTTATTTGTATTAGTTACATCTGTGCCGTGAGATGTTTCAAAAGTGGTGGGGACAATTATCGACCCTGACAAAAAGCGGTGGGGACATGTCCCACCCGCAAATTACGCCTATGTACACGGTTGTTCGCGGGTATAAAATGTGCAAGACATGACGGCTACAATGCAATTATCATGATTACAGTTAAACAAGATAAGAGACAAACTGAACATAACCAAATAATGTTTGTTTTCACATTAAACATTGCAACAGACATTCAAAATATGACCATTTAAATTAATACACTAATTAAATTAATTATGCATGCATTTATATTAGGGCTGTCAGGGAAACGCGTTTTGTTGCTTCGTCGACCAAAGCGCAAGCGGATCTAGCTAGACCGGAAACAAAACAACAGGCACGCCCCACACAGTTGTTTGAGCTTGCGAGCCGGCCAAATAGTTGCTTTGAGTGGATGACGAGCGCGAGACGCCGAAATGGATGCCAATAATATTCTGAATGGAAAGTTTACTTTTAAAAAGTTGCAAAAAGTTCCATTGACAAGACCAAAGTGATCTGTGTGTTTTGTCGTTGTGAACTGAGCTATCATCATCGCAGCACTTCCAGTCTGAAATACCACTTGATGGCCAAGCACACACACACACACACACACACACACACAGCTGATGCGAATTATCCGCCCCCTCGTCAATATCAGGACCTCGTCAGTATTTCTTTCACCCTTTTATTGATGTTACAGTGTTACATTGAGTGAGAGTAGGGTTGCCAACTGTCCCGAATTAGCCGGGACGTCCCGATTATTGGGTCTAATTTATTTGTCCCGTACGGGACCTCTCTTGTCCCGATTATTGAGTGCTACGCTGATCTGACTGATACAACAGCAACACGACACTTGAGAATGACCACGACACCGGTCATCATCCAGTCACGCGCATCCGACCATACAAATAAACTATAAATTGAGAATGAATTATCTAATCTATCTAGATATAAATTATTTATAAATATCCCGCATACTGATGCCCGTAAGTGAGTTCAAATGTTCTGGAATCTAGAGCTGCGTAAGCGAGACGGAAGATGTGCGCCAGCGCCAAACCATGTCTTGCGCCAGACCTTGCCTGCGAGATAACTCCCCCCCCACCCCCCACCCCCCGATCGCCAAAATATAGTAATAATGACCCTAATTGTCCCGCATTTTTCTTTTCGGAAGTTGGCAACCCTAATTGAGAGATTATTTGCTCCAAGTGAGAATGTTAGTGTGAAATTGAACACAGTATATGCCAATGTTGTTTTCAATAAAAAACATTTGCACAAAGCAAGCCGATCCACTTTCGATAAGAGGATTAAAATGAGAAAAATAATGGGACAAAAAGAAAATCAAGAGACATTTAGAATAGATAAAAAATAATTGCGATTAATCGCGAGTTAATTATGACATTAATGCGATTCATCGCGATTAAATATTTTAGTCGTTTGACAGCCCTAATTTATATTTATACAAACACACATGGATATAGCCTCTTATGTATTTAGTAGGAGTGTAACGATACACGTATTCGTATTGAACCGTTCGGTATGAGGCTTTCGGTTCGGTTTTCGGTACGCATTTTTGAACCGAACGGTTCGTTGGACCATTTTTCCTGCCAACCAAAATTTTGTTATTTCAAATGGCACGTCACGCGTGACAAGCGCGCTCATGATGCAAGAGACGCTAGCGTGACCACAACATTGCCCAACATCAAATGGCAAATGTAATGTAAGCGGAACGAAACTGAGCAACTCGATATTGTGTGGTTGACGGACCGTTTATCAGTTTGGACCAATGCACCGCGAGCCGATCTTAATCATCAGCACTGCCACTACACAGCCAAATCCAGTAAAGAAAACATTTGAATTCGCCACTGAAGTAATAACATCGCTGCGAGATCTAGTGAGAAACATTCACATTTCTCCGTTATTAACGGATCAAACAGCGCTGACGTGGAAACCAGGAAGAAACATTGTGCCATGAATGAACTATCCAGTGTCCACAGATCAGCAACATTCACCATGGATTTACTGTAGTAACACTCACTGTAACCATGGGAGTTTGGCAGGAATAGTCGGCTATAATGCTATAACATTACGTCGGTTTTATTTTGACATTATGAACACAATTGCTGCCCTCGAATGTTAATCTGAACTAAAATAAACCTTTGTTTAAAACTACTACAATATTACATTTCATTTAGTCCAAGGAGCTGTTTTTTTTTTTATATATGCTCCTAAGAAAAGTCAAGTATAGCTCCATCATTGCTCAGAGTAAAAAAAATATCATACTTTATGATAGTTTATGATAAAAAAATGAAATCAAGGAAATGTTTCTGGCATTTCTTTCTTTTTGCTGTATTGAAAACGTACCGAACCGTACCGAACCGTGACACAAGTGTATCGTATCGAACCGAACCGTGAATTTTGTGAACCGTTACACCCCTAGTATTTAGCACAAACATATGATACAGTATATTTATTTATAGAACTATTTAATGTAATCAAACTTTAAACTTATCTAATATCTTTGACTCAAGAGTCATCTATGTTTGATGACATTGCAGGGTGTTCTGAATGAACACATTTTGTTAAATGAGCTTCAACCGATATACCATTTTCAGAGAATAGGGTGCAGTCAATACTACGTAGGGAACCCTGTCAGTCGGAACGCTGATGCGTGTTATGATATAAGTGAAAAATTACCGTTTCTGTGTAAAGTCATATTAAATTTTACACCTTCGTTGTCATAAAAACATAACACCTAAAACCCTAAAGTTATGGTAAAAATGACAAGAACAACTGTACAGCTCAAATAAAACACAGTTTTACCTGAAGAGTTAACATGGTTTTAAAAGATTCACATTTTAGTGCTGTAACCTTGAATTTTGCTTGCTTGGTTATTTATTTATTTTATTCAAATATAAGGAGAAATGAGCCAAAATAATTTTGTGGCAATCAACATCATACCACAAATTGTGCAGAGCACAAATTCTGAGAGTCATAGCAGTAACACTAGTTGTAGTTAACAACATTTTCTTTTGTGTTTTGGTTAATATTTAAGTTTTTTGGTTACTTCTAGGCTTAGTTGTCACTGCGTTTTCCATTTCTTCCACTGACATTTCCCCAATGGACCTGTATAGAATGTACTGGACTACTACACTGCTTAGCAAGCATAACTAAATGGATTAAATTCTGCATGCATTGGCACATTACTCATCATAGACATCAGAGAATACAGTAGCATGAAGTCTGAATAAACTAATTAACGTGCTAACCATGCTAACGATTGTTACAAAATGACATGCGGTTAAAATCTGAAAATGAATTAGCAGGTCAATGTGTCCACATATGCATCTATGGGCTCATGCTAAGCCTTTATTTGGCTGAAACTGGCTTTAGGGGTGTTAAAGTCTTGTTGCGTGAGCTTATGTGTGTGTATGTGTGGTGTGGCACTCAGAACTTCCTCTTGAGCGTCAGTTCTTTCCCAGCTCTTAAATGGATTTCACATCATTATGCTCATGCCCAGAGAACCCAGGGCCAAATCAACCAAAAAGAGTTCAGCCATTAAAACGCGACATTTCCTCGGCTCTTAAGGCCCTCTCTTCCCTCATCATTAAAAAGGCTGTGACTCACACGTAACTGACTGACGGATGGGTGCAGCCCTTAGGTCATTGTCATTGCCACACATACTTAACACACAAACACAGACACAGACAGAGACAAACACACACACACACACACAGAGAGACAGAGAAAGCCCTCCATCCAGGTTTTAGATAAAAACAATCTTTCCTCAAAAAAGAGTTTATTTATTTATACTCTGAAGCCCTTTGAGGAACCACTGACCTTAAAACTGACCAGCACACTCTGAAAAGAAGAAGAAAACTGGAGGTCATATTATTAATATTCTTAGTAAAATGCACAATGCTGTCTCTCTTTTTTGTGCAGACACACTATAAGCAGTGTCTAGTAATGCCCGAGCTACACAACCACTTAGAAATAAATGAAACGGAAATTTCGGCCATTTTGTGTGATAATCTGGTCCATTATGCTTTTTCAATTCACTAATAAGATTGCCTCTAATTATCTAAAAATTAACATTCTGTCATCGTTTACTCACCCGCATTGCATTATAAATTTGACCATTTGACTTTCTTTCTTCTTTGGAGAGATCTTGAGTAATGTACTGGTCACTCTTTTTCATGCATTTACAATTAATCAAATGGCGTATGAAAGCATAAAAATACTTTGCATGACGACTAGTGCAAGTCTTCTAAATTCATACTAATTCTAAATTCATGCTTTGGTTCTTTAAGTGGGCTGTTAACTTTTACAAGTTAACTTTAACTTTTTTAAGTGGGCTGTTAACTTTTATTCATTTATTTGACATGGACATTGCAATTAAACATAGTACAAAACAAGTCTGTAACTGATGCTATGCAAAAAGAGTTTATAGCTATTGCTAATTTTCAACTCCATTCCATGGTTGGACCTTTACACTACAACATTTACTATTTCATCTTAAAAACATCTCTACAAACACACCAAATGAATCACTTACATACACAAACCAGTTATCTACAAATGGGTACATTCCTTTTTCGATTTCATCCAAGACTTAACTCGAGAAGTAAAAAGTTTAAACTCAGTCATGGTTTTAAATTCAGTGGGTAATGAATTCCACAATTTTGCACTTTTATATGAAAAAGCAGACTGACCAAATGTAGTCTACGGAACTATCCAGTTGTTATTGATAGACCCTCTGGTGACTCTGTTGATGCTTTGTCTCTGCACAAATTAACTGAGTGGTTCAGGTGCTATATTATTGAGACATTTGAAAGTTAGTTTGAGAAAACAAATCACTAAAGCTTTCAAAGCTTAACAATTTATGCTTCAGAAGAATATTGCAGTGATGATAGCGAATTGGCTTCTTATCCATAATCTTTATAGTTTGATTATATAGTGACCTGATATGTTTAGTTGTTGCGACCATGGCCTGTGCCCATACTGTCATGCAGTATGATATATGAGAGAATAGGGCGGCCTGTTTTGGAATATATTTAAAACAATTTAGGTTCCCCTTCAGTCGCTCACGTTCGACGTGACGTCGACGTGACGACGTTAGGGGATCACTTCAGGGAGCCCTATCAACTTCGATTATCTAAGAACAAGCCAATGAACGTTGGCGTGCGTGAACGCGTCACGCGCCCCCGCCCCGCAGCACGGGTATAAAACAGGAAGCGGGCGCGAGCACCCACCGTCTTTCATTTCGGAGCGCGAGTTTCCTATGACTGATTGTCTGAGATTCAACGCCTTTGAAGACTTCAGGAAGATCTCTGTTCCAGTGTTGGTGTGACGGCGCGATCAGCGGTGGCCGCGAGCAGTGCAGCTCTCAACTGCTGTTCTTCCAGCACTATTGTTTGTGTGTGTGTGTGTGTGTGTGTGTGTCCACACAGTGGCTACCCCTGGGCGCCTCAGCACTGTGAGAGTAATTTTCCTTTGTTTTTTATTTTACTAAAAGAGCAACACAAACGGACCCTGCGTCTTTTTCAAGATGTCATTCCGCTTGTGCGTTTCTGGATGCCGTCGTTCCCTGGCGCCAGCAGATGGCCACAATAGCTGCATCTCGTGTTTGGGCATTCGGCACGCTGAAGCAGCTTTTGTGGATAGTTCATGTTCTCATTGCGGGAACATGACTATCGCAGTACTTAGATCGAGACTCGCTTACCTCAAGGGAGGTGCAGTCCCCTCGCTTATGCCCCGATCTAGTGTTTATTCTGCCCCGCAGAATAGACCTACTTCGGCGCATGACCAGGGTGATCTGAGGATTACCGTGAGGGCTTCCCCGCCGAGTCAATCTCTGCGGGCCCCTCACGCCTCACGCCCCTGTGCTGTTGCCATCGGCGCCCCATTGCGAACGGCTCGGTCCTTCTCCGGAACGACCAGTCGTTTCCTTTGGGGCACCAGCTGACGATCAGATGTCGATCGCAGCATCGGAGGGGGAGCGGTCATCTGGAGATGACGACTCGGCTGCGCTGCCCCCTTCGGGGTGTGTAGCGTTGTCCGAGCCGGATCCAGAATGGACCGCTATGCTTTCCCGGGCCGCCGAGAAGGTTGGGCTTGCGTGGAATCCTCCACCACGTCCCGAACCTTCTCGGCTGGACGATTGGTTTCTCGGGGCGGGCCGTTTCTCGGGGCGGGCCGTGCTGGTTCTCAGTGCGCCGCCCCGGTACCTTTCTTTCCGGAAGTGCATGAGGAGCTTTCTAGGACGTGGAAGGCACCGTATAGTGCCCGAAGCCGTCCTAGTGGCTCCTCACCCCTCGCCACCCTCGACGGCGGGGCAGCTAAGGGGTATGTGGGGATCCCCCCAGTGGAGCGGGCTGTCGCGATGCAGTTGTGTCCGGCGTCCGCCTCCTCCTGGCGGGGTGACCCACGCCTCCCGTCCAAGGCCTGTAAGTTCTCGTCCGGTCTAACGGCGAGGGCTTACAAGGCCTGTGGACAGGCTGCTTCCGCTCTTCATGCCATGGCGCTCTTGCAGGTCCACCAGGCCCAGGCGCTCATGGACATGAACGAGGGTGGTTCTGACCCAGAGCTCCTCCGGGAGCTCCGTGTGGCTACCGACCTCGCCCTCCGGGCGACGAAGGAAACCGCACGTTCAGTCGGTCAGGCGATGTCCACCTGGTGGTCCAGGAGCGCCACCTTTGGCTCAACCTGGCGGACATGAGGGACACCGATAAGTACCGGTTCCTGGATGCCCCTCTCTCCCAGGTTGGGTTGTTCGGCGACGCGGTCGAGAGCTTTGCCCAGCAGTTCTCGGCCGCACAGAAGCAGACGGAGGCCATCCAACACATCCTGCCCCGGCGGACCGCTGCTGCTCCCTCCCGCCCGACCGCCGCAGCTCCTCCGTCAACTCGTCGCCGAGGTCGGCCTCCTGCGGCGTCCTCCGCTCCCGCTAAGCCCCAGCAGCAGCCATCATCCAGGCCTCAGCGGGCAGCAAGCCGCAGGAAGTCGACCCCGCCCGTCCAGGCCGCTGCCAAGCCAGGAGGCAAGCGCCGGTGCAAACATCCCTGAGACGGGCGGCCCGGAGGTGGATCAAGTTGCTCTTCAGGAGATGGCGGCCGTGCCACTCCTTCCCCCGGTGGAGGGCCGGGTGGAGAATCCTTTGTTTCCTTTTCTTTTTGTTCCCACCTTTTCAAAGAAAGAGCAATTTCTGAAACCTCTGGGCCCCAAGAGGGCGCGCTTGGCAGTCGACGACGCTATGCCTTGTCACTCCCGAGCCCCTCTTCCATCGCCAGCGGGCAGCAGTGGCTGTGTCCTGGACGCACTGTCGCCTCCGCACACTCACTCTGCCCTCCGACGGAAGCAGGTACGTCTTGCACCACACGTTCAGACCCCACTCCGGGCCGCTATGCCGCCCGAGTCGGGTCCCTGCATTCCGTCACGCTGCCCCACTCCGGGTACGTCTGTGGTGCCGTTGGTCCCGCTTGCTCGGTCTCTGGGAGCTTGCCTAACGCTTCCCAGTCCGTCTCGCTGGCTCATCCGTACTGTCAGACTCGGCTATGCGATTCAGTTCGCCCGGCGCCCCCCTGTTTTCAGGGGCATCCTGTTCACCCGTGTTCTGGCGGACAGTGCCCCTGTTCTCAGAGCGGAGATTGCAGTCCTACTGGCGAAGGATGCAATCGAGCCGGTCCCTCCAGCCGATATGAAGACCGGCTTCTACAGCCCGTACTTCATTGTACCCAAGAAAGGAGGTGGGTTACGGCCAATCTTGGACCTGCGCGTCCTGAATCGGTCCCTTCACAGGCTGCCGTTCAAGATGCTTACGCAGAAACGCATTTTTAAATGCATCCGTCCCCAAGATTGGTTTGCAGCCATCGACCTGAAGGACGTGTACTTTCATGTCTCGATTCTCCCCCGACACAGACCGTTTCTTCGCTTTGTGTTCGAGGGGCGGGCATATCAGTACAAAGTCTTACCCTTCGGGCTGGCCCTGTCGCACCGCGTCTTCACGAAAGTTGCGGAGGCGGCCATTGCTCCCATGTGCGAGCGTGGTGTTCGCATTCTCAACTATCTCGACGACTGGCTTATTCTCGCCCAGTCGAGGGAGCAGTTGTGCGAACACAGGGATTTGGTGCTCAGTCACCTCAGCCACCTAGGGCTTCGGGTCAACTGGGAGAAGAGCAAACTCACCCCCGGGCAGAGGATCTCTTTTCTCGGTATGGAGTTGGACTCGATCAACATGACAGCGTGTCTCACCGAGGCCCGCGTCCAGTCAGTGTTGAACTGCGTGAGTACGCTCAGACGCAGAAGAGCGGCACCACTGAAACTATTTCAGAGGCTCCTGGGGCATATGGCATCTGCAGCCGCGGTAACGCCGCTCGGATTGCTTCATATGAGACCGCTCCAACACTGGCTCCACGATCGAGTCCCGAGATGGGCGTGGCAGAGCGGCTCGTGCCGGGTTCCAGTGACCCCGCACTGTCGCCAAACTCTCAGCTTGTGGTCGGACCCTTCGTTCCTGCGGGCAGGTGTTCCCCTAGAACAAGTGTCCAGGCACTCTGTGGTCTCCACGGATGCCTCTATCACCGGCTGGGGGGCCACGTACAACGGGCATGCAGCTTCAGGTCTGTGGACGGGGCCTCAACTGCATTGGCACATCAACTGCCTCGAGTTGTTAGCAGTACATCTTGCGCTGGGCCGCTTCAAAACGTCGCTACAAGGCAAGCATGTACTGGTCCGTACGGACAACACTGCGACCGTTGCGTACATCAACCGTCAGGGTGGTCTACGCTCCCGCCGCATGTCACAACTCGCCCGCCATCTCCTCCTTTGGAGTCAGAAGCATCTGAGGTCGCTTCGTGCCGTTTACATTCCGGGCCTGCTCAACCGTGCAGCCGACGAGCTTTCACGGCAGCAGGTGCTACCGGGAGAATGGCGACTCCATCCCCAGGTGGTCCAGCTGATTTTCAGGCGCTTCGGGACCGCACAGATAGATCTGTTTGCCGCCCCGGACACGTCTCATTGCCAGTTGTTTTATTCCCTGACCGAGGGGACCCTCGGCACGGATGCTCTGGCACACAGCTGGCCCCGGGGTCTTCGCAAGTATGCGTTTCCCCCAGTGAGCCTTCTGGCACAGACCTTGTGCAAAGTCAGGGAGGACGAGGAGCAGGTCTTGTTAGTTGCGCCATATTGGCCCAACCGGACCTGGTTCCCGGAACTAGTGCTCCTCGCGACAGCCCCTCCCTGGCCCATCCCTCTGAGAGAGGACCTGCTCTCTCAGAGACGGGGCACCCTGTGGCACCCGCGTCCAGACCTCTGGAAGCTCCATGTCTGGTCCCTGGACGGGACGCGGAGGTTCTAGGTGACCTACCCCCAGCGGTAGTTGACACCATCACTTCTGCTAGAGCCCCCTCTACGAGGCGCCTCTATGCGTTGAAGTGGAACCTATTCGTTGAATGGTGTTCTTCTCACGAGGAGAACCCCCGATCATGCTCGATCAGAGCCGTGCTTTCCTTCCTGCAAGATGGGTTGGAGCGAAGGCTGTCTCCCTCCACCCTTAAAGTGTACGTTGCCGCTATTGCCGCACATCACGATGCTGTTGATGGTAAGTACTTGGGGAAACACGACCTGATCGTTAGGTTCCTGAGGGGGGCGAGGAGACTGAATCCTCCTCGCCCGCTCTCTATACCCTCTTGGGATTTGTATCTGGTCCTTTCGGCTCTTCAGAGACCACCCTTTGAGCCTCTGCAATTGGCTGAGTTAAAAATCTTGTCCTGTAAGACAGTTCTCCTGGTTGCATTGGCCTCTATCAAGAGGGTAGGGGACCTACATGCATTTTCGGTCGACGAATCGTGCCTGGAATTCGGCCCGGATAACTCTCACGTGATCCTGAGACCCGGCCCGGATACGTGCCCAAGGTTCCTACTACTCCCTTCCGGGACCAGGTGGTGAACCTGCAAGCGCTGCCTTTGGAGGAGGCAGACCCAGCCCTGGCTTTTCTCTGTCCCGTCCGCGCTCTGCGTTTGTACGTGGACAGAACGCAAAGCCTCAGGACCTCAGACCAGCTCTTCGTCTGTTACGGAGGCCAGCAGAAGGGAAAGGCTGTCTCTAAGCAGAGGATGGCCCACTGGATAGTGGATGCTATCGCCTTGGCTTACGAAGCCCAAGGCGTGCCTTGCCCGCCTGGGTTGAGAGCCCACTCCACTAGGAGTGTCGCTTCTTCTTGGGCGCTGGCACACGGCGCCTCGCTGACAGATATCTGTAGAGCTGCGGGCTGGGCGACACCTAACACGTTCGCTAGGTTCTATAGCTTACGTGTTGAGCCGGTTTCTTCCTGTGTGCTCGCTTCAACCAGCCGGTAACACCGAAGTTCCCACTCTAGTGTCGGCTTGCTGCGCCACTCCCCTCTACGGAGCGGATACGTGCGCTCTTTGCTCCAGTCGAGTTCCCCCCCAGGCGAACCCTGTGAGTTCCTCCACACCCCTTCGGCAGTTGGACGTTGCGGAGCGTCCGACGCCAGGCCTAGTGCTCGTATGCTTGTGTAACTTGTGCTAGGCTGGGTTCCGTATGTGTGATCCCTGCGGCGAACCCATATGAGTATTTTCCACGATCAGCTCCCTGCGGTGAGCCCGTGTCTTTCCCTTGGCAGAGCTCGCTCTGCTGTCACTGTCTGGTGTAGCCTCCCCCTCCTTAGGTGGAGCCACCCCAGTGACATTCCATATGTTGCACTGCCCCAACCGGCCAGTCCATATGTGTATTCTCCACATGGTACCTCCCTTCGGGCAGGATGTGGCTCCGCAGCGTCCTCTCCCCTGGAGAGGCACGCTTCCCAGTGTTATTCAAGAGTTCACTGCGTGGGTATGTGGAACAGCAGGTTCTCCCTCTACGCAGGTCTTCCGCCCCAGCATGGGGGGGTCTGAGAATCTTGCGTAGGGCACTGGATGTGGCAGCAACCGTTGGCGTTTTCCATGGGATCCCCTAACGTCGTCACGTCGACGTCACGTCGAACGTGAGCGACTGAAGGGGAACGTCTCGGTTACTGATGTGACGTGACGTCCCGCCACCACAGTTGCTGACCATCGCTGTACGGCCGTCACTAAACTCGGCTCCTCAGT
This sequence comes from Tiaroga cobitis, assembly GCA_030578255.1. Lineage (NCBI taxonomy): Eukaryota > Metazoa > Chordata > Actinopteri > Cypriniformes > Leuciscidae > Tiaroga > Tiaroga cobitis. The sequence goes on along the minus strand of CM060604.1, from coordinate 13,923,317 downwards.
GAAAAACGGTGGGTGCTCGCGCCCGCTTCCTGTTTTATACCCGCGCTGCGGGGCGGGGGCGCGTGACGCGTTCACGCACACCAACGTTCATTGGCTTGTTCTTAGATAATCGAAGTTGATAGGGCTCCCTGAAGTGATCCCCTAACGTCGTCACGTCGACGTCACGTCTCCCGTTCCCTCCTTCGGGGAACGAGGGTTACATCAGTAACCGAGACGTTACTTTGTATAGTTTTTGAGATTTTCTTAAGATGTTTGTCAAATTTTAATTGAGGGTCAAGGACCAATCCAAGGTATTTAACCCTCTGGGGACTAAGCCCTTTTTTGGTCCGTTTTCTCTATTTTTACATCCGGGCTTATAAACCATATGTAATGGAGATGGAACACTATGTGTTTGGTATATATGGATTCAGAAGACCCTAAGCTAACATAAGCATGCATGTAATGTGTTTATAAAGGAAGTATGAGTGAAAAATTTACAATAAACTAGAGAATTTCCAAAACAGAAATGAGATTTTTGTCATTTATTTCTGAAAATCACACATCACACAACAATAGTGAACAGTTTTTGAACAAAAAATATATTTGTCAAAGCCTTTGCTTGACAGACATGTGTAATTGTTCAATAAAATGTGTAAAGAACAATGAAAAATGTAACTTTATTTACAAATAGTCCCAGGCGTTTTTCTCAGGAATGCTTAGAATTTTCTAAGCAATGCTTTCTCCTCGTCACTCTCCAGTAATTGGTCCAGAGCTTGTTCCACCGTAAATCGTTCACTGCTTGCCATCATAAAAGTGCTAAAACAATAAATGATGCTATAATTGTATGTATATATATATATATATATATATATATATATATATATATATATATATATTAGTGCTGCCGCGATTAGTCGACTTAGTCGACGTAATCGACCATGCAAATTAGTCGACGGCAATTTTTTTAGTCGACGTGTCGTTTTACTATTGACCGCTATTTATTTTTGGTCTCCCGTCACAAACAGCTCACTGTAATTCACCCCCACACACCAGTCTGTGTGCCGTGCGCGCCCTGCTGGTTTATCTGCTATCATTTTCCTTCACGTTCCCGCCCACCTTCACTGCTTTGATATGAAAAATTGCGGAGGCAGGTGACGGAGCTTTCACAGTGGGCTCGTTTGCTGCGGTCCGAGTCCGAGCGCGAGCGCGATTGTTCCTGGCGCCCTCCGCAGCGTTGGTCTGGTTTCACACTCAATTCTTTCGAACCCTGTTGAGTTTGCGTGCATCTTATGCCATCGCAAACGTGCACGGCGCATGATAGAAAACAGAACGCGGGTCAATATATTGTGTTTTTCAAACGGACTCTTTTGAGACAGTGGATTTCCAAATGTGTTGCCCTGATTCCACGCGGAATGCGCGAATACACTGCAGACTCAACTCTCGGGTATCCAAGGTAAATCATCAACACTATCATCCCTTACATGTGTTTTATTTAACTAAATGCATCATAATCAGCTAAAACGCATGGGCAGGTTACTTAACTTCCTGAACAAGCGCTCCCGAGTCTGTGTTGCTTTCACATTCACGCGAACCGCGGCACGGGCCCGCAAGTGCACGCAAGTGTAAACGCGAGCTACATAACTGCGTGCCTGCCTGCTTTCAGCGCGACTCATAGTGGGCTAGTCCAGACTCTTTCAATTCAATTCCAATTTATTCGTATAGCGCTTTTCACAGAAAATGCATTGCATCTACTTAACTATTCAGAGTGATGTTATCAGTTATGCTTTTCAGAAATGTACATAAATTTATCATTATTAGCTTACTGTACATTTTTTAAGGCAGAACAAAAAGAGCTAATTTAAGTAATACATACATGTTTGTTATTAGAGGATTAGATTAGGACTCTGACTAATATGGTATAGCCTAATGGAAATGCAGATACTTAATGCTTAGATTAATACATAATGTTTTTGAACAGGTGACATTTTATGTTTTGGCCCTTCAGTTGAGTTCAAAATAAAATGGACACAACGAAATAAACACTTGATTTTTTTTTAATTAGTCGTTTAGATTAGTCGACTAATCGAAAAATTAGTCGAAAGATTAGTCGTTAGAAAATTAGTCGTTAGTGGCAGCACTAATATATATATATATATATATATATATATATATATATATATATATTAATAGTTCTGTTTCTCTCTCTCATATTTCTCTGATAATCCGCTCCGTAAGCCTCCAATCGCTCTCTCTCCTTCTCTCCATTCAACACTGTTTGCGTCATATCTTTATATCTAACATATGAAAAGTTAGATTTATCTAACATATGAAAAGTCATATCTAACTTTTCCCGTAGCTGAAAAGCTGATAAATTCCTTCGTCGTCTCTCAGATTGACTATTGTAACGCTCTTTTAGCAGGTGTTTCTAAATCTACACTACACAAGCTTCAACGTGTACAAAATTCTGCTGCTAGGATCTTAACTGGGTCCAGAATATGCAACCATATCACCCCGGTTTTGGAATCCTTGCATTGGCTCCCAGTTAGGTTCCGAGTCGATTTTAAGATTATGATGCTTACATATAAGTCTTTGCACGGTCTGGCTCCAAATTATCTAGCTGAACTGTTACACCCCTACACTCCGAATCGCAGATTGAGCTCCTCACAATCAAGCACGCTGGTGGTTCCTAAAACTCGCTTAAAATCTATGGGTGACAGGGCTTTTTCCTTCTATACACCTGTCCTTTGGAATTCTCTGCCTCTTGTACTTAGGGAAGCCCAGACTTATGCCATTTTTAAAGGTCAACTTAAGACATACTTTTTTAAACTTGCATTTACCTGTTGATGTGTTGTCTATTGTGTGTACAGCGCTTTGAGAAGCTGCTTTTAAAGGCGCTTTATAAAATAAAGGTTATTATTATTATTATTATATTATTATATCCCTAACTGTACCACCCCTTGCAAGGCTACAGAGTCCTCTGATTTGCTAGATACATCATGGTAACCTTCCTCTGATTAGGTAAGAAAAATATTTCTCCATCGGCAATTTTTCCATTGGTTGTTGCTTGCGGAATCTGCCAAACAACATCGATTTCATTGGCCTTTTACATAGTGGTATTGCGCAACAAGGAAGTGTGTATTTACAAGCCGGGTAAGCTATCACTGTTTTCAGCGGAATCTGAGAAAGACGGTAAAAAAGACCGCACCTCTCTATCATAAATAGTTTTTAAGATATTTACACATTTGTAAAAGTATGCCATTTTGGGCGGTACCGCCCAATCCGTCCCCAGAGGGTTAAAATCTCTTACCAATTTTATAGTTGTATCTTGCAAATTAATTTGAAAATTTTGTTCAAGTTGCAACCAGATTATTGTGTCTGTGAGTTGATCTTGAGAACCGAATCAATCTGATTCATGAATAAAAAAATAAATAAAAAAAAGAGTTCCTAAAAAGGACAATACTACTTCTCTAAAAGTGTGGTTACACAATTACCATTGTTTCGACAAATGTTCGTGGGTGAAATCCAGTCATTTTAAAAGGAATCAACATGATTGTGATTTACGCATGAGGGCGAAAGATTTCACAACGAGTTCAAGTTGGCCATAATTCGCTGTTTACCAACTGCAGTCTGTTGGGTTTGGAAGTGACTTCTATGTCTGCAAAATTTTGCACGGACTTGGAATGTAACACACTAGTCATATGGACTATTTTCAAGGTGCTTGGCAGCCCCCGTCCCCCTTTACTGCAATACTGAAAAGAGTGATCTGCATTTTCTTCAGAAATTCACCTTCTGGTTCCACAGGGGGGGGAAATTTAATATGGGTTTGGATGAACAACTTAAGGACAAGGATTTTCAGTTGGACTATCGCTTTAACAGTAACTGCTCTGGGATCAGAGCAACAATCACACAGACTTTCTGACAGACAGATGAAGAGACATACAATGTTTAGAATCTTTCCATAATTTCTCTCCCCCTTTCATTTTGTTCTTTCTTCTCACTGTTTTTGTGATCTGGAGAGGAGTGGGAGTGTTACCCTGAGTGTGTGTGTGTGTTTACAGCCATACACTCAGGGTTAGGGCTCTGTGGGGGTGTTAAAGTGGGGCACCCTCCAACCTTGCTCCACATCCCTACGGCAAGTGAGCTGTCAGGAAGATTTGGGGGAGTGATTCATTGCCCCCATCACCCCTTTATCCCCTTCAGCACCAACAGAGCCTCTCTAGCCTCATCCATCCCTAGGCTGTAGTGTCTGTTTGGCTGTTTGTCGGAGTGCAGATGCTTCATGCCCACTCAAAGCACAAGGCAAACGGCATTCTGGGGGATTTACAGGCTTTGAAATCGACTGTCAAACCGTCACTGTGCAACATGGAGCTGTGGAAAAAATGTGCCAAGAGAGTCACCCAAGTCTCCCGAGATAAGAATTCACTCAAGGCAGAGGGAAGATGAATTTGGGACCGGCGAAACTTTGACAAGTAAGCTTGTAAAAATATATGGTTGTATGTGTGTGACTAGAACATCAGTATTTAATTCTCTACAGCCCTTATGCAGCGCAGGACAGTTTCCCCGGAGGAATGTAGAATGTGTACAAACAGAATGCCAAACATGACAGAATATGATCCTTACAGGCTCACATCTGCACTTCAAAACTGAATGTCTTTCATATTAAGGGGAACTTGGGCCTTGTGGCGAATGAAAAGGCTGGATGAGAATATGTGGTCAACTTAGCTAACTTATAGAGTTTGCGTAACTGCGTATCACATCAAGTGTTTTCCAGTATTGGAAAAGGTCAACCTAAGGAAAAATGAAAAGGATTTTCACAGACTTACATCATACAGCAGTATGTTATTGTCTGTGGAAATGAGCTGCTTTTTATGCAGACATTCAGCATTAAATTTCAACTTAAAACTTTATTTTCAAAGAAAGAGTGAAAAGAGTATGTTTTCCCAATAACTGCTAAATTTAAAAAAAATCCATAGACGAAGGTACAGACCTATTTCACGGGGAAGAAATGTCCACTGTCTGATGAATGAAGCGATAAATGAATCAGGCACCTTTCTTTTGGTCAATAACATCTGTGGGATCTCGGAATCTGTGGGACCAATTGAATCTGTCGCAGAATCTGCGTGGGGAAATCATTTGCCCTCGCACAAAATTTCTAATCACATGGATTCCTATTAATATTTTTATTGATATATTAACACATTTCCACTTAAAGGGTTAGTTCACCCAAAAATGAAAATTAAGTCATTAATTACTCACCCCCATGCTGTACCAACCCCGTAAGGCCTTCGTTCGTCTTCGGAACACAAATGAAGATATTTTTGATTAAATCTGAGAGCTGGATCACTGCTACATAGGCTGCCTAAGGGTCTGAAACTTGACGGTCCAGAAAGTCATTAAAGAAAATGTTTAAATATCCCATGTGCCTACAGTGGCTCAATTATCAAGTTTATCAAGCGACGAGACTACTTTTTGTGCGGAAAAACAAACAAAAATAACGACTTTATTCGACTATTCCTTTTCTTCCTTGTGGGCCTGAGACGAGAGTTCAAGAGATTTCCACTACGCGTGCGCGAGAACTGAGATGAGGACGTTCTTCTTCAACTCCTTCGTTACCGGCTGCTCACCGCTTAGAAGTATTACCGCCACCTACCGTATAAGATGACGTGTTGGAAGCGCAAAACTTTCTGTTTACAAGCAGAGGAAGACGCGCGCTGTACATACGCTTTTCAATTCGACACTTAATGTGCTGTAGGTCTCGCTATATTATATACAATGGTTAAAAAGTGTGCATTTCCAGGATGTCCGAATCGTGAGAAACCAACCAGAGTACGTAAAAGTGCTTCAATGTTGCAAAATGAACGGCTTACCTTTTTCAATCTCCCATTTAATGATCTTGAGCGACTGAAGCTATGGCTGCTGGCTATTCAGCGGGATGTTAATTTACCACTGAAAGTCGTCAAACATATGAGGTTGTGCAGTGAACATTTTACACCTGACGACTTCAAGCCAGTTGAAAAAAACAGTCGACGATTACTGAAATCAACTGCTGTAACAAACTTGGTTATACAGAACAACAATGTAAGTGTAAGCGGCATGTGGTGTTTGTTAAAATAACAATAACTTAACTTTATATTAGTTATGTTAAGTTTGTTTACACGTATATATATATACGTGTAAACAAACTTAACATAACTAATCATAACTAATACACGTATATATATATATACACGTGTAAACAAACTTAACATAACTAATCATAACTAATACACGTATATATATATACGTGTAAACAAACTTAACATAACTTAACTTTATATTAGTTATGTTAAGTTTGTTTACACATATATATATATATACGTGTAAACAAACTTAACATAACTAATATAAAGTTAAGTTATTGTTATTTTAACAAACACCACATGCCGCTTACACTTACATTGTTGTTCTGTATAACCAAGTTTGGCACAGCAGTTGATTTCAACGCATTCTCATCCCAAGGCGTCACTAAAATGACAATTTTGACCATGCTTCAATATTCGACGCTTTAGGCACCCTTTAACGTCAGTTACATGACGCAATCCTAGGAAGTCATCTTACTGACGCTTTACCTTAAGCGTCAGTTAGATGACGCGGGTAGGTTTAGGTCTGGGGTAGGGTTAGGATTAGATAGCGTCATCTAACTGACGCTTAAGGTAAAGCGTCAATAAGATGACGCCCTAGGATTGCGTCATGTAACTGACGCTAAAGGGTGCCTAAAGCGTCGAATATTGAAGCATGGTCAAAATGATTCCCAAGGTGTCAGTTTCATGACGCCTAGGGATGAGAATGGGCTGTTGATTTCAGTAATCGTCGACTGTTTTTTTTCAACTGGCTTGAAGTCGTCAGGTGTAAAATGTTCACTGCACAACCTCATATGTTTGACGACTTTCAGTGGTAAATTAACATCCCGCTGAATAGCCAGCAGCCATAGCTTCAGTCGCTCAAGATCATTAAATGGGAGATTGAAAAAGGTAAGCCGTTCATTTTGCAACATTGAAGCACTTTTACGTACTCTGGTTGGTTTCTCACGATTCGGACATCCTGGAAATGCACACTTTTTAACCATTGTATATAATATAGCGAGACCTACAGCACATTAAGTGTCGAATTGAAAAGCGTATGTACAGCGCGCGTCTTCCTCTGCTTGTAAACAGAAAGTTTTGCGCTTCCAACACGTCATCTTATACGGTAGGTGGCGGTAATACTTCTAAGCGGTGAGCAGCCGGTAACAAGAAGGAGTCGAAGAAGAACGTCCTCATCTCAGTTCTCGCGCACGCGTAGTGGAAATCTCTTGAACTCTCGTCTCAGGCCCACAAGGAAGAAAAGGAATAGTCGAATAAAGTCGTTATTTTTGTTTGTTTTTCCGCACAAAAAGTAGTCTCGTCGCTTGATAAACTTATAATTGAGCCACTGTAGGCACGTGGAATATTTAAACATTTTCTTTAATGACTTTCTGGACCGTCAAGTTTCAGACCCTTAGGCAGCCTATGTAGCAGTGATCCAGCTCTCAGATTTAATCAAAAATATCTTCATTTGTGTTCCGGAGATGAACGAAGGTCTTACGGGGTTGGTACAGCATGGGGGTGAGTAATTAATGACTTAATTTTCATTTTTGGGTGAACTAACCCTTTAACAGGCTATATACTGTTTATATTTTCAAATATCAGGTCTAACGATAAATTACATTAAAAATAGTTTTAGATTGCATAGACACTTAATTAGATAATAATAATAATTAGAATATGTATTTTAGTATTATTATTAAACAATTTCGTTTTTAAAAACTTATTTTGTTAAAAAAAATCAGAAGCAATAAAAACAGTTCTGCATATTTGCTACCACTTATCAGATTCTTAAAAGGATTGTTTACTCGAAAATTTAAATTCTGTCATTAATTATTTTATTTATCTTCGGAACACAAATGAAGAATTTTATTATGAAATTTGACAGATTTCTGTCCCTCCATTGACAGCTACGCAAAAAGTTCATAACTTCTTTATTAACTTTTTGAAGCATCAAATTATAAGAATAATATGTAAAAAAGCAATAATGTTGGTCAATCTTTAGACTTGTCCTATCCTAACAAACCATACATCAATGGAAAGCTTATTTATTCAGCTTTCATGTGATGTATAAATCTCAATTAAAAAAAAAAATGACCCATGTGACTGGTTTTGTGGTCCAGGGTCACAAAGCCTATGGCCAGGGGGTCCGAAAGGAGTCCTGTCCAGTCACTTTCTGAGGGGGACATAGAGTCAACCCCACATGCCACCAGGGAGCCTGACCTGATCAAATCTACTGACCTAGTCTTGCCAACAACCTGTCTGTTTTCCCAAACAGAGTCTCTCACAAAACCAATAGTGAAACCGGAACATAGAGAGGGCATCCATCCGGAGGGGGAGTGTTTTCTTGGCATTTCGGTTTAAACTGCAAGTTCTGATGTTTTGTCATGAGCCATAATTGGCATGCACTCCCCTCAGCATGGTGGGATTGTACTTCGTTCCCTAATAGCGTCATCGACGCAGTGCGAGTTCCCTTTCGAAAGGGAACGTCTAGGTTACGACTGTAACCTCTGTTCCCTGAGAACAGGGAACGAGGCACTGCGTCATTAGCCATGCCTCGGGGATGCCTGCAGAACAGTCCCTTCAGACGAAAGTGGATGACATGTTCTCACCCCTTTTATACTTCCGGGTCACACTAGTAGTGACGTCATAGGCTGTCGCCGGTCAAATTCGTTTGCCGTGATTGGATAGCTTTTCAAACACCGGTTCACGTGGAGGGCGTTCCCCATCGATGCAGTGCGAGTTCCCTCTCGAAAGGAGTGAATGTGTTTACGTGAATACTAACCAGCGGGTATTTTGACATATTGTGTGGCTAGTACTATGATTGATCGTGTTCTGCCCTGAGCATGGGGACAAAAAGCATCCTGTCAGTAGCAGTAGCAGATTCAGTTCTCTTTCTTGGCTTATTGTGCTTTCAAATTTTTATTTTTTATATCAAGCACATCCCGCTCTTTACTATCTCATTCGTTCATGTTTTGTTAAAACAGTATCGTCCACTGAAAGCTGCGCGGATTATCATAAATATATACGACACAATTTTTGAACATAAAAGGTTTCTCCGGCAAAAGTGAAAGAACCCAGTGAAATGTTTCGAAATGTCTCTTGGCACAGCAGAGCACTAGTTTCAATAAAATTATATGTTTCAGTCCAGTCACTTTTATATAGCCTACTTTGACATGTTTGCTACTGTTCTAAAAATTGTTCTCGCCATTACCACAAACAAGCTACGGAGCTGCTTGAATCTGAGTGCAGGAGCTCTAGGATTGCTGTCGTGACACTTGCGAACAGCACCGAACACGCACTTTGGCCGGTACAATTTAAAACAATTATTATTCTAAACTTTTCTTTTCATTATCTTTGGTAGAAATTGCTATTGACCAATCTCTATTGATGTACGTTTAATATTTTATCGATCATTTATTAGTAAAGGGTGCAAAACCTCTCGTCAAAGAGCCAGGTGTGATTCACAAATTTTATATTTTATATTTTTCTGATTTATTATTTACAGTTTTGTTCCTTATGAATTTGTTTTATGCATCATTAGGCCTGCATGTATGCTTGCTGTTGGAGAAAATATAAAAAAATGACAAACAAAAATGATAGCAATACAATAAACTATAACAGTCAGCTTAAGGTAAACTACAAGTATTATGTTTGAATGCCAAAATAACTCCTTCAATATCATACACTAGAATTGTGTGGGGTGGGGGTAAATTAAGCATGATCTGCTGTGATGTCACAATCATGTTGTAATGTTGCACGGACGGTCTATGGGTATGCCTGAAATGTACAGAGTAGACTCGCTCCCTCTGTCAAAAATCGAGTCGTCGAGGGTCTGTGCAAATAAACTTCCCCTCGCCCACTTGACGAAGTTGAACACACTTCAAAATGAGGGGATGTGCTTAGAGAAGTGTGCGAGTGTATGTCTAAAAACTGGAGTTAAACGCACATTTGCACCAGAGCGCAACCACCTGGAAACACCCTGAAAACCAACCACAGCAGTCCAGAGTGGTGGCCAGCTTCGCACTGATAAACACCACTGACATTGACTGTGGTAAGCAGGTAAATGACAATTAATTGAACATACACCCTTTTTATTTACCTCACAAACACACATAAAATAAACTCTTGAGAAACAGCTACAGAGTGTGTCTCTGCTATCAGGATTGCACCAGTGCTCCTCCGCCCCCTCAGTCCTGCAGCTAAACATGTGCTTATCACTGAGGAACGTTTGACTTGGTAAAAGCTCACACTGCTCACCACACACACAAACCGCACTTATATACTCTTTCCTTTTTTCCCTCCACCCAACACAGTACAAAATTAATTCAAGATTTCCCGAATTAAACTGAAATCTTGCAGGACACGAGGGCATCATTACACATTTAGTAGAGCTTTGCAAAGTAGGGCAGCAAAAATGCAAGATCCCCCAAGTAAGGACTTGGGCATCAGGAGAATACCGAAAGCCCCAGACCTTATACCCCTGGAGCGAGCGTTAAGACGGACGCCTGCACTTCTTCAAAAGCACAGAGGAGCCAGTTGAAAAGAAAATCTCCCTACTTAAGAACTCATGATTCAAAAGGCAGCCAACTCAAATGCCCATGTTTACCACAAGCAGTGGTATTAAGTCTAAAAAGCAAAAAAAAAAAAAAAAACTCTCTATGAAATTCGACTTACAAAACTAACTCACAAATAAGTAGGAAACACATATAGACTTCTGCACAGAGAACTCTGAAAGAGATGCCAACACCATACAGATGTTGCATTCTTCAATCAAAATTAATCCGTTTTTTTTTTTTTAAATCTTCTTAGCTTGCAGAGGATCTGAAATACACAACAGAGGTTCAATATGTGTGCCTTCTCAGTGACTTCCTAGTCAAAACAGACAAAGCAACTAATTCATACACAGCATTGACACAGCAGAACAACCTGATATTACAGGAATACAGACAATGCATCCAAACAGTGGAAGGTTTATCAGTGATTCCAGGCTCAGCTCACGGTGATGTGCTCTGCTGAATACGTCAAGTGAAAGAATTTGAGTCGGCAGGGATGGATTGGGCTGTCTTGCTCTCAGGGACACCCAGATACTGTCTGTGTGTGGCATAACTAATATGTAGAGCAGCTCATGGATCACACCACACAACAGCTGTTCTGTGATAGAGCAATCGATTAAAAATGGGAGACGACTTAAGATGGAGGAGTCTGGGATGTTTGTATGTGAGGAGGAGGGAATGGGAGATGGAGAACGAGAGAAAGAGTTTAGGGGCTGAAGAAGTGACATGCACTGCTATTCAAACACAGACAAACGGATCCATCAGAAAGTTACAATCCATAATCACAGTCCCTTCAGATTGATTCTAGCTTGTGTGTTGTTTGAATCATTTCTCCTGCATGCCAGTATTACTCTATTAATTGCACCTACACCACAGACTCACATGTCCAAAAAAAATTGCAGCATTGTCTAGTCAGATTCAATACATTAAAAAATTTATTCACTTTTTGGTTTACATATAAAACTGATCTGACAGCCTTTCACTGTGTTCCAACTGAAAAAAGAAGACTTACTCTTGACTCATTCAGTGAAGGATCCATCAGACTGAGTTGGTGAGTCTTTTTTAACAAATCGTTAAAATAATCAGCTCATACGAGTTGTTTATTCATAAATCAGACTACATTAGTATATGTTTGTAAATCCTATTTGTTGGTGAACTGAAGTATGGTGGTGTTGTGTATTTTTGATTTACTAAAAAGAACCAGCTCATAAGTATGGATGCCCATTTCTGACACATAAAAAAAAACTTTGCTTTGGTTATATATGACATAAAAAGTCATTTGTGGAAAACAAGCCATTATGACATAAGAGGCCAAAATGATAAGATGCTATATATGAGATTAATATACTACGCTATATTTTTATTAAAGTAACATAAATTTGTATCACGAGTACAAATCACCACATGCAAAATCAAAACCTAACAGCAAAGGGGCGTTCACACCCCATTTTCCAAAACGGAAAACTTAATGTGTTTGGCCGTTCGCTACTGGCATTTTGGGGGCTTGAAACCGCAAACTTTTGAAAAAGGGATTTAAAGTGCAAGATTTTGAAAACCATACCGTTATTGTCTCCGTGTAAACTACAAAAACGCAATTTGTGAAAACATGAAGTCATGTGTATGCTTATCACGTGTTCAGTCTAGACAGCCTTCTTTACAAAGTGACCTCGCTAACGTTAACTGTTATATACTGGCCTGACATGAATAATACCGCGTTTTTAAACATTTTCACGGATAAGTGTGATTCGTTATGACAACGTTGTCTTCTGTACACGTACACACACACACACACACACACACACAAACGCAAAGCAAACACGTTTCGGTTTTACATCGCTGCGAGTCGTGTCCTTAGAATGTGATAAAGCAGCACATACCTGTTCAGTCACGCGAGTTCTGGTGAATTTGCCATGTGAAATGTTCCATTAGGGCTTCTAGTCCAAACGGTGAGCAGATTCAGAGATTTAGCAATGAATCCCCATAAGCTTACTTAACATGTCTAAGTCGTATTTATATTTATTTTTTTCCACTAAATAACAGATTTTCCTCGAAGAAACACTATTGTCATTTGTGTTCAATAGAGGGAATGCATTAACGTCACTTTCCCGCCGGAACACGCCCCCCTCAGCCGGACTGAGTGGCGAAAGAGCTGCGTGAGTTAATAGGGGAAACTGCGAAACCGCGAGTAAAACAAACTATTATCAGTTTAAACTAAAAGTTGGACTCGATATAGTGTTCCTTACAACTTATCAAAGATCCAGTGATCCATGGATATTGACCTGCAGCCAGGAATCGTGTTTCCTGACATTTATATGTGCCTGATTTCGACGCCGGGGAAATAAATTAAGAAAATTTGCCTGTAAACGTTTTATATAAATACAATATAGATAGGTCTAAATCCGAGTGATCACTTACATTAATGTTATACTGTATATCATCATATCGTCCAACCCTAAAACTTGTATAGTTTTTTGTCAGTGTTTTGTCAGTGTCATTTAAAAACATCCAATTATGCAGAATATAGTCTGTTCTGTAGGTTTTTGCAGTCTGTAAAAATATACAGTAGGCTACCTCAGATTTCTGGTCAAATCTAGTTGTACAGTCAATCGCAAAGCTCTTTCCCGTTTTAGTCTAGATGTTAGACCAGTGTTAGACCGTGGGCGAGCGCGTTTTTCGTGTTGTTGATCGATCTCCATCGATAGAGTATACGCTCCTTTTATGTACGATAGTCATTATATGTAGTAAAATAAAATTTGTTGGCAATTCTGGTTTGATCATATATTTTCACAAACGTATGTTTTGATTGTCAATCTTCTTAGGCAAATCGCGGGACAGCTCTAGTAGCCAACTAATCGGATTGTAGTTTTTAACGTCATTAAAAATACTAACCAATCGCAGACGGACAAACTAGGACCTCGAAATGGGCGGGCGTGACATAGCGGCAATGTTATGTTCAATAACACAATTTATATTGTAGGCCTAACATAAACAAGACACTTTATCTTGGATTTTCATTTCATTTTCATTTATTTATGTATTCTCTTTTCATGGTAATGCAACACGAAATGCACAACAACAATTTAACAAATCCAACAAAAAATACATTCAATGACAAGAAGAACAGGAGTAGGATGAAGAACAAAAAATATCTTATAAACTCCTACCCCATTTTATAATAAAAAAGTTACAAATTAGATGGCCTCACCGACATGACAAAAGATAACAACAAAAAATAACAAAATAGCCCAGACCAGATATATTCTACTTTCAATTTTAACAATTTTTTTATTTTATTATAATTTTAACAATTTTTACATTCATCTTTATACAAATTAAGTATCTAAACTATCTTTAAATTGTGGAATGGATATATGGAGTGTTGTGTGCATGTTACTAGCTGTACATCAGATGTGGCCAATCAGATGAGCAAAACAGTAAAAGGGTTTTATGATGAACCGTGAAAAACAAAGGGCATTTTCATTGTTTCAGCAGAATAGATGTGTCAGGGCTTAGTCCGTTCAGGGGCACGTTCAAGTTCAAAGCGGTGCGCATCGTTTTGCAACGGTTTCCGGATTGAACGTCAGGTTTCCTGGAAACGGCGTGCACCGGTGTGCAACGGTTGTTTGGTGGGTGTGTCAGAACTGCAGTCCAATCAGCAGCAACATGTATATAAAGCACGCGGTATTAAAGTGAACTTACACAATGTGTTGAAGGAAAGTAATTTACAAATGTGTTCGATGCAGCTCGGTATACATCAGAGGATATTAGAAGACCTGTTTGTCGTAAGTTTTATTGTAAAAATATAGGATATGAATAATGATGTAGTTGTTTATATTTTTAGCTTCATTGCAAGTGTATGACATTTGGTATAGAAATAAACAATGGTAATTAAAGGAATAGTTCACCCAAAAATAAAGATTAAGTCATTAATTACTCACCCCCATGCTCACCCCCATACCAACCCCGTAAGGCCTTCGTTCGTCTTCGGAACACAAATGAAGATATTTATGATTAAATCTGAGAGGTTGATCACTCCTCCATAGGCTGCCTAAGGGAATGAAACTTGACGGCCCAGAAAGTTATTAAAGAAAATGTTTAAATATTCCATGTCGCAACAGTGGCTCAACTATAAGTTTATCAAGCGACGAGAATACTTTTTGTGCGAAAAAATAAACAAAAATAACGACTTTATTCGACTATTCCTTTTCTTCCTTGTAGGCCTGAAACGAGACTTCAAGAGATTTCCATGACGCATGCGTGAGAATTGCGATCTCCTTCAACTACTTCAGTTAAGTTCTCGCGCGTGCGTCGTGGAAATCTCTTGAAGTCTCGTTTCAGGCCTACAAGGAAGAAAAGGAATAGTCGAATAAAGTCGTTATTTTTGTTTATTTTTTCGCACAAAAAGTATTCTCGTCGCTTGATAAACTTATAGTTGAGCCAGTGTTGCGACATGGAATATTTAAACATTTTCTTTAATGACTTTCTGGGCCGTCAAGTTTCATTCCCTTAGGGAGCCTATGTAGCAGTCATCCACCTCTCAGATTTGATCATAAATATCTTCATTTGTGTTCCGAAGACGAACAAAGGCCTTACGGGGTTGGTACAGCATGGGGGTGAGTAATTAATGACTTAATTTTCATTTTTGGGTGAACTAACCCTTTAAGTGCTTTTCCGAAAAGAAAATACAGGGTATTAAAACAGTATGAACTACAAATAAAGTCAGTATGTGAGGCTAAATAGATGTGTTTAGTCTGAATTAGGTAAGATGTGTGATTCCATTTCAGTTTCAGCAAATCCCTTCATTTGATTGGGATGTTCTCTTGTGTTCTGGGTGGCAAGTGCGGTAACTGTAACATCGGGCATATTTTGTAGTATTAAACACATATTTATACCAACTTCATCAGGCTCTGAAAATTCTTCACAAAGAACACAAAGAATGGCCTTCTCAGCTGCCATAGTTGCAACTCTTGCGTCATCATAACAGTGTGTTCAACGCATCACCGTTTCTGTTTAAAAAACTTTGTGCAACGTTTTGTCGGGGCTGAACGCAACCCAGGTCAAGAAGATGTCTCACAGCAGGGCTGAGGATCTGGGATTACCTGGGGAAACAGATTAGCAGAGTTGTAAACAGTGTAGTACAATTATTGGTTCACGGTCTAATAAATGAGGATTTACATTTATGAGGCACTAAAAAAAAAAAAAAAAAAGTGTAACTAGATGAGCCCAGATTAAAATGCATACAGTAATCACACCTCGTGTCAATATGAATAATAAACGCATACCATTAGGGCTCAGCAGTAACTTGAAGTGGTTATCCAACTTGGTGTCAGCTTGTAGCTGCTGAAACTGAAAATAAGGTTGACATTTTTAGAAAATTTATGACATGAGTAAATTAATACACTAAACAAAAGTGAAAAAAAAGCTTTATTTATAGCAAACAATTATATGTCGTTTGTTTTATTTGACAATTTAAGGAATTTGAATCTCAAGTGTTGTCTGCTAACAAGTTGGAAGCATTACTACTAAAATCCATGCAGTCATCACATTTTTCTGTTTTCCCTTATCTTTTCTAGAAAGAGATTAAAGTGGAAAAGATAACATTTATCATATAAGTTTACATCTACTAGCTACATGACCTAATAGCTGGAAGAGATAACGTGTAACGTTATTACAGTAGCTAGCTACATACGATTACAACAACTACACACAACCTATATAGATAGACCGGATTCCACCATATCTTTATGTACACAATAATCTTTTACATTGTAATACTTTTATTTTAAATATTTGGCATGTTTGTGCATGTCCCTGTGTGTGTAATAAGCAGTGTGTGTGTGTAATAAGCTGAGTGTGTGTGTAATAAGCAAAGTGTGTGTGTAATAAGCGTGTGTAATAAGCAGAGTGTGTGTAATAAGCAGTGTGTGTGTGTGTTATAAGCAGTGTGTGTGTGTGTTATAAGCAGAGTGTGTGTGTGTAATAAGCAGTGTGTGTGAAATAAGCAGAGTGTGTGTGTAATAAGCAGAGTCTTTGATTAGAGAGATTACTCTGTCTAGTAATCGTCTTTTATATAGGCGCTAAAGCCTGATAGAATAACTCTGTTTACGTTTTCTTCGCTGTGATCTGTGTGTCATTCCTAACAAGTGTAACGTCACATGTAAATACAAACATAATATTAGTATTATAACGGTTTACAGAGTTCATGCACTAAGCTATTAGCTAACGTTATAAGACGGGTATAAACAGCAGTATTTACCTGAGCCATTACACCTGGAATCTTGGATGCTAATTAATGTTGTAATTAATAATGTTAATGTTTCTCGACTTCGGATAGGATTCCTGCTGGAAAATGATTGATTGTGTAGATTTCGTTAGAGAAGATTTTTTGGTGTGAACTCACGGAGAACGCAATGTGCTACGCTACATTCTTGGTAATGGCACTATATTTTGAACGAATACTATTGGCAGACGTTAGTCACGTGATGTTAGAATTAGTTTTTGATTGGTTAGATGTATAGTACTCCCTCGCGTTTGCCTAATCCGTTTATTAAACGTACATTTAGTTTTTTTTTTTAAATATGATCGATTTGACACTGCCAACAAACGGATACGTGTTCAGAAAAAAAAATTGTTTATGTGAAAAAAACAGCTACTCTATCCTCGAGGATCTATCATTTCAAAAACTAAAGCAGATATCAGCGTTCGGCCCACCGTCTATGTGTTTTGTGTGTTTTTCACGGCATTCACGCTGAAAACAAATGCAAATACTTGTGGGCGTGACCGCATTCACTCCGGCCGACGGTGACGTCATGCGCATACCCTCAAGTATGGCCCTGTCTCAATACCCACACTGCGCCCTAAGGTCTTCCTCGAAGTGGACACTTGTTGAAAGTGCACTTAGCGAGGTAAGTGCGCAAGGGCCCGAAGCTGTGAAGAGCAGCATTGGGACAGTTTTGCACACGTAACCATCTACGTCACTTCTGTTGTGATCAGGGGAGCAAACACCGTTCATTTGGCTAATGCGCGTGCTGCTTATAATAGCTGTAACATGACACAATCCTTTGAATGAAAAAATTAATATATTTTTTTACTCTTAGCTACCAACCTTTCTGTTAATGTTATTAATATTAAAACAGTTTTTGGCTAAGATAAATTGTGATAAGATAAATTGTGATTGAGGTTTACCTGAGCTTATACTGCCTTACTGTATTCACAGCGATTCGAACTGCAATTTTAATTGTGTTATTATGGAAATTGATATATGAACTTCTTCCCATCCCATACATGAAAAAATACATGACGTGTTGGTGATATATTATATATAGGCAGGCTATGTATATTAAAATAGTCTAACATAGGCTATATGAAATAAAATGACACAACCCTGTCTCTTGATCAATTTTACAGTTTTATTGATCATTAATAGCCATTATTAAAGTATAAGTAGCCTAAAACGTATAAGAAGCTATATAAGTCAAGAAATAAAGCAAGTTAAAAGATTCAGTTAAACATAAGTCAACATGCTAACGTTACAACGTTACAGTTAAATAGCCTAAGGCCCTGTCCCAAATGGCGCACTTCATGCGGACTTTCGGTCTCGTGGACTTAAATTGCGCGTGCTCGCCGAGTCTACGAGTCCGTAGGCCGTCCCATTTGGCATTTTAACGCTCTGAAGTGTGCTCAGCAGCGCCCCCTTTGTACCCTTGAAGCGGTCTTCCGCAAAGCCCGCATAAATCCAGGCTTCACGCACTTCAACTACCCAGGAATCCTTGCGAAAGGCCAATCAGACAACGGATGGGAGGAGATTTCGCTCACGGACAATTGTTAACATGGCTGAGAAAAAAATATTAAAGTGTAATTATATCATTACGGTTTTTATGACAAGTTTGTACAAACATTATGATCATCGACCAGTGGTTGATGTCTCAAACATAGGCTAATAATAGCAAGCTGAATAATACGATCGCATTATGATTCATTAAATAAATAGAACAGAATGTCAGGGCTTTACTGAGTCATATGTAAACACAACAACAATAGGAAGCATATTTCCCCGAACCTGTAGCTCCTGTCCATAACAACAATCAGACCGTCTTCCTGTTTCCGGCGTGACGATCGAGTCTGTCCCAAAAATACCTCTCAATGCGCCCTCGCGGACTCGCGCTAAGGGCCCTATAGGTCTGCACTACATGACGTCACCGAAGTGTGGACTCTGAGGAAGTCCACAAGTCCGGAGTGTGCCATTTGGGACAGGGCCAAAATATATAAAGTTATGAAACTTCACTTTGCCCTCAGCCAAAACGATTTGCCAGGGAACAAATCATAGATTAATGAGACCAAAGATCGCCCGTTAGATATACACAAGCCGATTTATAGCTCATGTTTAACCACTAGACACAGAGCCCACGGGAAACGTCAGAATGACTAGCCGAGGTAAGGCTGTTCCAGGCGGGGTACATGAGCGCTGAGCGCACGGAACTCCTGGAACTCCGAAAACGTCAGATAAAATTTTTAAATAGGCGCTATCTTTATAAATAAACCACAGATTTGAGCTTTAAACAACTATATTCTCGACTGAAAAACTCTTAAAACTACATTTCGTGACACAATAACACTAATATTTTTAAATTTCGCGGCCTTGAAAAACACTTCAACACACCGGCCTTTATCTTCGGAGTTTCCGCTCCTGAACAGCACCATAGCAACCGTTCTCCCCCATTGGTTAGCTGTTCGAAACCTCACAACACTACAAGGATTCTAATATAATCCTAATATAATAAATACATTTTAGTATTATTTATGTCTATGCGTGTACCGACACCCTTCATTCATCTGCAACTCCAGAGGCTGCTTGAGCTGTTATGACCAACGAAGAAGAAAGCTACAATAACGCATATCTCCACAGTGCCATATATGGACAACATGTTTAAATCAAGGGGGTAATCCATCAGCCGGAAGTTGAAGCCTCGCGGGAGCCGCCATTGTAGCAGAACTTCACCTGCTGTTAGCATCCCATTGACTCCCATTCATTTTGGGGTCACTTTTACAGCGAATAACTTTCCATCTGAGGCGTCCAAAGGCTTAATTTGTCGATTATTTATTTCTAAAGAAACACGACAATGTATAAAATGCTCCATTACTTTGTATCTTACGTTACGACCCCGTAGAAGCCGTTTTTGTAAAAATAGGCTAAAGATTGCGTCATAACCACGGGACTTTCTGTCGCACAATAGAGACATTATAGACAGGAGGAGAAGCTCGCAGCAATCTTTTACTGTCTATGAGGCAATAGGGGGGACATGAAGGCACAAAGTCAAGGGAGAAGCCCATAAAATAGAGAGTCCATAAAAGCAACGGGACAAAATATTTCAACAACGTTTTTGAGGAATTAGGTGATTCAGATTTGTCTTGGCACAGCTACTAGAAGATTTTCAACAATCAGACTGTCGTCACGCTCAGTTTGAGCCTGCGCACTCGCTCAGACATCAGACAGGAAGTGCAATAATCGGGCTTCAAGTCTTCTCCGTTGAAATCAATGGGGTCGCTGTGTCCATTTCTTTTACTGTCTATGGTTTAAATTCATACCAGGTAATGGCCATTTTGTTTATTAGTTTTGAAAATACAGACAGGGGGTACATTGCATGGGCTATAACAGAAAAGATAGATAAATAAAAAGATAGAATTAAACATAAAAAGTAAAATAAACATTAATGTTTAGAAATATTAACAACAACGAAATATGAATTTACTTATTTTTCATTTTTCGTTTTAATATTTTTTTATCCAAATTAGCTAATAGAAATAGCCCTACGATGGCCGAGAGAGCTCAACGCGCTGCAACTGAAGAAAACACATAAAAAAGAAAAACACCCGCAAATTAAGAAAACATCTTCATCAGTTTACAACAGATGTGTGCTCCAAATATAGTGACAAACCCGGCTGGGACGTGCTTACAGGTCGTCGTCGTTAGGATGACGAGCTTAACTAATAACAGATCGCCAGGTAGACGTATACAGATCGAGTTGCAAGCACACAGTGAACTGTAAAAACTTTTTTGTATTTCTGTTTTTTTTTAGCTTGTTTGCTGTTCACCCTGTCACATAGAAGCTTGTAGATATTGTTTTGTTTTTTGTTATATGTCAGTAATGACAAGGAAGTAACCTAATAAAAAGTCAATGGAGACTTTACCTCAATGGAGGTAAATTGTTTTTCCCCGGTCTGGGCGTGGCCTAAATGCGCTCTGGCTCTGAAGAAATCTTCTACACTCGTTATTATTTTTTGTAGTGTTTGAGCTGAAGACATATTACACACTAACACACACAAGAACACGCACGCACGCGCGCACACACACACTAACAGCACAGGTTTTGAAATATTTAACAACTTTATTAATAATGTTACATATTTAAAGATAATGTTCCTCCGGAAATTTCATTACGCATTCCTTTTGTAAAATACCCAAGCACAGGTTGTTGTGCTCAAACTGCCCTTTTAAATCAACTGTGCCTTTCTGACAGTCTGTCAAAAAAATCCAAAATAAAATTGAGTGAATTTCAAGTTAGTCAACATCTCTCACAGTTACCATTTTCTTTCTTTGATGAAACTGAGCAAATAAACAGGTGTGTATCTGCCTTTATGCCATCTCTGTCTCTCTATTTCTCTTATATTTTCTTGCTCAGTCTCAAGGGGTAGGCCTACAGGAGTGAGAGCTGTCACAGAGATCTAAGCCATGTTCTTGCATTTTGAACCAAATAATAAAGCAGACTCTTTTAACTGAGATCCAAAGCCATGATGAAGGAAAGGAAATTCAATGAAAAAAAACAAAACATTTCTGTGGTGCTGCCACTGACATATTTCTAAATTCCCTGTGAATATATTAAAAAAATGCGAGATCGTGTTACACGTGAAAAGTGTAGGAGTTGTGAAATCAAAGGAGTGCAACTAACGCCTCAATATCAGCAAACTTTGAAAGTTGAAATTACTTTGGAGATGAGATGAGCCGACCTGTCCACATTTGCAGTGGTTTTCAAAGGTGATTGATGTTTGAACCACTGTAAAACCACTATAAACATTTTTTTATAAACTTAAATACACAGTGATGATGACTAAATAACATGATTGAATGAATTTCCATGACAACACTGTTAGACTTTTCTGTAATTTCTACAGTTATTTACTTTAAATCAACCAGTATTATACTGCTATTTCTCTTTACAGTAAATAACTGTGATTCCCATTGCATTATGGGAATTTTCCGCGACTTCAAACCCCACATACAGAGACTTAGCCTAGGCCTACTGTATTTTTTAAATTTGCAGTTTGATACTGTATTTAATGTAACGGTCTCTCTGACTGGCACCATTCCATCGTGCTGTTTATTTCCTAATTTTTTGCCTTATTACACCGCGTGTCTACGTTATAACAGTCAGAGGCTTTCTATATTGGACACATTGAAGCGACCGGACCATTAATTACTAAGGCAAAATGCAAACCGGGTTGTCCTTTGTCAGAAATAGCGCGAGCGCTTGGACTCGGAGTACCGTGTACGTCAGAAAAATAACAGCGAGCTCATTACACTATACAGTACACTATCTGGGATTTGTCGTGTCGCGCCGGAGCATCCAGTGTAGCCTTATATCACTGGGTTACGACTGTCTTTTGTTGGACCCATAGACTGGTTGGACCCCGCCGTTCGTGTCTGGCCCGGGGAAGAGACGGAATTCACCGACAGAGAGACCAGAAAGCAAGGTAAAAAAAAAACATTCTGTGTGTGTTGACAGGTTTGTGCACCCTAGTTTAACATTATAGGCCTACTCGTCATGGCAGTAACGAACTTTACTGCGCTAACGTTTCATTTGACAGAGTTTGTTAGATTATTTAATTGAATTGTTAGATTATTGAGTTGTTAAAATACGCCAAGGAGCAACGCTTAGGCTAGTTTACATTAAATTAACTAATGTGAAATTATGTCTTGGTATATGTTGGTCTACTATTGAGAAAATAACCTTGTAACGTTATGTTGGCTAAAAAGTTTTATGGCCAGCGGCCACCTTTCTAGTTTTAGCATTAATGTGCAAACTATAACTTTATATATGTATTTTATTAATGGAATTTGATATTTACTGCAATTTTGTATGTGTTTAAAAAGGCAACTGCAACAAAGCGCCAATTCGCGCCAGTGACGTCTAGATTCCGTTCCTGAGGTAAGCCTAAACTGTAATTGAAATCATATTTTTATATATTTTGACATAAGTTTGCTAAAATGATTATCATTATGTGATAAGTGCTTTGGAGCCACCTGTCTAGGTAGCATAGGGCCTACAATATATATACAATCTAAATTGGTTAACTTTATATATCAAATAGGCTAAGTGACCTTTGCATCATGTCTAACATTATATTTATTACACAGCAAATTAACCAATCAGAAGATGGACCATTTTCTATGTTCAGTCTCACCAGATTAAATGTATCCAGGTAAGCATTGCAGTAAAACTCTCACTAATTAATTCTTACCAAATCTAGCATTTTAACAACTCAAGTTTATATATATTTACATTATTTTGATATTTTATTAGGCAGAAGACTCTACCATTGCAGTCCCACCTGACCAGGAAGGTCCTGGTATCAGCACACAGGTGGGTTAACTACTGGAAAGAGAACGGTCATTACTCAGTGATTTCTTGCATGTGTCTTACTGTGTATTTGTCTCAAACAGGAACCCCTTCACTGCAGACAAGCTGGAATGGGCTAAAACATCGATTTCAGTCATTCTCTCTATGGATCTCAGCATTTTTGGATAGAATTTAGGATATGTAAGTATTAAAATTTAATCTGGCATAATTTAATTTAGTTAGTCTGAAATGTTTGAAAATGCAATTGACAAAAAGCTGTTTACAAATATATAAGTTTTAGTAAATAATAATAAAAATGTAAAAAAAAAACTAATATTGAATTTTCCTCCCCCTCTCTCTCTCTCTCTGTGTTTTATATAGTGAACCGGGATCTCCTCTGAAGGACTGAGTACATTTGTGTTTGTGGACACGCATACAGACCAGGGAACATTCTGATGTTATCAGTCAAGTTCTGAACAGGAACCAATCTTTGGAGAAGTTCGTTTATTCACAAAGGTGGACAAAAACATTGTGTTGGCTTTTTAAAGATTATTTTGATGATGACTTTTAATCCTATGCTGTGGAAAAGATAGAGGAGTAGACCGTCAGACATTGATAATAATAAGAAATCTTTCTTAAGCATCAAAGAGACTTCTTTCAAAAACATTAAGATATTTAAATTCTTTTGGCCACCAGTGTACATGAATCCAACAAATCTTTGGAAATAATTATTTTGAAGGTGGGGTTATGTGTCACGTATTGGGAAAAGAACTGTGTTTTACCCTGTTGGACATTTCCTTTTTGAATGCTTAATGTATTTATATTCTGCAGTTTTATTAATGTAATGGGTGCTATTTCATTATAATAATTGTATAAGCTAAACAACCAATGCCTCTACAATCATTTTGTCAAATGCTAACATTTTGTTTAGGATTTTATGTACTTTTTTTTAACTATGTGTGCAGTGATGGACAGAACATAATGTGTAAATTTAACGTTTACACATCTTTGAGCTAACCTTTCTGACATATTTACTTTGTTAAAGGGGTCATATAATGGTACATGCACTTTTACAAGTTGATTGTACTGAAATGTGTGTTGGCAGTGCCTGTACACAACCATCATATAATGATAAAATCCATCCAGTGTTTTTGTTTTAATCTCCTTTTATGTTTTCCCCTGTCTCAAATTGAGCCGTTCGTTTTTGTGACGTCAATAAATCGGAAACCCCTCCCACGATTGTTGATTGACAGCAGCGTTTCAACACAGACCCGCCCTCGCTCGTGAGCGAGCTGTCAATCATACTCCGCGCGGACCGGCGCGGTCATTGTTGATATGCTGGAGCACTGTCTATGAGCAGAATGGAGTCTAAGCGATTGTGGTGTTCTGTTCTTGGGTGCAATAAGGAACACGGCAGTCATTTTAATGTTCCTAAATCCGAACCGCTGAAGACGCAGTGACTGAGTTTGTTTTCGAAGGGAATATTCCCTACGAGCAACGTCAATGCTTTCATGTTTGCGCGAATCATTTCACACACCAGACTGCTTTATAAACGAGGGTCAGTATGAAGCTGGTTTTGCTAAGAAGCTGCTCCTGAAAAAAGGATCAGTACCAACTATGCGTGTTCCTGCTGCACCTCCAGAAGAACTGAAGTGAGTGTAACGTTTAATTAACCTTTATATTAATATTTATATTAATCTTTGCAAATCGCTAGCTGCACGCTTCACAATGAATGTGGTTAAGGTTTACACCCAGGGTACATTACGGCATGTTTTCTACAACGTTCTCAATATAATTCATAATCCTACGTTTATAATGAACAACGCGTTATTGTTATTGTGTTACAAAGGTGTACCGGGGCGGGGTGAGCAAAGCTCATTATCATTTAAAGGCATATGCACTGAAACGGCGTGCTGAAAACAGAGCTGTTTTTGACCAGGTAAAATAAGTTTTCTTACAATACTAATGAGAATTTTTAATTAAAGTATATTACAAACTTTTAATTTAGACCCTGAAGAATCATATTAGCTTGTACAAAAATGGCATTATATGACCCCTTTAAAATTGACACAAAACCCTAAACTCACCCATTAATGTGTAAAAATGTAACGCATCCTTTCCAGCATTGGCAGACTGTTTATTTTGTGATGTATATGAAATGTTTTAAATACAAATAAAAAATGGTATTTTGTAATAATTTTGTCTAATTGATTTGAATGTCAGTGGTACTTATGTAGAATAAAAATGTATTCTATATCAAAATCATGAAATCTAATTTATATTTAGTACAAATAAAAATAATTACAGTAGTGTACTGATTAGCTTGATTTTTACAGTAATACACTATTACACAAATACAGTACCATTTAGTTACTGTAAAAATTATATACGGTTATGTACTGTAAATCTTAATTACAGTAACTTACTGGCAACAGTGTTGCCAGTAAGTTACTGTAAAAAAACCTTGAAAAGTCTAGCAGTGAACTAATGACTGGCAAGAAACTAGAACA
Organism: Tiaroga cobitis; assembly: GCA_030578255.1. NCBI lineage: Eukaryota > Metazoa > Chordata > Actinopteri > Cypriniformes > Leuciscidae > Tiaroga > Tiaroga cobitis. Next base: position 13,897,557 of record CM060604.1, on the reverse strand, counting down.
AAGGAAACAGGTAACTTAAGAGAAACAAACTAAAAGTCCATGAAAATTAAAACACACAGATTGTGACAGTAACTATATTGACCTTTAATGAAAGGCATGTAAACCAAAAACTATCCACAGAGAATAAGGCTGTGAATGTTGTCTTGTTAAAAGGAACTCAAAAATCCATAATTTCACAAAAAAAAAAAAAAATCAAGCACGACCAGCTTCTTTCTGACTACTTTTCTGCATATCAGGAAATTACAGAAGTTCAATAATGGAATGGCGCTCTGCCTTAAATAAAACTTTAAAGAAATTACATCATTAGAGGGCTTCCTCATGGCGCTACTTCAAAAGAAATGTCAAAGCATGCCTCTTATATGATGCTCTGAAATATTGAAAGTATATTGCCACAAATCCTTTAAAATTTTCTTATCAAATCAAACTGCCGTCACAACCTAAATACCTATAAACCTGGCATTGTACACTATGATTACTGTTTGGTTCTGACGAATTGCTTCTATTTTAGGTTGCTTTGGATAAAAGTGTCTGCTAAATGTAAATGTATAGTACTGTTAACATATTTTCCTTTTACATAGTCAAGGAAGTGCCTTTCAGAAAAAAAGGAAAGCCTTTTCAACACTATTTCAAGGACCCTGTCTTTTTTTTTTAGCCCTACTTGTACTTTAAATAAAAAAGGAAGACCCTTCGTGCGCCAACATTGCCCTTAGAGAAAGTAGGACGCAGGAAAATGATGTACAATGGAAACCACAAGGTCAGAGATGTGTGTGTATGGTAAGAATTAAGAAGTCCTTGGAAAAAAAAGTGCCCAAATGCATCCAGGTTGTAATGATCTTGTCATGCTAATGCTGTCTGCTGGGCGAGTTTCTGAGTGAACACTGTTAAGGGATGTGGCTTGAAGTGATAAGGGATCAGGGGAGAAGCAGTGATAGTCCTGACTGTACTGTACCATCTGCTGAGCTCTGCTTAGGGCTCAGCCATACAACACACCGTAACATGGCCCTCATCTCAGATACATGCTCCCGCTGCAATGATGGACAGATTGTGAGGGGGACAGAAGAGAGGGACTCAAGATAACGGAAAGGGGGAAATAAAAACGAACAATAAAGGCATTTTATGAGGGAAAAAAGCATGGGTGTGTCTCAGTCCACTCCCTACACTGTTAGACTTTGCCATAATTTTACAGTTACTTACCACAAAAAAGCCCAGTAAAATACCATTTATATTATTTACGGTTAACTACTGTAATATGCACTGCATTGTGGGTATTTTTAATTAAATTTACAATAACTTACTGTATATGGGTATTTGCAGTACTTTACTGTTTATGCAAAAGCAGTAGTGCTATTGTAAATGCATCTCTGCAGTTTATATGAATGGCCATATAAGCACTGTACAATTAAGGTGTAATCATTGCCTTATAATTCATGGGATGAAAGCACTTTTGTTCATTGTGTACACAACTTGTATTACTTATAGGGCTATATGCATATTGTAATAATGTTTTAGGCATATTAAAATGTCATATGATAATGTTTTATAGTTTTCCCCCCCCCCATCTTGTTCTGCAGATGAAAATCATGAATCTGCATTCTCATTTATAAGCTATACGCACACGATGAAAGTTATATAAAAAAAAACACATGAATGGAAAGATTTCAAATGAGTTCTTAGTGAGAGACCAGAGTAATTTTTATATTAGCATTTTCTCCAATAATTTTTTTTTTTTAAATCCACAACTGGTTCCCATCTATGGTTCCCATACAGGCAATCATTTTATTTTATTTTATTTTTTTATTTTTTACTTATGCCAGGTAAAACAGCACACATGTGGTGATATAAATGTATTTTTTTATTATTTTAAATTGTATTTATATATATATATATATATATATATATATATATATATATATATATATATATATATATATATATATATATATATATATATATAAACTTTGCTTACACCTCACAAAATTTAAATAGGCTTTATGCACAGCTTCACTACTTTCTGAACTTCAGCCAGCCCTTTGTTTCCTGTCTGCCATTATCGGACAAACTGATTAATCCAGGTGTGCCTGATTATTGTTACTGAGGCCAGGCACACCTGGATTAATCAGTTTGTCCAATAATGGCAGACAGGAAACAAAGGGCTGGCTGAAGTTCAGGAAGTAGTGAAGCTGTGCATAAAGCCTATTGTTGCTCTCGTGCAAAGCCCGCGGCAACCTGGCAGAATGTAAACTGAGGTTTGTGTGACGTCACGTGTCGAGTGCGCGCTCATAATATAATAACGGACGTCCCTGCTGAGAGTGGATCGCATCGCTAGACGCCAGCTGTGAGTTTTTCGGAGGTAAGTACTTTTTACTGAACAAATTTCTTTAATACATTACTTTTACAATGTAAACCATTACCAATATCAATTAAATATAGCTACATGTATGAAGAAAGTAAATAATAAAATATAATAGGCTATTACAGGAGAATCTGAAGGAACTTAGTTTTCTTCAAAAAACGCCGTTTTCATATCCCATTAACTTAACTTAAATGTCATAGAATTGACTGACTGCCTTTTCCAGTAACGTTAGATGGACCCAATCTAGTATTTACACAAATAATGGTTTTCCGTCTTTTGTACGACCAGTCATGGCATATTTTACTCGTCAGTTAAAGCTCCAGTAGGTAACTTTTGAAAACATGTATTTGCTAAAACTGTGATTATGTCCTGACAGTAGAATATGAGACAGATAATCTGTGTAAAAATCAAGCTTCTCTGGCTCCTCCCAGTGGTCCTATTGCCATTTGCAAGAAATGCACGCTCCCGGTCAGAAACAACCAATGAGAGCCAGGAGGCATGTCTTAGCAGTGTCAAGCCTTGTTTATACTCGACGGGTCCGCACGAGCGCGAGTCTCCGCTGACTGCGCGCGCACCTCTCCAAACGGACGAGGCGTTTACATACTTGACGCGCTCGCCGTTGTGCTATTCTGTGAAACGACAGGGGGCGACTCCGAGTAATTCTCCTCTAAAACACCAGGAATAAGCAGTGAAGAAGTAGTTTGCTGTTTATTAGTAGTTTATTAATTGCTGATTCATATAAAAAGAGTAATAAATGCAGTAGGTTTATTGTACGTTCACTGCATGTAAACTAGTTAAACAACTGAAGCCTTATTGAAGAGTGTTTAAAGCTTAATTTCATCAGCAGGGCTTACTTCTGCTATTGTAGGCTTATTTTTTTTTTAAATATAGGCAGTTCAGACAAGTGCAAACTGGGTGCTTAATGCAAGTGTGTTCCTATTCACAAAATGAGAGGCTTTTATGGTCGCCCATCAATGCAAATGTCTCTGTGTATAGAAGGATCATAAACATGGTGGACGTACCAGTTCGGCCAGATTCGGCTCGAAGTCGTTCATCTTCGGATGCGGCGCCGCGCGCGATGTTACAAAAAGTGCCGTGCACACCGCCAGGCGAAATGGGGTCTTGCGCACCCAACGCGCACGACCGCCCACACCGCAATGACGTCATTTTTGTCCCGCGCAGCTCGCGCTCTTGCGGACGCGTCGAGTATAAACAAGGCTTCAGTCACGCTCGTGTACGCGCTGATCACACACCTCTCTTGCACAGCGCGAGCGCCGGAGCGCGAGCCGTCGTTCAAACTCAAGATTGCCGGCGTGCTGCAGCTGTGCTTATGACGGAGAAACAACTTAAACTGCCAATTCTCCAGTGACACCTGCTCATAAAACAAAGAGGTAAAAGGAAAAAGACTGATGACGATAAACAACCGAAAAAGAAAGAATTACACAGAGCCCATTGACTCTAGGTGTCAAAACTCTAGCTGCATAACATGTAGATAAAATGTCACGCACTCTGCTAAGCAACAATTGAAACCTGCTAATTCACTGGCTTGTCATGTTGCTGAAATAATGTACTAGCACACCTTATCTAGCATTATATATCGCTAGAATAATTACTTACATGCTGTAACGTTAGTTACCGTTATATTAACGTTATCTTACTAGCTATTTATAACTTATAGAAAGAGTGCAACGTTATAAAGTTACATGTAGGCTATTGGAAAATACATAATGATTTGAGGACCAAGTTTGTAGTCAAAGTATGGGCAGGCCATAGTCAATGTAAAGCATATTATTGACGTTTAGTCCCTATTAGTGAATGTGCCATATAACTTTTTATCCGCCGTCATCGGTGGCCCTGTTACTAGCCTGCGCGTTCACGACAGGCTCCGCTGTGGAGGACGAGCTGTGGAGGGAGGGCTGTAGTGCAGAGTAGAGCAAGGGGGTGGGACCTGTAAGTTGTGCTTGTTCAAATTTTCAGGCTAAGTCAACGTTTTCTCAAGACTCCCTACTGCAGCTTTAAATGTGTGTGGTGTTTTGAAGTAGGACCTAACGTTAGGCCTCGCGCGTTTTCTCAAAGGCGCTCTCTCATAACAAAGTGTAATGTTAGACACGATGTAAGAGATGTGACGGCTACATACATATACATTCTGGATTCACTCTGCACAGGACAGAAATATGACATGTTAAAATAGTAACGAATTTAAAGCAATGTAAAGGCAGACTAATAGATTAATAGAAAAATATTCATTGCAACGTATTTTAGAAATTCTACGTCAGTTATTGGTAAAACTGTAATCTGATTGACCGTGTAAGTGATCAATCTAGCAGTCATCCTAGACTTGTGATTTATCATGTTCATAACATATACCGGTAGTCATATTAGCCAATAATCATAGATGAAAAATAATGTTTCTTATTTTTTTTCTCTTTTCCCTGTGTCAACAGGAGCTAACTACAGCTCAAAGGCTCTTTTAAGAGCCACAGCACTGATCATCTTTGGCTTTGTAAGTAGATGTTTTGACTAACTATCAGATGCATTATGTGTTAACATTGTAATGCATAACTTGCAAGGGCTCTTTGCTTACGTTTATTTTTAGGAGCACTTGTGTGAATCAAGAAACATTTCTGATTATGTTCAGTTGTACACTTTTTTTTTTTTCAGGATTCTTTGAATAGAAAGTTCAAAAGAACAGCATTTAAGTTATCTGAAATAGAAAGCACTACTGTTAAGTCAGTAATTATGTTATTTTTTTTGGTTGTTAAATGAAATTAATACTTTTATTCAGCAAGGATGCATTATATTGACCAAAAGTGACAGTACAAACATTTTTAATGCTACAAAAGCTTTCTATTTCAGATTTAAGTTTGAAGGGCTATTAAGTTACTCAGTGTACCTTTTACGTAATTGTACATTCAGGCAATTAAAGGGATTGTTCACCCAAAAATAACCCTCATGTTGTAAACGCATGACCATTTCTCACACATTTCCTCTGTTTTTTTTTTTTTTTATTTTGTTTTTTTTTTTCAGATCAGCTATCAGTGGTTTACCAGTATGGAGGCCAGTCAAGACCAACTGGGATGCTTTTTCATGCTTCATGCTTTTTTTGCGTATTGTCATGATCTCTGCTTTGATTTGTTGTGAATTCAGTTTTGAATTCTCCTTTTGATTCTAAACTGAACTCAATGGCTCTGCGAATTGGGTAAGAGACAAACATAAATTACTTAATTGGAGAATTTGAGAGATGAAACCATGCTGATGACTTGGGTCTGTGGTAGAGTAGTGAGTTTGATGTGTTATTAAAATCGAGGTTCTGTGGGGTGCGGACTGATGTGGCAGTGAACCCGAGGTTACACCGTGAGTCAGTCCTGGAGCTTCTCCTGTATGATTTTAGGGAAAAATCGGGTCTATTGGATACGTCCAATATATTTCTTAGGCGCGCCGAAAGAACACCACAGACACAGTATAATCACCATGGGAAAATATCAGAGTAAAATTGGGAGTTGTGAAAAATATGATACGCCGGTGTTTTGCCAGATGAGAAGTTTATCTATGTATCATCTTTTTACTATTTTAATCAATTTTATAACTGTATCGTATATCTCTTTTAATTCCTTATAAAACTGTTTTAAAGTGCCCCTATTATGCTATTTTAAAGTTTCCTAATGTTGTTTTGCAGTCTCCTACAACAGGTTTAGATGCATCAAAGGTCAAAAAACTGTTTACACACGTAATAACCTAATACTGTCTAACACTTGATGGCTGCTCTGTTAAGTCTTCGTCGTCCGTTAAGAACCTGGGTGTGCTCTTTGATACCAACCTTTCTTTTGAAAGTCACGTGTCTAGTATCTGTAAAACTGCATTTTTCCATCTTAAAAATATATCTAAAATACGCCATATGCTCTCATTGGGAAATGCGGAACAATTAGTTCATGCGTTAATGACCTGTATTGTAATGCTCTACTGGGTGGTTGCCCTGCACGCTTTATAAATAAACTACAGCTAGTTCAAAACGCCGCAGCTCGAGTTCTTACCAGAACCAGGAAATATGACCATATTAGCCCGGTTCTGTCAACACTGCATTGGCTGCCTATTAAACATCGTATACATTTTTAAATATTGTTGATTACTTACAAAGCACTAAATGGTTTAGCTCCGCAGTACTTGAGCGAGCTCTTAACGCATTATAGTCCTTCACGTCTATTGCGATCTCAAAATTCCCGCCAGTTGATAATACCTAGAATATCTAAATCGACTGCTGGCGGTAGATCCTTTTCCTATTTAGCACCAAAACTTTGGAACAGTCTTCCTACCATTGTCCGGGAAGCAGACACACTCTGTCAGTTCAAAGCTAGACTAAAAACACATCTCTTTGACCTAGCATACACATAATACACTATAGATTTCTATAATTCAATGTTAGGCTGCATAGATTTGGTCAGCCGGAACTGGCAACACTTCCCTTAAATCTTGATGTACTCGTTACATCATAAGAAGAATGGCATCTACGCTAATATTAGTGTCTTTGTTTATCCCGAGGTTTTCCCGCAGCCTGCCGGATCCAGGCCGTGTCCAGATCTGACGAGGGAGCTTTGCCTGGACCCGATGACAATGCAGTGTGTCAACTATCCTCTCCCTATGGAGGATCCCTTTCCTACTCTACAGATAAAGCGTTGTTGAAAATCCGGCTCGCGCACCCCGAAGTGACAAAATAAAACAATTCTGTTGTTTTCTAAAAATCTAAAAATCTAAATCTAAAATTTATAGGCAAGACAAGTAGTTTGTTTAGGCATGGGTTGTATGGAATTGCAAACCTGCGCACATATTTTCAAAAGTACATAACTATAGAATAAATTCTTAATGCGCATGTGAACGCATGTGAACGCCGTCAGCGTTAATCACAGGTTCACGTTTAAAGTCTGTTTAGAGAAAACGGCGTCGTCTTAGTGGCCCCTAATTTAATAACAAATGATCATTTCAATGGAGGTGAATCAATCAAAACTAACTTTAGCTGGAAATAACATTATTCAAGAACCGCTATAAAGCCAAAACAATCTCTGTTACCTTAAATTATATGTTTATCTCTGTAAAGCTGCTTTGGAACAATCCATTGTTAAAAGCGCTATATAAATGAAGATGACTTGACTTGACTTTAATTTTCTCATAATATACATTTGCACATCACCATATTTTTCAATGATTCTCAAACGACTCGTCAGATGAATCAATCTCTCTAAATCCCTCCTTTTCACGAGCTACTCTGCTCTGATTGGCCAGAATGCTCAGTCTGTTGTGATTGGTTTACAGCGTACAGCGCGCATGTCGAAAACAAAAACGCCCATTGCCATAACATCAGCTGTCCTGAGGCTTCCTACACCGTAAACTAAACACAGTGACAAACAATGACGTCGATTTTACCATATCAATCCGAGCGCGAGTCCAATAATGAAACACTGGAAGAACTAGTTAATCAACCCGAACCTCTATCGCAAGGACTCGAGCAGGACGTTTCTCAGTAATACACTACTCAGTTTGAGGTACATTGTGAGATGTTGCAACTGTAATTCCTCAGCATCAGCATTAAAGGGGTTAGTTCACCCAAAAATGAAAATTCTGTCAGTAATTACTAGAGCTGTGTTGAAAAAATCGATTCACCAATTCTGAATCGATTTTCATATAAATTTCTAAAGATCGATCCGTAACTCAGAGGATCGATTTAATAATAGGCTTACATTTTCCCTGTGAACTTTAACTTGCTGCGACTGGGAGATCCCTATGCGCATTGAAAGGCTTTCACTCAGCGCGCACATTGTTACGACAACGGACTTTGAGTGAGTCACTAAACCGTTCATTCAATGAACACTGAACTGATTTTATTTCCCCGCGGCTTCCTCGCGCTGTGGGAAGCTGACCAGCGCTGCTGCTGACGCGCATTTCCGTGACGTGAACGTTAAAAGGACTATGCTGCTGTGGTATCGTGGTAAAGATGAAATTTAACCACTGATTCTTCACATGCTCGTCCTGAGCAGTGGAAAAAAAACTGGCTTAACGGTCACATTGTAGAGCACAGCGTCTTCTTGACATGATGCTGTCCAGCATCCACAGGAATCAGCTACAGTGTTTAAGGGTCAAGTTTTCCCTGATGTCTGCGCGCAATAAGTGGGTAATATGCTAATGTTTCATCTTGACATCGGCTCACAATGAAACGGCTTATGACTCATTTAAAAAACGATTCATTTCATTGACTCGGAGTCGACTCTTACGTTTGAAAGACAATAACTTTATATACGGTGCACTTTCAGATTTAAAACTTTGCAGGATCTTTTCAACTTTGCAGGACGTTTCCATTCACTTAGAGCTACACACTACATGAAAGGTAATTTTCAAAAATCCATAATAGGGGCACTTTAATTTTCCTTGCTTTTATTTTGTGATTATTTTAATTCCTTACTGTGTAAAGCCAGGGCTGGACTGGTAATCTGGCATACCGGGCAAATGCCCGGTGGGCCGACCTGCTTTTTGGGCCGATACATCTCATACTTTTTTTTTGTAGCGGCCCATAAAACTCGTACATCGGCGGCCCACTAGTTTTGTTTTGTTTAATTGACGGCGCTGGGTTAGTGCCGGTGTAATGCATTGGTCAAAAAAAAGTAAGCGTCAGTTTTTTTTTTCCCACTGACAGACCGGCCCATGAAACGCGTAGATCAGCGGCCCATTGGTTGTTTTCTTGATTGACACGGGGCTGGCCCAATCACATCTTTAAACACCTCCCCCTTTGGGCTTTGAGTGAGCGTGCAGTGTCAAGTGTGTATCTGTCAAAATAGTCTGAGAGATGGAGAAGAAACGCAAGGAATGTGCAGAGAAATAGCGTGTAATAGAAATAGCAGACGCTGTAAAATGTGTCAAAATATGTTTTCTGCAGCAACAGGACCAGCTCCAGCTGCAGAAAACATCCAGTGGCTGATGTGGAGGAAAGTAAGGAGGATGAGGAGAGAGATGAGAAAGTGTAAAGTCCGCGGTAAGCAGAACTACTTTCAAAACACTTTGGCTATGAGTGTAGGAACCCATAACCCAGTTACGCATTATTTCCACATCTGCATAGTTGACGATTACAGAAATATACTAGAAGTTTAATGAGACGCGTTTTTATCCATGTTTTCCGCCAAAATAAAAGCTTGATGCAGTTTCCGTCAAAATAAAAGATCATGTGCTTATCTCTTTCAAGTTTAAAAATTAGTACAAAACTAATTATGAAAGTTTTCTTTATTTTCAGTGCATTTGTTTTACAACATATGGCTATTAGGCTACTGTCATGAGATTAATGTTATAACTATTATTATGTAGTAGTGTAATATAGACAGACACTGTTACTAAAATAGGTTTAATTTTTTCTTTGTTATATTTGCACACTGAATATGGGTTGGAGCTTTTAATTTTGAACCCTCAAACTGCACCAGATTGATGAATTTAACATTAAAATGCACAAAATTTTCTTAGGGGGAGCATGCCCCCGAACCCCCCTAGAAGGACAGAGGTCCGCCCACCACAGTTTTACCAAAATTCCTGTGAGAAACACTTGTATTTCTATGCCAATGCAGATTATAGCTTGTTTTTTGGATGCATCACTGTGGAGTATAGTTCAATTGTATTAATAAAGTACAATTTTGTACTTATTTCATCTGTTAACTCTCACTCGTTTATACTCACTCATTACATGGCATTAGTGGATTTAATGAATAGGAGTTGAACAAAAACATATTCAAGGGCGTGCAAAGATGGGTGGTGTTTATTATCATATGTAGTGGGCCAGTCTGGACCAAAATGCCAGGGCCGATTTTCTGTCCCAGTCCAGCCCTGTGTAAAGCACTTTGAATTGCCCAAGTGTATGAAATTTGCTATATAAATAAAACTGCCTTGCCTAATGTTGCATCACAATAAATGTATAAAATGGATGTAATTGATTGTGACAGTGAATAAAGAATATGCTGATGTACATGGACTCAAGTCACTTTTTTGGGAATTTATTAAATTCAATAACATTCATGTAAAATATAAATTAAAGTAAATTTACTGTTTCATTCTGTAAAAATAAAGCGCAGTAATGGCAATATACTGTAAAATAAAAATGTGGTAAGGGCATTTTACTGTAAAATGAAATTACAGTAAGGGCATCATACTGTAAAATTAAATCGCGGTAAGGGCATCTTACAGAATACGTCATTTCGCCTTGACGACATATATGTCAGAAGAGCTTTAAAAATAACAAAGAGTAAATATTCAGTCTTCTGCAGGGCTTTGTTTCCTAAAAGCATTGTAAGCCTTTTATAAGTAGATGTGGTGCCAATGGTTTCTGCAATCTACAACAATACATTAAAATAATAATTGGTAAGACATACCAGTTTGCTATATCAAGCAGCATAAATAGCTGTTTTGTACAGCTAAAAAATAACACACACACACAAATGACACTGCAAGCCAGAAGATGCATTCAATTTACAAATCCCTGTGCCCATTCAAAATAAGGTGAATACACTGAAAAAAAATGTTGTTGAATTTACTTAATTTTATTATGTCAAGGGGTTGCACGAAATAAATGTATCTAAATCCAGATATATTTTTTAAGTTGAGTGTACTTATATTTTGTAAATTGGTTGTACTTATATTTTATAAGTAATTTCAGATTATGTTCATAAGATTAGCTAAACTGTTTTGAGTTGAATTTACTAAATTTTTTCAAGAATCAGCCTGTGAATCTCAACAACGGTGACAATTATAAAGCATGTTGCAGTTTTTCTGGGTGCACCAATCAAAAGAGACAAGGGGGCGGGCTCATTTTACTCAGACGACCAATCAGTCTCTCAGTTTGAAAATGGTTAACTTTTTAAGGAATTATTTTGATTAATTATTACTCAATTCTAATGTGTTCAATTTAATTAATAATATTACCTGTAATCTGTTGCCACAATTTTAAATTGAACATATTTTTTTCTAGTCACTTTTTATTGAATAAAATTAGCTTGTTTTAAACAAGGGCAGTGCATTTGAAAATTAATAATAAAAAATAAGTAGGATTAAATAACACATTAAAATCAGTGAAATTAACCAGATAAAAACATGTAACATTTACAAGGGGTCAGAATCATTTTTTCATATGATCTTATAGTTGGACTAGAGTTGTATAACTTTGGGATTTATGTTCTACAGCTTTTCGTGGATTAATGGATGTGTGTGCATGATAGCGTAGAGCCATCTTCTATCTGGAGGACTGTATTTCAGGATGTCCTGCTGAGCGGACCGTCTGCTTTGCTGTCAGACTGCAGTGTGCCAGTGTGTGAAAGCCGGTTGTAAAGCAGGCGCCCCTCTGATTGTGTGTGTAAGCATTAGTTAGAAATGTAATGTTGTGCTTCATGATGGGGTGTACTGCTGATGAGCCTGAACTTGTTTCCTACATAGAGGCATTAAACTGTGACTGTTTCTGATAGATAGATACAGATAAAGAGAAAGCGAGACAGCTGAAGGATAATTAGTCTGATTCTCAGATAGCATAATGAGTTGAGATCATCAAATCTGCATAATGAGAATAATTCACCCTTATCTCTATATGTTCATTCTAATGACTTCTTTATTTCTCTCTCTCCCTATCTCTCTCTCTCTTTAAATCTCAGAACACTTTGAGACATATTAATGGGGTAATATGTGACACCTTTTGCTTAACTTGTCCTATAGATTAAAAAAAGGACTAAGGTAAACACTTAATTATATAGAAATCTCCCTATAAACAAAAATGATAACAAATCAATTAAAGATTCAATTGATCCTTTGAAATTTGAAGTAAAACTTAATTTATTTACTTTCAGAAAAGCATGACTTAATGAACTATTCCTAGAATGTGTATATAATATATATATATAATTAATTATCCTGCAAAAGGGTTTATGAAACTACCCTGATATATAAAAAACTATTTCCAAAAGATTTTTGAGACTTAACTTGGATGTAGTGAACATAGTGTGGAAATATTTTTCATATTTTTTTTTCATATATATTTCATACTCCAGACTAAAAAAATTCTCAAAAAGGGGGCGACTCAACTTACCCACTGACACATCCCACTCTCCCTAGGCCTGTGTGCATGTGTGTATAATGTGTGCATGTCAGGGGACACTGGTACATCCTGAAGGGTCTGAGATGAAGCTAAATGTGAGCAGAGTGCTGGTCTGATCACAAACAGACCTTGCTAAGAGACTAATATACACAGGAGACAGGAAGATTCGGCTCAGCGTGTCTATTAGGTTTCACTAATGCACACCGCATGCCGTCACACTGCAGGATCACTTGAGATGGTACAAGGATAATTACAGAATGCATCTATCAGTGGCCAGTATATGCTCATATTGACCTGTAACTGGCAGGCCACCATGTGGCTCTTTTGAGTGGTTCAGATCTCTGTGGGGCGGGGCCGGATATAGGCATGGGCAAGGAGGGGCAATGCCCCCCCCAAATGCCGTGACTGCCCCCCCAAACGTGATGGCATGCAAAGATCACAAATTTAAAAAAATATTTCAAGAAAAATGGTCAGAGTGAGCGCTCTCTGCTCTCTATCCCTCATTCAAAGTAGCTACTGATTGGTAGATGCATAGGGAGGGGGTGGCCGCTTTACCGGCTTGTAGTGAACCTGCTGAGCTTCACGTCTCAGTCAGTCACTGCAGAGCGGAGCACGCAGACACATGTCGTCAGCTGAGTTCAGCACCTGTTTTGAGTTTCCTGCGCCGTCAGTCAGTCAGTCACTGAAATTATTTGGTTAGTCTTTCTGTAAGCGTGTTCTCATTCCCTCCATATCTCTCTATCGCTTTCTCTTGTAATTTGCACCGAGTGACGAGTAGGGCGTGAAGTGCTTGAAAGCAGCTTTTGATGCGCTCGACCCAAGTTCGAATCCGCCTTTTGCCGAACTCTCTCTTCTCCCTTTTCCCAACACATATGTAAAGATGTAAAATGTATAACTTAACATTAAGGTCTCTGGCGTTATATTTTGCCAACGAACTAAAATGTAAACCATGATATGGCTTTGTGTCTTTATAAAACAGCACAAGACTTTAAAGGAGAACTCCGGTCAATTTTAACATTGAGCTATTTTTTTTGTATATTTAGAGTGCTGTCAGTACAGACAAAAACGACAAAAATCGGTGTTGCCCCCCCTGATATTCTACTTGCACCCCCTAGTGGGGCTGGCTGAATCCGGCCCTGCTGTGGGGTTGAATTTGCAGAGCATACCTGCGTCATTCAGCTATATGGCAAATACTTTAAACCTAGTCGTATTTACCTAAGCCAAGGAGAAAACATTCATGTACATGATATACACAAACACATAATGTTTAAATAATACATCAGAATTTCGTTCGGTCAAGCATTAGCCCATCAAATCCACATGACGTATACATGCGGAGGAAATCAGTTAAAAAACCCAGAGTGTAACGTCCACTCTGATATTTGGTTTGAATTGGAATTATTAATAATGTCTACATACATTTTTAAAGTCACAAATCACTTCAAGTGTAGGACTGTAAGCTTGTGCACATGTGGTATGTTCACACTGTTGCAAACACATTTAATCCAGTTTAACAAGATTTCAGCACTCCTGCTTTGAAACTAATTAAAAATACGTCAGTATCTGATACTGATAAAGAGGAAGTGTGATAGTTGACGGCATGTTCAGCTGTCTCTCTGTTTCGCTCTCGTTGAAGAGTTGCTGACAGTTTTAGTATTTCTTTTTATAGATCTTAATAATTCAACTCATCTGATTCTTAAAACCAAAGCGGCTCTCCACAATCTATGTGTTTGTGAGATGTGAGTGCATGCAAGCAGGTCACAAGAGTGTATACACTAGAGGAATGTTTTCAATACCCCATTTCATGATCGGAGTTAGATGGCCATCTGTCCTGTCCCAAGAGCCGTCCTTATTTAGCCCCCACTATGCCGCAGCAAACACACTCCCCCGGCCTCTGACAGAATCCATATCTGGTGACCCCAACCATTTGTTGAAGACTGCAGATATGTAGGAATTAACAGAATTCTGTGTCACACAGAATGAGCAGAATGCAATAAGATGTAGTTGAGATCTGTTTTAGATGTACTATATTTTGAATTTTGCTGTACAGGGTTATATAACCTGCTGTATAAGGTTATGCTGCTTAGTCAGAGTATGCTATGTTTAATCTCATACAAATGGAATACAAATACTGTACATTGAATGTTGAATATTCATAAGTTCCAAGAAAATATGAATGTTTTTATTTTCACGACAAACGCTTTTTCAATCCCCTGAAAATTAGCAATGAGACATATTTTCAGTGTTTCACCAGGTGAATGATCCACACCTATTTTTTGCCCATCAAGCATTTTACATCCAACTAAATGTCTACCAAACATATTATTTTGAATGGAAATTGTCACAAAGATAAACATAAAACGTAAAAATATTTATTATTTAATAATTAAAAAAGGTCTGATTTAAAATAGGATTAAATGATGGATGAAGATTAAATTCATCATTTAAAGCAACACTATGGAACTTTTCAACCTTCATAATATATTTCGAAGACCCTTGTGATGGTACATCGACTTACAATAGGTTAAACGACACGTCTGCCATAGCCTGACGTGGTCTGTATCGCTTTTACTCGCACTATGTAACTTCGGGTTTCGGGTAGTAACCCGAGCACAAAAAGAACTACAAAACTCGACTGCTTTACGGCATACGTCACTTCCCCCACCACTTCCTCAAATTGTCTATGGCCATTGCAGACATCCCAAGTCTATAGCGTCTCCCTGATGCCTGCAAATTAGTTCAAATCTGCCGGAATCTAGAGCGCGCATGTGAGACAGAACATACTGCGCGCATTACATACATAGCGCGAGCACGGCAGAGAGGTAGACCTTGCGAGTGTGCCTCACGAAAGCTAGTCAACCAACCCGCCACCCCCCATCAACAATCCAGTCACCAAGATATACCTCCCTGAAATGACTTCTTGCAGGTTGGGATGTCTGCCATTGTTGATTCCAAAGCCGGTGCTGGATAAACAGCGAGCGTGCGCGTGTGACAGTAGGCTGCGGTAGGCTAAATTATTTACGACAGCGGTAATGGACAATTCCGCTTCCAACCTGTAGGGCGACAGCTAAGGAAAAGTTCCTTGGTGTTGCTTTAATCAACCAAACAATATATACAGGTTCCTGTATGCATTTCTTTTTTCTGTGGAACATTAAAAGATCTTTTTTTGTCCATACAATGAATGTACAATACAATGGAAGTTACCGTATATATATTCGAATATAAGACGAGGTTTTTGTCCTAAAAATAGGCTGAAAAATGGGGGATCGTCATATTCAGGATCATCTTATATTCGAGTGGAGGAATCGATTGATAGCCTTTTTCTCCCGTGGATCTCGATGCGGCGCGGACGCGCTTGGAAAAAACGAGCGCGTCGCTTCCATTATGAGCGCGCATCCTGCGTGCCTACATTTGAAATAACGAACTTGAGCGCGCAAAAGACGCGATATGTGAACGGGGGGCGCCGGTTTCCGCCGACGAGCGGGCCTCTACACGAGGCACAGGTGATGCGAGGCATTTGGAACAACGCCTTGGAAATTTGCTCTTAAAATAATTTTCTGTTGAAAACCAGATTTTCCCCCCAAAAAAAGTCTGGAAAACGGGGGGGTCGTCTTATATTCAGGGTCGTCTTATATTCGGGTATATACGGTAATGGTGACCAAAACTGGCAACCAACATTCTTCAAAATATAATTTGTCATGTTCCACAGAAGAAAGAGTGTTACGCAGGTTAATGAGTAAATGATGATAGAATTTTCATTTTGGCTGAACTAACTCTTTATTTAAAAAATACTTTTCAAAATTCAGATAACTGACCCATCATTATAGGTTTTCAAAGACTTCTAAAACTATTTGTTGTGATTTGAAAAACTATTTGCTCCCTCCCTCAATGTTAAGTTTAACTAAACTGAAATTGATAACCAAAATACAAAACACAATAAATGTCAAAACTAGTGCAACCAAAGCCCTATATTCTCTTAATAAGTTCAATAAACGCAATCCCATTGCATTTCTCACTCATTCCGAGAGTCTCGCGGTTCTGTTCTACAGAGCTATACCACATGTTGAGCTGTATTGCACGAAGTACAGAGTAGCTTTGAATCGTGGATTAAATGAAGTTGCGCTGTGTGGAAATGCGGCGCTTTCTCTGTTGCATGCTGCTCTGAATATTGCAGAGAAGCCCTTAATGCTGACAGAGCCAGGTCTCACAGGGAGGCTGTGTCATCGCCTCACACTGAATTACACCCTCTCCGCCTGAGGGGAGAGCGACAGAAGCGGAGCTCTTGCCATCATTCTCTAAAGCCTTCCTTCCTTTTGTCTTACTCCTGAATGACAGCCTGGGGAAAGTTGGCAGGGAGGGGGTGGGAAGCAAGCGTTTGAGGTGTCTCCTGCTATCACCAGCGCTGCTGTAATGGTGTTGTCATAGAGGGGTGTAACGTGGAGGGAAGCACTTATACTAAGAACAACTAATGAGACCTACTGTGGTTCGCCAGCACTGAGACTTGACGATTGCTTTTTTAACACATAACATGTATTTTCCATGGAAAAAATTGCTTTATTTCCTCACTTCACCTCTCTGCAACCTTTCCCGCTTTATTTTGATTTCAACTATGCACAACCTCATATTCCAGAGCATGTTAATCTTCAATTAATGCCCATGACTATGTTTCAGTTGGCCTGAACCAATCTTTCCTTTTAATTACAGATTCCCTGACCATTCTCGTTGAGCGCT
This sequence comes from Tiaroga cobitis, assembly GCA_030578255.1. Classification (NCBI taxonomy): domain Eukaryota; kingdom Metazoa; phylum Chordata; class Actinopteri; order Cypriniformes; family Leuciscidae; genus Tiaroga; species Tiaroga cobitis. Next base: position 13,880,371 of record CM060604.1, on the reverse strand, counting down.
TCAAGGCAACTGAACCAATTCTGTGATAAATCCTCGCTGTTCAGGAGGCCTGGAGTTCAACCCAAAGCTGCATCGCTCCATACTGAGAGTGCTAGATTGAGTAATTCCCCACGAGTGTTTACCCGGTGCACTAATTACCTCAGCTAAGTCTGTTCTGGTTATGGTCTTCTAAGGATCATGGCTACTTTGGGGTTTGTACTTGGTAATGAGACTCAGTCCAAAAAGCTGCCTTTCTGCCAAAGCAACGTTTTATTAGGCTGTAAAGTCCTCCTTGTGGTGTGTTCACACGCTCACTGCTATTAAGGCTTGTAAACACAGTGAGAGAGAAAATGAGCGCGTGAATGCGTGTGTGTTTTCTCTTTCCGAATGCCATTTGAGTTTTTTTTAGTAGCGCTGATTTCGGCTCCTCACTGAGCGCTCATCTGTTCTCTAGCTGTGCTTTTGCATGCTATAGTACAAAGAAAACGATTAAATCTGGTAGAAATCACAGATTATTCTTCATCTTTTGAGGCAATTAGCGGCTGCTTGTCGATGTCATGTCATTTGTCTGCCGTAGTGAAAATCGAACTGAGAGAGGTGGATGGGAATGTATTGCTGTACAGCCATTTTGCAATGGGTTTTCGTGTATCTGTGGGCCAAAATTGTGCACAAAATAATAAGAAAATTATATAGATATGAATAAATCTAAACATTTTCCCTAAAGTATTTTTTTTAACTATTGGCCCTAATGAAATTACAATGACAAGCAATTGACATTTCAACATGTCGACGTAGTGAACACACAGCAACTCTAGTGTAGGATTTAACCACATTCTCAAACATGTCTGGGAAGATAAAACAAGTAACCTTGCACATAGAGAGCTCTCTTAAGAGCCAAGATCTGACGTTATCAGGAAACAGGGCCCAGGACATTAAAAGAGAAGCTCATTATACTAGATAATCTGGTATCATCTCCATTTTAATCATCTTATTGACTGCAGAGTTTAGCAAAACATATTGGATGATAAGCTCTGATATGAGTTTTCTTTAAATGCCAAAGCCACAGGACTAAGAGAGAATCATCTCACAATAAGTGAGGAACCTGCCTTTTTCATCATGGTCCTTCTTATCATTGCATATTTTATTCGTTATTTAGAAAATAACTAAACAAAATAAATATACATTTTCTAATAATATATACTTTATTTAAATGTATAGATAATTTAGTTTCACGTTAGTTAATGTATTGATTATTTCCAGATGCTTGGACATATTCAATATACTGTTCAAGTAAAACTGTTAGCAATACAAATGTAGCTTTATTCTGAATTAAAAACAAGTTGTCACATTAAAACCGAACCTCGTAGAGAGAAAAGGAGCGAGAAACGCTGCTAATTGCTATAATCACACACTTCCCCAATCCTGTATAATTTCGTTTAACTCTTACGCACTCACTTTATTCAGAGCCTGTGGAACTCCTCTGCAACACTGTGTAGACACGATAAACAAGTTAACTTAGTATTAAAACTTAAAAATAGAGCAAAACTCTAAATTAAGCCTTTGCCTAAATGAATGAGAGCAAAGTCTACTGAATCTCCTCTATGTTTACCTGTTTGATTTTCTTTATTCTGTGAAACACAAAAATGAACTTTTTTTATTCTCCCAGTGGGCTCCAATGCTGTTTTGGACCATGACTTTCATTGTATTGGCGAAAACTGTTGAAACACAGAATATCTTTTGTGTGTGTGTGTGTTCTACAGAAGAAAGAAAGCCATACAGGATTGAAATGAATAGGAGTATTTTAGGAGTAAATAATGACAGATATTTATTTTATTTATTTTATTTTGGCTGAACTATCCCTTCAAGTTTAAATGACTTCATCCTAAGGGAGCCTTGATCTATAAAACATGCCTCTTGTTGAATTATGGGAAAATTATTTTTCAGTCAATCAAACATTGATCTGAATTAATCTGTCTCTTTCGTTCAGTACCCATCCCTCCTCTTGTCACTAAGAGACAGATGTCTGTCTTCAGTAGACCAGCTGTGTGTCTGTGCTCACTCTCTACACTCATTGTGGAACCTTAAACCTCCTTAATCGCTCACTCGAAACCTTGTTTCCTGGGGGAGAGAAGTAGAGAAAAGAAGTTATTGATTTTTTTTTTTACTCTTTACTGAGGAAGCAGCAATAGATGTGGGGAGGGGAGTTAGTTTCTAAGAAGTTGTCATGTCATGTTATTCGAACAATCATAAAGAAAAATGGAGGAAAAAACATATGCAGAACTTAAAATATATAAATTGGAAATAATGCAATACTCTCCTGAGAACGTAGTTACTGTGATCTCAAATGTGTTGCAGAAATGATTAAAATACAGCTGTGATTAAAATTCAACTGGGGACCTCTTTCTTCATTTCTTTCTTTATTTATTTATTGTAATTTCTCAAGCCAGTGCACCGAAAAATAACTAAATTATGTTTCTTTCTTTTTTTTTTTCAATCAAATTAAAATACTCATTCCAACATTAGAGGAAATACATAATTTGCTGACTTTTCTCCCTGGTGACTGGAGTATAATTTGTCATGAAAAATTCAGCCGGCATTAGTAAAGACACAAATTACCGGCAAACATTATCAAGCTCATTTTCCAGTCCTCTCGTTCTGTCTTATCTGTCCTCTGCCGAGTTATGTAATTAGAAGCAGAAAGTTGTTTGCAGAGTTCAGTGATTGAGTCATGGGATTTTACCTCGAGCAGAGTTGGCAGGTCACCTGTAAACCCACCCAGACCTCGATGTCTCTTTTCCGCCCATGTTATCTTCTCTTCTCCCTTTCCTCTTTTGCCTAATAATTTCAGAGGCGAAATGTGCCATTAGCACTAAAATCAGGAACAATATCCTTCCGAAAAGACTTCATAATTATAACGGCTGGATTCATTTTGATTGTGGCAATTGGGTTGATTATGCCATCGTGGAGATTACAGGAAATTACCGTATGTCTCTGCACCTCCTTGTGATGTGTAATTAGGAGATTTTTACCTTTTAATTTTTACAACACCGATTTCTGTGTGTTAACAGTGACCACTCTAATTATCCTCTAGATGACTTTCAAATGCTGAACATGTGATAGGAGACAGCTGGTGAAGATGCAATAGGTCCTTTAAGCACTCTAGAAATGCTTTATATTTGCATTTATTTGATCAAAAATACAGTAAAAACAGTAATATCGTGAAATGGTATTACAATTTAAATTAACTGGTTTCTGTTGAGTGTATTTTAAAATGTTCTATATTCCTGTGATGGCAAAGCTGAATTTTCATCATCATTACTCCAGTCGTTAGTGGCACATTGTCTTTCAAAAATCATTCTAAAATGCTGATTTGGTGCTAAAGAAAGATTTCTTCTTATTATTAATATTAAACACTTTGCTGCTTAATATTTTTGTGGAAACTGTGATATTTTTTTCAGAATTCTTTGATGAATAGCATTTATTATTAATAACTTTTTTTGCAATATTTATTAATTTCATAATGTCTTTACTTTTTTTAATCAATTTAATGTGCCTTGGCTAAATAAAAGTAGCATTATTATTAATGTTATTTTAAAATCGTACTTACCCCAAACTCATGTGACACCGAAGACTGCAATAATGTCTGCTGAAAATTCAGCTTTGCCAACACTGGAATAAATTACATTTTTAAAATATATTACAACAGAAAACAGGTGTAAGATTTGTAATATTTCACAGTTTTACTGTTTTTACTGTAATTTTGATCAAATAAATGCAGCCTTGGGGTGAGATTAAGAGACTACTTTCAAAAACATTAGAAAACCTTAATGTGTGTGTACAACTTTTATATAACAGTTTTAAATGGAGTTAAGACTTCCTGTAGACCATTTAAAAAAGTTCTTTAAAGTAGTCAGTCTGGAATTGCTTTCCCCAAGCATTCCCTCAATGCAGAGTTAATAATTAGAGTAGCATTTCCAACTTGGGGTTATTTCAGAGCCAGCCGCTGGTCTCTGGACACTGTGTCTGTTTGGAGAATGTCAGTGTGGATAAAGATATGTGCACATCAAAACACTGTGTTGTAGCCTATGGAAAGTAGAGTGGGATTATCACCGACTGCTCTGCTGCCTCTGGACTTCCAGAAAGACACACTCTTTCTCTAGCTAATTCTGCCCTGGCACCAGCTGCCACTGCCAAAACACCTCCTCAGGAAGGTCTTTTCCTCTGTGCGCAAGTGTGTGTGTGTGTTGATGGCAGTCGCTTTATGTAAAAAAAAAAAAAAGTAATGTTTTGATTTCATGTTGACTTTAAGACTTCTGATTTAATCCTGCTTGCATGTGCTCAGAACTTTTTATAGCCTTTCAAAGCCCAGTCCACTTTGGTGACTCTGAAGAGAGATCACAGATTGTCTCAGTCTGGTCCCTACTGAAGACACAGTGCTCATCTGAGCCCCTGCTGGCACAGCTAGCTGTGGTTAGCTTCTAATTACTCTCAGGAGAGAACCATTGTTGTAAAGGGAGATGAGAGCAGATATCCCAAGGCTCCCTGCTAGATCTCTCCAAGAGTACCAAATAAAGATCATGCTCCAAGTTCAAATAAAACACATGCGCTTTTTGTATTGCTGAACGCTGAGCATGGCACATTACAGTATTTCCTTCTTATGTGCACCCACATCCCCATTAGTTTTTTCAAGTTCACCATCAACTCAAAGCAGAAATTAAACTGGATATCATTATTTTTAATATTAATCAAGTCATTAATATTAATAAAGTAAAAAATGTTACACATTCTCCAACAAGTAAGATCTACACAAATTTATATATATAAAAAAATGGTGAAACTGTAGATTGTCAAACTAGAAGTTACTCATAACTTAAAATAGAACTTTTGAAAATGTAGCTACGCCAGCTACTAGTACTAAATTAAATTAGGAAAAAAATAATAAATATATCCATCCAATGATGTATATTATTATTGAATCAGAGTTGTAGGTACAAAACAATTTTTAAATGAATGAACAATCCCAATTAAACATCAGTCTTGAACTGATAAATTAACACTAAATTAAATAATAATAATAATAAAGACTACTCTCTAATTGTAGAGCTGAGTCGACGATATTAACAAAATATTCCGCAATAAAAATTCAGTTTACTATTGACTCGAATCCGTGAATCTGTTTACAAGAACTGATTCACTAAAATTAAATGATTCACTACTAGAATGAACCGGACTTTGTATGAGAGAGAGAGAGAGAGAGGACTGTTTAGCTTGAACTGATTCGCAAGAATAAATCTCTCTCTCTCTCTCTCTCTCTCTCTCTCTCTCTCTCTCTCTATCATATGTAGCTAAACACTAGGAAAAGTACTTTATTAGTGAAAAAATCTAAATCTTTTCAAGTACCCTCTGGGATACACATACCCCAGGTGTAGCTTAAATGTTAATGAACCAGTACCTGACTGGTATAACAGCTATATCTCAAAGTTCAGCAGTCAATAAAACAGATGAATATTATCTAGGTCCAACACATGTCTAACAGCGTTGATGCAGGTAAATCTGGTTAGATGCATGTCTGTATTGAGAGGCTAGTTTTGCACAGTGATGATCTTTCACATTGAATGTGCCGCAGGCTTGATGCTGATTATATGAGACTGGCATCAGTACCCGTCTTCATCTGTTTTTGAAGTCTGGTTCTCTTTAAATCAATAAGATCAGCTCGGGGCAAGGACACACTCACCCTGTCTCAGATCATCCTAAACACAGCTGACCAACTGCAAATGCCGCCATCACTGGGTCTGCTAGGAGGGGATTGCGGGTGTATGAGGGAGAAGTTATAGGAATGATTTCACACCTTGCACATCACCGATGGGTGTTGCTCTATGAAGTGTTAGTTCTTTGATCTTTCTGAAGGACAAATGTAAATAGAAAATGCAATAATGGCAATAATAATGACAGATCTTTTCTGAACATGGCACTATATGTGCAGAGAAAAATGAGAGAAAAACAGATCTAAATATTGTTTTAGAAGCCCCTCTAAAGATGCCAATAAATCACAATAACTTCCGCTAATGAGTATGCTAGGACTGGTTTCACAGCTAAAACATCAGGGAGTTTTGTTCTTCAACAAGAGAGGAGTAAAGAGCGCACTCGTTTTCAAATCCAGTAATATGCAACATAAGCTCTCTCAAAGTGCATTAAAAGAAAGTGATCAATTGCTGCGTCAAATTAAGATGCAGAAGTTTTCAAAGACACATAATTTTTATTGTCCATTTCTACAAGTCCAACTCATGGCCAGCAGCTAAAGAGGCCCAAGAATAGACAAAGGATCGCCATTCTGTGTAATGAGGTAAAAAAAAAAAGTGCCATTTATATCACAAAGAGTGGTGTGAACAAATGGAGCAAGTTGTTTGTGTCCCAAACGTGATTATGCACCCCATGGTCTAATGGTTTATTTTTTTCCTGGCGTACATGCCTCTGTAGCTCTCTCAGTATTAGACTCTGTCCTGCTTTCAAGCCCCAGCACAGATGTTACAGTCTAATTAAACAGAAGCTCACTGTTGCTGCACTGTGAGCAACCAGGCAGAGGGTGAGCAAGAGAGAGAGAGAGAGAGAGAGAGAGAGAGAGAGAGAGAGAGAGAGAGAGAGAGAGATTTAGATGTGTTTTTGACCCTGGTTGGTGGTTATGAAATATTCATCTGACCAGCCTTTTAAGATTCTTTAAAGTATGAAGTCTTACGTTTTAAGTATCAATTTAAGGTCTGTCAGATCTGCTTTTCTCAGCTGTTTGATGAATGTCTGTCAAGATAGAGAGTAAGAGAATAGAGAGAAAAGGAGAGAGAGATAAAACAACATTGGAAATAACAATGGAAGCAGATATTGTCCAGGTTCGAGAAAAAGAACAACAAATAACAAAACTACAAACCACGAAGCAAAAATACAATGTACCAAACCAAATAATAAAAAATATATAACATATAGCTAAACTTAACTAGTTTTTAAGTTAAACTAAGCAAAAAGCAAAACAAATGCATAAAGCAAACAACAGAAACAAATCAAAACATAAAATGAAAAAAGTGTTTAAAAAAAAAACAGACCATATATAACAAAACTTAACTAAGCAAAACACAAAATAAAAATGGGCAGTTTTGGGTAAGTTACTTTAAAAAAGTCTTCAACAGTGTTATTGGATTACTAAACTCTCTTAAAAAATTGCATTACTAATTTCTAAATCCCAAATCAACCACGACAAGATGAACAAAGGATATACATGTAACTGCTCTTTTAACTTTCAAATAAATAATATTAATAAATAATATAATAATTGTATAAATTATTCTTGAACTGACCAAAGTATTTAAAGGGAGGTTACATTAAAAACATACATTTTAACACGTTAGAAGTTAAATGTTGATGTTAAACCCACTATTGTTTTATAAAATTGTTCTATCGAAAGTCTATACATCAGAAGTAACTGTAATTAAATGACAGATAAAAAGAGTAATCACTTTACTTTTTCAAGGGAAAAGTAATTAAATGACAGTAATTAAATAATGCATTACACCCAACACTGCTCATTGTCAACTCTCTCTCTCTCTCTCTAAAACACACTCACACACACACACACACACACACACACACGCACGCACAGAAAAAGGTAGATCCTCTAACACATGCCGCTTTCCAGAAAAAAAGGGAAAGGTTCACATCAAAAGCTAAGCATTGTTTATGCCATGCACCAAAGCGCTGCATTAAAGCCCAATGCCGTGCCGAATCGAGGCTTGGCGCAACTGACTTTTTGTCCAAAAAATTAGGATTATTTTACTGCTGTTGATAACATCTTTGATATTTAAGACTCTTGATCGGGCTGCCTCCGACGGTATTCCCGCAATAGCCAGTGAGAGCAAGCAAGCTTGAGTGTTGAGAAAGATCCTATTATTTTTCTAATTTTTTTGTCTTTTGCTACAAAACAGAATGCACAGCTAGCTGACGACGTTAATCGCCCTCCATGTTTTTCTTCTAAAGTCACGTTTGATCGCGCAAGTTCTGTGAGATCTCGTGTCTTTGGAATTGCCACTGTGAAATCGTTATTAGTACAATCGGCAGGTGACAGGACTCAGGCTTGGTGACGCGGTCTGGCTGAATCTTCTAGCGTGTGCGTTTGGAGGATTATATTGTTAAAAATAGGTCGAAAATGTCCTTATGTCTGTGGTCTCCCACATTTTAAAAATTGGTTAAGATTTGAAAATCGTCTAGTGTGTCCCAGGCCTAAGCCAACTTTGTGAGTGTGTGCAGAAGAGAGAGAGAGAGAGAGAGAGAGGAGAGAGAGAGAGAGAGAGAGAGAGAGAGAGAGAGAGAGAGAGAGAGAGAGAGAGAGAGAGAGAGAGAGAGAGAGAGAGAAAAGAAGGAGGTGGTGGAGGAGGATAAGGATGTTGAATTAGATGAAGATTTTAGAATATTTAAAATGCATTAGATATTATACAGAAGCATCGCCCTATTGTGTGGTTTGAAAAGTTCCTTTTTTACCGGACTATTTAGTGCTGTTTTTCTGAGTTTTATGCATATTGCCCACAGCTTTCTCAAACGCTCTGCCAACACTCTCTTTAATAATGTGGCCACGCACAGCAGTTAATTGAACAAAATAATTTCCAAGCTGAAAACACCTACAAATATCCTGTTTTGTTTTTCCGCTCCCAACTAAATTTGCATGTATATATACTTATATGAGTGTGTGTGCATGTGTGGCTGTGGCCTTTACGGAGGGCTATTCTTTTTCCAGCTCTCCTTTGAGAAGCATGACAGCAGACCTTTAAAGACTGAGGAAGAGAGAGAGAGAGAGAGAGAGAGAGAGAGAGAGAGAGAGAGAGAGAGAGAGAGAGAGAGAGAGAGAGAGAGAGAGAGAGAGAGAGAAAGGGATAGGGAGAACTTGAAATTGGAGTAGAGAGAAATAGGCAGAGGTTTAAAAAAGAAGAATGAAACGAAGTGAGAGAAGGAAAGGTGGAGGATATCATAAAGGCAGAATAAATGGAGAGGTGAGGGATAGAGAACAAGGGATGATAAAGGACAGAGGGGGAGGCGAGCGCTTTTGTTCATGGCACAGGACTCAGGCTTGCCAGCTGCTGCGTATGGCTCTGTAAGAAACCTGATCTCCCTTTCTCCTCCTCTCTCTCCTCTTGCTATTAAAATAAGGGATGAATTAACCCCACACCAACCCAGGGGGGAAGAGGAATGTGAGGGGGAGGACCGAACTTCAGGAAAGAACTTGAAAGTGTTTACATGAGTCTGTGCAAAAGCCATGTGTATTTGTAATATTCAGCACAATAGGCTCAGTCGACAGCATGGTTACAGTGAGGCAATTGTAGTGGAAGTAATTTAAGGAGAATTTAAAAGCAGAAATGTGAAGCTTTTAATTTCATAAAAGTACTTATACTATAATAAGTTTGGGATCGGTACGATTTTAAAGAGGTATATTATGCTCTTATGTTCGAAAATACATAAAAAAAAGTAATCTTGTAAAATATTGGTAGAAATTTATCATTTAAGCTGAATGGATTGGTCCCATTCACTTTCGATGTAAGTGCCTCATTGTAACCCAGATTTATAGGACAAGTTGAAATGATTTTTTTTTTTTGTAACCAACATGCTGTTGATTGAGCTGAACTTTCAATATTAATATCAATATTTCAATACTGCCACTTACACAAAGTGCTCAAAATACAAGGAGAAATAAGCACCAATGTAGCGCAAGAAAGTAGGCCAGGTCAAGAATGTGTGTACGAGTGGACCCAAACTGTGTGTGTGTGTGTGTGTGCACTGTGTAGATATTAGTTGGGTTTTGTGGTCGAAGTGTGTGGTGAGAAGCCATATGGTAGTGCCTGAGAAGAGAGCCACAAAGGTGGGGGAGAGAATTGGTCCATCGCTCTGGTCATCTGGAGCTTTATCCCTCAGAGAGCACAAGGCCTACAATGGTATTTTCCCCTTCTCTGTTCTTCTCCTTTCATCTCTCTTTTTCTATCCTTTCCATTCCGTCGGATCTCCCTGATCCTTATTACTTTAGTATTCCTGGTAGGAGTGTGTGCCTGAAAGAAGGAAAGCAAGTTTTCATCTGACATGCCACACTCTTGGGTGAAAAGGTTACTGGGTGGGAGGTTAAGTGTGCTGTGGGGACCGGGAGTGTGTGTGAGATGGGGGTCCTTTATGGCACACAGGATGGGTCATTTTTCCAGTCTGGAAAACAAACACTTGAGATGAGAGGATGAAATCTCTGGACGGGGGAGGACAACAGCTGTGACCCAAATATGATTCTCTTGATTGCTACATGCATTCGTTCAAACTCTTTACTCGTTACTGGTTTACCCCATAATATCTAGCATTTAAAGAGATAGCTCACCCAAAAATTTAAATTCTGTCATCATTTACTTAATCCTCATGCTGTTGAGAAAGAAGTAAGTAGATATTCTGAAAAATTGTGTTTTATGTCCATACAATAAAAAGTCAAGGATCTTCTATATAAGAAAGATAGCATGTAACATTTCGGCATTCTTTTATACAATTATAATATTTATTAATATTTTGACTATTTTTATAATATCAGTTTTAATTTTAGACAGTTTGAGTCATTTAATTTTGTTCTTTTTTTTCTTTTTCTTTTTGTAATTATTTGTCATATTATTTTATATTATTAATGTATTTAATTTTAATACTTCAACGTCAACTGATTTTATTTTATGTACGCATTATTTTAAATAACAGAAATGATTTTTAATAGTTTTCATTTTTGTTAATAACAACACTGGTATGTAATGACATGATGGTGAGAAAATTACAGAACTTTTATTTTTAAATGCACAGTCCCTTTAAGAAAGTTCAAAAACAAAGTTCTTAAGTGCATAGGCCACAAAAATCCAAAATGACAAAAAAATATATTAAAAGCCAGCACACTATTAATATACACCACTATTTGCCAAATATGCCATATCAATGAGCCATACTGGATTATGACTGATCCAACATTGATCCAGTTGATCCAATAAGGCTCATTGATTTGGCATTGTAATAATAAACATTTTGCATTTTCAGTAAAAACATGTGCATATCTTGCAATTAGTGGTGAATATTCATTTCAATAAATTAGTAAAGAAAGAATCCCAAAAATAAAAATTATCATAGTTATTTTGTTTTGCAAAAATGTTGAAACCCAAGTCCACACTAAAACCTCAGCTGTTGCACATTAATATCTTGGTTTAGCAGTGACATTCAGCCAAAGCCTCTCTATTTATGGCTTAATTTAAACATTCGGAGACAGCGTATTTACATTTCTCCCATTCTTCTGCGTCTAGAGCTATGAGTGACCAGCGGTCGAGTGCTTTACAATACTGCAGCAGTCATGGCTGAGTGCGACAGAATGAATAATAAATGATAAACTTTCCTCCACAGTAATAACAGTCCCACCATCCACTGGATTGACACAGAAACTCCAGATAAATCTATTCGAGGAAATCCTGGAGAACTTCAGCTCAGCACAATGCATTACCTACTCAGATCTGTCCATCAGTTATGAATTAATCTCTGTGCTGTCTGCACTTCTCTTTCATTACATTTTCCCTGTTGTGTGTCAGTCCCTGTGACTGGCTGGTTAAACTTGAAATCCTTCCCCTCTCTCACTGTCGGTATTCTTCTTTCTCTCAGCTTCAAGAGTTTAGGGTCAGATCCACTGTTTGCAGTGACTTTCACACAAGCAGAACTGGGGCTGGCTCTCAGAGGGGCCGGGCTGAAAGGCAGCCTTTGTCTGGGAGAGGAGAAATGTACACATCTGGCAGCGCGCTGGCCTGGCTCAGTTGATGGAGGGTGGCAGGGGGGCTGCTTGGATTGCTGTCTGGCTTCTCCACATCTCCAGCTTTAATAGAAGGAGCGAATGAACCCCCCCCCCCCCCTCCTTTTTGCTTTAAGACCCCGGAGGTTGTGCGGATTTGGCAATACTTCTGAGCAGCGATGGGTTAATTGTTCACTCCGCTGTCTTGTGGCGGCTTTTTTCTTGACGTGCCCCTGGATTCCTGTGATCAGAGAGAGTTGCAAATGCTTTTCATCGCTGTTCAATGGCTTTTTTCTATTTTGGAATAGTCAAGTTGTGCCAGATCAGAGGGTTAGAGCAAGTTCATAATCATTAAAGACTGCATGCATGCCCACGAATATCCGCACAGAGCATGGTTATTAAAGCCCTTTTTTTCTACAACAGAGTTAATGCATGGAAAATGTTCTGCCCTTTATCGCCCCAAACACTTCATACCCTCATGGGACGCAACAGCACAGTTGCCTGTCTCACACTTTCTCTGACCTTTAAAATGTCCTTCAGGCTCTGTAAATACTCTTTTTCTTTGGATCCTTCATTCATAACACACTTCTCATCTCAAAAACCTAACCTGGAAACTTAGTTTCCCCATAGACCCACTTTTTGATTCAGATCTAATAGCTAGACCTAATTCGAAAAGCTAGCTTGTCATTTTCTATATTGTTATTTCGCAAATGTTTTCTTCTCAAGTGCCCCAAAAGCCCCATCAGTAATGCTCAAGTACCCCTTTGTCTGCACCAAAGCATAAATGTTTTATTCAACTTGTTGCAGAAATCTAAATATATCCAGCATCTTTATTAACTGTATATGCACATATATTACACTATGAGAGTCTAATATTTGTGATGTATTGAAAGCATGGATATTTCATAGAATATTAATAAATAAATATGAATATCAATAACTATTAAAATGATGTTAACATTAATAAATAATAACATTACCATTAACATTACCATTAATACTGACATTATTGTAGAAATTTTTAAATATTTATATATTCACATTAAAATTTAAGTATACATTTCATGCTGAAAACAACCTGTATATAGCCCAAATCCTTTTAAAACCAGTCATTAAAAGATCAACAATTTAAATGGATCTGGTTTTTGCAAGGACATTTCAGAGTAGGTTCTTGTAGAGTTCAAACTGACAAGTTTCAAGTAAATGTGACAGCAGGAAAATATTCCACTGGCAGCACTTTGTGGTTAGCATCCCCCACTAATGTCTCAAATGTGCAATTATATCTTTCAGCAAAATCATTGAAGTATGCAGAACTCAGGCGGCCTTACATTAGAGGTTAATGGCCCATGCAAGAAGGCGAGGGTATGTGTGCATTTGAGTATGTATTTTAATTGGAATATAAAGTGACAGTTGCAGCAGAAACATAAAGCCACCTTACACTGCTTTGGAGTGACTGAAGGTGCACCTCTCCATTTAAAAGCAAAATAGAGTAAATAAAGAGTGACAGAGAGCCTAAACCCTGAGACCCTCTCATTAATTGGTGCATGAAATCAGAAACCTCTCTCATGAAAGGGAAAGTGTCAGTTCACAGCATAACAACAGACAGGTGGACAGGTCTGTCAATGACAGGATAGAGAGGAAGCACAGTGTTTGCTTTTTCTTTTCCATTTGCTTTCTTTTTTCCCTTTTAACTTTCCGTTTCCTTTTTCATGTTTCCTTTTAATGTCTGTTTTTTAATTTCTCTTTTCCCCTTACCTTTCCCTTTTCCCATTTCCTCATCCTTTGTCACGTTCCTTTCCTTTTCCAGTTTTATTTCACTTTCCTTTCCTTTCCTTTCCCAGTTTAATTTACTTTTCCTCTTAATTTTCATATTTCCTCGTCCATTTCCCTATTCTGTCCTTTTCATTTTCACATTTTCACTTCCTTTTCCCCTTTCCTTTCCATATTCATACTTCCTCTTCCTTTTCCCTATTCGATTGTTGTTCAAATCCTTCTGGGAAGTAAGTATAAACGAGTTGGGAAGTTGTATTAACGACGTATGGCGTGTTCAAGTCACAAGATGGCGGTGTACAATACAGCAAGGTTTTTATACTCTAATTCTAAAACAATTAAGAAAAAAGAAGGTGAATCAGGTGTGTTTTGCTTTTTATTTTTTGTTTTTATTTAGGGGTGAATAAGGGGTGATTGGGACATAAAGTCAAATGGGTTGAATTCATTTACTCGATGTTTTCATTGGTGTGACATCATGTTGGTGGGCGAGGCAGGCATCAAACAGGAAGTTGACCCTGAATTGCATGAAGTGAGGAAAATTATATAAGGTTTTGTTAGTTTTCATAATAAGGTCATAAAATAGTCATAAACTCTTGGTGGAAACGAATATGATGCACTACTGCAACAAAATCAGTAAAAATGTGTTTATTTCATGTTTCTATGTTCAGAATTAGGTTGTTTTTTATTTTGTCCCATCCACCCAAACAGTTTAGTTTTCAATGACCTTTGGAGTTCAAGTCTTCTTTTACCTCAATTACATGTTCATGTACTGTATGAATTGTGGATAAATGAATAAACACTGAGAAATAAAGTTGAACAGACATAAACATGGACTCTTAATAATGATGAACCGAAAAGGGAATCTTGGATTTGTATCATGCTGATGTTTTTAATTGAACTAAAACAGTTCAAAAACTATCCCATTCACCCTTGATTTACCTAAACCTCTATTTAATAAAGCCACTGTAAATGTTATCATTAAATATTATATTGTTATTTTACAATGCTATTATATTTTGTGCAGGCTATTATCTTATTTTGTTGTAAATAAAAAAAGCTTGACAATGTCACTGCTAAATACCTATTAAGTATTGTGGTATTTCGCCATGTTTCTCACTGACACATCCCTAACTCGTAAACTGTAAGGGTTATGTTTAGATTCTATGTTTTTTAGGGGCCGTTTACATGACACCATTTTCTAATAAAAACCTTTTTGGGGGCCTGAAAACACAAACTTTTGAAAACCGGTTTCAAAGTGCACGTTTTTAAAAACAATACCATTATCGTGTCTGTTTAAACTACAAAAACGCAAATTTGCAAAAACGGTGACATCATGGGAGTAGGTATTACGTGTTCAGTCTATAGGTGCATAGTTTTTCTTTAAAAAGTGACTGCCACTGGCCTGGCAGCAGAATACAGTATATGTATATATATAATTTTTTTTAATTTGTGAAAAAAAAAATGTTTCCATTTTTAGTACATCATTGTCGTGTAAACGTACCCATAGTTTGTTCCTCGGTTTCTAATTGAGTTACACACCTGATCCCTGTTCTGTTGATGATCATCCTTTGTGTAAGCCCTTGTTAACATGACACTGTTTTCCAACTAAGATCGTAAAACTTTTTATGCGTTTTGGCCGTTCATTTACACAACAACGGCGTTTTGGGTGCCTGAAAAAAGTGCACGTTTTTGAAAACAGTCTCCGTGTAAACAACATAAATGTAAATCTCTGAAGACGATGACGTCATGCACATGTGTTTTACGTGTTCAGTCCATAGTGTTTCATCGTCATCTAATGGCCTGGCAGCAGAATACAGCGTTTTCACGGATCCATGTGAATGGGGATCGTTGTGACAATGGTGTCGTCTGTATGCGGAAAACCCAAAGCAAAAACGTCTCAGTTTTAAGCATATCGTTGTCGTGTAAAGGAAAACCCTCAGTTTTCATTACGGTGGATGACTGAAAAACAATACCTTTGCTGTTCTGTATCCATGTACTGGGTCCGATTCATTAAGAGCAGAATCTATATGATATGACTCTACTGCATATAAAAAAAACGAATGCAATCTATTGAGTCGGATAAACTTTTTATCCAAAAAGAAAACATGCGCATAAACTACGATGGAAACACATTTACAGAATCAATTCCCCGATGCTCATCAAAAAAGACATGTGACTTTTCGATGGGATGGCATAACTGGACCAACCAGCGGACAGATCTCATTGCACAGCTTCTGAACTGTTGTTTTGGTCATCATGAAATGCCTGAGCAAAATCTGTCGTCAAAGTGGTTCAGTATAATTACCTGCCAGAACTGTCTTACACGACTGCGCTCCCAAACAGCAGGCACTCACCTCCAAAAGCAAGATAACTTTATTGCGTTTCATCTGCGCGCTCTGAGGCGCAAGTAATTTATTATATACAAAATTATTATATCCAGTGGCTTCTCCTACTGCAGCAACTTCCATTTTTCTTAATGATATTTAACGACAGTTTACAGCAAGCAAGGATTTTGTTCTCTTTGCCTGACTGGATGGAGAGTTGGAGACAGTGCTTTATTCGCAAATGTTTTATGCAATATTCCAATTTTGCACATAAGTCAAATTTGCAACTGTGGATGGAGACATAGCTATTGTAAATTGTAGTTTAACCGTGATCTCCTCTGTTCCCTACTTTCTTCTTCTTTGCCCTCACAATAGGGAATGTTTGTAATGCTAATTTGTTGAGAATAAACATGCAAGAAAAATTCACAAAAGTGAAAAAAAGTCCCATAGATCTGCTAAAGCAGGGGGAACAAATGAGCTTTAGAGATATTTGAGGAAAATCCCAACTTTAGTCACAGCATGAGTGTGAAATGGGAAAAACACCACTGCACCACACACAAAGCTCAACCGCCCGTGCGGTCAACTTCACACCAACAAGGCCACAGACAAGGTCAGAAACAAGCCTTTATGGAATATTCATTGACCAGACAGTTACTGTATTACGTTGCCTTATACAATGCCATGGCTAAATCTGAAGGGGCTGTGAATACATTGATTACATATATGATGAATTATTGAGTCTTTGTACGTTTGGCTGACGCATCCCTGTAGGGCTGGATGCATGAGCTTGAGCAAAATCCAATAAAAACTGAATAGCCTACCACAAGCTCTGGCCTTCTCCCTCAGCTAATGGCTTCAAGGCAGAGCTGCTCATCTCTGACCCTCTGAAGGAACCACAGAGCAGATGACAAATGTGCTCCAACTCGAAAAGGCGGCAAAACCAACGAGTCTGAAATCGAATAAGTAAGCCAGATCTGAGGAGTGATGGAGTAGGTAGAGGTATGGTGCTATTATTCAGGGAAAATGTGGGAAGAGGAAAATGAGAGAGAGAGAGAGAGAGAGAGAGAGAGAAGGAAAGAGAGGGCAGGTTAAAGGAGCTTCCAAAAACTTGGCCCCATTAATGTTTAACAAAACACAGTAATGAGGATAGAGCAGACCTCAAAGGCACACAGAGACATGAAGATGAAATATTTACTGAAGCCAGTGCAGTGTTTTCACTGCACTTTGAGTGATTGTCGGCCATGTTTTATTCATGTTCCATTGTTTATGTGGCTGTGACTGAGACTTCAGCGGAGAGGAAGATCACCACTCACAAACCGACAGCTAATTATCCTCACATCTCTCTCTCTCTCTCTCACACACTCTCTCTCACTGGTGCACGCTGAGAGCTAGAGCAGTGAGCACGTAAGTAGCGAGTGAGCTGCTTGTTGTGATTTGGAGATTGTTTTTGTATTTTATCTTTTTTATTCATTTGCATTAATTCCTTCTAGTTTCTCTTCCTGCGCTAAAGCATTATTTGGACATTAAGGGATTATGATGTCTGGATTATAACGTTGTAAGCAGGGTTTGAAATTAACAAATGCGGGTAAAAATCAGCTGTGGCGGGTAACACTGTCAAATCACTAGCCAATTTGGCGTGTTACTTATTATGTTGACTCATTTGCTGGGGGAGTTCGTGTAAACGAAATCTGCGAAGATTTAGCGCAAATACAGTAGTCAACTTGTGAGTCGTCATGATATATTAAATACAATGTATTGCCCAGAATCTGCGCATATATCTGGCTTATTTGAACATGCACATTACTACGCAACACATAATGGTGCGCTTGTTCTTTTGCATTGAAGCAATAGCGAAGATAAAAAAGCATTTGGTTAACAGAAAAGAAAAGACTGTTGGTTCTTTTCCAACATCCTACATTTATGTTCTTTGTACTGTATTGATCTGTCCCCCTAAAATCCATTTTTGGTGCAAAGGATGAGGTTGAAAGCGGCTGGATGGTAGGATTTTGTTTGAATAAGCAATTAATGTATGAAACACACATTTTATTGTGTGTATATATATATATATATATATATATATATATATATATATATATATATATATATATATATATATATATATATATATATATATATATGTATATATGTAAGCATCATTTACTCACCCTCATGTTGTTGCAAAACTGTATGACTGATTACTGTGGAACGAATAATTTTAAGAAATATTATAAGAAGTGTTTTTTGTCCATCCATCCATTCTGGTTTGAGCACTCACTATGTATGCTTTTGTGTACATTTTATCATCCAAACTTTGTAAGTTCTAAACAGAACTCCAAGCCGAGTAAGTGCATTAAAGTAATGTATTTGTCTTCCATCTATTGGCAACATCTGCTGCCATATTTTAGGCTACAGAGAAAAATCATTACTAGAAGATGCTTCGGTGCTCAGCATTCATGCAGTCTCCAGAAAGACAGGGAAAGGAGAGGAGAGGAGAGGAGAGGAAAGGAAAGAAATGAAAATGTTGCCAACTTTAATCCAAGTCTTGATCTTCGCTAACCGGATCGACCTCACTGAAAATCGATTGGAATACGACTAATAGGGTCTAAGAGATGCCTGATATATCCTGATACATTAACATTTACACACGCAGGCGCTCTTGTGCGCACATACACCTGTCGGTACTCGTTTTTGCCTCTCTCTGAGCTGTCTAATGGGCCTTTAATTGATTGAATAAATCTGACTGGATAATATATCACAGACTTAAAGAGAACCCTGCGTCTCTGACATCCGTTAGTGCACTAGAATATATTGCTCCAACACTGTTAGCATTGATTTGACCTGTTTTAAATTGGCGGTAAAGCTCATCATGACATAGCTTTAATAACCCCACACTCATATTCGCATCAGGCGATTGCTCCTCTCTAAAATGATTGCCTCTCAAATCAAATCAAGACAGAGATTTGTTCATACCTTTCCGGAATGTTTCGAGACAGGGGAGTCTCCCCCCCCCCCCTTACGCTCAGCTTTCATCATTAATCATTTGAAGATGCCTGTGCATATGATTATGTGTTTGATTAATGCTGTTTGGTGTAGCTTCGTAACCAGTGCTGTTCCACATGAGGGTCACGCTGTATCAGATTAGTGTTTTTTTAGCATGTTTAATCAAAAGGCCAGACAAGCTGCTTTTCCTAATGCAGTGTGAAGACTTCTGCACACACACGCACATACTGTACACAGAGAAGGTAAGTGTGTAGGATGGGTGAGATGAGCTGAAGATAATGAGAGCAGATTCCATAGATGTGGAACATTAAAGGCAGAACATCAGAAATCTGCTGCTCACAGGAACATCAAAGAAGAGTAATTGAAAATCACATGACTCCCTCTCTTCCTTTGCATTCTTCTTGAGCGTGAAGAAAGAAGATACTATACATGTATCTGTGTCTGTCGGGCCCCTGGGCCAGAAACTAAGCATGTCCACAGAGAGCTTTTAAAAGCCGTGTGACTAAGTGTATGCGTGTGAGCCCTGCAGTGCTGTGTATGTTCCCAGCAATACAGAGTAGGATGGGCATCTGAATGCAGGTGTGTGTAACAGCAGTCCCTTAGGTGTTCTCCCTGTGTTCTTAAAGTAAGGAGGGTTGGGAACTTAATAAGTGCACCATAAAATATCACTATTTGAAAGGCTATGCTCTTCTGTCACCCTCTCTCTCTCTCTCTCTCTCTCTCTCTCTCTCTCTCTCTCTCTCTCTCTCTCTCTCTCTCTCTCTCTCTCTCTCTCCCTCTCTTGCTTCTATCTCTAGTATTTGGATATCAGTATTGGGGAAGAACTTTACCTCACTACAAGCTACTAATAATAAACGTTTAAAGTAGTTAAAATATACAGTCAGGCTCCATTAAATAAACACATTTGCATTTATCTATACCCAAACTGCTACAACACAAAATAGTTTTAATTAAAGTTAAATTAAATTAATTAAAACAAAAACAAAGATAAAGGAAAAACATTTTGTATTCAATAAAAGTAATGTTAAAAATAAATTATTCATTATTTTGAAAAGTAGCTTGCTAGCAGCACTCAATAAAGTATATGCAACTACATTAAAAATCTACTTAAGGGGCAAAATCTAACTGTGCGATTATATAATGTATAATTGAATTAGAGACACATTTTCATATTTGTTCAATTTTCTTAATAAAAATAAATTAAATTAAAGCTTTTTAAAAAAACTACAATAAAGTCTAATTTATAAATCTGAGGCGAATAACTTAATACAGCGGTAAGAGCGGAATTTAACTCATGATATATCAATGAAGACCTAAAATGCCATGCAGACTTTCTGCATAATGTGAAAGACCAAGAAGGATTTAGAAGAGTGTTAGATGATTGCCTCAGGGTTGGGTGAAGGGATGAGGTGAGGACTCAAAGATGCAGAGAAATGGGCTTTTATTGTTATAAAGAATAAAACAAAAACTACCCCGTGGGGGAAAACAGGACTGCCAGCTTGACTTGGCAGAACAAGACTTGGTAGCAGGACACGACATGGCTTCAGGGATCAGGACACAAGGAATGTAAGACAATCAACAGGAGAGCACATGGCACAAGATAACACACATGACAAGCCATGTGCTCACACCAAACATGATAAAAAAAAAGACAACACATGGCCAGCAAACACAATCATAAGCCATGTGCTCAAACAAAACAAGACATTAAAGGGATTGTTCACTTTGAAATACATTTTTGGTATGTTTTAGCTTACCTCAAGGGCATCCAAGTTGTAGGTGTCTGTTTCCGCAGTAGTTTCAATTTTGATATTTTTAGGTCAAACCGGTCTTGTCTGTCAGTCATATAATGCAGGTCTATGGTCACCAACTCAAAGAGCATGCACAGAGAAGTCCAAATTAAACATTATTTATTGAGTTGTAAATGTAATTAAGGATCTTAATCAAAATTAAGGATAATTTTTGGCTTCAATATCTCGTGGAAAAGAGGTTTTCCCCCGTAGCGTAAGATATTACGCAGTACGAGAGATACTCTCGTAAGAGAACCCCGCACTGCTCATGCTTGCAGTGTGAAACGGCCGTAATTCACGAGGTTCCCTACATGTGCGTTCCGTGTGCACGTGTGATGCTGATGTTGCGCGATGTTAATCATGCGGCATCCGAGTGCATTTGACCGGAATAAATCGGAATGTGTCAGACTGACCTTGAATTTAAAGACTGATATTATACAGAGATCATACTATCCTTAAAATTGTGATTTTAAAACACATTATAGGCTTAATATTAAGAAAAGGGCATTGTGCAAAAAAGTACTCCAAATAAAGTTTAATCATAATATGTATATCAGTAAGCCTCAAGCATTATGCCAGTAAATATGTTAATTGTTTTGTAGTATACTTAGTATGAAAAAAATATATTTTAAATACATTTTGGTATAGGATTCTTTCACAGGGTTTAGAGTCCAAATACTTTTAGGTGCCAGTATAAATCCATGCAATGGTGCACTTCTTTCACTTTTCACTTTCTTTTCACCTAGAATCTTCATTTCTCTACTGGTGACCCCAATTATTTGAGGTGCAAAAACTGAATGTTTGGAGGTCTTTGAATCAGCCCCTCTGCTCATTGAAGGCAAACAGCACAATGTACTCGCGGATGATGAGGTGGCATCACTGTAGTTTAAAAGCAGCCGGAAGCAGCCCGTTCAGAGTATACCAGCATAAGATGAGCATTACAATAGCCTGGAGACGACGGGCTTTGCATTATTCAACAGTACAAGAAATACGCTTCAGGTTTACAGCAACAGCAAGAAATACTGATAATACAAACACACACACACATGCACACAAACAGAGCCACATGAGGATCTCTAAAACAATGAAGTCTTCTGGCCAGACTGTAAGTCTAAATGCTTGGAGTATAATGGATGGTAAAACACAGTCCTTGAACAGAAACCTTGAAAATGAACAAGGCCTTGGGCTCTGAGTGTTTGCGCAGAACCCCCCTCCCTTCCTTTAGCGTAATGTTGTTTCGATGGGACCGCATACATTTTGAAATCTGACCTCTCCCAGTGACTTTCACTCACCCAGACAGAGAATGAACAATGATAGACCTGTGGGCGCCCATGTATAAAGCCTTCAAGTCATCCTTTAACCCTGTACGTGAGCACTCAAGGTGAAAGAGAGAGATCCTAGCACTAAGAACGGCTCTTTCATGTAACCCTTGTGATCATTTCGGTAATGATAAAAGAGTTCTTCCTCCAAGCGATCTTTCAACTGATCATTGTATACACAAACGCATCCCCCTGAGAACAGCGAGAATGAGTGAGAAATAGACACAGAGCGGTAAAGATCAAACAGAAAAATAATGCTGCTCTTGTCTAGCCTTTAAACAATGGATGAACCAAGATGAGCACTCTCTACTAATATCAACAGCAAGTTTACACATGAACATTGTGGAGGAAATTCAGAATTCACTAAGAATCGGTATCCCCATTTATCGTACTTGCATGCTCTTTCTTACGGCCTGGTACACTAAAGGAATTATGCAAATCAAATCAAGCTGATCAAATCAATGTGCCGACAAATTACGGGCTGGATGCAATGCTGCACAGCATAAATCAGCTCTTTAAAATGCAGAAAGTCTTCTCCGGATAAATACTCTTCAGTAATAACTGAATGAATTCACAATCATTTAAAGGGGACATATTATGACCCTTTTCCCAAGATGTAATGTAAGTCTCTGGTGTCCCCAGAATGTGTCTGTGAACACAATTATAGCTTGTCCAATTTGCCGCTATTTGGGTGAGAGAAAAAACACGCCGTTTCCGTGTGTCTCTTTAAATGCAATTGAGCTGGTGCTCTCCGCCCCCTTTCCTGAAGAGGGCGTGGCCTTTACAGCTCATGCCGATCCTACGGCGGCAGTAATAAACCATGGAGAAGCAATATGACTGATAATGTAAATACAGGTGTTCACTGTTCATCCCTGTATGAACTAGTGTTGTCAAAAAACTCGGTACTTCGGTACCAAGTTGGTACTAAAAAAATTAAACGGTTACGGTCCCAGCTTTTCTAGGTACCGAGTACCGGGTTAATCCGGTTCTTGATGCGCTGTCGGAAAGATGCAGAGGTGCGTACTCTTCATAAAAACACTCTGAGACACGGCGACCGGCGCTGCTAATGCCGAGGAAGTATCAGAATTAATTGATTTCTAGCCCTTGCATTAGAAATCAGCTACAGGGTTCTCAAGCTTTGAAGACAGGCAAGAGTGACATTTTTGGATTAAATAAAAGTACAGTTAAGTCAAATAAAACATGTATGCATTTATCTCCTGTATAGTTTGGTAGCACTACAATAAGACACCATTCATTAATATTACTTAATGCAACATCAACACATTGAGTGAACAATATATTTTTACAACATTAATTAATGTTTGTGAATGTTATTTAATACAAACACTTGATTGTTCATGTTTGTTCACTTCATTCATTGTGCATTAAATAATGTTAACAATATATAAATAGATAAAACTTTAGATAAAACTTTTGATTTTAAAAATATATTAGTACATTTTTAAGTTAACCCCATGGAGAATAATTGCTACAGTATATACCTGTTGTTTATTGTTAGGTAATTTTATCTAATGTTATCTAACAAATAGAATTTTATTGTAAATTGTTTTTAGTACTACAGTTTCCATCTTTGTAACCGTGATATACACTTTAATATGTGTAAATTTAATCTAAATTAAGCTTTGGTACCGAAATTGGTACGGAGAACCGTGGATTTTCACTGGTATTGGTACCGAATACTGATATTTTGGTACCGTGACAACACTAGTATGAACCTGAGTCGGACACTGATGAAGGAGAGACTCCGGCAGAAGCAACAACTTATGAATGATAGCTGTTTAACAACATTATGCAGCTCTGTCAACCTGCAGTATTTTAAAAAGACAATCGCCTTACTGAATAGTTCATAATAAATATGTGGTTATGAATTATATAGACAATAAGCATTTTCGGGTTTAAAATGTAAATGACGACATAACTTTCCTCTCTGTGAATATAATCACATACATTAGTGTATAACTTTAGTGGAAATTGCAAACAAGCACATTTGGAAAGGCGCTTTTCAATAATTTACAAATTATAAAGTGTAATACTTATGTCTTTAGGGTGTGAAGCTGGATCATGAACAGTTGTGCTCCATCTTTGAGCAACAACTTTTTAGCTAAACCTGCTTTGTATTGACCCTCGTCCACAAATCAGTCTGGTGTAAAATGATTAGCACAGACATGAACGATTGTAGGTAACTTGAGGGGCACATTCCCATCATAAATAAAATGAATCCATTGTGTCTTCAATGGCTCAGTTGCCGAGAGTAAATTAAGAGTCTTATGCTCACTCTTACATCCAAAAACAAAACACAGGCTTTCTTGGATGAAACTAATACATTTTTCTTATCACCACAGCTGCTCCATATAGAAAATGGCAGACTGCTCACTGAGGGCAGGGTCTATGCTAATACGGCAGAGTACGTCAGCAGTCGTGGACGGGACCTAGACATTTTGTGACGTCACAAAAGGTCGAATCTGTAATCTATATATCTATAAATCTATATATGTAGCCTGCTCAGACTACAATCCTCTGGAGACAGGCCCGAGAACTAGGCTCAAAACTGTGTCAAACTAGACCAAATAAGATCAGGAGATTAGTGCAAATCAAATGATTATTTTCTTCAACTGGTAAACATGTTGGGTCTTCATGTTTTAAGGGGAATTTCCATAGTCATAATGATTTTTACTGTACAACAAACTGTACATTATATCTCCTAACCCGAAACCTATCCATCACAGAAAACTTTCTGCATTTTTACATTTTCCAAAAAAGTATCATTTCTAAGCTGTTTTCCTAATGGGGACCAAAAAATGTCCCAAGAATTTCAGATATTGCCATCTTTGTGGGGATATTTTGTCACCATGTAGGGTTTATCAGGACAAACACACACACACACTCACACACACACACACGCACGCACGCACGCACGCATGCACGCACACGCACGCATGCACATACACACACACACACACACACACACACAGTTGACATGGCTAAATTTTCGAAGTTTTGGCATTAGTGTTGAGGCATAGGACTGCTGTAACTATGGAAACACATTAAGAGATCATTTAATGTGAGCAGGACAAGCCAAACAGGCTGAGGAAATGGAAAACAGATGAACGGTTGTCAAGAGCAAAATTCCTCCATGCAGACGTCACACAAACGTGCACTCTGACACACTTATAGCCTATACACACGTGCGTGTATTTTTCTGTGTATTCTGGCATTTTGTACATGCTCAGCTTCTCTTTCTCATGCAGCCATTGTCTGTCTGGACTAAAGTGACCATTTTGAATTATGGATGGTGTCTCACTTTTAGTGACAGTGACAAAAACAACCATTCCACTATGCTTTTACATCTCCCTCAAGCATATAATACATCTTTGCCTTGGCTTATTGTTGTCCCACTTTCCCTGCTCTCTCTCTCTCTCTCTCTTTCTTCTTCCCTCACTTACCTTGTCTACCTGAATCAGTGTGAAAGCACCATAACATATAAAAAGAAACACCTAACAGTTCACTTATAAATGAAAATTCTTTCATCAATTTTAAATTTTGTGAAACACCAAAGGAATGCATGGATAATGTAATGGACAAATTTTTTTCCACATAAAATGAAAGTGAATGGGGATCTGGCATGTTAAGCTACAAAACAATACCATAAAATTATAATAAAATTGGTTCATATGAAAGGAAGTCAGAATGGAATTTAAAACTAGACAAGGTTAAGTAAATAATGACACATTTTTCATTTTAGGTGATCTATTCCTTTAAACTGTAACCTCTATACAAAATGGAAGCAAATACCATGATATATTCAAAGCCGCTCAGACTTTAACTGTTAATTTTTAATACTTTATGATTTGTATTTGTAAACAAAACGGCACTAATCTTAAATTACCTCAAGATTCCCTACTTGTTAAAAACAAGCCGCCATTATTATGACTTTTTTTGTGGCAGATATTACCCCAACAAAGCTGCTTTACAAGCTCATTGTTTAGCCTGTAACTTCAGTCTGCCAACAGACGGTTTTTGCACTGCAACCGGTTTAGTTTTTGTTCAGCTTTCCTCCTGTTTTCCCTTTTTTGGAGAGCTCAAAATGAGGAAATTTCACACACACACACACACACACACACACACACACACACACACACACACACACACACACACACACACACACACACACACAGCTGTGTTTGCGGCGTAATGACTTTTATACTGGACAAACTGTATATTCTATCCCCCTACACTGCCCCTATGCCTAAACCTACCCATCACAGGAGACATGCTGCATTTTTACATTAAAAAAAACACATTGTTTTTTATGTTTTTAAGCTATTTGAAATATGAGGACTCATGCAATGTCCTCATATATCACGTGTAAGTTGTAATACCAGTGTAATATGCATGTCATTATACACATTTGTGTCCTCATATATCACAAAAACAAAAGCACACACACACACACGCACACACACACACACACAAAATGTGGGCACATTTGTGTGCAATTAAGCCTTGCTTTGTCTGTGTGAAAGTTTTGACACAAGTGCAGATCAGTCTTTTGTCTTCAGCACTGTCCAGGCAGACTGCAACAGGGACAAACTGCCTTTTGTTGCGCTTTGACATTCAGCTGGAGAGAGACACAGAGACAAAAGAAGCTTGGAGTGGGCTGTACCCCTCCTTCACAGACACACACACTTATACATGGATGACTTAAAGGGTTCGTTCACACAAAAATAAAAATTGTTTCTAATTATTCACCCTGATGTCATTCTAAAACCCGTAAGACATACGTTCATCGGAACACAAATGAAGATATTTTTAATGAAATTTGAGAGCTTTCTGTCCCTCCATTGACAGCCTACGCAACTACCACTTTTAAGCCCCAGAAAGGCATTAAAGACATAAAAGCAATTTAACAAAACAACCGCGTCGCTTCATAAAATTGAGGTTAAACCACTGGAGTCACATGGATTACTTTAATGATGTCGTTACTAGCTGTCAATGGAGGGACAGAAAGCTATCAGTCACATTAAAAATATCTTCATTTGTGTTCCGAAGATGAACAAAAGTCTTTTTTTTTTTTTTTAAAGACAAACAATCTATCTATTTAGCTACCTATCTATCTTTAGTAATTCACTCTGAATAAGTAAGTCAGCTACTGTAAAATCCACATTTCACAGTTCGTAATGGGAATGGGAATATATGGCTGCCACGTCTAGCAAGAGGTACCTGAATGGGTGGAATGAAGCGCTGGTCAACATAACAGACATTTCATGAGGTCTAAAGGAGCACTTCATAGTGCTGTTGTAAAATGAGAACAGTTTCAGTCAAGTACCTGCCCATCGTATTAAATTCATGTCATGAAATCAGGGTCGGCATTGCCTGGTCATTTATAGTACTTACTCTTTGCTCCTGTCTTGGTGTGAATTCATGAGCGCAGGCACTCAAGCAAGCGTACTCGCTTGTGTTTATGTGTGTGTGTTTGTGTGTGAGTGTCAGGCCTGCAAGGCTGAGTGTGACAGAGTTGTCAAGTAACGAAAGAGAGGGTGGCAAAGCTGCTCTCAGCGACGCTAGAAGAGGAAAGAACAGCATGCCATTTCATCTTTTCATTTTTTCTCTCTTTCTTTCATTTCAACCCTTGTTTTCCCCACTAGTGTGGCTGTTAGGCAGCAGTTCTCAGAAGAACGAGCTCGCTAAAGGCTTTAGGAAGTTTACGTGTGCCAGTGTGGTGTGTAGGTTGGTGCAGATGTATATTATATTTATGATAAGAAATGAAAAATTTGCCTGGAGTTTCTCGTTAATCACCATTCTTATATCCCTGACACCACCACCATCATTATCTTCAGCGGCACCACAACTATTATTGACTGAACTCAGGATATCAACTTTAATCTATCAAGAACAAACAAATATCTTGCCTCTGGTATTGTTTTTGGTTTTCTGCCCCTTTTCACCCTTTAGACGTGTTAATACATCCAACATGTGATAACCCCTCCTTCATCAAGTCTAGATAAGCATCGTGTGGCCAGGAGGGAAACATAGCATCTCTGTTCAGTTCATTGTCTTGTTTTTTTGTTCGTATTCTAATGAGTTACTGTACCTTAATGCAGATATGGGCCGATGAAGACGCAGAGTTCAAACCAAAGCTTGCGCTACACGGGACTAAACAAAAGCGGGAACGGAAATGTAGGGCAGTCCTCAGTCGAGCCACATCACGCAGTGTCTGACCCTGGACTCTGAGGCTCCTTACCGCAAGCAAATGTTACACAGTCCAATCAACCCTTTAGCCCTTATGCATACATTAGCATTTCAATAAGGCCCGTCTGCCCTTCCCTCCTTTAAGGAAATGACCAACCTCTACACGCTTTCATTAAGATGAAACTCTGTGCTTGACTTTCTTTCTGTTCATAAAGTAGTTTAGAAATTCTTTATTTAGGAGACAATACACAGACTTTGCATTGCAAATATATGTAAAATTGTAGCATACATTTCTTAAGAGTCTTTTTTCATGTAACATTACAGTAACAATATTACATGTAAACTCCTGTATGTGTGAGTGTGTGTGTGTTTGTCTGTATACATGGATTACAAGGACTTCCTATGTCCTCATACACTGAATGTAATTTTTTCTCTGTGATGGCAAAGCTGAATTTTCAGCAGCCAGTCTTCAGTGTCACATGATCCTTCAGAAATCATTAAAATATGCTGATTTGCTGCTCAAGAAACATTTCTTATTATTATAGTCAATGTTGAATACAGCTGTGCTGTCTAATATTTTTTGGAAACCATCATGTTTTTTTTTTTTTTAGGATTCTTTGATGAATAGAAAGGTCAAAACAACAAGTCACGTTTGATCAATTTAATGCATTTTTGCTGAATAAAATTATTCATTTTATTCCAAAGAAAAAAAATTATATATATACATATACACATATATATACATATATATAACTGACTCCAACTTTTGAACGGTAGTACACACACACAAACACACAAGACCGCTGTATACGTCCTGATGATAGTATGTCTAAATGTTTTATATGTTTCATATAGAAAATTGGTAAGGCATCCCAAACTTCACAAACCCTTCAGGAAAAGACTTTCAACAGTTGCTTGTAATGACATTCCACAAGAACATCGGCCAGTCATTGTCAATTCTTAATATATTCACCATGTCCGCACGGAGGAAGAACGCTGTAAATCAGTAAGAGCCTTCCCTAAAGCATAATAATACTCACCAGAGTGATTTAAAAATTTGCCTGACTATATGCATTATCAACAAATACTAAAACAACAGCCATGCCAATGGCATAAATACTCTGAGCTGTACGGTGAGTGACATGTAGGGAAAATAAATCTAATAATAGTGTAGTAGAAAATAAAAGTAAATACAAACTTCTTGAGGTCCATAACTCAGGGAGATTGATTAGTGTGTCATGCTAGGCAGGTTTCCAACTTCACTGATCTGGCCAAAGTCAACAATGACCAGGACTGACCCACACACACTGATCGCTTCACACCGTTTTTACCTCACATGCTCTGTAGACTGGGTCACAAACACCCATACCTAAACTGGATTTGGAACTCAGCTGGCCAAATACAACAAATTCGACTCCAGACTGACCCCAAAACCCCAAACCCACACGTGCACTCACTGTGAGCTCACCTCAAAAAACACAATTACCATGCTCTGAAAGCCAAACATAACACAACAACAAAACACACACACACACACACACACACACACACACACACACACACACACACACACACACGCACGCACACGCACGCACACACACACACACACACACACACACACACACACACACACACACACACACACACACACACACACACACACACGCACACACACACACACACACACACACACTGTGGGGGTAACACAAATTTACATGATAGTTACACTTTTAAGTTTACAATGATATATGAACTCCATATTAACAGGCATTTACTGTAGATATGGAATAAACTTATTTGATAAGATTAAAATTATATTCTGGAAACTCTTGGAAAATGTATAATTTTTCAAAGCACTTTTTGGATAAGTCTGGATAAGAGCATCTGCTAAAAGCCTTAAATGCAAAAGTAATAAATTTAAACCACATTTTACAGTTGTCAGTTTGCAACCCAAGAGAGGTAAATGTGATGGGCATCTGAGAAAATAGTATATTTATCATGTAATGGTATCTGGCAAGCCATATTATGAAGTGTAAAGTAGCTCTTCACAGTTCTGCAGTAAAATAAGAAAAATGTGCATTAAATACATGGTATGTCATGTCATTGCATGATCATTTTCAGTCCTTCACAAGTTTTCCCTCTCATTGTGATATTTTTTGTGAGATGCAAAGCAGAGACATATAAAATAGACAGAGAAAAGCCACAGCTCAAAATGTACTATATTATCACTTCAAAAATACAATATTTTTAACTTAATGTACGCAAGCATAATTAAAATAAGATAAATTCACCTGAGAAGAACTTGTTTTTAGCCTAAACTGTAATAGATGTGTTACTTAAAAGACTATTGTCATAAATGCTTTAAAACAAGTGAAAACATGGCAAAGAAAACTCTTTATTGTGATATTCCTCTTTAAATATTCTGTTGAGTATAAGTAACATTGCACCTACATGCCAACTAACTTTTATTACATGTCAGCTAACTCTCATTTGAGTATTAGTAGACTTTTAGGGTTATGTGTTCGGGTTAGTAGATTAAGTTTACATGTAGTTGCAAAGTTAATTATAGCCAGTATTGGGGACAATCAAAATAAAGTGTCAGCACATATTAATCAGACAGTCTACTAATATTTTAATCATTAAAGTTTAATGACTGGTATAGCTGACATGTAGGACCATCATGTTTAAAGGGGGCCATCAAAATAAAGTGTTACCTATATGTTTCTAGACAGCAATGTTTCCCAGATGTTCCTTTTCAGTTGAGAACGTCAGACGTAGTCGACGTCGACTGAATGGGGATCACGCTAGGGAGCCAATCGTCTTCGAGTACTATTGAACGAGCCAATAGAATTGGCGTGCGTGATTTACATCACACACTCCGCCCCCGCGGCGCCGGTATAAATACGGAAGTGGATGCACGCACTAGTTGCCTTTCGCTTCGGAGCCGATCGTTTGATGTCTCTGAAGAGTGCTGTTGTTTACAACAAGTGACTGTGTTGGTGTTCGTCTGGAAGACTCTCCCAGTGCTGGTGGTTTCTACAGCGCGAGTGCAGCGGTAATCGCAAGCTTTGAGCTCTCAACTGCTGTTTTAACAGCAACAAATTTCTAAATGTTTTTGTGTGTTGACGGCTGGTTAGAGGGCGGAAAAGTGAGTGCTTCACTGTTTCAGTTCACTGTTCAGTGTTGCCACGGTCATTCCCCTTTGTGCTCCGGCACTGGTGATGGGTCCTATTTCCTGAAAGAGCAACACGGGTGCGTTTGCGTCTTTTTCAAGATGTCATTCCACCCGTGGTTTTCTGGATGCGGTCGTTCCCTTTCCCTCTCTGACGGTCACAATTGTTACATCACGTGTTTGGGCTTACAGCACGCTGAAGCAGCTTTTGTGGACGGTTCATGTTCCAATTGCAGGAATATGACTGTCGCGGTGTTGAGATCAAGACTCGCCTTCGTCCGCGAAGCGCGAGTCCCCATTACCATGCCCCCTCCCCCCCGGGTGCCGTGTGGGATGGGTGATATGAGGATAGTGATGGATGTCTCGACCGGTAACCATTCCCTGTGGGCTCCTCACTCCTTCATCACACTGCAGCCGATGGAATTCCTGTTGAACGTGCTGGTCCCTCTGTAATGGACCGATCAGTCGTTTCAATTGGGATTCCCTCAGAGGATAAGATGTCGATAGCAGCATCGGAGGGTGAGCTGGCCTCTGGAGATGACGACTCGGCTGTGTTATCTCCCTCTGGGAGTGTAACGTTGCCCGAGCCAGATCCAGAAATGTCAGCTATGCTGAAACGGGCCACCGAGGCTGCCGGGCTCGAGTGGAACCCTCCACCGTGTCCCCCTTCAGTCTCGGTTGGAGGATTGTTATCTCGGGGCAAGCCGCGCTGGTTCTCAGCTCGACGCCCCAGTGCCTTTCTTTCCCGAAGTGCATGAAGAGCTTACCAGTTTGTGGACGGCAACTTTCTCTGCGGGAGGAGCAGTGAAGGGTTATGAGGCTGTCCCTCCAGTGGAGCTGTCTGTCGCGACACAGGTGCACATGTGCCAGACGGCCGCTGCATCTGGAGGATCCTTGTCTCCCCTCGCAGGCCTGTAAGCTTGCGTCAGGTTTGGCGGTCAGAGCTTACAAAGCCGGCAGGCAAGCCACCTCCTCTTTGCATGCCATGGCGTTGTTGCAGGTCTATCAGGCCAAAATACTCATGGACATGCACGAGGGTAGTCTAGACCGTGCTCTCATGATTGAGCTCTGCACTGCTACTGACCTCGCCCTCCGGGGCACGAGTGTCATAGCGTGCACGGTCGAGCGATGTCCACCTTAGTGGTCCAGGAGCGCCATTGTTGGCTCAGCTTGGTTGAGATGGCGGATGCGGACAAGGTTCGGTTCCTGGACTCCCCAATTTCCCAGGTTGGGTTGTTCGGTGACACGGTGGAGAGCTGTTGGCTGTTGACAGCTCTCTGCTGCCCAGGCGCAGACGGAGGCCTTCCGACACATCCTGCCCCGGCGACCTGCTGTTGCCTCCACCCCGCCGCCAGTGACAGTTCCTCCGCCTGCCCGTTACCGAGGACCCCAGCGTAGAGCCAGCAGCAGGCAGGCCGCCTGGTCTGTCTCAGGCACTGCCAAGTTGAATTGTCAGAGAGAGCAAATTCCTCTGTCCCTGGGTCCCAAGAGGGCGAGGCTGGTGGTGTGGGACCCTGTAGGACAGCCTTGCACCCCTCAGCCCCCTCTTGGTCGTCAGCAGGCAGCTTGGTGCGGTTCGAGGACCCGGTCATCCGCCTTCTCACGCATCCCCTGCCGCCAGTGGAGAGAGGTAAGGTTTGCACTGCACACTAACACCACTGTTCTCCACCTTGCTGCCCCACCTCAGGTACGTCTGTGGTCTTCTGGGTCTGGGCCTGGTTCGTAGAAGCAGAAAGAGCTTCCAACTGGTCCAGACCAGACTGTGACCATCAGACTCGGCTTGTCGGCTCCGCTCAAATCAGTAATAGTCAACACACTACGTGTTGAGCAGACGTGCTCCTGAAAGCTCAGCGATATTCATCACACCTAGTGTTGAGCAGTGCTCCTGTCTTGTGTGCGCATATCTCTGTCCTACTGGCGAAGGACTTGATATAGCCGCTTCCTCCAGCCGATATGAAGGCCAATTGTTGTAAACTCGTTCTTCATGGTACCTAGTATGTGGTGGGTCAGGACCGTCTTGGCCCAAGTCGGTCCGCAGCATCTGGCCTGAATGACGTACTTCAGATCTCTACCTTCTGCACCACAGGCCATCCTGTGTGTTGCGTGTGAGGGTTCGAAGTATCAGTACAGAGTCCTACCCTTCGAGTGCTCCATAGCCAGTTGGGTCTTCAGGTCAACTGGGAGAGAGTAATCTCGCCCACGGGCAGAGTATCTCTTTTTCAGTTTGGAGAAGGACTCGGTCCAACACATCTCTTCAAGAAGAGAGTGTGCTTAGCTGGTGCTATAAAGAAGTGAGAAAGGGTCCCACTGAATGAACTTTCAAAGGTTCCTGGGGCATATGGCAGACGCAGCTGCTTGGCTTCCTCCATATGAAGACTGCTTCAGCACTAGCTTCCGGGCTGAGTCCCGAGGTGACCGTGGCAGAGCGCCCTGTGTGACAACAGATCACCCCGGCCTGCCGCCAAACCCTCAGCCCGTGTTCAGACCTTTCCTAGAACGAGGTCTACTAACACCGACTGAGGGGCCATGTACAAAGAACATGCTTTAATGGAGGCCTGGGCGACCTCCGACTGTATTGGCATTCGTGCCTCGAGTTGTTGCAGTTCACCTCGCTTTGAGCCACCGCTGCTCAGCGAGCTGGCACTGGTCTGAAAAGACAACATCTCGACCGTTGCACTAAGCTTCCCTCGCATGTCACAACTCGCCAGTCACCTCCTCCTTGGAGTCAGAAGCTTCTAAGGTCGCTTCATTCCACTATTTCTTCCGGCCTCCTCAAGTCGTGCCGCCGACGAGCCTCACGACAGCTATGGCCAAGGAGAGTGGAGATTCCATCCCCTGGCGGTCCAGCTGGGCAGGGACCTCTTCGGGGCCGCACAGTTACATCTGTTGCCTCTCCGGATTCGTTCCTCTGCCAGTTGCGTTATTTATGACAGAGTGGACAACCCTTGGACAGACACTGGCTCTCAGCGGCCCCTGGGGCCCCGCAGAAATGTGTTCCCCAGTGAACCTTCTAAAAAAAAAACGGCTATACGATTCATTGTCGCTGTGCGCCTGCTCAAGTTCAGTGGTTTTCGTCATACTCACGTGTTGAGCAGAGATGCTCCTGAAGCTCAGTGATCTTCACATGTAGTGTTGAGCAGTGCTCCTGTCTTGGGTGCTCATGTCGCTTGCACCTACTGTGCTAAGTCTCAGATTTCTTTGAAATGTAAAGTGCATTATAAATAAAATGTATTATTATTATTAGTGGTCGACCGATATATCGCCGAGGCCGATATATCGGCCGATATTTGGATTTTTTTTTATATCAGCATCGGCCGATAAATATTTCCGTTTGGCCGATATATTTCAAAACAGTTTGTGACAGTGCATTAGCGCTTTTTTCCACTGGCGCAAGCAGAGCGAGTATGAATGAACTGAATACACTCGCTCTGCTCCACCCAGCACCATAAGACAAGCCACTCAGAAGTGAAGCAGACATCTGACAGACACAGTAAATGACCAATCAGCATTCGCTTTCTAACCTGACGCTACATTGTGTTACACACAAAAACACTCCGGCGTGCAGCGAAGTCTATTCAAACAGCAGAGGTGAGACCAAGTCATTGTTTTGCAAGTCACAAGTAAGTCTCGAGTCTTTGCATTCAAGTCCCAAGTCAAGTCCCGAGTCAAGACAGACAAGTTCCAAGTCAAGTCCCGAGTCAAGACAGACAAGTCCAAGTCAAGTTGCAAGTCCTCGAGTTTAAGCTTCAAGTCTTAAACAAGTCATTAGTGCTTTTTGCACAAATTACTGTCTCAGTGTTAATTACTATAGTAAATGAAATGTATACTAATTTACATCAGGAAGGCTTTTAAAATATGATATAATATAATAATATATAATATTATCATATTTATTGCGATAAAATTTTCACTAAGGGCACCCATCTATCTCAGTTCAATTTAGGGATTGTTCCCTAAACGTGTGACAAAATAAGGAAAAGGCAGTGAAAAAAAAAAAACTATTTTATTGGTAATCCAGTAACAAAGGCAAAATCATTTCATAGAATTATAACTGAGAAACAGATGCATAAGAAATAACTGCTACCATACCACACTTTACAAATGAGAGAGGAAACATGCAACATGGATGTATACAAACTCATGAAGACAGTCCTAAAATGCTGTGCTACCATACTTAATGCTAAGAGAGAGTCAATGTGATTGAAATGAATGTTTGAGTCAGTAAGTGTGATTGATCTTTTCTTTGGGCACTATGATGGATTGCACTTGCAAAAGATCAAATTGGCCAAAAGTCTGTCAGACATTTGTGCACGATGGGGCCGTAGTATGATGCCTCCATGGCTGAAAACACGCTCCACTGGAGCACTAGAGGCCGGCACTGCCAAGACCCTGATGGCCACTTGGAATAGTGCAGGAAGGGTGTTCCGGTTTATAGCCCAAAACAACAGGGCGTTCTGTCCTTCAGATATGTCAATGTAGTGACTTAGCTGATGTGCTGGAGTGGTCCCAATGTTTTTCCTCTGTCTCTTATGATATGCTGCAAACAGCCCCACCTCATGTTCAGGCTGTTGACCTTCTTGCTCTTCAGCTTCAAAACAAGGAGCCGGCACATTCTCAGCAGCATCTTGCAAGATCAATTCTGTCAAAGGATATGCACAGCAGAAACAAACATGCAAATATTAATGTTGCTAATTATGCAGTTATTTAAAGTGAAAATCTATTACCTAAAAAAAAATATTTAGCATGATAATATTTACCCTTCACTTCTTGTGTAACCACTTCCTTGACTTCAGGGCTGACCAGCACATGGTGCTCCACCCACTGCAGTGAAAAAGCTGGATCCAAGATGGCTGCTTTTAGATAGACTGGGTCTGAAAATGGTGCAGTAGTATCTATTGAGCTTGCCATTTTCACATTTATGAAGATTCCAAGGAATCTTTTGATCAGGGAAGCTTGCAAACTTCTGACCAGGCTGCTTAAGAAACAGACCTGAGATTTCAGCTTCTCCAAGTGGTGATTCAAAGAAAGAACAGATGGAACAACAGAGCTGATGGTGACAATCTTCTCCCCCTGTGTCAAATCTGTTGCCTCTGCAAACGGCTTCAAGATGTCCACCATCTCCTTTAACTGAGTCCACTCCCTTGATGTGAACAACAGCTCCTTGTGTCCAGACTTTTCCAGAACACAACAGAATCTTGGATGATCGCATTCAATTACTGCTCGTACCTGTCTCAGTGTTGAGTTCCATCTTGTGGTAACAGCAGCTGGAATGCTTTTTTCTCCAAATTCAGACTGAAAGACATCTTTGAATGTTGTGCTTGTGTGAAGCAATGAGCTGATTTTGGACAATTTTGAGAGAGCACGTGACATCATATTTGTGTCTTTCAAACCATCCCCCACCACAAGCTGAAGCGTGTGGGCGAAACACTGAAGACGCTGTTTTCTTCCCATAGCAGCATCCAGGGATTGCTGTTCCTCTTCGCTTAGGTCATTCCAGAGCTGTGGATCATCAAGTTGGTCCTCATCATGCATGTCTTGATCGTGTTCAGTGGGGAAGCACACAGTGAAGGCCTTCTTCATGTTGGCTGCATTGTCACTTATAATGTAGTCTAATTTATCTTTAATGTTAAAATCATCACAAATGGCCTCAAATTGCTCACTGATTCTTTCACCGGTGTGTGGGCCTTTGAAACGGTTGCAGGCCAATAAATTCGAATTAAGCTTTATCTGCTCATCAGCTGCCTCAATGAAGTGTACAGTTACTCCAAGAAACCCCCTCATTTTTCTATCGGACCAAAAATCCACTGTGACAGACACATTTTGTGTGTTGCTTAACACAGTTTTTAGCTTCATGCATCGCTCCGCAGCAAGGTTTTCCACTTTTGAGGACAATGTTCTGCGACACACTGGGGTGTACTTCTGGTCAACCACTGAGAGAAAGTGGCGAAAACTCTTGTTTTCCACAATAGACAGAGGTAGGTTGCAATCAATAACTAAGTCAGACAGTATTAAATTAGTTATAGCTTTCTGTTGAGGGTGACCAGCACTGTACTGCCCAACACGGGTTTCCATGAACTGTGAGACTGAAGGTTGCTGTGGATCATTTGATATGCTTTTGTGACTCTGATATTCTTCAAACCTGCGCATGGTAAAGAGAATACAAAGCAGAGATTCTATTAATTAAAATATTCAGAATAAATACATTTAAAATAAATCTGGACACATTTTTTAAATAAAAACATTTTATGATATATCAATATTATATTATGATATGATATTATTGAACATTGTATAACAAAAATTATAACATGGCTCTGGGTTCTGCATTCTGTTATTGAAATCTTCTGCTATCATTACTCAATTGTAAATTTCAGTTATAGCCTAACCTATATGGTTTAAACATTGTTGGACCACAGTGCATCTTTTATCTACGGTGACTGTTTTTTTTTATTCATCCCATCCCAAGGTTTTTTTTATACCCATTCACTGATTTTGTATTATTTTTGTTTAAACTGAACTGAACTTAGCTGGATGATGACATCACAGAACTGCGGGTTATAGATGAAATTAACTAATTTAATAATTGATGATCTTTACAATGGAACGGAATCAACAATGAATTGACTTCTGCTGAACAAAAACACTATTTACTTTTAGAGCTGCTGTACAGCCTAAATTAACTCTGTTTGCATCATTTAATAATTTTCCTGTTATCACTGTAAAGCTGCTTTGACACGTAATGTTAGTCAACCTAACGCTTCATTTATCGGCACTAATAATAATTCTATAATGAAGTCGAAGCTTTCTTGACATGATTATTGGGAATTTACAGTATATTTTCAAAATTTTTATAGTACTTTAAGTATTAAATAGATAATGTTAATTAGGAAAATAGTTACATGAAATAAAAAATAATAATACAGACACAAAAAAATAATATAGATTGTTAAAATAATGTTGAATAAAAATAAGAAACTACAAGTGATTGGATTTCAAAGACTGTGGGATGGAATTAATAAAAGTGATTGTTTCCTTGTAGGCCTAACGTAATATTATTTCTTATATATTCTAAATTATCATTATATTGATACATTATTCAAACTTAATTCAAATGCTTTCACGAGACGATGTGTCTGAATGCCGCACTGTCGTTCTTAATTCAAAATAAAATGTTAATAATTTGATAATACCAGGCCATTTCTGATCACCCAAGGGGTCGAGTTTAAAATGTGAGCCGTGGTGGCCGCAACAAAAAGTAAATCAAACATGTTTGGCACTGGTTCCACACTGGTCAATTTTGCTGGATTCATCAATGAGGCATGCAAAATTATTAACAAAGCTGTAGTTGATGTCCATTGTCTACTGAGTCTGTGTAACTGTAGCTAGCTAGCTAACATGATAAGTTAAATACTGAACCATCTACGACGTGTAACAGGTAACAATGTCAACTTACCGCTGTCTGTGGGTTTTCAGATGTCTCACAAAATTGGACGTTGTTGACAAAGCATCTGTAATTTTCGAACCACAGGTTCTACATATTGCAGTCCTCCTGTTGCTCGTTGTTTTATATTCTTTATATCCAAATAAAATTACCCTGGGTATCATTTTGGCAGAATCCTCCAACATTAAGTTTAAAATATTGAGTCCCTGGTTAAATTATTTTGTTAACGCGACAGTAATTGTACTAGAACATTCCTATTTCCATGGCGACGTATCAAGCGTCACGTGACACTTTTTGGGGCTATGTGCCTGTCTTTTACAAAACGTAACGTAAATCCATCCATTTCTCCCGAAAGACATGAAAGTGAGTGGCTGGTGAACAGGGAGAAGACTTTATAGTTACCTATAGGCTAAAACGTGCGTTTGTTGTGGGGGGGAAATAACATGTCTCAAAATTACATTTGAAAGGTTTATTATTTCCGCTTATTAGATATCAGTGTGGTTTTTTTCCTCAAATTATAAATGGTTCGCTAATACTTGTGTATTTAAATGCCTGAAAAAGAAAAAAAGAAAACATTATTTGGTTGAAAACTGTCTGAACGTGTGATAATAAATGACAACTGACACGCGCTGCTGAACACACTATCATGCGCTCTCTGGCTCAGTGCCAAACGTGCGAAAGCAGCGCTAATCAGCGCTGTGATCATGCGTCAATGATACAGTGCTACTACAGTCAGTGATTATTACAACTCTGATCTGTGGTTTTAGAAGGTAGGTCAAGTCTTTCCAAGTCACAGGGCTAGTCCAAGTCAAGTCGCGAGTCATTGTTGTCAAAGTCTAAGTCGAGTCGCAAGTCATCTTTGAATAGCCTATGTCAAGTCGAGTCGCAAGTCATCAAATTTGGGACTCGAGTCCAAGTCAAGTCCAAGTCATGCGACTCGAGTCCACAACCCTGTCAAACAGTACCGTGATGTGTCAGATGTGCAGCCCAGCGACAGCTCCAGTGGGGGGTCACAGATGTGATACAATTCAAACAAAACTGAAAACATTTTACCTCACAAACAGTCAAAAATCCTCTGACTGGATGTTCCCTATACGCGCGTTGTTCTCGGTTACGTTTAAACTAGACGCTGTTTCCTCACGGACTGAAAAGCTGGGTCGCGTGCACTACAGATCAGTGATCGCGTGAGGTGGATGAGAAGAGAACACTGTATGGTATAATACTAATAATAATACGTTTGGAGAAAAAAATCCTTGAAAATGTTATTCACTATCTCTATCTGCTGTATTTAATTATCCACGATTGGCGTAATATTGTGTGTAGTATACCTTTTCATATGTTCCGTTCGGATTTGATGTTAATCGAGCATGCAAATACATGTGACGGCTTGCAAAGTTTCAAAGAAACTAACAAGCAAAACTAAACAGACATAAATCATTATTACTTAAATATACTTACAGTAAAACAACCTGTTTAAACTAAATAGTGTAAATAAACTATGTGAGATTTTTATTTAACTATATGTACAAACCCGATTCCAAAAAAGTTGGGACACTGTACAAATTGTGAATAAAAACAGAATGAAATGATGTGGAAGTTTCAAATTTCAATATTTTATTTAGAATACAACATAGATGACATATCAAATGTTTAAACTGAGAAAATACATAATTTTAAGGGAAAAATAAGTTGATTTTAAATTTCATGGCATCAACACATCTCAAAAAAGTTGGGACAAGGCCATTTTTACCACTGTGTGGCATCCCCTCTTCTTTTTATAACAGTCTGCAAACGTCTGGGGACTAAGGAGACAAGTTGCTCAAGTTTAGGAATAGGAATGTTGTCCCATTCTTGTCTAATACAGGCTTCTAGCTGCTCAACTGTCTTAGGTCTTCTTTGTTGCATCTTCCTCTTTATGATGCGCCAAATGTTTTCTATGGGTGAAAGATCTGGACTGCAGGCTGGCCATTTCAGTACCCGTATCCTTCTTCTACGCAGCCATGATGTTGTAATTGATGCAGTATGTGGTTTGGCATTGTCTTGTTGGAAAATGCAAGGTCTTCCCTGAAAGAGACGACGTCTGGATGGGAGCATATGTTGTTCTAGAACTTGGATATACCTTTCAGCATTGATGGTGCCTTTCCAGATGTGTAAGCTGCCCATGCCACACGCACTCATGCAACCCCCAACCATCAGAGATGCAGGCTTCTGAACTGAGCGCTGATAACAACTTGGGTTGTCCTTGTCCTCTTTAGTCCGGATGACATGGCGTCCCAGTTTTCCAAAAAGAACTTCAAATTTTGATTCGTCTGACCACAGAACAGTTTTCCACTTTGCCACAGTCCATTTTAAATTAGCCTTGGCCCAGAGAAAACGCCTGCGCTTCTGGTTCCCGTTTAGATATGGCTTCTTTTTTGACCTATAGAGTTTTAGCCGGCAACGGCGAATGGCACGGTGGATTGTGTTCACAGACAATGTTTTCTGGAAGTATTCTTGAGCCCATGTTGTGATTTCCATTACAGTAGCATTCCTGTGTGTGATGCAATGCCGTCTAAGGGCCCGAAGATCACAGGCATTCAGTATGGTTTTCCGGCCTTGACCCTTACGCACAGAGATTGTTCCAGATTCTCTGAATATTTGGATGATATTATGCACTGTAGATGATGATAATTTCAAACTCTTTGCAATTTTTCTCTGAGAAACTCCTTTCTGATATTGCTCCACTATTTTTCGCCGCAGCATTGGGGGAATTGGTGATCCTCTGCCCATCTTGACTTCTGAGAGGCTCTTTTTATACCCAATCTTATTAGGTCACAATTGGCAACAGCCAATTGACCTAATAAGTTGCAAATTGGTCCTCCAGCTGTTCCTTATATGTACATTTAACTTTTCTGGCCTCTTATTGCTACCTGTCCCAACTTTTTTGGAATTTGTAGCTCTCATGAAATCCAAAAGGAGCCAATATTTGGCATGGCATTTCAAAATGTCTCACTTTCAACATTTGAAATGTCATCTATATTCTATTGTGAATAAAATATAAGTTTATGAGAATTCTAAATTATTCCATTCCTTTTTTACTCACAATTTGTACAGTGTCCCAACTTTTTTGGAATCGGGTTTGTATATTGTACATAAAATGTATGGAATTGTACATACTATATTGTAATTAATTTATGAATATTGTTTAGATTGGTTCATTAATGATGCATGTTATTTGTAACCTGAAGTAAGCAGCAGTAATTATTAAAACTTTATTTATTGAAGTGTTACAGTACATCATTTGTTTACATTTTAATTACTTAATTAGTAAATATGTTTAATTGCAAAAAGAATTTTGCATAAATATCATGTACAATAAATGTTCTTTTAGTTTCACCAATATTCTTTGTCTCTCATTTACTGTATTCACATGTACTGTATTGGCCTCATATCGGCCAATCGGCCAGATTGCTTTCTCAATATCGGCATCGGCCATTAAAGATCCCATGTCGGTCGACCACTAATTATTATTATAAGTCAGGAGTGGAGCAAGTCTCGATAGTTGCCCCTTATTAGCCCAACCAGACCTAGTTCCCCTCGACAGCCTTCTTGATTCCACGGAATACATTTCAGGGACAGGGCATGATGGCACCCGCATTCAAACCCATGGAGAGATTCCAGACCAGTCCTAAACTGGACGCGGAGGTTCAGGTGCCTACCGCAGGAATATGTGGTAGTTACCATCACTTCTGCGAGTACCCCTTAAAAAAAAAGAAAAGAGGAAGTTGTGCTTACGCCAAATAGAAGTGGAACCTATTCGTTGAGTGAGTCTTCTCTCCGTGAGGAGATCCTGAGAGCGTTCCGTCATTTCAGCGCTCTCTTTCCACAGAACACAAGCCTTAGGACCTCAGACCAGCTCTTGTCTGTTAAGGAAATCAGCAGAGAGGGAAGGCTGTCTCTAAGCGAGGTTGCTCCACTGAATGGTGGCTGCCTTTACCTTAGTGAAAATCCTGAGATGCACATGTCCACTTAGGTAGTGAACTCCTCAGTCTTAAGTGAGTGTGTGCTCCAGCCTAGGCGTTGACACAGAGTGCTTCGCTGACAGATATTCTAGAGTTGGGGGCTGGGCGACACCTTAGTCGATCCGCTGCTTCCGTGGGCTCCCTTCTCATGAAGCCAGTTTCACTGTGAGCCCGGTTCGAAGTGTCGGCTTGCTGCGCCATTCCCCTCCTATGGACTGGATACGTGCGCCATTTCTGCTTCAGTTGAGTTCCCTTTAACCGAACCCTGTTGAGGTCCTCCGCATCCCTCCTGACATCGGACGTGGCGGAACGCCCGATATTAGGCCTACCACTCGTAAGCATTGTGGAACCTGTGTTAGGCTGGGTCCATATGTTG
The DNA here is from genome assembly GCA_030578255.1 of Tiaroga cobitis. NCBI lineage: Eukaryota > Metazoa > Chordata > Actinopteri > Cypriniformes > Leuciscidae > Tiaroga > Tiaroga cobitis. The sequence goes on along the minus strand of CM060604.1, from coordinate 13,837,183 downwards.
CGATCCCTACAGTGATCCCATACGCGTATTCTTCCACAGTACAGCTCCCTGCGGCGAGCCCGTGTCTTCCCGTCACTGTCCGGTTGAGTCTCCCCCTGTCATAGGCTGGAGCCACTAGTGTTGCTTTCGTCAACGAAAATTATGACTAAATATCGTCGTCACCAAATCTTTATCACGTGACGAAAACGAGATGAGACGCAACGTAAATGCTGGTCATGTGACGGTGACTATAATTAAATGTATAATGCAATATTGTTAACGAATAAAAACGAGACTAAATGTGGTTTACAAAATAAAAACTATGCTAAAATGTCTCTTCATTTTCGTTCACCAAAACGAGACGAGACGAAATGTTAACGTTATTTCGTCTCGTTTACTTGCATTATTATTATTATTATGCAGCATTTCTGTTTCCTGTGTCACTTCAGGGGCTGCATCAGATCGCACTGCGCAGATGCAGGCGACTTGACATTCAAGCCCCACTCGCGGCATTATTTAGAAGACGCGCGTGAGTTACGGCTGTTTCACTTTCACACATACTCCGTGTGTAGTGCGTATGCGGTGCGTGTTGCGGTGTGTATGCAGGAGCACCACGCGCTATTATTCTCTATTTTTTTATTTCAAATCAATATTTTTAGCCTACATCCATTATGTCGTGTGGTTGAGGTACTGTAGATCTCTGCTCTGCTGTTTTGCACGCAGCGCTCCTGGAGCGCATTGCCGGACCGCGTCCGCGTGCGGTGTGAGCGCTCTAACCATAGGCTCTAACCTATTAACATGGGTGCGGGAAAAAATACGCACCACATACGCACTGCAAACGGAGTATGTGTGAAACATGCGTTAGCATAAAGGACAACAAACAAAGTTAAGTCTGACACAGAGAAAGAGATTCGTCTTTGGGAGAAAAAGAAGAAATGGCTTTTGTCTATACTACTAGGTACTTATAATATATTGACTGGGTTAAATAGAATTTCATTACTAAAAAGAGACTAAAATACAATTTGCATTGACTAAAACTAGACTATGTCTTTCGTCGACTAAAACTAGACTAAAATGTCATCAGTTTTCGTCGACTAAAACTAGACTAAAATGTCATCAGTTTTCGTCGACTAAAACTAGACTAGACTAAAAAGAGTATGAACGTGACTAAAACGAATAAAAACTAAAATGACAGCGTGAAACAAAGACTAGACTAAAACTAAAATTAAGACAGGCGGTCAACCGCCCAGTTCATACGTGTATGCTCCACATTACCTCCCTTCGGGCAGGATGTGGCTTCCGCAGCGGCCCTTCCTTCCATGTACAGGGAACACTTTCCCAGTGGGCCTGAGCAGTGACTTCCCTGGCCCAAGCCCTGTCCCTTCTCCGCCTTAAATTGCGGGGGGATCAGGGGGCTTTTGTCTAGGCACTGGAAGGTGGCAGCTTTAGTGACGTGTTCAATGGTTGATCCCCATTCAGTCAACGTCGACTACGTCTGACGTTCTCGACTGAAAGCGAACGTCCTGTTTGCGTATGCAACCCACCGTTCCCTGCAGGAGGGAACGGAGGACATAGTCCCCTTGCCACTACTGCTGGACCACCGCTGACTCCGAGTTACGCTCGGCTCCTCAGCGAAAAAGCAACTAGTGTGTGCATCCACTTCCGTATTTATACCCGGACCGCGGGGGCGGAGTGTGTGATGTAAATCACGCACACCGATTCCATTGGCTCGTTCAATAGTACATGAAGACGATTGGCTCCCTAGCGTGATCCCCAATTAGTTGACGTCGACTACGTCCTCCGTTCCCTCCTTTAGGGAACGGTGAGTTGCATACACAACCAGGACATTTCCTTTTCTCTTGAGAAAAAAATCCAAGATAACTCACATATGTCCTGTACAGATTTAAAATAAATGTCACAAACTGTGCTTAGGAGACAACATCATCAAATATTTCATTATTTCTGTTCAATTTCACCCAAGTCCAAATGATCAACTTCCACATTTATTTCAGTATTCTCTTACTGCAAGCCAAAACTGGTCTCAATTTAATTTCTCCCCCAAAAAACTGTAGGAGAAATATAAGAGACAAAGTTTATACTTGAGTAAATCCAAACTGAGAACTCCATTAAGTCATCCTCTGAGCTAAAGAAAATGGGGGTAACACTTTAGAATACGGTTCCTTCGTTAATGAATAACTACACAAGAACCAATGAGTTACACAATATCAACAATCTAGTAACTATTATTTACTAACAAGAAACTCTGATTAACGAACTAGTAAGTAATAGCGCACAGATGAAAGTGGTAGTTCACTATTAACTAATCAATAACTACTATTTTTTTAATGCTTCCCATAGAACTACTGAAAAAGTTTATTAACAATCTAGTAACTACTATTAACTAAAAACAAACTCTGATTAACGAATTGGTAAGTAGATGAAAGTGGTACTTCATACTTCTATGGGAATTACTAATTATTTGGATCCGTATTCTAAAGTGAAGATCATGGGAACTAACTAGTAATGACTCTAGTGTTACTACATGATCTAGTCATGATTTGTGCAACCAAACACAAAAGTCATCTCAAGCGTTTGAGATTTTTGGTGAACTTTAGTAGAACTTTAGTATACTTTTAGAAAATTTCTTTAGAAGTATGTAGTAACACTTGAGTCATTACTAGTTAGTTCCCATGATCTTCACTTTAGAATACGGATCCAAATAATTAGTAATTCCCATAGAAGTATGTAGTAACACTTGAGTCATTACTAGTTTGTTCCCATGATTCTTACAGTAGTTACTAATGAAAAGCCAATAAAGTGTAGAATCTTCTCACTCACAAGATATGCACAAACACACACACACACACACGCACACACATACACACACACACACACACACACACACACACACACATATATATATATATATGAGCTAGGAGACATACATAAAAACATGTTTTTTGGGAGGTAGGTTAAATAATAAAATCACTGTATCTGGTATTTGGGTGGGTGAAGACTCAATATGTTCCAGTACTCACAATGACTCTAGTGATTCAATGCCAGTCCAGAGGAATGCCGGAAAATTGGCCACCGGACAAGTAAGGTCCCGACAACTGCATTTAAAAATCCATTTCTTTAAAATTATTCAGTTGATAAATAGACAGCATAGGCCAATTATTAACAGCTTTCCCAAATCATAAGTCTGCTATGCTATTACAAATTGATAATGTAAACAACCTTGTGTATTGTTTACAGTAGCAGTTAAAATGTTAATGTAGTGCTAGTCATTTATCCTGCATTGGTTATTGATTAGTTTTGCATGAATTATGAACATTTTCAGTAGTTCTCTGGGAAGCATAAAAAAAAATAGTAGTTATTGATTAGTTAATAGTGAACTACCACTTTCATCTGTGCGCTATTACTTACTAGTTCGTTAATCAGAGTTTCTTGTTAGTTAATAATAGTTACTAGATTGTTAATATTGTGTTACTCATTGGTTCTTGTGTAGTTATTAATTAACGAAGGAACCGTATTCTAAAGTGTTACCGGAAATGGTCCTTAGTGAAGGCAAGCTTTCTTGACTAGAGACATTTTTGTGCCGTAGTCCTAAGGAACAAGGCCAAAAAACTCAGTTTATCTTCTGCGAGCTGGTGATACCAACATTCTCTGCTTGCCTGAAGCTTTTGTTCGATTTCTTAATTTCCTTAATGTAAGGAACGCTGATGCAATTACAAGAAAGTGTCTTTTTTTTCTCTCGTCCCCTGTGTGCAATGTCTGACCAATCAGCAAGCACGACAGGGGTGAGAAGAATGATGGGACATTAGCCTGTGGTCGTTAGGCAGAATTCCCCTTGAAACAGTTTAAAACAGGCCTCTATTATTCATGGGCTTAAAAATTTCAAAGACTTTTTATTATAGTTTATTATTCTCACAGCCCCAAATAACGCATTTAAATAAGTGACATTCATATTCGCACTTGCTTCATTTTGCTTCTCTCTCCTTCTCCCTTTTTTCAGAGTGCACGATAAAATTCTGTTTGTTTATTTTGCTCTGTTGAGGAATAGCCTATGTTCAAAGACTGTAGGCATGTTTAATCAGCCCACACACTTCTTGGATTAAGATATACATAATTATTCAGATCATACATATGCATGAGGAAGTGCTGTTGCATTCAAACTAGGGGTCTGGATGCATGGTGCCTATAATGTTATTGTGGTTCATTAACAATGGGGGGAGAGAGAGAGAAAGTGAGCAATACAAGTAGGCAATAAAGAATTGGATGGAGGAATGGAGATTTATAGAGAGAATTATGACCGTTGCCCGAGGCCTTGCTTCCTTTACAGTAATCCAACAGGCGGATAATTGGGGAGAAACACTCGTTAAAAGGGCTGAGAGAACACACACATACGGACACACACTTGTTCATCCCTAACCAGCCCAACCAGCTGTCTATTTCTATGTCTTCCAACACTTGAGGGCAAGCCATATGGGATAAAAATAATCATCTGTGTTTATTAAGGCAATATCACACCAGCAAAACTGCTGTGTGAAAACTGCAATACAACAACGGACAAGTATGTAAATAATAATAATTAAGGAAAAATTTGATGAGTGTCCCAAAGACAGAACCTGATTTCACAAAGTGTAACATGTTCCTACATCAACATCTTTGTTGATCCTGGAACAACATTCCAATCAATCAATCAATCAGATTTGAGGGACAAGTTAACAGTTTATGTTGAGTTTAGGGTTACAACTAGGTGCTTCCACATCAGTGTTATTCACCTATCATTTCCCCATGATTTTATGGAAAGGGTTAGGTTTAGGGGTAGAGGTATGGTTATGATTCAATTTTCTGACAGGAATGTTGCTCCAGGATCAACAAAATATGTTGACACAGGAACGCGTCTAACTCTGCAAAATCAGGACATGCCCCAAGGACCATCCTCTGTTTGGAAATACTTCTTAAGGCTGAAATACAGTATATTGCACAAATCAATGCTAGCTGGCATTTTACAGAAACATTGCATAATGTATGACTCCATTTTTTTAGCTCCAGATTATGATTCTATCCAGTCAGAGGATCAAAAAATTTGAGATATTGAGCCAATTTTCGAACACATATAGTTTTCATTTGTCACACGTCTAGCAAACGAGGAGCATGCTTCTGCGTGAGTGTGTTCAGTATTATGTGAAAGTATGGTAGTGGTTTGGTATATGATGTAATTTTTTTTCTCTATAACCATTTACAAAGTCAGCAATTGATCCCTAGTTTTTTTTTATTATTTTCGGATTTTAAAAGTCATGTATGATGACACCACAGATTCATTATCTGCTGTTGCTAAATTGTATACATGTCCAAACATTTATTCAAAAAGATGACGTTAGAACTAGCAACAAAGGCAGCATGATCGAATGATGTAGCTTTTCTGCAACTGTTTAATAAACAAGAGTAACTCACATTACAACATTGCCAGTTACGTTGTCTGTTCTTGCTCCACCGACACAAATAGTTCCAAATGATGCCAAAGCAGAACCGTAGCTTATCTGAGCAACACACAGTAATGGTGTTTTATTCATGACTGATTCAAGTTGTTTTGAGCTAATCAGTTGAGTAAACGATTCAATGACTCATTCATAAAAAAGTCAACTTGATTTGTTCCTGAATGAACCAGTGTTTTGAATTAATCAGTTGAGTGAATAAATGAATGACTCACTTAATGACTCAATCATGAAGACACTTGTCGCCACCTACTGGTAACTTGCGGAACAACTCCAAATCACACAAACACAGACAAGCAGATTGATACAAACAAAGAGGGATTTTTTGGATCTTAAAAAAACTTGTTTCAGATGAAATTAGAAACTATCTACAGTGTCATGAAACTTCATGATAACCTTCACAGTATTTTCTGAGGCACTTATATTTCACATAGGCCTATATCTGAGTTTAACAAGACTCTAACACACAGTACAAGCTATGACAGGAAATGACACATCATTAACTGAGTGCCTGAGCTAAGGGTTGTAAGAAATAGGAGAGAGAGAGAGAGATAGAGAGGGGGACCAAGATGGGAAGAGGGGGCCCTCGCTGGTTAGAATGGCCCGGCTGGAGCTCCAATAAAAACATGGCAGCCATAGCTAATGTGATTCCTCTAGTGTGAGTCAGTGGTGTATAAATATCCAGGAAGGACCTCTCTCTCTCTTTCTCTCTCACACACTTCTTCTTTTTTCCCTCTCATTCTTTTGGGTATCGCAGATTCACCAGATTCACAAATCACCAAAAAGGCTTGCGTTCGAATTTTATGGGTATTTATTTGACTCCTTAATTTCTTCTGCTTTGCCGGGGAAGAGATGGAAGTGAGTATGTGATGTATACTGGGCAAATTCCTCACCAGTTTTATTGAGCCCAAATAAATTGTGTGAGTGCATTTCCCAAAGCACTACATTTCCAAAGGGACTCCCCAGAGGCTATGCAGAGTTGTTGATAGCCTGCAGATTTCTGGCCGTTAACATCCCTTTCTCTCTCTCACTCACAAGCTTGTACACTGTGCAGCCGGGTACACAAGCTACTAGTGAGGGCATTTGAATATAATAGGTCGCCTACAAATGAAAATGTCAGTTTTCTTTTTGTTCTTTTGCAAAACACAAAAGAAGAAATTATTGATAATGTGAATGATGGTCTTTTCCATGCAGGTCAGCCCATTCTCATCCCTAGGCGTCATGAAACTGACGCCTTGGGAATCATTTTGACCATGCTTCAATATTCGACGCTTTAGGCACCCTTTAGCGTCAGTTACATGACGCAATCCTAGGGCGTCATCTTATTGACGCTTTACCTTAAGCGTCAGTTAGATGACGCTATCTAATCCTAACCCTACCCCAGACCTAAACCTACCCGCGTCATCTAACTGACGCTTAAGGTAAAGCGTCAGTAAGATGACGCCCTAGGATTGCGTCATGTAACTGACGCTAAAGGGTGCCTAAAGCGTCGAATATTGAAGCATGGTCAAAATTGTCATTTTAGTGACGCCTTGGGATGAGAATGCGTTGCGCAGGTACAATGTATCATGGATTGGGTTTTCAAATATCAAAAAGATGACAATGCACAGTAAAAGTCTCATATTACACATGCACTATATTCCAAATCTTCTGAAGTCATGTGATAGCAAACAAAAATTCTTCTCAAAAGATTAATATGCTATACACGAATTTAGGCTTTACACCATTATAATGTAAAGTACAAAACATTTATATTTATTTTGAGATTTGATTACATTGATCTATCTCATTAAATTATTGATGTTTTAAAGATTATCTTCGAATGAAAATTAATGATGGCAAAGGTAATCCAATGTATATCCAATGTCGACTGATACTGATATATTTAAATTAAAAAAAGAGTCTCTGTATGTAATTTATCGTGCATACTTTAAAGGTACTTTCATGGTGCTTTTATCTCTTTTTTGAGGTTTAAAAGCCTCAGCCCTAATTCATTGTAACTGTATGGAAAAATAGCAACTAGTACAGTTCTTCAAAAACATATCCTTTTATGTTCCATGGAAGAAAGTCAGTCTTACTGGTTTGGAACAACATGAGGAGGAGTAAATGATGACAGAATTCTCATTTTTGGATGATCTATTCCTTTAACAGCCCTCTCTTACTGCCTATGATTTTCCCTCTCTCTCTCTCTCTCTCTCTCTCTCTCTCTCTCTCACCCTTGAGCACTCATACAATGCATCCAAGCACACAAACTACAGTGAGGGTGTTTGTTAAAGATGCAGCAACGTGCTTTGTTTTCAAATGGTCCTTTCTCTTCTGCTGTTGCAGCAAGTCGTTCCTCAGTTTCCTCATGCCAAGCCATTATTTCTTCTCTCCCTTGTGTTTTACTGACCTTCAGACCAACTCACCAAAATTCCCCCCCTCCTCTCTGATCAGACAGCTGCCAGCACTCACAGCTCTGAGCATACTACACTCATGCATAGCCTGTGTGTGTTAAGCACTCATAGTTTTAGCCTTGTTTTTTTGGAATCTTTTTGTGCAGAAATGTACAAATGACTGTACTGCCTCAAAACTTTCTTGGACAGATGTTTCTTTGGCTGTGTTCTGTCTCTCTGTTATTTTGGCGGCCGGTTTGAATTTAGTCCAGAGGCCATTTAAAGGATCTTCAAGTCTTTCTTTCTCAACAGAGAGCTCTCTGCACCCCCAAACACACACACACACACACATGCACGCACGCACGCACGCACACACACACACACACACACACACTTCAAACAAAGAGCTGCCTCATCACATTCTGTTGCTTTGAAACCACATGCACTCTCGGCTAACCGTGCATACATACAAATGCACAGCCTTGGTGTGCCTCCAAAGAAAGATGGAAACATGGAAAGCAAGAGGTGGGACAATGGAGAAACGCCAGAGGTTAAAAGAGAATGTGTTTTTCTTTTAAGTCATGCTTTTCAGAAAACTTGGATAGGCAGTTTTTATATTTTTTCCTTTTTCCTATCCACTCCCTTTAGCTTAAAGACTGGCTTTGGCTCTGTGCTGGCCATGGTTAGATTTGTGTGTGTGTGTGCATTTGTCATTTTTGCTTTTTCCTTTTGCAAACACTTATTTGGGGAATTCACTAAAAATGTATTTGCTTTTATAAAACAGTTCAATAAAGAAAGTTTAGAATTGTTCTGAGTAACTTTTTAGACACAATATTGCCAGTTACTTTTGCTAATGCAAAAATCAAGTGGTTCCAAAAAATAATTAACAAAACAAAATCAACCATTGTGCTACACAATAGTTGCGTTCCTGAATGAATAAGTGTTTTTGATCGAATCTGTTGAATGGATGATTCAGTCACTCACTCAACAAGACAGTCACTTGATTCATTCCTGATTGAAGCTGTTTTTGAATGAATTGTTTAAATGAATGATTCATTGACTCACTTATAAAGACAGTGTATGCATCAGAACGGAGCGAGGCTGGCGGCGCGAGTGATAATGATCGAGTCCTTCTCTGTCATCACTCCTCTTTTTATCATTCCGGTGCTCCTCCGTGGGACAGAAAATTCAAGTGTGGTGCGCAGGTGACACTCATTATCACTCGCCCCAACGGCTTCACTCTGTTCCCACACCTCTCGGCCTCGCCCTGCTTGCCACAACTTCCATACTTTATAGTAGGGGAAAAAACTGTATGGGCAAGGAGTATGTCTAAATTCAAAGTAGGCGAAAAGTAGCCGGATGACTTGCCACTTCCGGCGCAATACTGAAGTGAAGCATTGATAGACATTTTACTATCCAATGGATTTGTGAATGGCAGTGAAGCAGCAAAACTGACGCTGGTAGGTCACATGATTAAGAAAACATGTACTACACATATGTATACAGTACTACATATGTACTACATTACACATATTTATACTACACACGTTCAGAACACGGCACAAGGTAATTACTATCAAAAGAGGAACTCGCGATTTCGGACTTAGCCAGTCACTTGATCCGTTCCGATGAATAAGCGTTTTCAAAATAATTCGTTGAATAAATTATTCATTGAATCATTCATAAACAGACAATTGATTTGTTCCTGAACGAATTAGTATATTTGATAGAATCGGTTGAATGATTCAGTGACTCACTCATAAAAACTACTGGCTTAACAATGTAACCTGCAGAGAGATTTACTGAAAAATACTAATGCACAAACTTAATAATAATAATAAAAAACATTAATTGCACCAAGCTAAAGGCAATGATTTTTGTGAAAAAAAGGTACAATCAGTGATTTTTGTGAAATAACGCACTCAAAAGTGCCACAACCACTTAATGAATCCTCCTCACTGTGATTCATTTGCTTTTCTTTGTGTGTGCACAGCTGACAGACTGAAGCTTTTACAGACATAGGATTCTCAGAAGCTTGTCAGTCTCTAACATTGCTTCTAGGGGATAAACATGACAAGAGCAGATGTACATTCATGAACTGGCTTCTGCACTCTATCTCTTCCATGTTCTCCGTTTCTCTCTCCTCTCCATTCCACAATTTTCCTACTTCATGTCCCTTACCTGCATTCCTTCAACAATTATATACCCCCCTCCAAATGTATTATTTTGGTGTATTTGAAGATGAACAGAAAATTCAGAAAATTCCTTTTGGCATGCAAGTCTCTGTACAGCCCATGGGTTCCAGAAAGTCTCTGGAACTGTATGACTAACTGTTTTGTTTATTTCTCTACCTGTCTCTTTGTCTGTCTCTCTTTCTCTCTTGGGTGACTTTCTCTCTGTTGCTGACTCAGTCCAGTCCAGGCATTAGAAACAAAGCCTAACAGCTGCTTTCAATTAATTTTCTTTCCCCTGATCCGGCAGCGCTGACCGGCTCTCCTCTCTCCCACGTTCAGCCCTCACTCTCACACTCACAGCTAATCTAATCACTGCTGGGCAATACCTCTCATCCTCTGTATCTTCCATGTCTACTACCACATATTCTCACTCTACAAAAGGATCTGACTCAAAACTAAAGGCAATTGTAAATAATTTAATGGTTCTGGTTTTAATTCCTCTCACGATTTTGGTTCTTTAATGGTTCTAATAAATAATTGTAATTATTATTATTTTTTTACAATGAGATCATTTCAAACATATTAAAACAATTATTTTGTGTTCAAAATACCAAAAATATGTTTTCACAGACAATAATACACTCTCAGAAAATAAAGTACATAATTATACCTTTAGGGGTCCAATAGCTTGTCACTGGGGCTGTACCCTCAAGGGTACAGATTTTGTACCCTTGGCATAGGGTAAATATTTGTAACCTTGTGCCAAAACTTTTATTTCATTTATTTCAAGGTTATCTCAAGGCTACTCTAATATAGTGATAAGTTAAAATCTACCTTAAATAATTAAGCTATCATTAAAACCTTTAAACAACAACTTTTACTAAAAAAATGGCTTAGCAGTCTGACTCTCGATATTGTACACAGCAAAAATTCCAGTTAAATATGGCTCCAGACTCAAGAGTGTTAAAATGGTAAAATATAAGTGTTTAATTAACATTCAAGAGTGTTAAAGTTAATGAGCTCATTAAGTGATTCATTGAGTGATGATTGACCATTATTGAAGACACCTGAAGGAGAAAATAATTTTTTTTAAGATGAACAAAGAGAAAAGTTGTTCAGGTAGTGTTGATTATGTTTTGACATAATCGTAATTTGTCCTGAATTACTGAACTCTTTTAGAGTCTAATCTCTGACTTAAATGTATATTGTTGATTCTAGCATCACTTTGATTCTACAGCATAAGATCCAGAATTTTCTAAAGAATTTCCAAAAAGTTGTTCTGATAAAATAAAATCGTTCTTTTAGGCACACACAGACATCAATAATGTGTGTATGAATCTCAACAATGGTGACAAAAGAATATGCCATTAGGGAAAGGAAATTACTAAGACAATTCAGATAATAATTTATTCATACCGCAATGCATGATGGGAGCCAAGAATGAGTTTTGATTGGTTGCACCCAGAATGCACTGCAACATTCTTAATTATTGTCACCATTGTTGAGATTCACAGGCTGATTATTGATGTCAGCGTGTCTAAATAAAATACAGTTTCGAAGTCTTCTGATCGGAACAATTTTTTAAAAATATTTTGGATTAAATGTAGAATCACAGTCTGCTGTAATCAACAAGGTAGACATCATTCTTTTTAAATTAGATTTGTGATTCAGATCAAATTATGATTACGTCAAAACATAACCAACACCATCTGATCAACTTTTCTCTTTGTTCATCTGAAAGATATAATTCAGATACAGTAGCCAAACAAAGTCTAATGTTGACAGTTTAAGAGTCAAGAGCCCAACTAAAGCAAACACCGATCACCATAATGGTGTCTTAAAAAAGTAGATTTTCTCCTTCATTGATTCTGCTTGTTAACATCAGGTATCTTCAATAATTGTCAATCATCACTCAATGAATCACTTAATTAGCTCATTAACTTTAACACACTTAAATACAAGAGAGTTCATTTAACACTGGACTTTTTGCTTTGTACCTTAACCTTTAAAAGAAAGGGTGCATATATGTACCTTTTAAAGCATGGGAACATATATGTACCTTTTTGACCCTCAAAAAGGTACATATATGTACCTTGAGGTCCAATAATAAGCCCTAAGGGGTACAGTAGTGTAGATTGTACCTTGGGGGACAAAAATGGACTCCTGCTGTACCCCTTTTTCTGACAATGTAGGGTAGGCCTAAACAAACAAAAAATGTGGCCAAATATTCCATTCATTTATTTTTATGAAATACTATTGACAAAAAACAAAGATTGTCATATAAACAAACAAATCAATCAGAAATGACACTGATTTAAGCCTTGTAGTAAGACAACCGGTTTATACAGTACGAATCATTTGTTCCGGAGTCAGGATAGATTGGTTGCACTGTATGTTTTTGATTCTTTATAAAGAACCGGATCATAAGGCCAAGGCAACACTGGCACCGACAGACAGCAACAGACAGTTCATCGGGTTTTGTTGGATCAGTGTGTTACCCATGTTGGCGTCTTTTGCTGTTGGTCGGCTCTCCTTTTCGCCGATTGAACTGACTCACTCAAACTCCAATGTTTAATTTGGTGTTTGTCGGGTTGTGGAATCTCTGAGAAGTGAGTTTTTTAGTACAGGATTCCATACTAAAATATGGTATCAAATAAGAATGCATGCGGGAACCGTTAATGAAAATGACCATCATTCGATTCTGGTCTTATTCAAAAGAACTGGTTCTTAATAACAGTTCTGTGCAACCATAACTATGAACCAAGAGACCGACTGTCACGCCTGCCAGGTGGAGTCAAGTCAAGTCAAGTCAAGTTATCTTCATTTATATAGCGCTTTTAACAATGTAGATTGTTTCAAAGCAGCTTTACAGAGATAAACATACAATTTACGGTAACAGAGATTGTTTTGGCTTTATAGCGATTTTTGAATAATGTTATTTCCAGCTAAAGTTTTGATTGATTCACTTCCAGCAAAATTATCATTTGTTATTACATTAGGGGCCGCTAAGACGACGGCGTTCTCTCTAAACAGACTTTAAACGCGAACCTGTGACCTGATGGCGTTCACATGCGTTCACATGCGCATTAAAAACTGATTCTATAGTTAAATTCGTTTGAATATATGTGCGCAGGTTTGTAATTTCCCTACAAACCATGCCTAAACAAACTACTTGTCTTGCCTATACATTTGAGTGCCTATGATAGCCACCAGAAGGCACTCCTCCTGTTTTCTTTTACCGATTCATGAACTGCATTTCCCATAACTCTTTGCCTGAACTCATTATGTCTTGATTTCGTGTTTGATTATCTCATTTATGTTTGACTACACATGCACTGTGTGTTCTGTCAGTCTTTGCAGTCTCATGTTAGTGTTCCACTGCATTTCGGGATGCTTTCTCTGGTTCTGCCTGTCTACCTGGATTACTCTGTTTTCCTGTGCCTTGGACCTTTTATAATAATCTGGACAGATTACCTTATGGTTTTGACCGTAAGCATGTTAAATGGATTATGATTATGGATTACACCCAATAAAGCTTGCATTTGGATCTCCCAGTTGCGTCTCCGAGAAATAAACGTAATACCAACAAAATGTCGTTCATCTAACCTCTCTTCCTCTCTTTTCCTGGAAGCTCTTGTGCTCCAGTCGTTTGTACAGATCACCAGTTGGGATGTGGAAACAAAAGTGAATTAGCCCAATGATCTTCTTCTTACTTTCCTGATTTAGACCATTAAAGCACCAAAGCATGTCTTTCCTTTTTTATCTCATGGTGTTAGCGTGTATTTTCTGTTAATATTGTAATTCTAATGTTCTGGCAGTGTATACAAGTTAAACTGGTTATTATCAGCCCCACAGAGAAACTACTGTGAAAGCTCTGCAGATTTGGAATAGCCATCCATCTATTACATGCATGTTTATTCATTGGATATTTGGACCATTTACACAAAACACATTCCATATAGGCTAATTCCAAAGATTTCCATTCAAAATCAGCAGAGATTCCGTCTGGGTCTGGTCACTCATGTCAGTTTATAGATTTCATTAAATATCTCCCTCCCCCAAATAAGTCAAGCAGCTACCATGTAGTATTCAATTATTAACTTGCAGAATAATAAAGCTTGGTTGCTCCAATAGCGTGATTTACACAAAGGAAGATTTTCTCAATGGTCTAAAAAACCTGGTAAACCACAGAGGTTTAGCAGATGAACAGATACAAGACAATCTCTCAATAATTCAACATTGTGAAGGTCATCTGTGATTGTGCAGCAGAGGAGAAAATGCATTGCAGTCCAAGGACAAAAATCAAGACCTACCGGTATTCTATATTTATGTGTATATCTCCAAAGTCATACCAACAGTTTACATCAACTGATGACAAAAAAGCATAGCCCTTCATGGTCGCTGATAAGTGTTATGAGGTTTAAGAACATATTTTAATATTCAAAGTCATTCTTTATGCAATCACAAGCTGCTTGATGCAACAAATAACATTAATTGTAATCAGTTCTTACATTCGATACTTGTAAACAGCAGATATTATCCCACTAATCAGCTTCAGATGTTCCCGGTTTTAGACTAGTTGAGACTGGGCCTGTGTGGCTCAGAAATGTGTGGAGCCTTTTGGCCCAAAAATTTTCCAGCCTGTCGGTGGAAAACGTCCCGGGTTACGTATGTAACCCTAGTTCCCAGAAGGGACGGACGCTGCGTGTAATCGCAGTGGGAACGCCTTCAGCGTGACGCGTCTGAAGCATGAATGAAATCAGTCAATGGAGAGAATGAGCGTACGGCGAGTGACGTCATCGACCAGGAAGCTATAAATATCCCCTGAGCACACCAGCCGCCAGCTTAAAGTACTGAAGCAAGCGACCCAAGGGGATGCCGGGAGAATGGCAGGACACGCAGCGTCCGTCCCTTCGGGGAACTAGGGTTACATACTTAACCCGGGACGTTCCCCTTCAGGGACTACCGCTGCGTGTAATCGCAGTGGGAACGCAATACCCACATCCCCATACGACCAAATCCCCGTCGTGTGTCATTAGGAGACACAAGCCGACGAGAGAACCTGAGCCCCGGGAGTGGAGCTAAGGTCAAGGGAATAAAATCTGACAAAAGTGTGCGGTGAGGACCAGCCTGCCGCATCACAAACGTCCTGAAGAGAAGCTCCTGAAAGAAGAGCTGTAGAGGCAGCCATACTCCTGGTGGAATGAGCCCTTACAGCCAAAGGTGAAGGCTGATGGGCCGAACCGTAAGCAAGCGAGATGGCCTCGACCACCCACTTGCTCATCCTTTGCTTAGATGCCGGACACCCCTTCTTAGGTGACCCAAAACAGACAAACAATTGTTCTGATTTCCTCTAAAGGGCAGCTCTGTGGACATACGCATCTAAAGCTCTAACGGGACACAGCAAATTAAGTTTCTCCTGGTCTGACGTCAAAAAAGGCGGAGGACAGAAGGCCTGCAGTACTATAGGTCTAACCGAAGTGGTTGGTACCTTAGGAACATACCCTGGTCTCTGACAGAGAAAAGCCTTTACCATACCAGGAGCAAATTCCAGGCACGAGCGAGCCACCGAAAGTGCTTGAATATCTCCAATTCTTTTTAGAGATGAGATAGCAAGAAGAAGGATAGTCTTTAGAGTAGGAAACTTTTCCGAAACTTCCTCGATGGGCTCGAAAGGAGCAAGGGATAGACCTTCTAAGACGATGGCCAGATCCCAAGCTGGTACCCTCGTGCGAACTGCAGGCCTCAGCCTCAAGGTGCCACGAAGGAAGCGAGATATAAGTGGGTGTTTCCCGAGGGAACCTCCACTTGAAGGGGCGTGGTAAGCAGCTAAGGCCGCCACATACACCTTCAGTGTGGAGTGGGATAACCCTGTGGAGAGACGGTCCAGCAGGAAATCCAGCACTGTACCAACCGGGCAGTTATCTGGGTCCTGCTGGCGCTCTCCACACCAAGAGGTGAAAAGTTTCCACCTCGCGGCATATAACTTCCTCGTGGCGGGAGCTCTGGATTGGAGGATGGTCTCAACGACCTCAGTCGAGAGACCAGAACCTATGAGCTGAGTGAAGGATCGACCCACTCGCCTGAGAGAGTAGATCTCTCCTGATCGGTATCTCTAGGGGAGAGCCGTCGAGGAGAGACACTAGGTCCGCAAACCATACTCGGGCCGGCCAGAACAGGGCTATTAGCAGAAGACTGAGCCCGTCCCGGCGAACCCTCTCCAGAACTCCCGGGAGCAGAGCGTACAAACGTGACCTCGGCCACGGATGTACCATCGCATCCAACCCCAGTGGGGCTGGCTGGCTGAGAGAGAACCACAGTGGACAGTGTGATGTCTCTCGGGACGCAAATAGGTCTACCTCGGCACGACCGAAATGTCCCCATAGGAGCTCCACCACCTCGGGGTGAAGACTCCATTCCCCGGGCCTCGGTCCCTGCCTCGACAGGATGTCTGCCCCCTGATTCAAATATCCCGGGAGATAAATAGCTCTGAGAGAGAGAATTTCCCCTGGGACCATAGAAGGATCTGACGTGCCAGCATGTAAAGCGGGCGAGAACGCAGACCCCCCTGATGGTTGATATAAGAGACCACCGATGTGTTGTCTGTCCGGACAAGAACATGGTGGCCTCTTAGGTCTGGGAGGAAATGTTTCAGGGCCTGAAACACTGCCAGCATCTCTAGACAATTTATGTGCCATAGACGGTGATGGTCCTCCCACAGACCCCGAGCTGGGCGACCACTCATAATTGCCCCCAACCCGTGAGAGAGGCATCTGTCGTTAGCATAACGCGACGACAAGGAGCTTCCAACACAGGGCCTTGGGACAGAAACCAAGGATCTTTCCACATGATCGGGGCGCGATGACACCGTCGCGAACTCATGATCATGCGAAGCGGATTTCCCCTCGGGGAGAATCCCCTGGTTCTGAGCCACCACTGTAACGGTCTCATGTGCAAGAGGCCAAAAGGTATCACGTTGGACGCAGCTGCCATGAGACCTAACAGTCTCTGGAACTGTTTTACAGTGGATGACTGGCCTAGCTTGACCTGATCTACCGCGGCGAGAATCAAAGCGATACGAGCAGGTGACAATCATGCCTGCTTCGTCGTTGAATCCCACACTACACCTAGAAAAGTGGTTATCTGTAATGGAGAAAGAACACTCTTTTTGGCGTTGAGTCTCAGCCCCAGTCTCTTGATATGAGCAAGAACGACATCTCGGTGCCGAACCGCCTGTTGTTCCGATTGAGCTAAAATCAAGCAATCGTCTCTATAATTCAGAATGCGGATGCCCTGTAACCTCAGCGGGGCTATAGCAGCATCCATACACTTCGTGAATGTTCGGGGTGACAGTGCTAGGCCGAACGGAATAACCCGATATTGGTACGCTTCGCCCCCGAAAGCGAACCTCAGGAACTTCCTGTGTTGAGGGACGATAGATACATGGAAGACCCCTGAGGGCATCGGAAAAGACAGAGCACCGTGTTTTTGTGCAGTGAACTCAAGTCTTTCACGATGGGGACCACCCTCGGAGTCCTGACGTTCAGCACGTCAGGATTTTTTTTTTTTTTCAACGCGGCCTTCTTGGCGATAATGACTGTCCTCATATCAGCCCTACCACGAGAAGGTTGCGCCGGAATTTAACGATGAAGTACCGACTGTAGTATCCTAACTCCCTGCTGGGTGGAGGAACCCGCTCTAAGGCTCCTTTCAGCAGGAGAGTTTTTACCTCCTGTTCTAATATCAGAGCCTGCTCGGGGCCCACCACTGTGGACAGAACCCCTCTGAACCGAGGTGGACGCGTTCTGAACTGAATAGTGTACCCGTTCTCTATAGTATTCAGGCCACTGAGAAACATTGGGGAGAATTTTCCATACCGCCAGAAACTCTACTAAGGGAACCAGCCTCTCGAGGTTGGCCTCTGGATGAACATCCCGAGTGACAGACACAGCGCCCTGTAACACACTGGCAGGGAACAGCTGGTCTGGGCACTCCACAACCCTCCTCGGAGGGGGCGAGCGTCCCTCGGGAAATCGCTCGCCGAGTCTCTCTACGCCCTGTGAAGGCAGTGTTAGTAGAGCAGACCCCTGAGGGCATCGGGAAAGACAGGGGACCGTGTTTTTGTGCAGTGAACTCAAGTCTTTCACGATGGTTCCTCAGAGTCCTGACGTTCAGCACGTCAGGATTTTTTCGACGCGGCCTTCTTGGTGATAATGACTGTCCTCAGATCAGCCCTACCGCGAGAAGGTCGCGCCGGAGAGCGCCCTGCCTCGTCCCTCCAGTTTCTCGGGGGGGGGGGGGGGGGGGGGGGGGGGGGGGGGGCACGAGACGCGACCCGAGATGACACATCCATCACACCTTCTTCATTTGCAGTATAATGTGATAAACTAGTCTCTGATGCAAAACTTTCGACATCCAGCTCCTCAGAACTGGATAATCTCAATTCAACATCATCATGTGCCTCCACCCGGGCAGAAGTAACCGCCGCAGAGCGTGCTTCCAAAGCCGGGTGAGAGGCACTGGATCCCGCCGGAGAAAGCCGAGATAGGACGGGGCCCGTCTCAACGTCGCCGGTGAGATCCATCTGCGAACCCCAAGACAAGCGCCGCCGCTCTGCCTCAACAGAAGCGGGACCCGAGCCTTGGGGAGCTCGCAGCAAACCACTCTCCTCGAAGAGCGATCGCCGCGAGCGCAGAATTCTCAGAGGAAAGCGCTCGCAATGCTCACAATCGACTCCCTCGAGAGCCAAGGAATTCTTTACCTTTATTTTGTTGATTTTCTTTCAGCTGAAATATTACCCAACCCTAATCAAAATTCAGGGCTCAGATGGCTTGTCAACTTTTCACGATGTTGTTCCTTTCCATCAAACAGATCTTACGACCCACAAAGTCTTTTTGTAGCACTTTGCTACGGGTGCTCAACATGAAAGCATAACTTTCTGGAATCCACACAGTTCTACTTTTGGGTTTCATCAAGTTCTGAGATGTGGAGAGGATACATGGCGCTCTGGGGGTCATCTTCTATCTACAAAGAGATTTTGATGGACAGGCCTAAATCCCCCTCCCACAATCCCCATTGGTTTCTCTGACCACCTTTCCTCTCCACATTTCTCTACCGCCTACATTCGGCCTCTTTTCGCTCCAGTAGCACATTATCTTCAGGTCATTAAAAAGCATCTATCAATTATTCAGACCCTGCCTCTTAAACATGAAAAAAAAAAAATCAAACATATTAGCAGGATGTTCTTTTGGCTAGCTAAAGGCATTTGAATATTTCAGTGCAGAGGAGTTTTTAATATCTATATTTTAGCTGTAGCTCAAAAAAGTATCTGCGAGGAAACTTTGTGGGAGATTTCTGGAGGCAAAATATGTGTTTAAACTCTCCAAATCTGTTTTTCTCTCACAAATATACCTCATTATTTCTCTCATTTTTGTGAAGATGGTGTATAGTGAGTCAACACGATGACAGTGAATGTGAAATGGGTTCTTGAAGAGGAATAATCCACATGCTCACCCTTGCACAATAATCCACATGCCTCACTTACTTCTAGACAACGTGTGGAAAGAAAAAAAAAACCTGGTGATGCTAAATCTAGCTTCCATGTTGAAAAAGAGAAGAGACTTTGGGAGAATTTAAGCTAACTTTGCACAAGTAATTATTTTTTTCAACTGTAAAATTGTGCACACACATATAATTGACTGACAGTCCTTAATCGCAGTGGTGTGGAAATGTGCTGTAACTTTGTACAGATGTGCTTGGGAGCATAGCATACCCTTAGATGTGATCGGCCCCTTGGCAGTGCTTTCCGAGCATCAACGTGCACAATTGCGTGTGTGTGTGTAGTCTCTGAATTTAGTGCTGTTTCTAATATAATACTTGGCTGCAGTCTCTGCCACGGTAATTAGCCACATTATCTATGCTAGTGGTATTAATATTCCATCTTTCCATCCATCTCTCTGTCTCTCATTCATGCTGGAAGCAGTTTTTCTCATCTTTCCAAGACCATTTGAGCAAAATCTGCATCTCATATGGTTGAATTCATTACTCAAAAGAGAAAAACACAACACAAAGCAATGCATTGTTTAACTTTGCTTTTAATCTAACAATTGGTTTTGTCAGACACAAACTCTAAGTTGAATTAAAAGAAAAGGACTAATTCTTGTCATTTCAGTGGCAAAGTTTATCGCTATCTTATATCATTTGGTTACAAATACTTTGCTATTATTTGTAAGCTATAGTTGATCTCTTGAGAAAAGAGAGGAGACAAAGGTATGGAGAGGCAATCAATACGCACGTGTTGTAAGAGAGACACGGGGAAAGCAATAACACATGTTCCTCTGTTTGGTTTCCTGTGGAGGTTGAATAAGAAACAGACATGTAAATAGGCCCAGCTGAATTGCTCTCTGTATAAGTGAATGATTTGATACAGCACATTTACACTGAACTTTTCCTTTAGGATCTCCAATGCATGTAAATAAATCAATCAATCAGCAATTCTTCATCCCTTCCTTCATTCTATTTATTTTCATTCTATCTTTTATTCACACACAAGACAATACAAATGTATAAGTAAATACATTAAAAATGACTTAAAAGCACATCATAGTATTTTTGTTGTTCTCTCTTCAATTTATGCAACAAAAAAGTAAAACAAAACAGTTTAAAAAAAACTCAAAAAAATTTATATGCTACTAATGTTATTGTTTTGATGAATCTAATGATTCAGAATTATCATTGAGAAGGAAACTAGCATCAAATTGTATAATATAAGGAGGGTAAAATGCTCTTAACTGTATTTAAACAAAATAACATCATACAATTCAATGTCAAAAATTCCTAAAAAGAAGCTTCGTTTTTTATGCATTACATTTTTGTGAGGTTCATCCGCACACACACAACCAGATTTGCCAAATATAACCTGTACCATGACACAACCATCATGAGTCTGTTAAATTTCTAACAATAGTCCTAAAATTATTTGCTTACTTAAAGGGATAGTTCACCCAAAAATAAAGATGTTGTTATCACTTACTCACCCTCAAGTTGTTCCAAATCTGTATACGTTTCTTTCTTCTATTGAACACAGAAGAAGATATTTTGAACAATGTTGGTCACCAGACAGTTGACAGCACCCATTGACTTTTACTGTAGAAAGAAAAATCCTATGGAAGTCAATGTGTGTCGTCAACTGTCTGGTTACCCATATTCTTCTAAATATCTTCTTTTGTGTTCAACAGAAAAAGAAACTCATACATGTTTGGAACAACTTGAGGGTGAGTACATGACGACAACATTTTTTGGGTGAACTATTCCTTTAAACTTGTTGGCTGGAGAACTCTCACTGTACGCCCAAGTATAGTTATATTGAATTAAGCTTAAAGTAACTTATCTTATGCCCCGTTTACACGAAGGGAAGACGCAGATATTTCCCTGCGGTTTGGCCTCTCATTTACACGAAAACCCAGTGTTTATCACAGAAAACGATTATTTCTAAAAACTCCGGCCAAAGTGAAGATTTCTGATAACGCCAGTCATGTGTTGCCGTGTAAACTGGGAGAAACGGGGTTTAGGTTTTCAAACGTCACATTATGCGCCAGAAAATGCTTAACGTCACGTGAGCGCCCAGTTTGGCATAGTTATGACGGCGCTTTTATGCGGGTTGATGTAAACTTTTTTGAAGTTGAAAAAACATATATTTAGAACATAGATATTCGTTTCTCTAAATACCCGCCTATGTGTAAATGTGGCCTTAAAGCCCAATAGAATGTAGATGATCAATAGTTGAGTAGAATGCAGTAGCCTATTAGACTGCGCTGGTAGATTAGCATGAGCTACGAGTTATGGCCGTTCCTCTGAGAAATTTGTGTTTACTGGAATACATGTCCTAATTAAACAATTGAATCAGATGGCTAATGCTGAGCTGTGTTTTGCTTGTTTGTTTGCTTCCCTCAAGCCAATTACGCTTGGGCTGTGTTACTTGAACATGTTAGCCAGGCGGACTAATTAAATTGGTGAGCTGGTGTCCCTGCAAGCAGAGTGGTGTTAAGACTGATGCAAGTATGCAACCATTTCTCAGTGTATGAACTTAAATAACAGACAGAGTGTTTGATCTGCTTTTAGTTCATAATTTGCAAAAAAAAGAAAGAAGTATTTTTTATCAGAATACAAGCTATTCTACTTTTTGGACCCAGATAAGTTACAGCATCTACCAGCAGCGTTTTGAAGTTATCAAAATGGCTTACTGCGTTTCAATAAGGCAAAAGGACAAAACTGCTGTGCACATCTTCCAAGATCATTTAATTATTTTTCTAGATGTTCTAGCTCATTATACTTGAGACATCTAAAGTGTTAACAAACAAGCTATGTGCAAAAATTATTAATTATTAATTAGCGAGTCTTGTTGCGGTGGAACAATCTTGTACAAAAGTTGAATTGCCATCTGTGACATTTGAGCTCTGTATATCATTGCACACAAACAAAAGGTAGGTCACGCAGAAATACAAGAACAGATGATAGCGGTGTGCCTGAAATAGTTTATCGCAACATTTAATGTGGTGTTAATTGAATTAGTAGCTTTTTTCCTTTGTCTCTATTTTGTGGAATATGTTCAACAATCATGTTGTCTTTGAAAAACTACTTGAAAAGGAAAGATATTTTGTGTTTTGAAGCATGTAGAAAACCTAGGTCTATTGCATACTATCCCACAATGCATTGCACTACTAGACCTTCATCTTTGAAATGTGACCTTTTTGACTATCAAATGTGAAATGTTTATCACTGCATACTGCATGTTGTCATGTATTATTTTTTAAATAGTAAGCAGATAAGGATAGTTCACACAGAAATGAAAAATGTTTTATCAATACTCACTCTCATGTTGTTCCAAATAAATAAGATTTTAGTTCATCTTCAAAACAGAGATTTTTTTCCCTCCATTGAAAGTCTGTTCACCCAAAACTCTGGCGGTTCAAAATGTTCAGAGATCGTAAAATAAAGTTAAATGATTCGAGCGGTTTAGTCCAAGTCTTCTGAATAGACACGATTGCTTTATATAGCCTTGTACTCCATATCAGATCAAATGCACTTGATAATCGTTTGCTTGAAATGTTATGAACAGCAGCTTTTCTGTTTCTTCCTCTGGAAGTTCAACCGTGTTGGCGTGACGTGAGAATGAACCACATTGGTTCTTGCGCGTCAATCAAAGGTTCTTGAGCGACCGTTTACCAAATTTGAATGCCCTACTTAGTGATGCTCTACTTTCGCTGATCAATGTTTTTATGTGAATAAAAGCCTAGATTAATTCCGTTCATACAGCGATCGTTTCTCTTCTGAATATTTGGATTAAGTGTATACTTCACTTTTTTTTTTTGTATAGGTATACTGATTTCTTTATCAGTTGGTCATTTATTCCTGTTTCTTTGGTTTGTTGTCTTGTACCTCTTTTTATTCCCCTGCCTTTTTTCCTCCCTTTCACGTGTCTTGCATATGTCCTGCAGTGTGACACTCTTTGAAGAAAGCTCCATAAAACCGGGTGAGATGTTGGGGAAAGTGAGACACTGTAAGACTCCACTCACAGGAGAGCACAGGTACATTTGACAGCAGGAGGTTTTCTCAGTCTTTTTCTCTCATTTAATTCTGCAAAGCCAAAGAGAGACAGGCTGAGTGGCAGAAAGAGACAAAAATGACTCATTGACAGAACAGGAATTTGCACAGACTCTACAACACGTGCACTGCACTGCACTGCACTGCACATGCACGCACACACACACACACACACACACACACACACACACACACACACACACACACACACACACACACACTTATGGATACTTTTGGCTCTGTGGAGAAAATAAACTCACTTTAAACACTTTTAGTGTTTCAGCACTTTAAAGCTGCAGTCCATAGCTTTTATTGGGATCATTTAAAAATGATCCAAAATACATATTTGAGAAAATACATAACCAGCCAGTGTTCAACGTTATCTGCTTGCCGTAGCTCGATTCAAAACGGTAAGCTTGTAATAATGTTTTTAATTCCAGCGGGACTGGTGGATTTTCGCAGGAGATTCGAGCATGTCTTTGCGTCATTACGTCACATCTGTACACATAAAGAAGGAGTCTCGCCTAGTAGGCTATATTGCGTGTGAGGATGCTGGAGGTGGAGATTTATAGCCTTTTCTCACAGCACTTGATATAATTAAACTTATCAATTTTATGGCGGATCCAGAAAGGTTCAAATGATCAATTACCAGTGACAACAGATTCACCCACTGTAAAATGCAAAAGACTTCGTTCGGACTTCGGAGTGGCTACAGAAAAAAAGAGACACCAACCGGCCCCATGCGAAAACAAGGATACATATCGGAAGGACTTTACATGTAGTCATGCAATGCTGACGTTGTTAACATTAACAATTTGAGAACAAAGTATAATTTGCACAGTTTTGCGTGATGAGCGATTTTTATATTTAATCATTACGATTTACTGCAATGTCAGAACCATAACAAAAGTGGATGTTACTTACTTGTTCAGATGACATTTTCCGGTGAAAATTATTATGTTAGTCATACTTCCAAAAATAATAATCTGTGATTCTGAATGCCAGTATCCACACCGGCGCGGTGATTGACAGCTGCACACTCTCCTCAATGTGTTCATCCGCGCTGTGCGGTGTCGAACTACAACTCACGTAAAGTTGATAATTCCGTGAATGACTGCAATTGCAGATTTCCAACAGAGATGGCAACAAAGAGGAAAAAATGTGGTCTGCAGCTTTAAATAATTTATCCACTAACAGTGTCCAACAAGAGTATATACATGTATCACAGGAAAATTGTGATTCATGTCAACTGCACATTGTCATTTCCACCAAATTTAAAAATCACAATTCATTAGCATTTTTGGAATAAAGAATTTTTTTTCTGGCTATGGCTAATTGGTAACACTTTATTTTACAGTGTCATTGTTACATATGTTAGTTACTAAAGCAACTACACAGAACAAAATTATAAACGTAACACTTTTGTTTTTGCCCCCATTTTTCATGAGCTGAACTCAAAGATCTAAGACTTTTTCTATGTACACAAAAGGCCTATTTCTCTCAAATATTGTTCACAAATCTGTCTAAATCTGTGTTAGTGAGCACTTCTCCTTTGCCGAGATAATCCATCCACCTCACAGGTGTGGCATATCAAGATGGTGATTAGACAGGATGATTATTGCACAGGTGTGCCATAATAAAAGGCCACTCTAAAATGTGCAGTTCTCTTACGAGAGGTTCTCTCGTATTGCGTAAGTTTAGCTTACGCTACGGGAAAGATTCATCTTCTCGAGATATTGAAGCCAAAAAATTATCCTTAATTTTGTATTCATTGTCAACGCAGTGCAGCAGCTAGCAGACCTAGAGCAGGCCATCTCGCGTGCTCATTGGCTGCCCTGCTGGCATCTGCTGCAGCCTACCAGTGAGCCCCGCGTGACGTCACGCCCAATGAAGGGCGCTCGCGCCTTCATAGCGTCACAGCCCGCCAGAATGGGCGTGGCTTAGCGTATAAAAGAAGGGGCTGTAGGCTGACTTCCCTGATTTTTCAACTCTTCAGCGAGCTCTCCGCATCGCTGGATCAGAGAGAAGCCACCGCCGCCGTCGAACAGCGGACAGCCAGCTTAGGACAGCGCTGAGGAAGCCGGCCGTCTTCGCCACCTTCAGCCATCCGTGCGAGCTACGCTATCCGGCGACGTATCCTTTTTACACTGTTGTATTCTCTTCTAGCTTACTCCTAAAAGAGCGCGAGTGTCTTTTTAAAGATGCCTCGCATTTCCTGCGGCTCGTTTAGGGCCCCGGAGACAGCCGGAACCTGTGGCCACTGCGACGCGCTCGCCGGAGAATCTCCCTCGAGCCTCGCTCTCGCCTTCCCCGCCTCTCTTCACCGACGCGCAGCTGCCGCTCACGAGCCTCACTGCCGTCGCGTCTGAGGATGAGGTTGAGGGACACGCCACAAGGGACTGCTGTTCTAACTGCGGCTAGCTTCCTTTACGTTACAAGGAAGCTACCGCGCCCACCATAGAAGCAGTCACTCCGCCCTTTGCGGGACCGCGCAGTGATAAGCGCCGTTCCCAAAGGCAGCCGGAGCCTGTAGCCACAGCGACGCGCTCGCCGGAAAGCCTCCCTCGAGCCTCGCTTTTCACCTTCCCCGCCTCCCTTCACCGACGCGCAGCTGCCGCTCACGAGCCTCACTGCCGTCGCGTCTGAGGATGAGGTCGAGGGACACGCTATGGACTGCTGTTCTAACCGCGGCTAGCTTCCTTTACGTTACAAGGAAGCTGCCGCGTGCGCTGTTATCTGCTCGCGCTACTTAAGCTTTCGTAGTCCCCCATGGCTCAGTGGCTAAACTCAAAGCATTCGCGCCAGAGACCCGTGTTCGATCCCGGCTCTCGCAGCAGAAAAAATTTATGCAGCTCTCCTCTATGAGCTCGCGACCAGCTTCCTTACGAACAGAAAGCGAGCGCGCGCCCCCCGAGCGCATGCGTCACCGGCGAAGGAAGGAGAGAGTGTGGTTTTTTGTCCCGCCGAGGCCTGACAAACCCCCTCTTTTTCTCAAACATTTTCCAGCTCCTCCTAGTTCGAGCGGCTGGTAATGTCTATACTGCAGTAGAGAGCCTGTTATAACACGCACGCCTGCAGACAATGCCGACACGCACACGGAAACTGTGATGACGCTCTCTCTCTTATCTGCTCGCGCCAACTAAAGCTTACTATGTTTCCCCTGTGGCTCACTGGTTAAACCTTAAGCTTTCGCGCCAGAGAACCGTGTTCGATTCCCGGCTCTCGCAGAAAAAAAAAAAAAAAAATTATTATGCAGCTCTCCTCTCTGAGCTCGCGACCAGCTTTCTTACGTGCAGAGAGCGAGCGCGCGCCCCCGAGCGCATGCGTCACCGGCGAAAGAAGGAGAGAGTGTGTTTTTTTGTCCCGCCGAGGCCGGACAAACCCCCTCTTTCTTTCTCAAACATTTTCCAGCTCCTCCTAGTTCGAGCGGCTGGTAATGTCTATACTGCAGTAGAGAGCCTGTTATAACACGCACGCCTGCAGACAATGCCGACACGCACACGAAAACTGTGATGACGCTCTCTCTTTTATCTGATCGCGCCAACTAAAGCTTATGTTGTTTCCCCTGTGGCTCAGGGGCTAAACCTTAAGCTTTTGCCCCGGAGACCCATGTTCGATTCCGGCTCCCGCAGCAGATAAAATTTATGCGGCTCTCCTCAGCGAGCCGCCGTATTCAAGTTTATTTCCCTGTCAGTCCCCTTCAATCAGGCTACTGCAGTGGTCCATTTAGCAGCCAACGAGCCGGCTCATTTGCCCTCTCGCCTGCACACATATACGCCGTCTTCACGGCGACCCAGAGAAAATCTCAAAAGAATATAATGTCTGGTCCGGCTCACGCCGTTGGTGTTTTAAGTGTAGTGAAAGTGCCCACGCCCCAGTGTTCACGCCTACACACAAGCACATCAAATCTCGTGTCACTCACAGAGCACACTCTCAGAAAGCGCAGAAAGGCCGCTCGAGTGTTGAATATAAGGAATGTGCCCACTATCTGCCCGCTCTGTTACACGGTCAATAAAACCGGTTATGAATGTAAGTCTCGTGCCCGCCGGAGAGCGTTCACGCTTACTGACACACACCTCCCCCCGGGCGCCGCCCGCGCGTTTAAATGTTATCACAAAACGCAGGGCATTGATAAGACGCTCCCCATCCGTTATGATCGGGGCGTCAAATACACTTGTAAGTCTCGTGCCCGCGCACACGCGCTCACGCTTACAGAAAGCTTTTCCACCCGAAGCGCTGCTTGCGCGTGAAAAAGTGAGAATAAAATGCTCCCCATCCCTTATGATTGGGACACCTCACATAAATCAGACGGTCTCGGCTCTCAGCGAGAGGCCATTGCCCAGAACCGAGAGCGCGCGCGCCGCGCTTTCGGCTCCGGCTCAGTCTCACAAGCCCGCAAATGGCGGCGATCTGAACCCGGAGGCCATTCGCCCCCTAGCGGCTCACATAGCTGCGTGGGAAACTATCCCAGGGATTTCAGAATGGGTTCTGAGCACAATAAGCAGGGCTATACACTTCAACTCATTGGCCGTCCCCAGCGCTTTCGAGCCCGGACCGCGACGATAGTGAATGCGGAAGTAGCACACCTACTTCACGCAGAAATAGCAAAGCTGCTGTGCAAAGGGGCTATAGAAAAGGTGCCGGCTTCTCTGAGCGAGTCAGGCTTTACAGCCGTTATTTTCTCGTACCCAAGAAGGACGGAGCCTTCAGACCTATCCTAGATCTGAGACATTTGAACAAAGTGCTTGTGAAAAGACTGTTCAAAATGCTTACGACCAGGAAAAACCTCGCGCACGCTCGCCCGAGGAACTGGTTTATTTCTCTAGATCTGAAGGATGCCTATTTTCAGATTCAGATAATACCCCGTCACTGGCAATTTTTTAGATTTGCCTTCGACGGTCAGGTATATCAATACACCGTCCTGCCGTTCGGCCTGTCTCTAGCACCCCGTGCATTTACGAAGTGCATGGACGCGGCGCTCGCCCCCCTGAGAAGTCAGGGGCTGCGAATATTGAACTATCTGGACAATTGGCTGATTTTGGCACAGTCAGAGACAGAGCTGCTATCTCACAGAACAGTGCTTCGCAGTCACCTGGAAAGCTTGGGTCTCATGGTCAACTGGACCAAGAGCTCATTACAACCCAGCCAGTCAATTTTCTTTTTAGGAATAGAACTGGACTCGGTGACCTATGTCGGCTCGTCTATCGGCACAGCGCGCGCTCCGTGTTCGCCACCTAGCCGCGTCTTTCCAGAAGGACAGCTTTCTCCCTTTGAAAGCATTTTAAAGGATGCTGGGCTGTATGGCATCAGCTACAGCGGTGCTCCAGCTGGGCCTACTGCGCATGAGCCCGCTCCAACGCTGGTTGAATGCTCGCCCGTCCCACCGGGCTTGGGTTTCTGGCGGTCAGAAAATCAGAGTGACTCAGACCCGCATAGCGGCTCTGCAGCCCTGGTTAGTGGCCGACTGGTACCAGCTGGGAGTAAGGATGGGAACCATCTCTTATCGGAAAGTTATTTCGACAGACATGTCCAACTGGGGTTGGGGCACGCTGTTCGAGGGCAGACCGGTCTTCGGCCAGTGGTCAGACCAAGAGAGGTGTTTTCACATAAACTGTCTGGAGATGATAGCGGTCGAGAATGCGCTGAAGCGCTTCCTCCCGTTCATACAGGACCAACATGTTATTGTCCGCTCGGACAACATGTCTGTGGTATCCTATGTAAACCGTCAGGGCGGTGTCAGATCAAGAAATCTCTGCAATCTGACGGAACGCCTCCTTATTTGGTCTCAGATGCACCTGCCCTCGCTGAGGGCGGCGCATGTGCCTAGCCATTTGAACGACGGCCCAGACAAACTGTCCAGGGACAACGTTCCCCCAGGGGAATGGTCCCTGGGCCCCCAAACGGTCCAGAAACTGTGGCGCCTATTCGGCAGGGCGGAAGTCGACCTATTTGCGTCAAAAGACAACGCTCAATGCCCGACGTTCTTCGAGAAAGGATGAGGACGCGCTGGCCCAGGTTTGGCCCAGCCTCCGGCCATATGCTTTCCCTCCGGTCTCTCTGTTACCACAGGTGATCAAGAGAATCAGGGAAACGCGCCACTCGGAGCTCCTCATAGCCCCGCGTGGGAGAATCAGATTGGTTCCCGGAGCTAGCACGGCTGTCACATACAGCTCCGTGGCCTATTCCGGTGAGGGCAGATCTCCTCTCTCAGGCTCGCGGCACGATCTGGCATCCCCATCCAGAGCGCTGGTCTCTGCCCGCATGGTTGATCAACGGGTACTCGTTGCCCTGCCAGAAGGAGTAATGAACACGATCGCGCAGTCTAGAGCCCCTTCCACGAGAAGGCTCTACGCGTCTAAATGGTCGGTGTTCTCTGGATGGTGCACCGACAGAGGTCTGGACCCGCGGACATGCGGGGTGGCGCATCTATTCTCCTTCCTACAAGGGCTGTTGGATAAGGGAAGGTCCCCATCCACGCTCAAAGTATACGTGGCGGCCGTGGCAGCGTTCGCAGAATCGACGCACGGCCAGTCATTAGGAGGACATGAGTTGGTCATCCGCTTCCTTAGAGGAGCTAGGAGGATGAACCCGCCACGCCCCCCGTCGGTTCCCATGTGGGATCTTTCACTGGTCCTAGAGGCCCTGAAAGCTTTTCCCTTCGAACCACCGTCTTTCTGACTGCACTGTCGTCAGTAAAACGTGTGAGGGACCTGCATGCGCTGTCTGTCAGCGCATCGTGTCTTGAGTTCGGGCCGTATGACTCTAAAGTCATCCTCAGACCTAGACATGGCTACGTTCCTAAAGTGATGGGCACTCCGTTCAGAGCGCAAGTTATCTCGTTGTCAGCTCTGCCAGCGTCTGACAGCGAAAGTGATGTGAACCTCCTCTGCCCTGTCAGAGTACTGAGGTTTTACACTACGCGCTCCGCCTTATTCAGGCGTTCGGAACAGCTGTTTGTTTCGTTCGGTGGGCGCACCAAGGGTCTCGCCTCCTCGAAACAGAGCCTGTCCAGATGGATAGTGGACGCTATAGCAGCCGCTTACACGTCGAAAGGTCTGCAATGCCCTCTGGGCATCAGGGCTCATTCCACGAGAGGCGTGGCCTCTTCGTGGGCATGGTCCAGTGGAATTTCTATCCATGACATTTGTGTAGCGGCGGGCTGGAGCTCCCCGTCTACCTCTGTCAGGTTTTATAACCTAGAAGTTCCTGCCTTGCAGGCTAAACTGTTGTCAGTTAAAAGGGAGGTGTATTCTGCCCAGACATCCTGCTCAGATCACTCTCACATGACTCAGCTCTCCTGGTTGAGCTGCACTAAGTAGGGTATGTGCCATGTGCCTATACAGACCGGCGCGCTGCTCTGTATTCCCTATGTGTGCGTATGTACAAGTGATGGTAAGCGTGGCTGGCCACCTTATTCTCCACCTTACAGGGTTCCCCTGAAAGTTCGGGGTCTCATAGTGGATGCTTGGCGCGCACGGCGTTGACAAAGTGTTCCCGTAGCGTAAGCTAAACTTACGCAATACGAGAGAACCTCTCGTAAGAGAACGATACTCGGTTACTAACGTAACCTCGGTTCTCTCTAGAGAGGGAACGAGTATTGCGTAACCGGCCGTGCTCGCGCCACGAGCGACTTCGCTTCAGTGGTCGAAAAACCAGGGAAGTCAGCCTACAGCCCCTTCTTTTATACGCTAAGCCACGCCCATTCTGGCGGGCTGTGACGCTATGAAGGCGCGAGCGCCCTTCATTGGGCGTGACGTCACGCGGGGCTCACTGGTAGGCTGCAGCAGATGCCAGCAGGGCAGCCAATGAGCACGCGAGATGGCCTGCTCTAGGTCTGCTAGCTGCTGCACTGCGTTGACAATGAATACAAAATTAAGGATAATTTTTTGGCTTCAATATCTCGAGAAGATGAATCTTTCCCGTAGCGTAAGCTAAACTTACGCAATACTCGTTCCCTCTCTAGAGAGAACCGAGGTTACGTTAGTAACCGAGTATCGTTTTATCATACAGCAAAATGCCACATTGAGCATGTTTGGGATGCTCTGGATCGGCGTATACGACAGCGTGTTCCAGGTCCTGCCAATATCCAGCAACTTCGCACAGCCATTGAAGAGGAGTGGACCAACATTACACAGGCCACAATCAACAACCTGATCAACTCTATGCGAAAGAGATGTGTTGCACTGCGTGAGGCAAATGGTGGTCACACCAGATACTGACTGGTTTTCGGACCCTAAACTAACCCTAAACCAAACCAAACTCTAATCTTAACCCTAAGTACATGTATACGTAATATTACTCAATACTTAAATGTATATAATTCTATAATTGTAAATGTATAATTACAGTGTAACAAAGACACCTTAAAATAAACTGTAACCGGCTAATTCATAGTTAGTATATCCTAAATACACCGTTATATAATGTTTCCACACTTTCTGCATTGACAAAATAAAAATATTCTGTTTAGAAGTGAAGTTTACCTTGATTTTTCTTTGCTTTCTTAAAGGTATTGTAGGTAGGAATTTTATAAAAACTTTTTTCCAAATTTGTTTAAACTTTCTGTATATATCAATGCATAATTAAAATGTAAGTACTCTGATAAAAACAGTATAAAAATCGAGTGACTCTAGACCATTTAATCTGCACTAAACACAGCTCATTATTTACATTCGGGACGAAACAAGGGATTGGCTTAGGCGACTGTCACTCTCTCGCAACCATGGCAACCACCCTTTTGCCACACAGGACCTGCCCACTTGCGCGCACATCCGTTTGATTTGAGGAATTCAAGAGGCACGGAACCAAGGAATAGCAAAACAATGGCAGAGATTAGAAAGACCAATCAAAATTCACATATCAAGTCAAGTCTTTGTATTTGGATAAACAGCAAAATAAAACGCATGCCAATATCGGCGTGGCTTTCCAGCGATGGCGAGAACTGAGAGACTTCAAGGGGCTGAAAAGTGACACCTGGATGGCTATATTTCTGCTTGACAGGTAAATCTTTCTTTTTGTATTTTGGGCATACATATTGTTTTCTTTATGTTTTCATGAAGCATGTGTCATTAGCACACGTAGCTGCCTAATATAGCTAACATAACATTACTTAGCGATCTGTAGTAGAGAGATGATAAATAATATATATGCCTAGCTCAAGATGATAGCTATAGTGTTGAATTGTGCATAATTTTGCTTTAGATAACTAAATACATGTTTAACAGATAGTAGGCCGATCCGCATCCAGGAACTTTTCTTAGAATTATATTTACCCTCTGTCTAACTCTTTTACCATGTTCACCTGGAAGTTTACCTGCACGGTTTTTTCGCCTTTGTTTTGTTTTTAAACAAAAAATCCCCCGACCCCGGATCTGTCCTCGAGCTGACGATGCGGTACTTGTCTCTGGAGTGTAGTCCTCATCAGAGTCAACAATGCTTTCATTATAAACTCTTACATGCAGAACACCATATATGTTATGAATGTTACACGAAATTCATCTTCATCACAGTGTAAATGATGGCAATGGAAAAACGTGTATCATGCAACCTGTTTTTAGCTTTGCCTTATAGATAACTAGCTCGTTAGCGAATCAATACATATATATTTTAATCTTTACCAATATCAATATGCTACTTGATAGTGAGTACTAAAATACATCTTATTTGTTTATCTTCATAATGATAAAGTTAGATTTTTTTGTTACATGTGATTCTGACATGATGTCACTACATGCACTGCGCTCCTTCCTCTCCGCTCGTCTCAGGTAAATAATGCGTCTTCAGCTCAGCGGTCGGAGTCGCGCGTTCATGTGTTTTGGAGGCGTGGCTTTGGAAGGAGCCCAGAAGGGAGGGGGTGGAGTGAATGGAAATAATGAGCTGTCTTTAAAACAGTCGTGAGAGGTCTACAGACACTCGATTTTTATACTTTCTTTTTCAGAGTACTTACATTTTAATTATGCATTGATAAATACAGAAAGTTTAAACAAATTTGGAAAAAATTTTTTTTTTATACAATTCCTACCTACAATACCTTTAACACATTGAATGTCTCATTTAATCTGAAGCATGCTCTACAATGCCACAGTTGTCTCCTTGGTAACCACTTTTGATTAAACTTTATTGGAGGACAATTTTGGTCATTTTGTAAATGCCACAACAACTAAAGGAATATTGGCAATTTGAGTTTAAAAAACTTATTTTTCACGCAATAGATTGATGCACTCTCTGTTCATTCAAAGATGGAATATTCATTTTTTTAAATGATTAAAAGATTGTCTGGGTCTAATACAAGGGTAAATACTAAAGGTCATTTGAAAAGTAATAAATAATAAAGGATGAAGGCATGGTTGAAACTAGTTTTGGACAGTTTTATTGTGACCTTCATTGAGAGAGAGAGAACAAATAACAGAGAAAATGTTTGTTTAGTTTAATAAAAATCAACCTCTGGCACATAAAATGTTAAAGAAACACCCACAAAAGTAGCTGACTTCAGACAAGAACATACTTTACTGTATGTTTAGACTGTGGTTAGAAGGTTAGTACTGCGGTTAAGAGTCAAGTTATGTTAATAAGAGACTAATGCTCCAGCAGAAAACATCTGAACAAATAAAGAAAGAGCTTTTTTAAGTAAAAAAACAATTCCACTGTGACAGATCTAAGAGCATGATATTCCAGTCACCATGTCTTTCGCATGCAATTTTATATCTGTGTGATGAGGAAACATGAAGTATCACAGATTCATGTATTATTGTTATTGAATCCACAGTAGAGCTGCAGATGTGTATTTCTGCTCAGACAGGCAAAGCCGGAAAGGTATTTTTAGATGGCATGTTATAATAGCCATTACTGGTAAAAATGACATTTCCTGACCACTCCACTGCCAGGGTACAGAGTGTTCAACACACACACACACACACACACACACACACACACACACACACACACACACACACACACACACGCACACACACACGCATGCACACACACACAGTTCACCACATTTATAAGAAGAGAAACTGATGTTACTTGCTGATGTTACTTGCAACTAACCTTTTTCCTCCCCTCATCATGTTCCTCATTCGGTGCCTGCCTTGCTTTCTACTGCCTTCATAGACAGCTGCAGTAAAGAGAATCTAACTGTTGAAAAAAGAAAGGAAAAATAAGTGATCAATTTGGAACACTCTATCTTGGCAGCAACTCAACTCCTCACCTGAAGCACACAGAACACTGAATAAACACACAATTGTTTTTTAACCCTCCTGTTACCCTCAAATCTGATAACATTTTTTTATATTGTGGAGGTAATTTAAACCTCCACAATATATATATATATTTTTTTACAAAGGTTTGTCTCAGGTAATTTATGTCTTTGTTGACTACTTAAGTAACCTTTTAAGTTGACATCCACCCACCACCCTCCTCCCCACCCCACCTAACCCCTTATACATCCAAAATACCCATTCTACAACTATAGACAAATTTAGAAATCAACATAAAATCTGACTCATTGACCTAAAATTGTAAAAGTATAAATATATTTGGTGTTTTATTTGTTTTATTACATTTCTAAATATAGATTTTTGTAATATATAACATTTGGAATGTTTATATATTTATTTTATCAAGGATAGTAACACGAGTTATGTTTGGGGTCAATCTCGCAAAAATTATGTTTTCGCTCCCCCATGGCACGAGAAACATCAAAGTTCTCGCAAAAATTATGTTTTCCACTCCCCATGGCACAGGAAAGAATTCTTAGTTCTGATGAGAATTATATCACATGTCATGTGAACTACTAGTGGTTCTCGCAATACTACAGATATGGTTATGTTTGGTTAGAGCCCTAAAACAGAGGGAAGTTTTTTGAATATGATATTGAATATATATAATTACAATGAACATTATAAATTCAAAGTATAACATGTTATAGTGACCTCAATAAAACAACCAAAACAAATGTGTGTGAAATTTTTATATTTCTTCTGTTTTATTATACAACTAAAAGAGCCTGGGGTCAAACTGACCCCAAGGAACACCGATGCTACAAAATGTGTACAGGACATTAAAAAATTTTTAGCAGGTTAATTTTATGTTTACAGAGTTGCCCCCATTAAATTAGGAAAAGTCATTAAATCTGAAGCAAAAAAAATAAATAAAATTATGTATTTACAGACGTTAAACATTGAATGGGGTCAAATTGACCCCAAGGATAATAGGAGGGTTAAAAACAGTTTAGTATTAAGAAGCTAAGTATATTAATCAACTAAGGAGGTCAGGTCAAATATATAATGCATATACACTCACCTAAAGGATTATTAGGAACACCTGTTCAATTTCTCATTAATGCAATTATCTATCAACCAATCACATGGCAGTTGCTTCAATGCATTTAGGGGTGTGGTCCTGGTCAAGACAATCTTCTGAACTCCAAACTGAATGTCAGAATGGGAAAGAAAGGTGATTTAAGCAATTTTGGTGTGAAAAGGGAAAAACATCCAGTATGAGGCAGTCCTGTGGGCGAAAATGCCTTGTTGATGCTAGAGGTCAGAGGAGAATGGGCCGACTGATTGAAGCTGATAGAAGAGCAACTTTGACTGAAATAACCACTCGTTACAACCGAGGTATGCAGCAAAGCATTTGTGAAGCCACAACACGCACAACCTTGAAGTGGATGGGCTACAACCATAGGTGTCATTTACTTTGGGGGACATGTCCCCACCACTATTTGCCAGGGTCGATTTTGTCCCAACCACTTTTGAAACATCTCACGGTACGGATGTACCAATACAAGTAAAACATCTCCAGTTAACTAGCAGAGCATTCGTTTCGTTCGTTTGTTAATAAGAGGCGATCTAGCGCTAACATGTGTTGTTTTTTTAATCAAGTGATCATGTGCTCGTTGCCTCTGCGATCAGTGGCGCGGATACAGTGTTCTGCTGTGGCTCGCGCACGCGCCGCAATGTCTTCACTCGGACGCGCGCTTCAATCCGTTGCGGAGATTCTCTATTCGTTCCGGTGAAATCGCAAAACAAAATGCAAACAAATGCGTCCCTGCTTGATATACAACCACTGATAAACATTATTGGTTTTTATAAGGGGAAAAAAAACTATTCGAGTGCGGATTAGAACCCAGAACCTCCGACACGCTTGGCAAAAATTCTGCCACTGGACCATTACAGTACATATGTACATTAGGCTGAGCTATATATTTATTCACGTGAAAATTCATGACACTAACAACATATTAGAGCTCATTGTACGACCAATTAAACACAAAGTAGCCTATTTAACCCCACCCACCCATCACATTTTTGGTCGGACATCATCACATCTTTGTATACATTTTTATTTATTTACATCAGTAGGCCTAAGCTACAGGACATCGTCTTTCAAAACATGACCTGCGCGAAAGAGAAAAAAAAAATGAATGTGTCATTGTACCCAGCACTTTTGAAAATGCACTTCCGAATGCGTCTCTGTCCCCAGCACATTTCAAACCAAACTGACGCCCATGGCTACAACAGCAGAAGACCCCACCGGGTACCACTCATCTCCAATACAAATAGGAAAAAGAGGCTACAATTTGCAAGAGCTCACCAAAATTGGACAGTTGAAGACTGGAAAAATGTTGCCTGGTCTGATGAGTCTCGATTTCTGTTGAGACATTCAGATGGTAGAGTCAGAATTTGGCACAAACAGAATGAGAACATGGATCCATCATGCCTTGTTACCACTGTGCAGGCTGGTGGTGGTGTAATCAAGATCAAGATCAAGATTTTTTATTTGTCACATACACAGTTATACAGAATATACAACCTGTAGTGAAATGTAAAATAGGGTCCACTCCAAGATAGTGCAATATTATAAAATACTAGACATAAATTAACAATTTAAATAAATAAGATAACATTCCTAGTAATATAAATCTGTAATATAGGCTAAACTAGTAATATTACACACAAAAATGTGCAGACAATGGTAACGAAATAGTTACATAGCAGCAGTAAAATGCAGTAAAATGCAAAATGATGCAGAAAAGTAGCTGCATTGTAATAAAGCAATCAGTGCTTAGTCCCGATATTGACATCAAGAGTACAGATGAAATTAAGAGACCGAGTTTAGGAGCCTGGTGGCCTGAGGGAAGAAGCTTCTCCTAAGTCTCTCTGTTTTAGTCCTCAAGCTGCGGTAGCGCTTACCAGATGGCAGCAAGTTGAATAGACAGTTATGTGGATGGTTATAGTCTTTAATGATTTTGTTGGCTCTGCTCTTGCAGCGTTTGAGGTAAATGTCTTGTAGGGGTGGGAGAGAAGACCCAGAGATGCGCTCAGCTAAGCACACGACTCTCTGAAGGGCTTTGCAGCCGTGACTAGAGCTACTCCCAAACCACACTGTGATACACTGAGTTAAAACACTTTCTATGGCCCCTGAATAGAAAGTTTTTAAGATCATTGGTGAGACCCTGAATTTCTTCAGCTGTCGTAGATGGTATAGTCTTTGCCTGGCTTTATTCACCTGTGTGTGTATGTGAGAGGTCCAGGTAAGATCCTCAGAGATGTTCACACCGAGATACTTGTACCTGCTCACCCTCTCCACAGGGGTCCCACTGATCATAAGAGGAGTGAAGGCCTGCTGTCTCTTTCTGAAGTCCACAATCAACTCTTTGGTTTTGGTCACATTCAGAGAGAGACAGTTGTCCTGGCACCAAGATGTTAGTTTCTCAACCTCTTCCATGTATGCGGTCTCATTGTTGTATGAGATAAGGCCCAGGACCACTGTATCGTCAGCGAATTTGTCAATAGAAGTGGAGCTGTGAGAAGCCATGCAATCATGTGTGTAGAGAGAGTAAAGTAGGGGACTCAGAACACAGCCCTGTGGCGCTCCTACGCTCAGGGTGATGGAGTTGGAGATGAACCGGCCTACCTTCACTACCTGGGGTCTGTGTAAAAGAAAGTCCTGAATCCAATTGCAAAGTGAAGAATTCAGACCAAGATTTAGAAGTTTGGAAGTTCATTTGCTGGGAATTATAGTGTTGAAGGCTGAGCTGTAGTCGATGAAAAGCAGCCTTACATAGTTCCCATTTTTACTGTCGATGTGAGCAAGGGAGGAATGTAGAACGTGAGAGATGGCATCCTCACAAGATCTGTTTGGTCGATAGGCAAACTGAAGAGGGTCCAATGTTTCAGGTATAGAGGAGCAAATGTAGTTTTTAACCAGTCTCTCAAATACCTTCATGACTGTGGATGTAAGGGCAACTGGACGATAGTCATTCAGGCAAGAGGGTTTATTGTTCTTAGGCACAGAAATGATGACAGATTTTTTGAAAGATGAGGGGACCATGGAGGTAGCCAGGGACTCATTGAATATTGATGTAAACAATCCAGCGAGCTGGTCAGCACAGCACCTCAGAACGCGTCCAGAGATGCCATCAGGCCCAGCTGCTTTCCTGACGTTCACTCGCTTTAGCGCCCTCCTAACCTCGTCCTCCGACACAGTGATTACAGGGCTGTCGCCACTCTGACCGCTACTTTCTCGCGCGTCGAGAGGCAGAGTTGCGCTGGCACGTTTGCAATCAAAGCGAGCAAAGAAAGAGTTTAACTCGTCAGCCAGCGACGAATCTGCTCTTACCTCTGTAGAGGAGTTAGTTCCGAAGGTGCAGATGGTCCTCAGTCCCTGCCACATGCGTCCAGAGTCATTTAGTTGAAAATGAGCCTCCACTCGATCCCTGTAACGGAGTTTGGCGGGTTGTGATCGGGCTTTGTAAGCATTTTTAAACTGAGAATAACAATGATCCAGCGTGTTGTTACCGGCGCGTTTCCCGCAATGTTTCTTGTAGCGCCGTCTCGGTGAGTGTCCATTGTTTGTTCCCTCGTTGCGAAGAATCTCCGGTGGAAATGAAGAGTTCGTGGATAAAGTGTCCCAAAACAGGTCAGTACAGCGATATCCAATATCCAGAAGTGTCAATTTCTCATAAGTTATCAGTGCAGCCGTAATATGGGTAGAAAAGGAAAGAAAAAGTAAGTAAAAAATTAAGTAAAAGCACAATCTATGAGGAGCGACCTGGACAGCGACCGAACGCAGCGGCGCCATCAGGGGATGTAGCTGTAATGGTGTGGGGGATGTTTTCTTGGCACACTTTAGGCCCCTTAGTGCCAATTGGGCATCGTTTAAATGCAACGTAGAATTAAGGCAGTTCTGAAGGCGAAAGGGGGTCAAACACAGTATTAGTATGGTGTTCCTAATAATCCTTTAGGTGAGTGTATATATATATATATATATACACTCACCTAAAGGATTATTAGGAACACCATACTAATACTGTGTTTGACCCCCTTTCACCTTCAGAACTGCCTTAATTCTACGTGGCATTGATTCAACAAGGTGCTGAAAGCATTCTTTAGAAATGTTGGCTCATATTGATAGGATAGCATCTTGCAGTTGATGGAGATTTGTGGGATGCACATCCAGGGCACGAAGCTCCCGTTCCACCACATCCCAAAGATGCTCTATTGGGTTGAGATCTGGTGACTGTGGGGGCCATTTTAGTACAGTAAACTCATTGTCATGTTCAAGAAACCAATTTGAAATGATTCGAGCTTTGTGACATGGTGCATTCTCCTGCTGGAAGTAGCCATCAGAGGATGGGTACATGGTGGCCATAAAGGGATGGACATGGTCAGAAACAATGCTCAGGTAGGCAGTGGCATTTAAACGATGCCCAATTGGCACTAAGGGGCCTAAAGTGTGCCAAGAAAACATCCCCCACAACATTACACCACCACCACCACCCTGCACAGTGGTAACAAGGTATGATGGATCCATGTTCTCATTCTGTTTACGCCAAATTCTGACTCTACCATCTGAATGTCTCAACAGAAATCGAGACTCATCAGACCAGGCAACATTTTTCCAGTCTTCAACTGTCCAATTTTGGTGAGCTCTTGCAAATTGTAGCCTCTTTTTCCTATTTGTAGTCGATATGAGTGGTACCTGGTGGGGTCTTCTGCCGTTGTAGCCCATCCGCCTCAAGGTTGTGCGTGTTGTGGCTTCACCAATGCTTTGCTGCATACCTCGGTTGTAACGAGTAGTTATTTCAGTCAAAGTTGCTCTTCTATCAGCTTGAATCAGTCGGCCCGTTCTCCTCTGACCTCTCAACAAGGCATTTTCGCCCACAGGTCTGCCGCGTACCTTTTCACACCATTCTTTGTAAACCCTAGAAATGGTCGTGCGTGAAAATCCCAGTAAATGAGCAGATTGTGAAATACTCAGACCGGCCCGTCTGGCACCAACAACCATGCCACGCTCAAAATTGCTTAAATCACCTTTCTTTCCCATTCTGACATTCAGTTTGGAGTTCAGGAGATTGTCTTGACCAGGACCACACCCCTAAATGCATTGAAGCAACTGCCATGTGATTGGTTGATTAGATAATTGCATTAATAAGAAATTGAACAGGTGTTCCTAATAATCCTTTAGGTGAGTGTATATAAATATATATATATATATATACTGTATCCTGTATATATATTCCGCCCAGATTTTTGCATGTATATCACAGCTAAACCTTGACTATCTGGAAAGAACCACAGGGATCGTATAGGATATGCAATCTTAAAACTTTTGTCATCAATAAAAATAAAAACCTATTATGAAAGTCATATTTGAAAACTGCAAAATTACAGCTAGTGTTGTTTTTGGCGGCCTATTTTAATTTGAGTTTTAGTCATTTTCTTTTAGCCAAACCCATTTCAAACAATCTTATCTTCTTATAGTTATCTTATTATATTATTGTTACCTTATAGACTCAAGAATGCATCCATTCAAGACACGGAAGACGCTCTGATTTGAATTTACAACATATTTATTTTACCAACCAAACATGTTAGAAGTAGCCTATGCACATGATGAAATGAAAGTTTTTCCAAATGTCATTTCTTCTTTTTCTCCCAAATACGAATCCCTTTCTCTGTGTCAGAATTAACTTTGTTTGTTGTCGTTTATGTTACCGCCTGTTTCACATACTCCGTTTGCAGTGCATATTTTTCCCCGCACCCATGTTAATAGGTTAGAGCGCTCACACGCACGCGGATGCGTCCGGCAATGCGCTCCAGGAGCGTGCGTGCATAACAGCAGAGCAGAGATCTACACAGTACCTCAACAACGCGGCATAATGGATGTAGGCTAAAAATATTGATTTGAAATAAAAAAAATGGAGAATGTTGTGATTGTGGTACAGCCGTATATCAGTTGCGCACTGCAAACGCAGCACATGTGAAAGCACAATAGCGCGTGCTGCTCCTGCACACACACCGCAACACGCACCGCATACGCACTACACACGGAGTGTGTGTGAAACAGCCGTAACTCACGCAGCTGCATCTTCTAAATAATGCCGCGAGTGGGGCTTGAGAATGTGAAGTCGCCTGCGTCTGCGCAGTGCAATCTAATGCAGCCCCTGAAGTGACACGGGAAATAGAAATGCTGCATAGTAGGCCTAATAATAATGCAAGTAAACGAGACGAAATAACGTTAAATAACATTACGTCTCGTCTCGTTTTGGTCAACGAAAATGAAGAGACATTTTAGCATAGTTTTTACTTTGTAAACCACATTTAGTCTCGTTTTTATTCGTCAACGATATTGCATTATACATTTAATTATAGTCATCGTCACATGACCAGCATTTTCGTTGCGTCTCGTCTCGTTTTCGTCACGTGATAAAGGTTCGTTGACGACGATATTTAGTCATAATTTTCGTTGACGAAAGCAACACTAATTACAGCAATAACACTTTTCTATATCAACTATATCATTTTTTTATTTTCACAGTCTTGTTTACAACAAACATTTCGCAACACATACACGTGCTGGATATGAATGGTCCTTTATTCTTCACAATCTCTCTCTCATGTACAATTGCCCTTTAAAATTCCAGGTTTTTATTTTAGTCATGAGACAACCACATTAATCACTAAGAGCAGCCAATGGCCTCCGGTGGACTCGAAACACAAATCAGTAAGATTCAGATTTATGATCAATGCTGTCTGAACTCCCCTCCACTACCAGATCAGAGATTTGCGATCCCTCAGTCGCCCCACAGATCCTGTGATCTCCCGAAGCGGGATGCCTTCCCTCTCGGCGTCCACTTGGCCAGTCCGTCCTCCTCCTCTTATCATCATGTGCTCGGGATGCCTGACCCATCTTGCCCCTGACAGAGAGGAGGCAGAAAAAAAAGATTAAGGGAGTACATGCATTCTACCATACGGCCAATGGTCCACCTCTCACATGCTTTGCATTTTTATCATTGGCAGTACATTTTTACTCTGCCCTCCTACTAAACTTTTATGAAATGTGTAAAGATTAGAAAACTGTTTGTATTCCTTGATTCATTCCATGGCCTTGACAAGTAACAAGGAAGACAATGAATTTTCCTCTGAGCTATTTTTGATGTCAATGCAAGTCTTATTTTATGGCCTTAGTTATTCTTATATTTGATTCAACCCAAACTTAATTAACTACTCGGTCCTCAAGTGGAACTAATCAAATTTTATTGAGGCCTGGGGAATGCATTCCATTGCTGAACCAAAACAGAAACCAAGTGGTGCAATGAGACCACAAAAATGATCCTAAAATCCCTGCAAATGTTATTTAAAGAAGAAAAGCATAGGTACCGTGTCAGTACAAAAATATAACTGCACTAAAGCACAACAGCTGGCTCTGTTTGGACATATGCTCTTGGGTGCTCTATAAGAGCAAGCGATGGTCACTCTGGAAAATAGGAAAGGTAGCTGGTAGATATTTGTCAGAGCTATATCTCCCAGAAGGGGTAGACAAATGGTATCACAAATCAGTATCCACAGATGTGCCATCAATTACTTTTGTTTGCTATTTCTTTCTCTCTCTCTTTCATTGTACACGCACAAGCACATGACCTCACACACACACACTGGCCCACAGAAAGTAAACTTTTTTTTTTTTTTGAGTTCAGCAGAGAAAACACAATATCCTTGTGGGTCCCTGACATGAGCCATCGAAAATCAGAGACAGAGAGTAAGAGCGAGAAAACAAGGGCATAAAAAGCTTCATGTTTATTCAAGTTGCATATGCCCTGTCAGATTTTTGAGTCAAGTGAATTTTTTAATTGCAACTTCAAAAATAATAATAACAAACGTCATCTTTTGGAAAAAGTTGCAAAAAATATTGGTACATTGATATGGGGACCTCACGTCTCAAGTCTCCTCACTGTGTCAGCTATCGCAATTTCGAGGCAAATTTCATTTAAGACTTTTGGACTGAATTTTGGATTGAAGTAAACGGCGTTGCATCGTTTGATTTTCATTCTGATTAGTCAGTTTAGTTAAGAAAGGACACTTACGCTGTCAGCCTCCTCTAACATCTGTGCAGGACCTGGCCTGAAATAGCCTATAGGCCTATTATTATTCTATATGATATATTCCATAGGGAGGGCTGTACTGTTTACACTCACATAAAGAACTAAAACAAAAACTACTGAGTATTCCTTTTTCCTTTCTTTTTTATGCCTGATATGGCCTGGTCTGTTTTAGTTTATACACATCATAAATATTGAGTTTTGTCACCCTGTTTAGTTATCACCAATAACTCAGCCTTTAGCACAGTGTCATCACCATCTTAATTACTAACAGAGCCCTTTAAAAACATTCACCAACTTTCTTTTATTGTGACAAACGCAGATATACACAGCTTTGTTTCATTACATCAGTCACAGCAGCCACATC
Source organism: Tiaroga cobitis (assembly GCA_030578255.1). Classification (NCBI taxonomy): domain Eukaryota; kingdom Metazoa; phylum Chordata; class Actinopteri; order Cypriniformes; family Leuciscidae; genus Tiaroga; species Tiaroga cobitis. Next base: position 13,792,799 of record CM060604.1, on the reverse strand, counting down.
AGCAAAAGCAAAGAATAGATAAACACATTCAGAAAGGAATGTATGAGAAAAAGTAAGCATTTGTACATGAATTTAATGAAAGAGTGGCTTCTATTTTTCAACAATAAACTTCTATTATTCCACAATAAATCAGTGGTGCATCTCTGGATTTGGGTTTTCTTAATCCAATATAAATTCAAGTTCCAGCTCAATCTGAAGTTTATAAAATGTTATACATTTTTGTACACTTGAGACTTTCAACACACAATTATTATAATACAGTATTTATAATATAATATTGTATAATTTATATTAACATACTATTGATTAAAAGTAAGTCACATCAAAGCCTGTTTGTAAAATACATAAAATAAACAGATGACTAAGCAAAAACGTCTCGGTTACGTATGTAACCCTAGTTCCCTGATAGGGAACGAGACGCTGCATCAGCCCAATGGAGAGATGAAACGTCATAGGCGGGTGACGTCATCGACCAGGAAACTATAAAGCACCCAAAAACACAAGCGCATTAGCTTCTGATAGGCTTGAAGGAAGTGCTAACGGGAGTGCCGGGAGTATGGCGGAGCGACGCAGCGTCTCGTTTCCTATCAGGGAACTAGGGTTACATACGTAACCGAGACGTTCCCTTTCAAGGGAACTTCGAGGTCCGTCAAACGCTGCGGGAACGCGAATACCCACGTCGCCATAGGACCATGTGAGAACTAGCGCACAGAGGACGAGAGCACCTGTGCCCCAGGGGTAGACCTTAAGTCTAGGTCATAGAACTTAATAAAAGTATGCGGTGAAGACCATCCAGCCGCATCACAAACATCACTCAGGGAAACCCCCGACAAAAGAGCTTTTGAAGCAGCCATACTCCTGGTAGAGTGGGCTCGACAGCCAAAGGTGAAGGCTGGCCAGCCGACTCATAAGCAAGTGAGATAGCCTCGACCACCCACTTGCTCATTCTCTGTTTAGACGCAGGACACCCCTTCCTGGGGGGCCCGAAACATACAAATAGTTGTTCTGATTTCCTCCACAGGGCAGCTCTGTGGACATAAGCATCTAATACCCTAACAGGGCAGAGTAAATTAAGTTTCTCCTGGTCCGATGACATAAATGGAGGAGGACAGAAAGCCTGCAGAACCGTAGGTCTAACGACATTAGTAGGGACCTTAGGAACGTAACCTGGTCTAGGATGCAGAAAAGCTTTAACCATGCCAGGCGAGAATTCCAGGCACGAGGGTGAAACCGACAGAGCCTGCAAATCTCTGATTCTTTTTAGTGAGGAGATAGCAATTAGAAAGATAGTTTTAAAAGTGAGAAACTTCTCGGGAACTTCTTCGATAGGTTAAAAAGGAGCTAGGGAAAGACCTTCTAATACAATGGCCAGATCCGAAGTCGGCACCATCGTACAAACTGCTGGCCTCAGTCTTAAAGTGCCACGGAGGAAACGGGTTATAAGCGGGTGTCTCCCAAGAGAAACTCCACTGAAAGGGACGTGGTAAGGAGCTAGTGCCGCCACATACACCTTTAGTGTGGAGGGGGATAACCCTGTGGAGAAGCGCTCCAGCAGGAATTCCAGCACTGCACCCACTGGGCAGTTAACTGGGTCCTGCAGGTGTTCTCCACACCAAGAAGTGAAAAGTTTCCACTTCAAGTCATAAAGCTTCCTCGTGGATGGAGCTCTGGAGTTAAGAATGGTCTCAACAACCTCGGTTGAGAGACCGGAGTCTATGAGCTGGGCTCCCTCAGAGGCCAAGCCCACAGTTTCCACAATTCTGGGCGGGGGTGAAGTATCGTGCCGCCCGCCTGGGAGAGTAGATCCCTCCTAACCGGGAGCTCCAAAGGAGAACCGTCCAGGAGAGAAATCAGGTCCGCAAACCATACTCGGGCCGGCCAGAACGGGGCTACTAGTAGTAGGCTGACCCCGTCCCGGCGGACCCTCTCCAGAACTCCTGGTAACAGAGCAATCGGGGGAAAGGCGTACAGACGTGACCTCGGCCACGGCTGCACCATAGAGTCCAACCCCAGGGGGGCTGGATGACTGATGGAGAACCACCGATGACAATGCGTGGTCTCCTTGGAAGCGAATAGGTTCACCTCGGCGCGTCCGAAACTCAACCAAAGGAGCTCCACCACCTCGGGGTGGAGTCTCCATTCCCCTGGCCTCGGCCTCAACAGGGAGTCTGCTTCCACATTCAAATACCCAGGAAGATACATTGCTCTCAGAGATAGTAGCTTCCCTTGGGACCACAGGAGGATCTGACGGGCCAACTTGTAAAGCCGGCGAGACCGCAGGCCCCCCTGATGATTTATATAAGAGACCACCGACGTGTTGTCTGATTGAACTAACACATGATGGCCTCTCATGTCTGTTAGGAAGTATTTCAGAGCCTGAAACACAGCCAACATCTCTAGACAATTTATATGCCATGATAGATGATGGTCCTGCCACAGACCTTGGGCTGGACGACCACTCATGACCGCCCCCCACCCTGTGAGGGAAGCATCCGTCGTTAGCGTTATCCGACGACAAAGATCCCCCAGCACAGGACCTTTGGATAGGAACCAAGTTTCTCTCCACATGACCAGAGCACGAAGGCAGCGCCGCGTCACTTTGAACGTGCGGAGCGGATTTCCCATCGGGGAGAATCCATTGGTCCTGAGCCACCACTGTAGCGGTCTCATGTACAACAAGCCGCAAGGTATAACGTTGGACGCTGCTGCCATCAGACCCAACAGTCTCTGAAACTGCTTCACAGTGAGTAGCTGGCCTAGCTTTACTTGTTTCACAGCTGAGAGAACCGAAGCGATGCGGGTCGGAGAGTCGCGCCCGCATCGAGACCGAATCCCAAATGACACCCAGAAAAGTGGTCTTCTGGGAAGGAGATAATACACTTTTCTTTGCGTTTAGCCTCAACCCCAACTTTCTGATATGAGCGAGGACGACATCTCGATGCCGAACCGCCATCTGCTCCGTCTGAGCTAAAATCAACCAATCGTCGATGTAATTGAGAATACTAATGCCCTGAAGCCTCAGAGGCACTAGTGCTGCATCCATGCATTTCGTGAAAGTGCGGGGAGATGAAGCTAGGCCAAACGGAAGAACCCTGTACTGGTACGCCTCGCCCCCGAAGGCGAACTTCAGGAACTTCCTGTGTTGTGGAAGGATGGAAATATGGAAGTATGCGTCCTTTAGATCTATCGTGACAAACCAGTCCTCGGATCTGATTTGAGACACGATCTGCTTTATTGGGGGACATCTTGAATTTTAGCTTCCCTACCGAGCGATTCAATAGGCGCAGGTCTAAAATTGGACGCAACCCCCCATCCTTCTTTGGAACGATGAAATATCCGCTGTAATAACCTGACTCCAAACTGGGAGGAGGAACCCGTTCTATAGCCTCTTTTTGAAGGAGCGTTTTCACCTCTTGTTCCATTACCAGAGCCTGCTCGGGGCCCACCACTGTGTGCAGAACCCCTCTGAATTTTGGTGGACGACACCTGAACTGGATAGCATAACCCTTTTCTACTGTCTGCAGGACCCAATGAGATATTTTTGGAAGGCTTTTCCACTCTGCCAGAAAATCTACTAAGGGTACCAGTCTCTCGAGACTGGCCTCTGGTGTAACTTGAGCAGCAAATGCAGCGCCCTGCAACGGCGCACCGGCAGGGAACAACTGGTTTGACCGCTCTGAGACCCTCCTCAGAGGGAGCGAGCGTCCCTCGGGAAAGCGCTCGCTGGGACCGTCTGCGCCCCGGCATGAAGGCGGGGTTGGCAGAACGAGCCCCTGAGGGCACCGAGGAGGAATGGGCACTGTAAAAAGAGGTGAACACCTTTCCGCCTCGGTGGGGACCACCCTCAGTATCCTGAACGCCTTGGCATCAGGACTTCTTAGCCGAAGCCTTCTTAGCCAATATAACTGTCCTCAGATCAGTTCTATTGCTAGAAGGCTTCGGCTAAGAGTGTCGCGGCTGAGCCCACTGTCCAGCAGGGGGAGCACGAGACGCGACACTCTGCCTCTGCTGCGCTCTATGTGATGAGCTCGTAGACGGCCGGGGCTGCTCCCGCCCAGCAGCCCCAGGGACGTGAACTTTCAGGGGAAGAAACTTTTTAAAAGCTGCAGTTTGTTTCTTCTCTTCCTGGAATTTGTCGATAACCGAATTTACAGCATCACCAAACAAACCCAGGAGAGAGAGGAGCATCTAAAAGAAAAGCCTTTTCTTTATCTTTTATATTGGTTTGATTCAACCATAAATGTCTTTCTGCGGCCACCAGAGCTGCCATAGAACGACCCACTAGCTTGGCCGATTCTCTGGTGGCACGCAGGGATAAATCAGCAGCCTGACGCAGTTCGCGAACTATGTTAGTACTGACCTCCTCACTCTCACTCACTTCCAGCCTGGTATGCCTGCAAGATTGACATTGTATGCAGGCATGACGGAGCCTGACCTGCTGCCGAATACGCTTTACCCACCAAAGCCGAGGTGTTTCTTAAAGGCTTGTTGGGTAATGCCGGTGCCTTAAAAGATGATGCTGCTTCGGGGGAGAGATGGCTCGCAAGCGTCTCTTCCACACGAGGCAAAGCACCATAACCATGAGCCTTAGCTCCCATAATATTTGAATATGTTGAAGTCTGGGGACTAAATACTCTATGACACCGGTTTTCTCCACGATTTCGACACCTCGGTGTGGAGATCGTGGAAAAACGGCAGGCACCGGCGTGGAGGCTGCACACGTGACGGCAAAAATCTCTCATCTAACTTTGATTTTGAAACAGACTACTGTCTAGTCACTGGCCATTCAATACTGAGTTCCCTTTCAAGGGAACTCGAGCTGCGTTTGAGACGCGGTGGGAACGCTCTGCGTGATTGCGTCATGAAGCACGTGTAAAATCAGTCCAATGGAAGCCCGATACGTCATAGGTGACGTCATAGACCAGGAAACTATAAAGCACCCTTGCAAACAGACCGCGCCAGCTTCTGTTGTCTTCAGCAAGCGCTCTCTGTGATTCTGTCCTTGTCTATTTGAGACTGTTGGGGCTCATGGCAGCAGCGTCCAACGTGATTACTTTTGGCCTGCTGTACATGAGACCCCTGCAGTGGTGGCTCAGAACCAAGGGGGTTTCTCCGAGGGGAAATCCGTTCCGCAAGATCAAGGTCACGCGGCTATGCCTTCGTGCCTTGGTCATGTGGAAGAAACCTTGGTTCCTCGCCCAGGGCCTAGTGCTGGGGGCTTCTTGTCGACGCGTCACGCTTTCGACAGATGCTTCCCTCACGGGATGGGGGGCGGTCATGAGTGGCCGCTCGGCGCAAGGTCTTTGGCAGGACCATCAACTGTCATGGCACATAAATCGTTTGGAGATGATGGTATTTCGAGCTCTCAAATATTTCCTGCCAGACCTGAGAGGCCATCATGTGTTGGTTCGTACGGACAACACGTAGGTGGTTTCATAGATCAACCATCAGGGGGGTCTGAGGTCACGTCACCTTTGCAAGCAGGCCCATCAGATCCTCCTATGGGCCCAGGGGAAGTTGCTATCTCTCAGAGCAGTTTACATTCCGGGGCGTCAGAATGTGGGAGCAGATATACTGTCAAGGCAGGGGCTGAGGCCCGGGGAGTGGAGACTTCACCCCGAGGTGGTGGAGCTCCTGTGGGAGAAATTTGGTCGTGCTCAGATAAACCTTTTTGCATCCTCAGATACAACCCATTGTCCCATGTGGTTCTCTCTCACGCACCCAGCTCCTCTCGGACTGGATGCGATGGTGCAGGTGTGGCCGAGGCTGCACCTGTATGCATTTCTCCCGATATCGTTGCTCCCGGGGGTTCTGGAGAGGGTTCGCCGGGAAGGGGCCCGTCTGCTACTAATAGCCCCTTACTGGCCGACTCGAGTTTGGTTCTCGGGCTTGGTGTCTCTTCTGAACGGCTCTCCCATGGAGATTCCAATCAGGAGGGACCTGCTGTCCCAGGTAGAGGGCACGATTTTTCACCCTCGGCCGGAGTTGTGTAAACTGTGGGCCTGGCCTCTGAGGGGGCCAGGCTCATAGAATCCGGTCTCTCGACTGAGGTCGTTGAGCCCCTTCTCCATTCCAGAGCCCCTTCCACGAGAAGACTGTATTCGCTGAAATGGAAATTATTCTCCACCTGGTGTGGTGAGCGTCAGTTAGATCCTGCTAACTGCCCTGTTGGTTAAGTTCTCGATTTTCTGCAAGACCGTTTCTCTGCTGGATTATCTCCTTCCACCTTAAAAGTTTATGTGGCGGCTATATCGGCCTACCATACCCCTCTGGGGGGTACTTCTATTGGGAGAGATCCTCTGATTACTCGTTTTCTCCATGGTACATTGAGGTTGAGACCTGCACTGCACTCTAGAGCACTGGCTTGGGATTTAGCCATTGTACTTGAAGGTCTGGCTCTGGCTCCCTTCGAGCCTATTGAAGAGGTTTCAGAAAAATTCCTCACTTTGAAAGCGTTATTTCTCCTTGCTATTTCATCTATCAAGAGAATTGGAGATTTGCATGCCCTGTCAGTTGCTCTTTCATGTCTGGAATTTGCAGCTGGTATGGTGAAAGCATTTCTATACCCTAGACCGGGTTATATTCCTAAGGTCCAAGTTAATGCTGGGGGTCCAATAGTGCTGCAGGCCTTTTATCCTCCACCTTTTAATACCCCAGATCAGGAACAACTGAACCTGTTATGTCCAGTTCGGGCATTGGATGCCTACGTTCACAGAGCTGCCCTGTGGCATAAGTCAGAGCAATTATTTGTATGTTTTGGGTCACTCAGAAGAGGGTGCCCTGCATCTAAACAGGTTATGAGCAAATGGATAGTCGAGGCTATTTCATTAGCTTATGAAGCGGCAGGTCAGCCTTCACCTATGGCTGTACGGGCCCATTCTACTAGGAGTATGGCGGCTTCTACGGCCTTAATTTCGGGGGTTTCCCTTCCTGATATTTGTAATGCGGCAGGATGGTCCTCTCCGCATACATTTGTCAGGTTTTATGACATTGACCTCTCCACTCCAGGGGCGAGGTTGCTTGCTTCTTAGTGCGCGCTGGACTTCATACAGAACGGGCATTTGTCACTATGGCGTAGTGGGTATGGGGTTCCCACTGCGTCTCAAACGCAGCTCGAGTTCCCTTGAAAGGGAACGTCTCAGGTTACGTATGTAACTCTGGTTCCCTGATAGGGAACGAGACGCTGCGTTTTCCTGCCATACTTCCTGCATACCCTGATCGACTTGCTTCAGACTTTTCAGAAGCTGGCGCGGTCTGTTTGCAAGGGTGCTTTATAGTTTCCTGGTCTATGACATCACCTATGACCTATCGGAGTTCCATTGGACTGATTTTACACGTGCTTCATGACGCAATCACGCAGAGCGTTCCCACCGCGTCTCAAACGCAGCGTCTCGTTCCCTATCAGGGAACGTCTCGGTTACGGATGTAACCCTCGTTCCCTGAGTAGGGAACGGAGACGTTACGTCGGATGACGGAGAATGGGGGTTTCGCCTAGAAAGCCAATCCTCTTCGAGTATTAAAAAACGAGCCAATGGCAAGGAAATGCCATGGGTCTGCGGAATTTGCATAACGTATCTCCGCCTCACCACGTGGGTATAAAGGGAGGATGCGGACGCAAACGCAGCTATGTCTTCGCTGAGGAGCCGAGACTGAACTCAGGCGTCTACCCAGCGGTACAGCGGAAGTGGCAGGGCGACGTAACGTCTCCGTTCCCTACTCAGGGAACGAGGGTTACATCCGTAACCGAGAAGTTCCCTTTCGTAGTCACTCCGAGTTACGTCGGATGACGGAGAATGGGGGTTCCCGTGAAATCACGCCACCTTCACAGCTGTCTTCCAGTGCCCTGCGAAAGTCTGAACCCCTGTCGTGAACTAAGCACGGACGAGGAGTCCTACTAGCACAGGGATACCAAGGTACACTGGGGAGCATATCTCAGAGGAGATATGCCGCAGTATGCCTACCCATAGGGAGGACTTACGAAAACACATATGGCCCCGGGGGGCTACATATGGGGGAACACTGGAGTACCAACCCGTAGGGTGGCTAGAATTTCAACTCCAGGAGTGGCAAGGTGGCTTGCCAAGGGAAAGACACATGCTCAAAAGAGGCTTACAGTGGAAATACTCATGTGGGGGTTACTCAGGGGAGGAACCATGCACACGGAGGCACCTAGCCGACGCACAGGCAATAGACACTGGCGCTAGCATCAACAGTGCTGGAGGAACTCAGGGCTTCAGAGGGGAAGACTGCCTGAGGAATTATCGCACGTATCCAGTCAGTGGAGTGGAATGGCGAGCAAGCGAAGACACCTGAACAGCTCCCATGTTAGCTTGAAAAAGACAGTACATGGGTGGAGACTGGCTCCACTCGGAGATTGTAAAATCTGGCGAATGTGTTAGGTGTCGCCCAGCCTGCAGCTCTGCAGATGTCTGTTAGCGAGGCGCCATGCGCTAGAGCCCAAGAGGACGCCACACTCCGGGTGGAGTGGGCGGTCACACCAAGGGGGCACGGTCGACCTTGCTGCTGGTATGCCAAGGCAATGGCGTCCACTATCCAGTGAGACAACCTTTGCTTGGAGAGAGCCTTTCCCTTCAGCTTCCCACCAAAACAGACAAAGAGCTGGTCTGAGGTCCTGAAACACTGCGTCCTGTCTACGTAAGCACGGAGGGCGGGTACTGGACAGAGCAGTGCCAAGGCTGGGTCTGCCTCCTCCCGGGGCAGCGCTTGCAGGTTCACCACCTGGTCCCGGAAGGGAGTGGTAGGAACCATGGGCACATATCCGAGCCGGGGTCTCAGGATCACGTGAGAGAGAGCCGGCCCGAACTCCAGGCACGCTTCGTCAACGGAGAATGCGTGCAAGTCCCCTACCCTCTTGATGGAGGCCAGTGCAACCAGGAGCGCTGTTTTCATTGACAGAAACTTAATCTCAACTGATTGCAGAGGCTCAAAGAGAGCCCTCTGCAGGGCATTTAAGACCACTGAGAGGTCCCAAGAGGGAACGAGAGGAGAGCGAGGAGGATTCAGTCTCCTCGCTCCTCTCAGGAACCTGATGATCAGATCGTGCCTTCCAAGAGACTTACCTTCAACTGCTTCGCGATAAGCGGCGATAGCGGCCACATACACCTTCAGGGTGGAGGGAGACAGCCTTCGCTCCAACCCGTCTTGCAGGAAGGAAAGCACAACACTGATCGAGCATCTCCTGGGGTCTTCTCGGCGAGAAGAGCACCAATTGACGAAGAGGTTCCACTTCAACGCGTAGACGTGTCTCGTGGACAACGCTCTAGCGGAAGTGATGGTAGCCGCCACCACAGGTGGCAGGGTACTCAAACCTGCCTCGTCCCGTCCAGGAGCCACACGTGGAGTCTCCAAAGATTGGGACGAGGGTGCCATAGGGTGCCCCGTCTCTGAGAAAGGAGGTCCTTCCTCAGAGGAATTGGCCAAGGAGGTGCTATCTCCGGGGAACTCCGGCCCGTAGAAAGCTGAGGTTCCGCCACGGGGTGAAGGTCTGACGGCAGGTCGGAGTTATTAGAACTCTGAGCGTACTGCGATGCCATGCCCACCTCGGGACTCGATCGCGAAGCCACAGCTGAAGTGGTCTCATATGAAGCAATCCGAGTGGCGTTGTCGTGGCTGCGGATGCCATATGCCCCAGGAGCCTCTGAAAAAGTTTCAGTGGGACCGCACTCTTGCCCTCGAACTATCGAAGACAAGTCAGCAGTGAGTGTGCGCGCTCGCTCGTAAGCTGCGCGGACATGGCGACCGAGTCTATCTCCATACCGAGAAAAGAGATCCTCTGCACGAGGCAAAGTTTACTCTTCTCCCAGTTGACCCGAAGGCCCAGACGGGCTAGGTGCCGGAGCACTAGGTCTCTGTGACAGAGCCAGCCTGAATGGGAGAACCGCGTACTGGTATGCCTGCTCCTCGAAAGCAAACCGAAGAAACGGTCTGTGTCGAGGTAAAATGGAGACATGAAGTAGGCGTCCTTCAGGTCTATTGCTGCAAACCAATCCTGGGGCCGAGCACATTCGAAAATGTGTTTGGCCATAAGCATCTTGAACGGCAGCCTGTGAAGGGTGCGGTTCAGGACGCGCAGGTCCAGGATCGGCCGTAACCCACCGGTTTTCTTGGGGACAATGAAGTACGGGCTGTAAAACCCTGACTCCACCTCGGCTGGAGGGACAGCCTCGATTGCACCCTTCGCCAGCAGGGTGGCAACCTCCGCTCTCATGATCGGGGCATAGCCACCGACCACAGTAAAGCGGACTCCCCTGATGCGGGGAGGAGACCGTGCGAACTGAATCGCATAGCCGAGCCTGATCATTCGGGCGACCCAACGGGACAGATTGGGGAGCTCTAACCAAGCCACCAACAACTGATCCAGTGGAATCATCCAAGCCACAGGCGTCCCCCCGGAGGGGCAGCGGAGCGGAGTGACCAGCACAGGCGAGGGTGGCATAGCGACCCTGTGCGCGTGCAAAGTCATGCTCCGCGTCCTGACAGAGGAGACCAGGGAAGGACCAGCGTTCCGCGGGGGTCTGCTCTGCCAGGGGTCTGGCGATAGAGGGGGACGAGAGTGGTGTGGTCCGGAGACGGCACGCACTGTCATCCGCACCCTCAGAGACAGAGGGGAACGAGAGTGGCGAGGCTCGGGGGCGTCGCGCACTGCCGTCCGGCTCTGTGTGCTCAGAGATGGGATGCAGCTCTTTGTTTAAAAGATTCTCCCCCAGCCCTCCACCGGGGGAAGGAGTGGGCCTGCAACCACTCCCTGAAGAACTGCAAGCCATATCTGAGCTGCCCGTAACGGGAGCGCCGCATAGCCTGGCGAACAGCGGGGCTGCGGGGCTGGTACGGGCAGGGGCACCTCCCTGCGACCACCTCCACGGCCCGGCCCGGTGCTGCTGGGGCCGGGCGGGAGGGGGCGGAAGTCACAGGAGGGCGCATTCGACGACAAGCGGACTGAAGCGTCTGAGCCGCCGGCTGATTGGCAGCAGAAGCCGCAGGGTCAAACAAAAAGCCACAGTCCAATTCTGGGCGGCCGAGAACTGTTGGGCAGAGTTCTCGACCGCGCCGCCGAAGAGGCCAGCCTGGGATATGGGGAAGTTGAGGAAACTGGTTCACTCAGCCTCGCGCACATCAACCAGGTTAAGCCAGAAATGTCTGACCACACATGTGGACATCACCTGACTCAGGGAGCGTGCGGTCACCTTCGTCGCTCGTAGAGCAAGGTCGGTGACGGCAGGCAGCTCAAGGATGAGCCCTGAATCAGCCCTACTCTTGTGCATGTCATTGAACACCCAGAAGGATGGCAATAACACACAGTGAGGTGGCAGCCTGCCCCGCAGCTCTATAGGTCCCCGCCACCGGAGTAGACAAGAACCTAGAGGCATTGGAGGGGTGCTTAGGGTTGCCACGCCAGGTGGAGGCGCTGTGGGGACACCTAAGTGTTGCCACAGAACACTCCACAGGGGGGAACCCCAGTGTACCGTAGACTGCGGCCTCTACGAGGGCAGAGAAGGCGGAAGAGGCCGCTGAGCAGTCGGGAAAAGTCAAAGGAGACTTCCACGATCTCATGGCCTCTTCATGCACATCCGGGTAGAAAGGATTTGGGTTCGCCACCCACAAAAACCAATCATCAGCCTCAAGTGCTCGGGATATGGCAGAATTTTCCACACAAACCCGATACTCGTGGCAGCCCGGGAAAGCATAGCTGTAAATTCTGAATCAAGCTCGCTATGCTAGCACATCCGAGGACAGCAGCACAGACGAACCATCTCCAGAGGACTCCAGCTCACCTTGTGATGCGGCGATAAACATGATTTCATCAGCTGGTGGACCGAATGAGAACGCAGGCCCGCGGCCGGGCCGGCGAACCCACTCGGGACCACGTGGGTTGTAACGTGAAAGACGGGTGTGGACCGAGGATTTTTCGTCGGTTTAGTTCCAGACCTGACGTCTTAGTCACCCTGGCCACCAGCCGAAGTATTATCACAGGTGAAGGGAGAGATAAGGCAGAGCCCGTCTCAACCCCCGCTGAGAAATCCATCTGCGATCCCCACGATAAGCGCCGCCGCTCTGCCTCGGCAGAAGCGGGACCCGAACCGCGGGGAGCGCGCACCGAACCGTTTTCGTCAAAGAGCGCTCGCGGGAGCGGAGGGTCCTTAACGGCAGACGCTCGCAATGCTCACAGTCAGCCCCCTCGAGAGCTGACTGGGCATGCTGCACTCCCAAACAAACAACGCAAAGATCGTGAGTATCCCCGCCCGTTAGATAACGCGAGCAGGGAGGAACACACTTCTTAAACTGTTGTTCGTCCGCCATTTCTCTCAATATATAGATAAATTGTTTGTGTGGTGCAGAGTATGTAAAGACAGACAATATCACACAGGGACAGATTCACATGTAGCGCGACTGAAAGCACAGAAGCTAATGCGCTTGTGTTTTTGGGGTGCTTTATAGTTTCCTGGTCGATGACGTCACCCGCCTATGACGTTTCATCTCTCCATTGGGCTGATTCCATACGTGCTTCATGACGCACAACGCAGGGGCGTTCCCGCAGCGTTTGACGCAGCTCGAAGTTCCCTTGAAAGGGAAAGCACTATTGCATTGACATGGGTATTCAGCCAATCGCAGTGCCTTATTTCCCCCTCCCCCATTTCATGCCACACTTTGGTATCTCAATGAGAACACAATGAGCTCAAAGGAGACAAAAGAAAATGTCCCCTTCCCTTGAAAATGTATCTTTCTTGTGAAAATTCTGTGCTTTGTTTTATTTCTGTTCTTGCAAATATTTTCTCATTTACTCTTCCGATAAAACACCCCTGGTAGAACTGAATGTTTATAGGAACCAATTAAGTGATGAGAAAGAAAAGAGGAAAGGAGTAAAAAGAGTTGTTGAGAGAAAAAGAGAATTGTTCTCCATCAGACAGAGAAGAGCTTGGGTTTGTTTAGAGTGGAGTGGAATGGTCCGCTCATGGTTTAAGGAAAAGAGGGTGGGGAATACCGGGAGATGAGATACAGCTTCCAGACAACGTTCATCTTCAAACACTCCTATGAAAATATCCCCCTCTAACTCATCACTACCCCACTATGCATCCAGATGTGAGCGAGAAAGAAAAACATCGAATGGCAGAGAAATGTAAGCCGCTGGAGAGAGTGAGAGGGACAGAAAAATAGCCAAGATGCCGTCTGAAGACATTTGGGTTTGCAGTTTCCAGCTGGGAGTCTGCAGCATATTCTCTGGGTGTTCTTTATATGTGTTCAGAGAGACCTCGCTATGGATGCCCTGAGACTGGAATGGAGGAGAGTCGAGAGTTGCAATTATGCCTCCCCCTAAACAGCTTGTAGGCTGCGAGCCAGAGTGCCTTCTGTGAACTGCAATTGTGTGTCTGTGAGTGTGTATGTGTGAGAAAGTGTGTATACCAGTGGGTCCGCCAGCTGGACAGATGATTCAAGGGCCTTTAATATCCTGTGGAGACCCTGTTAACGCATAAGCACGTGTGCTCACATTCAGACACAGACATATGTGTGTGTACTCCAATAACTGCAACCGGTGCAAATCATTACAAAAAAAAAAAAAAGAACACATTTTTTGTACTTTTTCGATAAATCGAGTGCAGAAAAAAGTTGAGACATTTAAGACAAACTAAGGAACAGAGGCATATTCTGGGTTCACTACAACTTAAGCTCAATTAATTTAGGCTTGACCGACTCTTCTTTTTTCCCTTTAAAAAAAAGCTGAAGTCTGGGTTACAGTGAAATACTTTCAATGAAAGTGGGTATTTTAGCATTTACGGATTGGCCCTATTAAGTGTTTCAATAGTACAGCAAAATGGTGGTGTTAATGTTTTTAGTGTGGGGAAAAGTGCTTACTAATATTTTCTGTGTAAAGTTATACCCATTTTTACAAATAGGCCACAATACCTAAAACGGATGTAAAAATAATACAAATTTTTACAGAGGAATTAATTTAACTTCCTTTATAAAATTGTACGCTTTACATTTCAGCTCTTAAATCCTCAAAAAATTGGTCCAACCACTTCCATTGTGAAAATGAGGGACAAGTCAAAATGATTGGTTACACTTTATTTCAATGGTTCACTTTAGACATAAAGTATAAGCTACTATAAGTAACTTTGCAAACTACATGTCCACTAACATTCTAACATTGGAATATTAGTAGACTGTTAGGTTAGGGTTAGGTGTTAGGGTTCGTGTAAGTAGTATAAGTTGACATGTAGTTGCAAAGTTAGTTAGTTGAACGTCTAAAGTGGACCATCGAAATAAAATGCTACCAAATCAACAAATGTATGGCAATCAACATGCTGTGGTAAACAAATGCCATCGATTCAGCTTGCAACATGGCATCATGACTTTCGAGTAAACATACACGACACTTTCAAGTCAAGTGGCGTGTTATCTATACGCATTTTGAGCTATCCAAGTGTATGCGTGTATGTAAACGCCGTTAAATGTCCGAGCGAAACGAAGCAAAATGTAGATCTACATCTGGGGAGCGATATTTTTTTTCCTAGGATGGTAGGGAAAGACTTATAAATGGTATTAACCCCAGTGACGGGTAGGTTTAGGGACGGGGTTGGGGTAGGTCATATATTTATATATACATTAATGTAACGTTAAGTCAACGGTGTTCATAAACATGCTGAAAAGCGATTATGCGTGTTGATAGCACGCCAAAAATGGAAATACGAATTGTCGTGTCATACATATGCCATTTCATGAGATCAGTCTGCAGCTTAAATATTCCACCAAAAAACTAAATTGATCTGATAGAGCCTCCCAGCATAGTAACAGATGCAACAAAAACAAGCGAGGAACTTTAAAATAGCACCTCCGAGACCGTAGTGATCCAGATCGTTGTGCATTTGTTGTCCAATTTTCATGAGCCTGTGGGTGTGTATATACATACATACACACACATATATACATATATATATATATATATATATATATATACACATACATACACACACACACATTCATAGACCTACTATGTTAGGCACAGAAATCTGAAACTGTGCAACCCTCTCTCAGTTCTCATCTCCACCATATGGCAAGCATGGGACTTGGTACATTGCAAGGGCCACATGAGACAAGAAGAGGGAGACAGAGAGAGATTGGTACAGTTTACTTTGTGCAGTGTGTGTGTGTGTGTGTGTGTGTCTGTGTGTGATTGTGTGCCTGAGTGAGTGATTGAGTGAGCTGGAGACAAGGAGAGAGTTCTGGAATTGATTTATCACCGTTTGGAACGGGAGGGGTGTGGGTGCGTGAATGTGTGAAGGGATTGGGCTTTTCTGAACTTACGGCGTGCCAGACTGACAGGATACTTACTATGCTGTACCCTAGAGAAAGAGAGAGATAAAATGAAAAACAAGCTTTTAGATATTCACACAGCTGAAATGACGCAACTCTATTCAGATCATAATCTCTGCATTATACATTACTAATATACTAGATTTCACTAACCTAGATTCCAAACCTGACTTTCTTCCGTGGGACACAAAATAATGTATTTCAATCCTAAAGGGGTCCAAACACCACTGGACCCCACTGACTTTCATTGCATAAATAAAACACTTCACTTTTTTTTTCAAATCGATTTTTCAAAATATCTTATTTTGTGTTCCATAGAAGAAAGTAAGTTATGGAATATCATGAAAGTGAGTAAATGACAGAATTTTCATTTCTGGGTTAATTATCCATGTAATCTTGAGCAACTTAGATTTTAAACACAGTATTGCCATTTACAGTTCCTGAAAATTACGACTGCAACGCGGATCAACACACAATGGTGTTTATTTCCTGAATGATTCATTGTATTTGAACAAATCAGCTATTTGCTAACATATTAGGTGCGTTTACATGGAGGCGATTACAATTGGTTTAAAAGTCCAATCCGAATGAAAAGGCCATGTTAACACCTCAATCGGAATGAAAAACGTTCGGGTTTGAGACTGGTGGGATAAACCTTTTCTAATCTGTTCCACAGGACATGTAAACACTTGATCGGATTAAAAACCGAAACTGGAAAGTTTTGCAATGATGTAGAAATGGCATAATGATGTATGACGCACGGAACCAGCTGATGTTGTTGTTGAATATAATAAATGCTGTTGTATCAACCTAAAATTATCTTTCCACTCATCATCTGTGAAGTGCTGCAGGACAGCACTGTTCCAAAAGTGCTTGCTTCAGACTCTCATCTGCAGACGCCTTGTTTTGGGCACAGGAATGGGCATTTTTGTGTGGCTATGACACTATGTTCGGATTAATCAAGTGGAATGATTTCATTACGAATCTCTGAATCTTCTGAATGATTTAAAAGTAATCTCTTAAATTAATCTCCTAAACAATTCGACTTGACTAAATAAATCAGTTTTTTAATGAATCAATTGAATGAATAATTCATAAAAACAGTCACTTGTTTTGTTGTTGAATCAATCTAAGGTTTTTTTTAACGAACCAGTAAAATGAATGAGTGGTGGACTTGCCATTAGCCTCCACCTACTGGCGTAACTATGTAACCAGAACAAAGAGTCGCTAAAAAAAACACTATTAATGCACAGACTGTAGAACATGCAAACACAGACAAGTAGAGTGAAACAAACAGTAACACATTGAAATATCATTTATGCTCATAGCACAAATGGTGCGGAACAAGTTACATACCACAAGTTAAATGCTTATAACAATAGTACCACAATTAACTACTAAATAGTCCACTGATGCACACTTTATGTCCTGATTGAACTATATGTCCGAGTTTTCACTGCATACGTTTATGAAAGTGGATTCTATCTCAGCCCACACTACCATAATCTTCCATCTCTTCATACTCAAGGGAGTTTACAAAGAGCCTCCCACTGCTCCCTCTCACATCATTACTGCGCTTTGAAAATAGAGAATGCAGAAAAAGCGTTTAATTTCAGACAAACTGATACATCATTGCACTTCTGTAGGCCACAAGGGCTCCATTGATCGGCTTGTTTTCAAGGCAGGGAAAGAAAAGTGAAAACTGAGCCACTGTTATTTTTTTCTTGTTCCTGTTTCAGAATTCCTTTCATCTCCTTTAATCAACACTCTCTGATTTTGCTGAGCAATAACTGGAAATTCATATTCTATTTTCTGTTATATCTCATTTATCATGCTTCATGTGCAATAGCTGTAAGTACTTTGAAAGCTTTAGCAATTTTGTACATTTTCACAGCTTTTCCAATAAAGCTTGCCTCTGAGATAGAAAGCGAGAGACGAGGCACATCATGCTGCACTATTTTTGGCTTTTCAGTGTTTTCTTTGTGTGCCACTCAAATCCAGCAATACAAATGCACAATTATTAGTCATGCCAATAAAGCGCATTAAAACTGATACAGATACGATTGGAGAGATTACAAAATGTCATCTTGTCATATTTATGAAGAGAAGCTTTTGTCCTTGTAATTCCACTACAACAAGTCAACCTCTAAGAATACACTCATTAATTATTGAAAACTTTAAAAACTATTCGAGTAACATGACTAATGAGGGCAAAATTGTATTGATTTTCAAAGATGATGTTTTAGCATTGAGACTGCTAATTACTATCACCCATTTCGCAAAGAAAGACATGAAACATCTGTAGCTAGGTGTTTAAAAGTGTACAAGCTTATTAGTGGTGAACATTGAACCCCAAAGCAGCAAATGTTTGAGATCTAGTAGCTGTTGCTGTTCAAATTAAACTGTACTCCTGGTTTTCTCCCTTACACGGAGGAGAATAACAAGCTGTTTCAAGATCCTTCATGTTAACGACTAGAATTTCGCCAGACAAAAAGCTAGCTTGACAAAAGAGATGGCGACCACGATGATGAAAAATCTCGTCAGAGCTGCGGTTCATGTGTGTGCGCGATAAAGTGATTCAGCAGCTTTTGTTCCTGACTCTTTTTCTCACCCTGCTGTTCCCTCACTCTCAGGGTGTCTGATTGGCGGCTGAGTGGGAAGTCAAAGGTCATGTGAAGTCTGACAAAGGGCCCAGGCCAATACAAAAGTTACTAAGTGTGTCAGATTGGGAGGGGGTCCTGAAGGAGACCTCCTGCCTGGTCCCCTAACAAAGAACCATCAGCATGTGAACAGCCACGAGTGTCAGCACTCCGATCCGGTGCTCCTTCCCCCCACAGAGGGCCTCTCTCATGGCATGCCCTCTGTCGCTGCAGGGGGAGCTCGCTGGATAAGCGTTAAATCACTGGCTGGCATAAGGGATCGTGTGTGTTTTGGGCTGGGGGGTTGCTAAATGTGACAGACACTCTGCAACAAAGAACAAACCAAAGTGTGCCTCTTGTTTTCTTTTAAAAACATGGAATGCGAGTCGGTTAATTTGGCACTCAGATGGGAAGCCGATGGAACGTTTCCAGAAAAGTTACAAATAAGGATACTTTGCTGTGCTTCTCGCTTAAAAAACCCTGTCTCGGACTATGAAAACTATGTTTCCTAGGCTGGTCATTGGTGGCCTTACGTCACACTGTATTCAGAGCGGCTCTGTGCTGACCAGGGACAGAATGAATGAATCCCCCGAAGCTATTTAGCCCCTTAACAAATTTAGCGCTTAAACAATGCCATCCCAGCTCATCAATCTTAAACCTGGCGTACAGAATTAACGACCTCGCTTAATGACTGATGGCCAGAGCCCACACGGCCCACTTATTAACACCACTGTTTACTTTTTAAGCTATTCAAACAAAGAGACTCGACTTCTTTCTCTATTCTCTCATGTGTTTCCCCCTCATCTTTAGTTACAGTGATGAGACTCGGGGGTTGTTTGGGTTTAAGTCGACTGTCAACAAAGCCTAAAAACTACAGAAACTAGAGATCATTAGCTGCCTTTCTGGAGCTGTTCTTAATTATCAAGCCCACACTCTGATTCAATCTAATTGCCCATTAGCAAAACAATTAACTATCATGCTAACATTGACTAGCGCTAAAAGGATTGTTAAGACCCCACATTCCACAGTAGGCTAATGTGATGTTCAGTTTCTTTTTCTTTTTGGGCAATTATTTTGGATTATGAATGAGACATATACTGCAATAATAAATGCGATAAGGCTCTTAGGGTTTTAAAACTTTAATGAGCACTGAAATGTCTTAAAAAAGTGAATGCTGTTACACTGACAAAAACTAAAGCACTTGGTTTACTTTATCTGCTCTATTTTTAGTACTGTGGACATTCATAAAAAACACATACTGTTGTTATTGTTAAATAAAACTTAAAAATATTTTTGTTAATTTAAATAATGCTGAAATAAAATATAACAATTAGATTTTAAATAAGAAAATAAAAGTTGCATGGCAACAAGTACTAAAACTACTGAAATAAAAATAAGCTAAATAGAATAAAAAAAACCTAGAATATAAATATTAAAGCAAATATAAATATTAATAAATACTATAATTGTATATAAATATTACTAAAATAACACTAGTACCACAAACACACACATATTAGCAGTAAGAAAAGCAGAACTAGGTATACCTTTACAGTACAAATGAATGCCACTGACTTTAACTGCATGGACAAAAAAATATACAAAAGTTATACTTCATTTTGTGCTTCGCCCATGATACTGTGAAAAGACTTATATAAACACAAAGAGTTTCAAAAATCAAACATAGAGCGTATGTGGCCTAATACAGTTTCATAGCTGCCTTAAAAAACTAGTTAGGAACAGCAGGATCTATATGGTATTCAATGACACATATTTTCCTGGATTTTCAAGCCTTAAAGCAACAGACACTGATTTCCTTCTAAATCCACAGAAT
Source organism: Tiaroga cobitis (assembly GCA_030578255.1). NCBI lineage: Eukaryota > Metazoa > Chordata > Actinopteri > Cypriniformes > Leuciscidae > Tiaroga > Tiaroga cobitis. The sequence goes on along the minus strand of CM060604.1, from coordinate 13,772,996 downwards.
GCTTGGACAGATAAATGGAATAATGCATGAAAGTTATGAATGGACAGACAGACGACGAATGAGTGCTGAGGTCGGCACATATGCACTCTTAAACTGACCCGAAGCCATACAGTGTTTGGAGTAGACAGAATGGGCAGACTATTACTTCCTCTAGCTATAAAATTATCCCCTTTACCCTCCATTGGAACCAGAAAGATAAACACACTTGCTGTTTTTATAGGTGTGTGTCTGGAGTTTTAATTGAACACATTGGGAGGAGAGATAGAGTTACTTGGCTTAACTCAGAGGGGGTTCTGTCACTCTCTGGCTCTTACCATAAAGAACTTTTATACAGGAAACCGTCACAGGCCTTAAAGTGGGGATTTTTATGCTTTTATCATTTGCAAGGCGTTACTTAAGAATGCGTTACTTTATTTCTTAGTTCGTTAAAGTATGTTTTTTTTTTTCATTCGTATTTGATAAACATACAGTTCTCTTACGAGAGTATCTCTCGTACTGCGTAATAGCTTACGCTATGGGGAAAAACTCTTTTCCGCGAGATATTGAAGCCAAAAATTATCCTTAATTTTTTATTAATGTAAAACGCTTTGCAGCAGCAAGCAAACATAGGCGAAACAGCTCGCGCGCCTATTGGTTGCTCTGCAGCAAATGCAGCAGCCTATCGAGATAGACTCTGCGTGACGTAATGACCAATGGGGGCAATTCGCGCCCATATCGTCACGTCCCGCCAGAAGGGGCGTGGTCTCGCCCTATAAATATGCTCGTTAGGCTGATACAAGCTGATTTTTACCCCTTCAGCGAAGCTCTTGCATCGCTGGATCCGGAGTGAGAAGCCGCGCCGTCGAAGCAAGCTTTTCAGCGGGACGAGCTCTGGAGTCGCTGGCCTCGCCGCCTTCAACTGCCGTACCTGCTGCGCTTTCCGGCGTTATATATCCTTTCAATACTCTGTGTGTATTTCTCTGTTGTGAAGTGTTTGTCGCTTACTTGACGCGACTTGCATTTCCTCACAAAAGAGCAGCGTCTTTTTAAAGATGCCTTCATGTGGCTCGTGCCGCGCCCCGCTCAGCGATGGAGATCGACACGTCATCTGTGTTGCCTGTCTGGGTGAGGATCACGCGGCTATCGCGCTCGCTGACGGCGGATGCCCTCATTGCGAGCTTTTGCCCATGGTGACTCTGAGGACGCGCCTGGCATCATTCTCCGAGCCTTCACCGCAGCCTGCCGTGGTGCCGCGCCGCAAGAAGCGCCGCGCCCAGCGCGCTCCCGAGCTTTCTCCAGCCCGCCATAGCTCGCCGGTTCGCCCGCCAGCTTCGCCGGCTTCGCTCGAGTCGCTCACTGACGGACAACGGCCGCCGCCTGCCGCCGCGTCCATCCACGAGTTTGACGAACCCACCGAGGCGTGTTCTCTTCTGGCATCCGATAGTGAGGATTGGGCGAGCTCCCTGGATCTCCCCTCCGCTAGCGTTTCCCGCCAGACCACTGGTAAGAGAGCCGGCATTGAGACTGAGCTGATGCGTCTGCTCTCTCAGGCCGTGGAAAGCATCGGCCTCGATTGGGAGGCGCCCGCGCAACAGGCGAGCTCTGTGGACCTCCGCCTTCTGTCCGCGAGTCGTCAAGGAAACGGGCCAGCATCAAGACCGCGAGCCCTAAAACCGCGGCTAGCTTTCTTTACGTTATAAGAAATCTACCCCGCCCCCCATGGGCGTGCGTCACCGGCAAATGAGAAAAGAGTGTGTTTTAGTCCCCGCCGAGGCCGGACTAATCTCCATTTCTTAAACATTTCTCAGCTCCTAGTTTGAGCGGCTGAAAATGTCATTATTGCAGCAATGAGCCTGTTGTATAACACGCACACCTGCATACAAACGCCGACACACACAAAACTGTGATGACGCTCTTTTATCTGCTTGCGCTAGTGTAGTTCTCCCTGTGGCCCAGTGGCGGAACCCGTAGCTTTCACGCGAGAGACCCGTGTTCGATCCCGGCTCTCGCAGCAAATAAAAATTTAGTCTCGCCGCGGCCAGACTTCCACCAAAAACTTTTCGCTCGTTCAGTTCCAGAAAATGCGACTGTTCCAGTGTATTTTGCAGTAAACAAGCTGGTACCACGGCCCGCTTGCCTGCACATAAAGGCCGTTTCCACGGCGACCCAGAAAAATCATGTATTCATTGTATTTCTGGTTTTCCGGCCACAGCCGATGGTGTTATAAGTGTAATAAAATGCTCACAGCCCAGTGTTCATTTCTACACACAAACACAGCCCGCCACGGTACAGGGCTCGCACAAATGAAATCGACGCATGTCAATTGTGCATTAAATGTAGTTAATGTGCCCACAACCCAGTGCCCACAAACACTACCACGGTTTCTGTAAAACGAAACCAACACAAGTCTTCCTAGCCTCCTAGGAAATCGACGGTGTTTCAGTCTCGCCGTGGCCAGACTTCCACTGAAATTTTCGCTCGTTCAGTTCCAGAAAATGTGACTGTTCCAGTGTATTTTGCAGTAAGCAAGCCAGTACCATGCCCGCTTGCCTGCACACAAATGCTGTTCCCACGGCGACCCAGATAAATCACATAAATGGTGTATTTTCTGGTATTCCGGCCACAGCCGATGGTGTTATGAGTGTATTGAAAATGCCTACAACCCAGGGCTCATTTCTACACACAAACACAGCCCGCAAAAATGCAGGGCTCGCACAAACAAAATCGCCTCATGTCGATTGTGCACTAAATGTAGTGAATGTGCCTACGTCTCAGTGCCCACAAACACTACACACCACATGTCCCACGGGTTCTGTGAAAACGAAACCAACACACATTCAGTCAGCTCAGGCCGACGGTGTTTTTCAGTGCAGTAAATGTGCCCGCTGTCCTGCGCCCACATTCACTCACAGACATGTTAAGCCCCACGGGGCTCGCCCCGCTCTCTCTCCCTCAGCAGACTGCTATAAGGGTTTTGAGCGCGGCCAGGCTGCCCGCCGCGATCGGCGCGCCCCCCGCCTCACACACTGTAAACACAGTGTCTGCGTTACAGCACGCCGGAGCTCTCTTGCCGTCACTATGTCTCGGCCAGAGCCCAGATCTCATTCTACCCCTAGCTATTCACGCGAAAGTGTGGACACAGCTTCCTGGGGTATCAGAATGGGTGCTGAACACTATAAATAGAGGCTATTCGCTACAGTTCGCTCGACGTCCCCGCCGTTATATGGCGCGCGTCGAGACGACGGTGGAAAACGAAGTATCTAATCTACTTTGAGCCGAGATAGCGAAACTACTGAGCAAAGGTGCTATAGAACCTTTATCTCAAGCTCAGAGCAAAGGGGGCCTACACAGCAGATATTTTCTGGTACCGAAAAAAGATGGAGGTCACAGACCCATTTTAGATCTGCGACAGCTGAACAGAGCGCTTGTGAAGCGCCAGTTCAGAATGCTTACGACCAGGAAAATCCTCGCGCAAGTGCGCCACGGGGACTGGTTTATGTCAATAGATCTGAAAGACGCCTATTTCCAAATACAAATGGCGTCCCATCACAGGCGATTCTTGAGATTCGCTTTCGAGGGCCAGGCATATCAATACGCAGTCCTGCCGTTCGGCCTGTCCCTAGCACCTCGTACAATTACGAAGTGCATGGACGTGGCGCTCGCACCCCTGAGACTTCAGGGCATGCGAGTCCTGAACTACTTGGACGATTGGCTGATTCTAGCTCGATCACGATCGGAGCTCATAGAACACAGGGCCGCATTACTCGAGCACCTCGAGGAGCTGGGCCTCACAGTCAATTGGGCGAAGAGCTCACTGTCTCCCAGTCAGAAAATTTCCTTTCTGGGAACCGTGTTGGACTCGCTGTCCATGACAGCACGCCTGTCACCAGAGCGCGGGCTAAATATTCAGTGCGGCGCGAAATCCTTCCGCCACGGCGCGATAGTTCCGCTCAAAAGGTTTCAGAAAATGCTGGGGCTGATGGCCTCAGCAGCCTCTGTACTCCAGTTGGGCCTGCTCCGCATGCGCCCACTGCAGATGTGGCTGAAGACGCGGGTTCCACCCAGGGCATGGACAGCGGGTCTGTTTCGCCTCAGGGTCGACCTTCAGTGTGTTTCAGCTCTGAAACCTTGGAAAGAGACCGACTGGTATCAGTCAGGTGTAAGTCTGGGGACCGCTTCAAGCGTGAAGGTGGTGTCTACGGACGCCTCCACCTCGGGGTGGGGAGCACTGCTCGAGGGCAGACCGCTAGCTGGCCTGTGGTCAGAACGGGAAAAGCTCCTTCACATAAACTGCTTGGAGATGATAGCAGTCGACAAAGCGCTACGGCGTTTTTGTCCCCAGATAACAGGCCACCACGTCTTGGTCCGGTCGGACAACATGTCGGTGGTGGCATACATAAATCACCAGGGCGGCGTCAGGTCACGAAACCTTTACAGGTTGACGGAAAGCCTCCTGGTCTGGGCTCAGCACAACCTGCTCTCACTGAGAGCAGCGCACGTGCCTGGTCTCCTGAACGTGGGACCAGACAGACTGTCCAGGAACCATGTTCCAGCAGGGGAATGGTCGCTGCACCCGCAGACGGTCCAGCTGCTGTGGAAGACGTTCGGCAGAGCTCAGGTGGACCTATTCGCGTCCCACGAAAACGCTCATTGCCCAGAGTTTTTCTCGAAAAGCAAGGACGCGCTGGCTCATGTTTGGCCCCGCTGCCCCCTATATGCTTTTCCCCCTGTCTCGCTCCTGCCTCAGGTGTTGGAACGAATCAGGAAAAACGGATGCCCAGTGCTGCTTGTAGCCCCGCTCTGGACGAACCAGACGTGGTTCCCTGCCCTGATGCAGATGAACAGCACTGCCCCATGGCCTGTACCATTGAGGAGAGACCTCCTCTCTCAGGCGGAGGGCTCGATCTGGCACCCTCGCCCGGAGTTATGGTCCCTGCACGCATGGGCCATCAACGGGTACCCGCTAGCCTCCCAGAGGGAGTGTTAAACACGATCGCGCAGGCTAGAGCTCCGTCTACCAGGCGGCTCTACTCCTCGAAATGGTCTGTTTTCTCTGCATGGTGTCAGGCCCAGAGCCTTTCACCTGTGGAGTGCGGGGTTTCGGAAGTGCTCTCCTTCCTTCAAGAGCTACTGGATAAGGGCAGGACCCCATCCACGCTCAAAGTATATGTGGCGGCCATAGCAACGTTTGCAAAACCGGTGTCTGGCCAGTCGCTTGGGAAAAACGACTTAGTCGTGCGTTTCCTCAGGGGAGCTCGGAGGCTGAACCCTCCAAGGCCCCCTTCAGTCCCGACGTGGGACCTTTCCACGGTCCTGGAGGCCATGAAAGGCGCCCCGTTCGAGCCGATCCAGCTGGTGGACATGAAACACCTGTCGTTCAAGACAGTGTTTCTCATGGCTCTCGCTTCAGTGAAGCGCATAGGGGACCTACAGGCGCTTTCAGTAAGCGCGTCGTGTATGGAGTTTGGGCCTAATGACTCAAAGGTCATTCTCAAACCGAAGCACGGGTACGTCCCGAAATCCCTCAATACGCCGTTCAGGGCCCAGGTCATTTCCCTGTCTACCCTTCCGGTTCTCAGTGAGGAGGAGGATGCAAGTCTCCTTTGCCCCGTCAGGGCATTGAGAGCTTATGTGGCACGCTCGTCTGTTTTCAGGCAGACGGAGCAGCGTTTTGTTTTGTTCGGCGGGCGTTCCAAGGGACTCGCCGCCTCAAAACAGAGCCTATTCAGATGGATAGTGGATGCCATCGCGCTCGCTTACTCTGCGAAGGGCTTACGGTGCCCCTTGGGTGTCAGGGCGCATTCCACGAGAGGCGTGGCCTCTTCGTGGGCATGGTCTAGCGGGGTTTCCCTGCAAGATATCTGTACGGCCGCGGGCTGGGCCTCGCCGTCTACATTTATAAAATACTATAACCTGGAGGTACCCGCCTTACAAGCTAAGCTTTTGGCGGTCTAAATTCAGTACTATCTGCCCCGCTGTGCGGCCCAGATGCTGAGTTTACTGCAGCCCCATGAGTATTGACTCACGTATGGCCGCCCAGATCAGGCTGAATGCTTTCACCCTGGCTGCGCGTTTGATTGTCGTATAATAGCCCCGCTGGGTGCTTTTTTATAGGGAATGACGCTTCCAGCCTCTCTTCCTTTACTCTATGTGAGTTTATGGTGATTATGCACTACATGAGCCCTGGGCTTCGGCCCCTGGGACTTTGGTGTTGGATCCCTGTACGCACGGCGTGTTGCATTGTGTTCCCCATAGCGTAAGCTATTACGCAGTACGAGAGATACTCTCGTAAGAGAACGTACTCGGTTACTAACGTAACCTCGGTTCTCTCTAGAGAGGGAACGAGTACTGCGTATCTTGCCGTGCGTGGAATACGCTCTGGTTCGCTTCAGTGGTAAAAACCAGCTTGTATCAGCCTAACGAGCATATTTATAGGGCGAGACCACGCCCCTTCTGGCGGGACGTGACGATATGGGCGCGAATTGCCCCCATTGGTCATTACGTCACGCAGAGTCTATCTCGATAGGCTGCTGCATTTGCTGCAGAGCAACCAATAGGCGCGCGAGCTGTTTCGCCTATGTTTGCTTGCTGCTGCAAAGCGTTTTACATTAATAAAAAATTAAGGATAATTTTTGGCTTCAATATCTCGCGGAAAAGAGTTTTTCCCCATAGCGTAAGCTATTACGCAGTACTCGTTCCCTCTCTAGAGAGAACCGAGGTTACGTTAGTAACCGAGTACGTTTTCTAAAGATCCATTTAGAGTGGAACAATATTTTCTTTCCCTTGTAAATCACATTTAAACCTGCAGCACCGAAGATATTCATTTGATACAAAGTGTAATCTGGGGGTGCAGATCTGCAGGCGAGAGTCTTAAACTGCAAAAAAAAAAAAAAATAACATGAAGGGAGTGTGAAGAAGAAACCGGAGAGTATGAAAAAGAGAGTCGGAAAGTAGCAGGGAGAGAAAGTGGTTCTGTTTCTTTGTGTAAGGCGATCCTTCGCTCATAAGAATTTCCACAGAAATCAGGCTGACATTGTGAACACGTGGCGCGCTGCCGTCCCAGGCTCCCCAAAAAAGACCCCCACACATCTGCCAAACCAAGCAGACTGAGCGAGGGGAAGAGGGAAAGGAGGGAGGCTTTAAATCTATTGCATACTGAATGAAACCCCTTCTGAAATATGTCACCTTTGAGCCCCCACATGCGCCGAAGTCACCAATGCCCCCAGAAGTGTGCGTGCCTTTGTGCTCTCCGAGAAAAGAAGTGTGTCGAGAAGAACGAACAATAGGTTGTTTTTCCCCCCATCTCCGGCACTGTCATTTTTTGTGAAGTCGTTCTCAGAAAAAGGCTTTGAACTAAAAAGACAAGTTATTCCTCCATGTTGAACAAAAAACACGGAGCAAGGACGTTCCATTTGTCAATATGCAGCTCTCTGATCAGCTGAAGGAGCAAAAGAGAGTGAATTGCTTCTTGAAATCGGATAATCCGTTCAAGCTAACCGAGCTGTAATGATCAAAAACAGAAGAGCTGTGTTTTGTGAACTCTAAAATAAAAACAGAAAAGCATTTTATGAACGTGACATCAGATATAGGCGTAGGTTAGTGGCATGCAGACTGAAGCAAGGTATCATTCGGCTACAAAAACAAGTGATCAGGTGACAAAGCAACAGCTGCCAGACGGACGGGAATCGGCCTCTAACACAGATTCTGTTGTGCAGACACACTCTTGGTCTGTCTTCTTAGGAAAAAAATCAGAAAACAGAACATTCATGTCTTTGTGGCTTGCGAATGTGAGCCGAGTTTGACTGAATATCAAATGGCTGCTTGTCTAAATGTTGGATCTCAGTGTCTTTTTGGTTAATCGTCAATGTGGGACTCCCCTTTTCCTTGATGTATACTTTAAAGTCCCCGTGAACCGGAAGTTGCAAACGACTTATCTCCAGTGTTGTGACGTATTTCTGAGAGAAACAGAATACTAAATGAGGCAAACTAGTGGGCGCAGGGCCGGCCCGAGGCATAAGCGAACTAAGCGGCTGCTTGGGGCCCCTTGGCCACCAGGGGGCCCCCCAACCGAGTCGAAAAATCGAAAAATATTTTTTAGATAACTTAAACAAGTGACATAAATGAATGAATTAATATGAATAAATGAATAATTAAAGACAATAAAAGAAAATTCTGATTTCATGATCAATATACCTCCCTACAACTGCTGCTGTGTCTGCCAGCGTTTAAGTCATGCGCATAATCTAGACACCTCGCGCGTGCATAGACAATTCGTGCGCAACTGCGCATAGTCGCGGACTCGCGGTAATGTTAAGCAATGTCACAAAAAAGGACGTATCAAAAAATAGATACAAAAAATAGAACAAAGAAAATGACAGAGGAGGAGAAAAAAAGAGCAAGATAAAAGTATGTTTGCATTATTACTTACGGTATGTTTTCTGCAGCAATTGAACCATTCCTATCTACGGCAAGCCCAGAGGGGAAAAATATATTGCATACACACATATACAATGAGCGCCAGTATATCATTACCGGTATTATAGTAATAAACCTTGTTGGATTCTGTCATGTACAATCTAACAAAGTCTGTTACAATAATACTAATAAAAAAAGACTTTGTGGACAGTTACACTGTATTGAGACAGTTGAGAAATAATAATATTTTTACAGTTTTCAACAATAATTGTCATTGTTGAACCCTTGCTCTTATTATGTTTTTGATTTCTCAGTTGTCATTATTTTTGCAAATAATTTGATATGTTTTGAGACAGTTTGTTTTAAGAAGTTTCAAAGAGTTAGTAAAAGAGTAAAGTAAAAGTAAAAAAAAAAATATTTAAGTAGGCTATCTATTTTTTATTAAGTATTTATTTTGTATTTATACATAACCTCACTGTATTAATTTATAATGTCTCATTGTTGCATAATATTTGTGTCAATAATGTCAAGCACAGGTGACTCTGCGTAGTGGGAGGGGCCCCCAAATCAAATTCTGCTTAGGGCCCCCAAAACGCTCGGGCCGGCTCTGAGTGGGCGTGGCTTTTCTTCCAACTAGCACCTGATTGGATCTAGAAAAGTAATAGGTGTTTTCCCCCTGTCTACTGTCAGTTGGAGGGCCGTGGTTACGGATGTTAAGCAGACACCCAAACCGTCAAACCTACGTCATGAGCGAAGGTCCTCCAATGCAGAAGGGAGGGGACATTTCAGATTTTGATTAAAGATTACGAAGCCAAAATTTATTTTTTGTGTGGATTGACTTGCATGGCTGAATTGTTCACCACAAAACGATCAATTTAGGCAAACAAAGTAAGTATGGTCAATTTTGAATTCATGGGGACTTTAATTCTGAGATATATTAAAAAAAAGAAGTTCAGTCATCATTTACTCACCCTCATGTAGTTCCAACACCTGTGTAACTTTCTTGCTCCTGTGGCAAACAAAAGAAGATGGCATTATTGTTGGTATTTTACACTGCCTATGGTCATTGCACAACTCAAACAAAACCCCAACTCATGAGAAAACATAACTATTTGATGAATTCATCCGATGTGATTCGTATGGAAAGCATGAAGGTCCACCCCCCAAACCTAACCGTCTGTGGTGTGTACACAGAAAATGTACAAATGAGATTGTATAAATTCATATCAGCCACCAATTCACCAAAAACATAAAATATTTATGAATGTGTGAGAGTGTGTTGAACGATGATGATGAGAGGAGAGAGGAAACTCCAGTGAACTTACATACTGCACTCTTAAACAGCCAACGATAAAGCGCATTATCTAATTTTTAGTGTCAAGCTTATTAATTATAAGCGCAGATTGATGCAGACATATCTCTGATGAGCTGATAAGCCCATCCGCAATTTAGTATTCACTGACTACGAGATACTGACAGCACACTTTTCCATTATACTCTCTAGAAATGGCACATATCATAGTGCAGAAAGCATAGCAAGAGATTTCAAACCCTTTGAAATGCCTTGAGTTGCCTTGAATTAAATTAAAAGGGAATTTCATCCAACACCCTTTAAAATAAGTTCAGCAAAATTTTCATAACAAAATTCTCAAGAACCATTTCATAAAGGGAAACAATGTTTGAAGATTGTTCTTCTGTGGAACATGATAGAGAATATATTTTGAAAAAGGTCTCAGCGCTTTTGTAAATAGAATGAAGGTTCAGTGTTGTTTTAAACCCCATTGACTTCATTGCATGGACAAACACAGTAAAACTATTCTTAAAAAAACTTTTTTCCCCCAAAAGGAAAAAAAGTCATACAGGCTTAGAACAACATGGGATGGGCAAGGATTCTTTCATGCACAAGCACAAATAACTAGACAATATAAAGTTCTGTTTGAAACGTAAAGGGTTATTCTATGACATCTGATTGCAAAATAGCTTTTTGGTTTGTATTAGGACCTTTTTAAGAGTTAACATGGAGATTGTGGGAGGGCAGATTTCTCTCCATGACTCATGTGGAAGAAATATATCTTGCTCAAGTATAAACAGAAAGTGAATGATCGAGATCAGCAAACTATTTCTAAACAAACGCACGTGTGCGTACCTTATATCTCGATAATGTGTCCTTTGCGTAAATTTCCAACTCTTCTTTGGACGCAACCCCCAAAATGTAAGACATGCGTTAATAAAGGTTTCATGAAGGGCACATGCCGAATGATTATGACCTGCCACGAACCGAGAGAAAGCAGAGAAAGACAGAGGAAGTGAAATACGGGAGGGACGGTTTGCAGAGCAAAGAAAGCTCGGTATGAGAAATAAGGAGGAAGGGGGATTAGTTACCACACAGGCGGCAGATGCTCGCGTGCCTTTACAAACACCCACGGTGCCCTCTCGACCCGAGGCGCCGGAGAATTCCGCCGTGATTCCCTCCTCCCTCAGCGCTCCGCTTCCCCGCCGGTTTCCACGGCCCCTCTGCGAATTGCGACGTCCCACCTGCCATGCTCCATTGTGCGCGTGATCCTTTTTCATTTCAATGACAAAGTTAATTCCCCCCACGCCCCCTCCCTATCTTCCAGCCCGGGGTGACTTTACGACCACAGCTTGAAAATGCATCTCAAATCCTCCTGTCCACAAAAAAGGCCATCTGATGAGGACATATGACGCCGCCAGATTTCAACACCCGCTTACATTGTAGGCCATGTTTGCTTAATTGGGCTGCTGCTGTAAAACTATTTACTTGATTATAGCTTAACTACACTCAAATGTTTGGTCAATTTACGAACAAAGTAAACACATATCGACTATTAAAATTAAAAACGTGAAGACAAAGACTCAATCAATAGTTTAAAATATAGCTGCGTAATTTGGTTCTCATAGCCTACAAGCTACTTTGAGAGTGCACAGAAAACCACAACAACATAAACAACTATAAGCCTACACTTTTTCAGAGCTAGCTAGCCTATCTCATGCACTTTATTCTAGTATGTAAATACCATATGTGATTAGCATCTCAACTTGATTATGCGCATCTGCTTGAGCACATGCGTCTTCCCCTTATATGGCGTGTGAATAAACCACCCACTTGTTTAAAACACACTGACTCGAACTTTTTTGAGCATGAAACCTGATAAAGAAGTAATGAAATTACATTTCAAGGATGACTTTCACACGAAAAGTTTCCCGAATGGATAAGAAACACTAACTTGCTTGAGTAAAACATGTAGGTAACTTTAATTATGAGTGTGACAAACGCCTGATGTTTAGATGTTAATAAAGCTGTCACCTGCACTTTGGCTCTCTGGGAACAACCATTAAATGAAAAATTGAATATGATGACACAGTCTTGACTACATACAGAAAACACGAACTAAAATATTACATTTGCTTACAAAAAAACAGTGATTGATGGGCTGTAGTCAGGGTCACTGCTGTGTTGAGCAGTTTCGCAGAGAACAGCTTCAGACTTCAGCTGGCCCACGACAGATGGACAGCCACAGGTCACAGGACCGAATTTCAATGCATTCTCACGGTGCATCTCCTTACGGCACACGTTCTATTTGATCAGAACGCCTTTACAAACACTAGGCCTTCGATTAAACTCTTACTGAATTTGTTGTAGTGTCTAAACAGACTATTTGTACGTGCGCTGCAATTGTATGAGTGAACTATATGCGTTACGCGCAAAGGATCAGAAACCTTATGGATAAAGTTCAAATGGGTTTATTTATTAAAAAAACATACAGTGAAATTCACTCATTCTAGCTCTGTGTCGCTAAAAGGTGTTTCTCGCAGGACTGACTTATATGCAATAGTGGTTTGGGTTTTCTGGACGTTTGAACCAGATGGCCGTGAAACTTCCAGAAGCTCATGTTTGCTTTTTGTTTGTGGGTGAATGCGCATAATGATGCTAATGCGGCAGAATCAGAGATGGTGAGTCGTAAAGTGGCATTGTGCACGGGGGCCGAGTGTGACCTCAGTGAGAAATCACATTGACTGCGGGTTAAGGGAGGTTGGGAGAATCCTTTTCACAGCGCGCGATTCGCCACGCGCGCAAACTCCTCCAGTGAGACACAATAGCGCGCTGATGTGCTCTCTGATAGCCTCCAGTTACCCTTCATCCACAGAACTCTAGCTGTGGTTTAGACATTTTATTACAAAATTCGCTGTAAGTATAAATACTACAGGCTATTGTTGGTTATATAGGCTAGTGCATATCTTTTTATGTATAAGCCTAGCCATTTTTCTTACTCAAGATTATAAAATGATTGGTGCAATAAATAATATTTTTAATATTAGAACACTGTAAAAGTTGCTGCATTTTTAAATAAAATCAAAGTAAAGCCAAAGTGACAACATGCAGGGATCGACCACTTGTTTGGAAAATGAACTGAAACTCTGGAAACGTATAATGACAGACATTTTAAGTGAAATAGATGGAAATAAGTGCTATAATGATGAAAACATTTCTACAGTGGGAAGTAATCCAAAGTGTGCCGGGGTGACTCAAGAAACTTTGGTCTTGAATAAATGTCCTTTTATCTATTGTTATGGCACACTTCTGAAACTCTGTCCTCCTCATGGCGAGATCTGCTTGCCAGCTCCACCTCAATCACTGCTCTTTCTTTCCTTCATTGCCTTTTTCTTTTCTTTTCTTTTCATGGATGTACAGCCATGGGGCGAGGAGGGGAGGCTGGAGTTTGGAGAGGGTGGGGGCCACTGTCTGAGGTGGGCTGCAAGGGGCCAGTCAGTGTTTTCAGAGTCACAGACAGAGCACACACACACAAGGAGCTGCGCCTCCCACACACCCGCGCACCAACTCACACACAGTCAGACGAAGAGGAAAGTGGATGTGTGCAGCACCAATACCGCATCTTGATGCGTTCTCCGAGGCGCTGAAAACACACAGAGAGGGGAAGTGCTGGTTCCTCGACTCCATTTGCATCTGAGGATTTATCATGCTTTAATTTACACCGAACAACCGACCAGCCAGTTTTCTCTGTGTGCGGAATAAGTACTTTGCCCACGGCTTCAAAAATGGGAACAACTAAATACTCCAGCGAAAGGAATGTACTGTTTTGCAAGATGATTCTGAAACTTATACTTCTGGTGGTCGTGGCGCACAGTGTTTCAGGGAAGACTTTAAAATACAAAGTTTTGGAGGAGCAGAGAGTCGGTTCTGTGATTGCCAGACTGAAAGAGGATGTATCCGGTATATTATCCAAACTCCCGAGCTCCGTGTCTCCGCGCTTCCGCGCGATGCAGAGAGGCAGCACCCCTCTACTCTCCGTGCGCGAGGAGGACGGAGAGATCAGCATCGCCACCAAAATCGACCGCGAGAAGCTCTGCGAGAAAAACTTAAACTGCACTATCGAGTTCGACGTGATCACGCTTCCCACGGAATACCTCCAGTTGTTTCACATTCAAGTGGAAGTGTTGGACATCAATGACAACGCTCCGCAGTTCTCGCGCGCCATAATCCCCATAGAGATATCAGAGAGCGCGTCTGTGGGCACGCGCTTCCCTTTGGATAGCGCGCTGGACCCGGATGTCGGGGACAACGCACTACACACCTACTCACTCACTCGGAATAACTTTTTCAAAATCGATATCAGGACGAGAACGGATGGCGCAAAGTATGCAGACCTTGTTGTGATGAGGGACCTTGACAGGGAAACACAGTCCAGCTACCAGCTACAACTCACAGCGTCAGACTCTGGCGTCCCGCCGAAATCTGGATCAACACTGCTTAAAATCAGCATATCTGATTCCAACGATAATAGCCCGGCGTTTGACGAGCAGGCTTACGTGGTCAACCTCCTAGAAAATTCATCACTGGGCACGCTACTGGTGGACCTGAATGCCACAGACCCAGATGAAGGCAATAATGGCAAAATAATGTATTCTTTCAGCAGTCACGTGCCACCCAAAATCCTAGAGACCTTTAAAATTAATCCAGATAATGGCCACATCACTCTAATTAAGAAAGTTGACTACGAAACTACTTCCTCGTATGAAATAGATGTGCAGGCCCAGGATATGGGTCCCAACTCTATTCCAGGGCATTGTAAGATAATCATCAAAGTGGTTGATGTCAACGACAACAAGCCAAAAATCAACATCAACCTTATGACTCAGGGAAAAGAGGAGGTGGCCTACATCTCAGAGGCCTCCCCTGTCGATACCTTCATCGCATTAGTGCGCGTGGATGACAGCGACTCAGGTCTAAATGGTGAGGTTGTGTGCCGTCTTCATGGCCACGGGCATTTCCGCTTGCAGAAGACCTATGAGAACAACTACATGATTCTCACAAATGTGTCTCTGGACCGTGAGAAGCGCTCTGAATATAGCCTGACGGTGATCGCTGAAGACCGCGGCTCGCCAAGCCTATCCACCATCAAACACTTCACAGTGCAAGTGCAGGATGAAAACGACAACCCTCCTCGCTTCGAAAAGAGCCGGTATGAAATCTTCAAGTCTGAGAACAATTCGCCGGGGGCATACCTGACATCAGTGGTGGCCACCGACCCAGATTTAGGCTCTAACGGTCAGGTGACCTATTCAATTGTGGAGAGCCAGGTTCAAGGTAGCTCTATTTCAACCTATGTGACCATTGACCCATCCAACGGGGCTGTGTATGCGCTCCGAAGCTTTGATCGGGAAGAAGTTGGCCGTCTTTCGTTCACCGTGCAAGCAAGGGATGGCGGAGGCCCAGCTTTGCTAAGCAGCAATGCCACTGTTTTCCTCACTGTACTAGATGAAAATGATAACCCACCCATCATTGTTGCTCCACTACTAATAAACCACACAGCTGAGGTGCCATTATGGAGGCATGCTGAGCCTGGTCATCTGGTGACAATCATAAAGGCCACAGATCGTGATGCAGGGGCCAACAGCGAGTTGACTTGCTCCATAGTTGGTGGTAATGATGAAGGACTTTTTGTCATTGACCCACGCAGATGTGAGTTACGAACCAACGGAAGCGTTGAGGCCTCTGGGCATGAGGGATTTGATCTCGCAATCCTAGTACAAGACAGAGGGGCGTCGATTCGACTTTCAGCAAGGGCCGTTCTGCACATTAGTCTGCGGGACTATCCAGAAAGCTACTCCCTGAACCCTTCAGATATAAACAACCAATCGGCTCTAGACGTGTCTATGATCATCATCATCTCCCTCGGTGCCATCTGTGGTGTACTTCTCATCGTTATGGTGATGTTTGCAACCAGGTGCTCGAGAGAGCAGAAGGACCCAAGACATTCCTATAACTGCAGAGTGGCTGAGTCCACCTACCAAAACCATCCCAAAAAACCTGCCCGGCAGATCCACAAGGGCGATATCACATTGGTCCCCACTGTGAATGGGACCCTGCCTGTGAGGGCCCATCCTCGCTCCCCGTCAGCCTCACCTGCTCCAGAGAGTCGCCAGAGCCACCACAGCCGCCAATCACTAAACAGCCTGGTCACCATCTCCTCCAATCACGTGCCAGAGAACTTCGCCCTAGAGCTTGCTCATGCCACACCCCCCGTCGAGGTAAAAAAATGTGTTCAGTAACTATTTGTAAATTCAAAGTGAACCCTGTTTATTCCTATTTAATTCCCCCTAAACCTGTTACAATACCCAATGCTTGTTTTATTTATAGCATGTTTATTTGTATATCCATAGATTGTTTCATCATGCTTAAGTATCAATCCATATCATTCCCTCATTCACCCCACCAATCCCCTCCCCTTTCCACCCGATCACTACCATGGTTTGTTTGTATTTGTGTTGGTTTGCTGTCTGGTCTGCCATTATTCATTTTTATTTCCATTTTTTTTTCTTTCTATATTTGTTTCCCGCCCTGTTTCCTTTTCTTTTTGGCTATAGCAAGTCTCACAGCTTCTGTCCATACTTCATCAGGGCCAGTACCAACCCAGACCCAGTTTCCGTGGCAACAAATACACCCGGAGCTACAGGTAACCAATCACTTCAGCCTGTTCCCACCTTTAACAGACCGCCCTACAGAGGGTTCAAAGTTCTAGTCCGTGAGAGTCTGGACACCCTGGCGTACTTTAGTAACAGATGCTGACCACACATGAAAGCCTCATCATGTTAGCAAGTCAACTGCCCTTTGAATAAAGCCTTTTTTGTTTATGCATAAACTGCTCCCTCCTTAAGAGGCCCATTTCTTTTTTTCATAGCACCAATAAATTAAAAAGTAAAAAAAAAATGTATGATAGTGGATATACAGTAGCTAAGTCAAAGCTATTGTAATAGCTCATTTTGTTTGTTCTTTGTCTCTAGGTATGCTTTGAATGAGATGGATAAGTTCAGCCTGAAGGACAGTGGACGAGGGGACAGTGAGGCCGGAGACAGTGATTGTGAGATGGGGAGGGAGTCTCCTCTTCTTGGAGAAGGCTTCAGTGAGCTCTTCACTCCTGATGGACACCACAGACTGCATCCAAGTAAGCAAGAGATGAGATGCTGATGAGGACTCCTTTAGACCTCACAAGGCTGTAGATACCAGGCCTTGATTTCACAACATTTGGGCATACCTTTAAAAATGTAACAGAAAAATGTAATTTTTCTCTGGACAGCATTACTCCAGACTGATCTCATAAAATTGCGTGTGTATGACACGCCAATTCGTATTTCCATTTTTGGCGTGCTATTAACACGCACAATCTCTTTTCAGCGTGTTTATGAACGCAGTTGACTTAACGTTATTACTGTATATATAAATATATGACCTACCTCCACCCCGTCCCTAAACCTACCCGTCACTGGGGTTAATAGCATTTATGAGTCTTCCCCTACCATCCTAGGAAAAAAAATATCGCTCCCCAGATATAGATCTACATTTTGCTTCGTTTCGCTCGGAAATTTAATGGCGTGTACATATACGCGGAATCACTTGGACATTAATGGCGTAGACATACACGCATACACGCGGATATCTCAAAATGCGTATAGATAACACGCAACTTGACTTGAAAGTGGCGTGTCTGTTTACGCAAAAGTCATGATGTCATGTTGATTACTCAGACTTCACACACACACACACACACACACACACACACACACACACACACACACACACACACACACACACACACACACACACACACACGCATACACACACACACACACACACGCACAACTATAACCTCCATTTTAAATGATATTTAGATGAAACAGCCTTTGAAACACTACAACTATTATGTTGGAGAACAACATGATTTTTGATGGAGAAAAAAAATATATGCTTGATCTATAATACAATCATTAATGTGACTAGAACATGAATTGGGTTGTGCACGGGGATGGACCATAGATTTCTGTAAATCAGCATGTTTAATCATTCATTCTCTGCATGAGAGAGTGAGATAAATGAGGGCCTGTTTTGCAAATGCACCAGATTGGGCATTTATTAACTGTAAGATCTATTATAAATGGCCTTTCAAAATTAATGGCGCTATAATCAGCCCCTAGAACATGAATGAGTAATGCCGAACATGTTCAATGAACGCTATAAGTTGGCATATTTGATTTGTTTTGCATAGTCTCTAGAAAACAAAGCTGGCTCGGATGGAACTGGAAAGATTTGGTTAGTCATTTGGCTTCCAATTGATGTATTTGACTAGCTAAGGGTGCGTGCAGTCTTTGCATGTTGTGCCAGAAACAACAATCATTAACTAACTTCTTCCATTAATGCTTTTGTTTCCTTTCTAATCACTGTAGCGATGAAGCTGTGCACTGAAGAGTGTCGTGTCCTCGGTCACTCTGACCAGTGCTGGATGCCTCCATTGCCTTCCCCAGGCTCCTCTGACTATCGTAGTAACCTCTACATCCCCGGAGAAGATCCCCAGCAGAAAGCAGCCCCTGAAGCACCACAATCTGGTGAGTCAACACTGAGGAAGAAGTGTTTCTCCACATTTGGTAAGGAGAGCGAGGAGGGAGAGGGGGAGGCAGGGGATGGGGAAGACCTGTGCGGAACGACTTCTCTGTTGTCTGAAATGAACAGCGTGTTCCAGAGACTCCTCCCCTCCTCGCTGGATAATTACAACGAGACTAATGAAACTGAAAAGGCAACAGCGTGTGCTGCAGGGGTGGGGTCTTTGGAAAGAAGGAAGGGCCACTTACCTGGAAAGCCAAGCCCTGCCACTTATCAGCAGAACGTGGCTGTTTGGGCTGCTAATACACACTTTCAAAATCCTGGACATGGCCACGCCCCTGCTAGTCACATGACTGCCCTGGTGGCTCCACTCCCCGCCCCTCTGCCAGCTACCATGGCAACAACAGCGTCCTCTTCAAAATGGCTCCCTGCAATGGAAGAAATTCCGGAGAATCATGAGGAAGATGAGTTAGAGTCTGCGCTCGGGCATTTGCACGGGAAGCGTTGTGACAGTCGCAGCGAAATTATGGACGCCAGCGAGCTGGTTGCAGAAATCAACAAACTCCTTCAAGATGTCAGGCAAAGCTAAAGACTAAACTCTCGCTCTCTACAATAAAATATTTTTTTTTATATATATATGAGACTGAAGATAAATATGAAAACAAAAACAGAAAAAAACGCAGAGACCTGCAATTGTCATTAAAGTTGCATTTCTGGATGTAATGTGTTTTGTGAATGCTAATTATCCAAATGATGTTTGTATTTTCTGGTTTTTGGCCACAGTGTACACAATGCGAGTGTATTTATCTTTGTATTTTAAAAATACAGTTTGTAGTCTTTATATTTATATATGTGTATATACCTAAGTTAAAAATGTATATAAAGCTATCAGATTTCTATTTTTATATATGCATGTTGAAAAAATAATCAAGATCAACATGCCTTGATGTAAATATTCTTATTTATTCTTATTTCTTATTTATCTTTCTCTTTTCAGTGGTATTGTTATATATGAGCATAATATAAGTACATGAATATTATTGAGTATGTTTTATGTGGGGTGGGACAGGTACTGAAAGCATGTTTTAGGGGTGGGAGTGGTATTTATAATGGTGTATACTTTGTGCCAACTTCTGTTTTACATTAAACAAATGACAAAATAAAGAGAAATGAAGATATGTCAAACATACACTTCTGGTTTGACTTTTTTTTTTTTAAGTTTCACTGTTTATATTTATATATTTAAAGTAGTAGCCTATATTTGTTGGCATAAAAATGTTTTCCTGTAAATTACAGCATGTGTTACTCCATTTAGTTTTTATATTCCTGAAATATCCAGTAAAATGGGAGTGTGCAGTTGTGTTCCTCCTCTTCACAGACCTTGCAGGGAAAATGCCATTTTTAGTCACTCTCATTTACGCTGCACTCGTTATGAGCGCCCCCTACTGACTGAAAGAGTCAGTAGCCTATACTTCATTAATGATTGAAAGGGTGCAAGCAGTAAGAATAATGAGCACATAAGTGAGGTAAAAGAGAAAACCATACTTGTTTTTGTACTCAATTTACGATTGTAAGAAACAAAAATATAAAGTTAAAGTGAATAATATGCCACTAAAGCAAAATAAAGTATTCACAGTGTGATCACTGAAGGAGAAATTAGATTATTTGTTCTAACTAGAGCCCCCTAGAGGCGGGATAGCAGAACAGCAGCCACTGTGTTCCTGGCATATTCCACGAATGCGATGCATTTGGTAGTATCCTGACTTGTTTTGTTGTTGTTGAGAACAAATAGCTCAAATAAAGTATTACCTAAAATTAAAATTAAGCATGAAAATTTACTTAAACATCAAATGTCTGAAACATTGTCATAATTCAGTCGTTTGATATTGATTTCATTGCCACTGATACCAAAGACAATATGATTTTTAGACTGTACAAACTGTATATTCAAACTGTATATTATGACTAAACTGTATAAACTGGACCTTACACTAACCCTACCCCTAAACCTGTCCATCATAGAAAACTTGCTGCAGTTCAAAATTTTCAAAAAACACCACTTAGTATGATTTAAAAGCTGTTTTCCTCATGGGGACCAAAAATTACCCCACAAGGACACGGATTTCGGATATTGTCATCACACACACATTTCAGAGCAAATTAATGCTGTAAAATCCTTTTGTTATTTACCAGTAATAGCTGATAAACAGTTTAGTCATAATTTAGCTTGACCTTTTTCATCCAATTTCTCAATAACCAGGTTTACCTACTTTCCTGGTAACATAAGTGTTGAAAATATGCAAAACTAAATGCATAGTGATCACATAAAGACGGATATGACTAAATGTAAGGTGTTATTTTGTAAGCTATAATTTCCAAACTCAAACAAAATGAGAATGTTTGCCCCTCCTATTTGAGTAGCTCAAGGAAGAAAATAACAACTTCTCTGAAAGCTCATTTTGACATACATTGGCCTTGACTTTCAGCTGAAAGTGAAGAAAAAATAAAGAGAGAGAAAAAAAACTACGCTACTTTCCATCTCCCTCTCTCTTGGAGACTCTCACTCTCTTTATTCACACACATTACACATATGCATAATCCTGTAACTTCTTTACTTGTGTGCTGTAGCCCTAAGGACACTGAACGGACCTAATCTGCCTAATTTTGCAATATTTTCTGCATTGTGATTCAATTGTACAGTAAACTTTTATTGCTTTCCCTCTATCTTTTGCTGTGCCTTTTTATCTGGGGAAACATGCCAAGCTACGCATCGCATACAAAGTCATGTCACTCTGGAGAGTTCTTGTCACCAAGCAGGTTGATAAATTGACATAATTACTGAGGTGAGTTTCTGATTAGCTTGCGGTGGAGTTGAGGGTGTAAATTCACGTCTTCCTCTTAGTCTATCACGTCTCTACCTCTAAAAATACACCTGTCTTCTTCCTCCATCATTTCAAGTCCTGATGATAAGTCTGCCAACAGTCTCTTATCATTATCACTTTGTGTATATGTGTGTGTGTGTGTTGTGTGTGATCTAGGAGCAGCAATAACTGCTGTGAGTCTTTTAGCGACTAAAATAGGTTTAGTCTTATTTGCTTCCTAGAAAAGTACAACATTACACTCATTTTGTTTTCGCCCCTATATTTTGCCATTCTCGTTCTCCCCTCGTATCTCTCAGGTGGAACATATTTTATGACCAAATGCTTTCTCCCATGATGCATTATGAAAACACCAAAACATCTGTGGCTGTTCAGTGCAGCTGTTGGCCAGAGCGCCGCCGTATGTCTGCTTTTGTGCGTTTTGTCTGTATAAATGACACTTTTGGTAGCCAGCCAGCTTTTCAGTAAAGCATGGCAAATTACAAGAATGGCATGAGCTGGTGTGTTTAATGGTCTGGAAGTGCCAATGACTGACTTGTATCTCTTTCAAGGTGTATATCCAAGCACAACCTCTATCAATGGACTTCTGTGGAACATAAAATGATATATTTAGAAACAAATATCTGTGTTTTTATACAGGGAAAATCAATGTTGTCAATGACTGATTATATGCAAAAAAACGTGTCGTTTTATGTTCCACAAAAGTAAGAAAGTCATTTAGGTTTAAAATGGCATGAGGGTAAGTAATAACAAAAGTTTCATTTTTAATTAACTGTCCCTTTATATATTGAATATATTTCAACATGAAAGTCAGAATGCAATATTTAAGTGGCTATGCAGTAGCCACTTAATCAAAGTGCAGTATCAAAATGCAGCCGCTAGAGTTCTTACTAGATCAAGAAAACATGATCATATAACACCGATTTTATCATAACTTCATTGGTTACCTATAAAGTTCCGTATTAATTACAAGGTATTGCTTTTGACTTATAAAGCTCTAAATGGTTTAGCTCAAGTCTATTTAACGGATCTTCTATCGCCCTACAATCCATCGCGCTCTTTAAGATCACTAAATTCGAGGCTTCTGGTCATTCCTAGGATATCCAGATCCACCAAAGGAGGCAGAGCATTTTCACATTTAGCTCCGAAGCTCTGGAATAGCCTTCCTGATATTGTTCGTTGCTCAGACTCGCTCTCACAGTTTAAAACTAGACTGAAGACGCATATATTTAGCCAGGCATTCATATAAATTTTTTATCTTACAGTTACTGTAAATTCGGCCTCTAGTTCATAAACGCCAGAGGAGAACTGGCCCCCGACTGAGCCTGGGTTCTCCCAAGGTTTTTTTTTCTCCATTGGGTCATCTGATGGTGTGTTAGGACACCTTTAGGTCACTGGATGGAGTTTTTCGGTTCCTTGCCACTGTTGCCTTTGGCTTGCTCAGTTGGGGATATTCAAATTAATTAACCAATCATACCATTGATCAGCTCTACCAAACTTGGATGTCTTTTTTTTTCCAGTAATAAACAAACATTGTTAAGTTGTTTTGATTGATACTGTGAAGCAGCTTTGATACAATCTGTATTGTGAAAAGCGCTATATAAATATATTTGACTTGACTTAACTTGACTGGCTGACATGTTAAAAAAAAGTCATTTACTGCAGGACTATATTCTATTTGTTTCTGAATACAGCCATTTTCATTCTCCATCAAATGAACAAGAACAGACTTGGCATTTTAAATTGGCTCATTAATTCTTGTCTAATAAGTGTGCATATTAATTTAGAGCTCTTGAGCCAGAAAGGTTGCAGCGTCTTCCATTCTCGCTTCTGGGGTCATATGTGTTTAAAGATCTTTTAAGATAAACAGACTGATGAATTGTTTGGTTACATACTCATTTCCGACCTCTGTTCCTTAACATAAAAGTTATGATCATTAATGTAATGAGAATTATAACTTCTATCAGAAATATC
The DNA here is from genome assembly GCA_030578255.1 of Tiaroga cobitis. Lineage (NCBI taxonomy): Eukaryota > Metazoa > Chordata > Actinopteri > Cypriniformes > Leuciscidae > Tiaroga > Tiaroga cobitis. The sequence goes on along the minus strand of CM060604.1, from coordinate 13,749,836 downwards.
ATTGTGCCATGTTTCTGCACACATAGTACTGCAAGTACTCTCTCTCTCTGTTCCTTTAGGGGTACAGCAGCTTGCCACTAGGGAAATTAACTTAGAGGGCCATCTTTGTATCTCATTTACCCCTAAAAGGTTCATAGCAATACCTTCAGGGTATATATAATATACATATTACTACTCTGCACCTTTCATGGGTAGCTATCATACAAAGTTGCACCAATAAAGGTAGACTTTTTGCATATTGTTTTCTGAATAACGTAATCGAGTAATAGTATATGCCAGTGTGAGAGGAAAAAATGTTGTGCTCTATGACCATTCAGTGATTCCTATGGAATGAGGAAAGTATTTTCCAAATGATTATGTGCTTAGAAAACATTAAACACACATTATGTATGTATATATCGGCATTTAATTGAGCACACAGCCGTATGACCTGAGACCTCATGAGACAAACATTATTGTTCGCCGTCCATAATGCATGTGCAGTGAAAGGCCGGCATATATGCTGACACCAGTATGTTTGACTGACAAAGGTGTGTGGTGTGTCTGTCTGACATCACTGGGGCTGATTTTCACCACTAGATGGCATTATTTCTACAGATGCCCTCACTTTCCTACATTGCATTAATATGCATATCCAGTCAGTCATTACCATTGGCTGGGTTTCTTATCAGTTCATTAAAAAATATAAAGCTGCCCCGCAGACCAACCGCATGGAGATCTATGTGACCCCTGCAAGCTGAATAGAGAAATCAATGTGGTCATTCATGAAAGGCATTATTGATATAAAATGCATATGTAAAAAAAAAAAAAAAAAAAAAAAAAGCACTTCTGTCCATATTAAAAGGTAACGTTTATGTCTCTCACTGTCAGTAAAACTGACATTATATTAATCTGAGCTGTGGCCTGTAGGCAGACAGCTGTTAATCTTTGATGTGGAGGAGGATGACAGGTGATATTCCACAAAGTTATTCAGCCTAATGAGCGACAAGCTAATGCTTTTCAGTCTTCCACAGTCCAAAAACGTAGTGTAACAGTGCAAACCTCAAAGATATGTGCATATCATACGTAAGCAACACACCTAGAAACATTGTAAACAAACCTCAAAGACACACACACACAAATAAATAAATGCTGTCGTTTTGAACTTTTATCAAAGAATCCTGAAAAAAGAGGTTTTCACAAATAAATAAAAAAAATGTAATGGCTGCTGAAAATTCAGTCACAGGAATAAATTACAGTTGTAATAGTATTTCACTATATATATACAGTATATATATATATATATATATGTGTGTGTAACTTTTGAATGGTAGTGTATAGTGCCTCTATATATGTATAAATAAGTGAAAGAGAGAATGAGATAGTATTTAGGCTTTTTTTCAGGCAGTATTTCTAGCTGCCATGTTTAACAACAAGAGACCAAAGACTAAAAGAAAAAATAGAAATTAGCATTAAACACCACACGCACATCCTCTCCAATAACAGCACAATTCGATTGTAAAATCATAGGGCAGACAGACATGTGCTTGTTCAGGCAATGAATAAACTCCATTGAACGTGAAATCTCTTCTCAATTCCCTGCAAGATTTACCTGTACTGTTTACTTAGGCATGGCTTAGTAAATATTTCACTGTTAATTAATGATAGACTTATTTAAGGTCATTAAAGTCCCTGTAAAGGCAATCCTAAAAAAATATATAAACATATTATACATTTTAGAAATGTATTGCTAAAACATATTACAAAGACTGTGAACTGTGAAGTACTGAGTTAGACCGTTAAACAGTTTTCACCACTGCTGTGTTCCGGATTTTTTGGGCGGGACTAAAACGGGGGCTCGATGACGCACTGGAGCCCCTGAGCTCCTGGACACGCCCCTACTTGATGACGCACTGAAGCCACTGAGGCTGGCCCCTCCACATTCACATCAGTTTGCCGCTCAATCGCGAGTTACTGTCAGTAGCCTACTATTGGTTACTACAGCCTACAGTTCGTCACGGAACTGCGCACTACCTGGATGCGATCACGTACAAAACAGACCGGTGTCCTTATTCAAATTTCTGAAAAATGATCACATCAAGAAGAGGTGGATTAATTTTGTGAAGAGCCACCTTGATGGAGAGCTGAGGATCACCGCCAAAACCCGCCTCTTTTTACACGGGATAGTTTTATAAACTTTCGTCGGAGACAACTGGGATTCACTGATAATCCGCTGTTACTGGTGAATGGGGCCGAACGGGCCGAACCGACTATCTCCCGCCTCGGCCTTCATCCACCCGGCAGCTTTCCCGCGAGTGGGCGTGGTTTCAGCGCAGCCAGCGGACCCCCAGCGTTTGAGAGCAGAGAATACTGCTCATTTTTTCAAGATTTTGATAGCTTATTTTATGCACTTTCCTGCTTTTTTATCATTCAAAGTTGGCTGGGTGGCTAACAACAAATTTTTCTGTGGAGTGACATACTCAGAACACATACTTAATTTTGATTTTACAGGGACTTTAAGATGAGTCATTTTGCCACAGCGTCCCATAAAGATCAAAGTTTGCTTTGGGGTAAGGGGTCAAACTTTTGCGGTTCTCCTCAATTGTAATGTAACACACAACACATTCTAGTCCCGTGCAAAATTAACGGCAGTGACCCTAATCAGCAATGGCGATCGATGGGCCACAACAGCCATTCATGAGGCAGTGGCCCCTGAGCGACCTGGCAAAAGCAGAGGCATTGAGAGAAATGAATTAGCACTCGTATCCTGCAGCAAAGCTCTTCACATGGCTGACTGCAGAATGCATGTACCTAGATAGACAGGCAGATAGAAAAATAGAGAGAGACATAGTTCATTGATCCCTAAAGTGAAATTCAGCATGTATAAATCTCAGAATTGTAACAGCATCAAAGGTAATCTGACTGGGAGCTAAATGTGCTGAGGTGGGCTTTGTATTAAGTCTGCGTTTGTGTATTTGTTCACCTTCATGCATCGCCTCAGTCAAATAACTGGGAGGAAGGCAAATGAGAAATGATAGAAAAAAAGGATGTTTCCCATCAGTCCTAGTGACTGGTTATCGGCAGCTCATTTGAACAAACAGAATTGAATACAGAACAATTAGACCTGGCAATATGAGTTCAGATCACAAGTTGAAAAATGATGTTCAGAACAACATGATGAGATTAAGCATTCAAAACATCTATATTATCACATTATCTTCGCTCTCTTTCTCAGACACGACGCTGTATAAAAATTTCTTAAATTTATATGCAAAATGCAGTACATTGCAAAGTGCATTGAGATTGAATATATTTAGATTTTTATATTTAGAGTATTTTAGGTGAGTAACCCTTTTTCTTTTAATTGCAATAATTTAGCTATTTATTTCTCTAAAAATGCCTTTCTGTTGAATATTTATGCTACAAAACAAACAAACTGGCACAATGGAGGGAAATTTAGAAACACCACATGTATTTAGATATAATAACATAATTATTCATTCTGCTTCTGCCTCCATTTATAACAACTTTGTATAAATAGGTTTATATATACCCCACATGCATGTGCTAACTCAATATTTATGCTGCGTGGGGTGTGGGTAAACATTTATTGAGAAATGACACACAACTCAAACATAGAGTGCCTTTGCGAACTTTCTATTTCCCATTTTAAAGAATATTTGCTTCCAACTACCATAGCAAAGTTTTATTAGTCCAGATAGAAGGCGAATGAAGGTTGCAGAGGCCTCACAGGGCCCTGCTCTTTGTTCACTTGTGTTTACCTTTTCTCCTCACGTCGCATTAGCAAGCTAACTTATTCAGCTGCTTCAAATCTGTCTTAACAAATGAATAAGGGAAAGCTTAAGGTCCCCATGCGTACTTTTGGTACTCAGAATCCCCTTTTGAAGCGGAAATGAACACTTATCTTTGTTGACACCAACAGTCTTTTTTGCAAGTGTGTCCATTAACAATCCTTTTGATTTTATTTATATTTATTTCTGAACCCCTGGCCGCTGCTGACCTAGAAAAATACAATGTGTCCAATAGAGCTAAAAACAAAAAGATTGTGTAACGCTACTCACCTTGCAACTGATATTTCATTTCCTCAGGTGAGGTGAGTTTTATCTGTTATTCAGTAAAATTGATGCTCTGCAGAACATTCGCTTCATAATGACGCTAGCATTATTAAAGTGTGTCCTGAAACTGCCCATTCACGCTACGCGGCTCGTCTGTTATTCAGTCGAGGCGGTGACTCATCATAATGAGACAATAAAAATTCAGCGTCTGTATTTACTGTGATAATTCTGCTCAGTGAGTGTCTCCATAGAGCCGTTAGCCTACGGCACGCTACAAGGTTTCCAGAGTCGGAACCCAGATGTGCTTTAACCAGCGGATAACAACAGAGCAATCGAATGGCACATTTAACACACTTTTAACCCGAGCCAGGAGTAGTAACCAATAATCACAGTGTATTGGAAAGGACATAGCCTACGGTGTTTGTGGGAACTAAAGCGAGGTTAAACCCAAACCCCTATGTTTCAGATATATTACCTCTTCTCTCAGACCAGACAGTTAATGCTAGCTGCCCGATATGACAGCCAGCCATGTCTCTCTCCATGGACATGGACTGCATATTTTTAGTGCATTCACATGTATTTATTCAGAGTTTTTGGCACACAGGATAAACCGACCCCCTCAAGAGGCTACATCACATTTTCTAGAAGGGTATAGAGAATTGCTTGTATACTGTAGCCTACCTGGTATAGCAGTTACTGATTCAGACCCTGAGTAGAATATTAGGCTTTTGTGGGGATCTACGTGTGCAAGGTTTAATTTTAGTCATCTGTATTCATGAAAATGACATTTGGATTAGTGATAGTGTCTCGACATGCGGCATGAACAAAATATATAATATCAAATATTGCACGGTGCAATTTGGCAAGGTAATATTGTACAGATTGCTTTGATTTGGCTGTACAAATCTATCTTCAAATATAATACAAATATTAAAATATTTCTACAGGCAGCATGTTAATTATGTATGGATTATGGAATTGTGTGTTCTCTCTCTTTCTCTTTCTCTCTCTTCAGTGCTGAATGTGTCAGTCTGACGTGTGGTCTAGTTATGTCAGAATGAATGACTTATCTTTCACCTAATATTCAACTACACATGAATGACAAAGAACAAAGTTTCTAAAACAAACACACTTGCTGCAATAACTCACAAAGCCATCAGTAAGTTTCACTTATTTCCTGTAAAATTCAAATGATACATTTGATCATCAATAAAGTTTTCATGTTTTGAGGGGAATTGATATTAATTTTCAGCCTTTGACAAATGATGCTAAACATCTACATGTCATACTGTATGTTCAAAATATTCTTAAGGCAAGACACTACAGGCAACGTAACCGAGACGTAACCTTTTTCTGGTCACAGGTCAATTTTGAGATTATGCTTCCATAACAGGCTAGTGGAGGGAAACATCCAAAATACACTTTTAAGTGATATCAAATTTCACTGTGTCTATTTGTGTCTGCAGGATTTCATTCACAAGACACATATTTAAAGGCTGTTTTCTCAAAATGAACTTTTTGTCCTGCAGAAATCCTTCAGTATAGCACTTACATACAGAAAACTATCATTTTTGAATTTGAACCTGACTTTATCCAATATTCATATTCTCTTTCTGGAACATTCATGCAAAATAGTGCATATTTAATTGGATAATACCTCATTTGCAAATTGTAAACATATTTCAGAAAACTTACAAAACAAATGTCTTAATGAACTGTAATTAATCAACTTAGGAAATTACGATGATATCTATTAATTATTCACCGTAGTGTTTAAAGTTGCATTCAATCTTTTTTCCCCTTCATTTACACCTAAATAAATAATGCACTCTCACATGAGATTAGGACTCCTGTCATTTTAGCAACCTATCAAAAGCTCTTTCCTTTTTTTTATGTGGATCGGGTCACCTCATTGCTCGACAAAATCACATGACCAGTAAATATACCTCTATTTTTGATTGTGAAAATTGCTATAAAGTTGCCAGGTAAATTTTCTAGTAAGGCATTAAATCTGTATTTCCCAAAATTATGACCTTGTGTGTTTCAAAATCAGAATCAGAATGAGCTTTATCGCCAAGTATGTTTACGCATACAAGGAATTTGCTTTGGTGACAGAAGCTTCCACAGCACAGACAGAATGACAGCGACATGACAGATAATAAAAATATAAAAATGCACAATATATGTACAGGTATGTTATATACAAATGTAAGGTAAATGTAAATAAGTGTTATGGTCTGCTAAATAAATATAAGTATAGTGTTTTGTATGGCACATGTTAATTGCCCAGCGTTCATGAGGTATAATGCATTATATATACACTCACCTAAAGGATTATTAGGAACACCTGTTCAATTTCTCATTAATGGAATTATCTAATCAACCAATCACATGGCAGTTGCTTCAATGCATTTAGGGGTGTGGTCCTGGTCAAGACAATCTCCTGAACTCCAAAGTGAATGTCAGAATGGGAAAGAAAGGTGATTTAAGCAATTTTGAGCGTGGCATGGTTGTTGGTGCCAGACGGGCCGGAGTACACTCTAAAAATTGCTGGGTTGTTTTAACCCAAATTTGGGTCAAATATGGACAAAAACATCCATTGGGTTAAAAATTGCATTTAAAAATATAACCCAATGGCTGGGTTTGTCCATATTTGACCCAAATTTGGGTTAAATAGACCCTGCCCTTTTTAGAGTGTATTTCACAACCTGCTCAGTAACTGGGAGGTTACTTCAGAGGTTACTGGGAGGTTACAGTTACTTCACGCACAACCATTTCTAAGGTTTACAAAGAATGGTGTGAAAAGGGAAAAACATCCAGTATGCGGCAGTCCTGTGGGCGAAAATGCCTTGTTGATGCTAGAGGTCAGAGGAGAATGGGCCGACTGATTCAAGCTGATAGAAGAGCAACTTTGACTGAAATAACCACTCGTTACAACCGAGGTATGCAGCAAAGCATTTGTGAAGCCACAACATGCACAACCTTGAGGCGGATGGGCTACAACAGCAGAAGACCCCACCGGGTACCACTCATCTCCACTACAAATAGGAAAAAGAGGCTACAATTTGCAAGAGCTCACCAAAATTGGACAGTTGAAGACTGGAAAAATGTTGCCTGGTCTGATGAGTCTCGATTTCTGTTGAGACATTCAGATGGTAGAGTCAGAATTTGGCGTAAACAGAATGAGAACATGGATCCATCATGCCTTGTTACCACTGTGCAGGCTGGTGGTGGTGGTGTAATTGTGTGGGGGATGTTTAATTGGCACACATTAGGCCCCTTAGTGCCAATTGGGCATCGTTTAAATGCCACGGCCTACCTGAGCATTGTTTCTGACCATGTCCATCCCTTTATGGCCACCATGTACCCATCCTCTGATGGCTACTTCCAGCAGGATAATGCACCATGTCACAAAGCTCAAATCATTTCAAATTGGTTCCTTGAACATGACAATGAGTTCACTGTACTAAAATGGCCCCCACAATCACCAGATCTCAACCCAATAGAGCATCTTTGGGATGTGGTGGAACGGGAGCTTCGTGCCCTGGATGTGCATCCCACAAATCTCCATCAACTGCAAGATGCTATCCTATCAATATGGGCCAACATTTGTAAAGAATGCTTTCAGCACCTTGTTGAATCAATGCCACGTAGAATTAAGGCAGTTCTGAAGGCGAAAGTGTCACATGCCTGTCCTGTCTTGTGTTGCACATGGGTGTTTGTTATGTTGTGCCATGTGCTATTGTCATTGTTTGATCCCTCCCCCTCGTTACCTGATTAATGTTTGAGTTCTTCCACCTGTTCCCTCTTGATTTGTTCCCTATTTAAGTCTCTTCTTGTTTGCTGTCTTTGTCGGATTTTTGTCTTATGTTACCCCTGTTCCTGGTGATGGTCTTCGTGTTCTTGGTCAGTGTTTGTCATTCTAGTTCAGTTCTGTTTTATGTTTCATTGATTATGTTTTCCCCCCTTGTGGGTTTTTGCTTTGTGTTTTGGTTTTCATTTATTAATAAATATCCTTTTACTGCACTTGAGTCCTCATCTTCACTTTTTGTAAAGCGGAACGTGACAGAAAGATCCGACCACTTGAGGACTCACCAGTATGGAGGATGAGGAGTTTGAATGGATGAATCTGGAGGAGAATTATATGGACGACGATTACTTGGATTGCCCGGACTACATCATCGCCACATTTGGATCAACCAAATTCTCTCCGATCGGCGGTGTCAGAAGGACTCTGCCAAACCTGGGTTCCAGCGGGGGGGTTTCGGACTTCTCTTCCCCAGCCAAGGAGCGGGGAGGGAGAGATTTTCGGGGGACCCGCCAGGTAATTTTTCGTGGGACCCGGGGAGGTTGTAAAGGAGGAGGAGGTGGTCGAGAGGAGGGTCAACATCACTCTCCATCCTGGCCCCCCTTCGATCCTGGACCGGTGGAAGGCAGTTCTGGGCCGGCTTCTCGCCGTCATGGACGGAGGAGGAGGAGACGCTCGTCTGCTCAGCCTGAGACTGCTCACGTCCCGTCTGCCCAGCGAGAGACTGCTCACGTCACGTCTGCCCAGCGAGAGACCGTTCACGTCCCGTCTGCCCAGCGAGAGACTGGTCACGTCCCGTCTGCCCAGCGAGAGACTGGTCACGTCCCGTCTGCCCAGCGAGAGACTGGTCACGTTCCGTCTGTTCAGTCGGGGACAGAGCCAGAGATCCCCTTTGGCGTGGCCGCCAGGGTTGTGACGGACTATTTGGAGCGTCTGGCTCGAATCTTGGAGATGCCAGTCTCTGCTGTTCCGGTTCCAGAGGCAGAGCCAGCGCCTGTTCCAGAGGCAGAGCCAGCGCCTGTTCCAGAGCCGGAGGCAGAGCCAGCGCCTGTTCCAGAGCCGGAGGCAGAGCCAGTGCCTGTTCCGGACCCAGTGTTTGTGTCTGTGTTTGTGTCTGTCCTTGTGTCTGTTCCTGAGCCGGTGTCTGTTCCTGAGCCGGTGTCTGTTCCTGAGCCGGTGTCTGGGGTCAGCTCCGCCCTGGCCGCCCGAGGGGTCCTCACCGCCCTGGCCGCCCGAGGGGTCCTCACCGCCCTGGCTGCCTGATGGACTTTGTAGTTCACCTTGGCCGGCCGATGGACTATGTGTTTCTCCCTCACCGTCCTATGGACTCTCTGTTTCGCCCTGGCCGCCCGATGTCCCTGTCCCGCCCTGGTCTTTCCCTCCCGTCCCGCCCTGGTCTTTCCCTTCGGTCCTTCCGATCAGTCCCTTCCGTTCCGCCTTGATGTTTCCTTCCTGCCCCGCCCTAGCCTGATGGAGCGTCTGGTAGCCGCTCCGTAGGGAGGGGGTTATGTCACATGCCTGTCCTGTCTTGTGTTGCACATGGGTGTTTGTTATGTTGTGCCATGTGCTGTTGTCATTGTTTGATCCCTCCCCCTCGTTACCTGATTAATGTTTGAGTTCTTCCACCTGTTCCCTCTTGATTTGTTCCCTATTTAAGTCTCTTCTTGTTTGCTGTCTTTGTCGGATCTTTGTCTTATGTTACCCCTGTTCCTGGTGATGGTCTTCGTGTTCTTGGTCAGTGTTTGTCATTCTAGTTCAGTTCTGTTTTATGTTTCATTGATTATGTTTTCCCCCCTTGTGGGTTTTTGCTTTGTGTTTTGGTTTTCATTTATTAATAAATATCCTTTTACTGCACTTGAGTCCTCATCTTCACTTTTTGTAAAGCGGAACGTGACAGAAAGGGGGTCAAACACAGTATTAGTATGGTGTTCCTAATAATCCTTTAGGTGAGTGTAGACTACATCTACATATCCACACACCACCACTAAGGGTATAATTAAATTCGATTATTATTAGGTGTTCAAGCACGAACTGCTGAAAACCTATTGTAATTGTTAGGATTTAAAAAAAGAAAAAAAGTTCCGCTAAAACGCATCGTGCAGCTCAAACTGTAAGGCCTAGAGCAGTGGTCTCAAACTCGCGGCCCGCGTGGTGATAATTTGTGGCCTCCTACTTGACATTAAAGTTTAATGTTTGTGCGGCCCGTCGTTGTTTCTGCCGCGTTAAAAAAATAAAATAAAAATCCCTTATGGGCTACCATAGATAGTCTCGTGACAGCATACGGTGGGTTTGTTGTCAATAGTTGTCATAGACAACCGTGAAGTACAAACAATTGAAATAACGAACTTGAGCGTGCAAAATATGTGAGCGCGATATGTGAACAGGCCCCTTGGCGAGCTACCACCTATCAGGCCACGAGCTACTGGTAGCTCGCGGCCGACGTGTTGGAGACCCCTGGTCTAAAACAATGTGAGAATAATCATTTTGAGCTTGTAATATGTGTCCAACAGGTTGATAAGGTGGTTTGCTTTGATTTGTGCAAAGTTAGTAATTTGCCTGAGACACTATACATTAGGGCTGGGTAAAAAATATCGATTTCTCGATATTAATCGATTCTCATTTTTACGAACCGATATCGATTCTTAAATCTCAAGAATCGATTAGTCATCCTGTTTTCATTTGATCATCGCGTAGAACATTGTATTGTGCATCCCATCCAATAAATCGAAATAATCTTTGTGCTTTGTGACTATTATTATGAAATAAAGTCTCAAATTTCGAATTACGTCCATTTTCATACGAAATTCAAAAACATAAATACCGTTTTGGCACTGTGGCGTGAGATCGCTCTGGCTCAGCTCAAGAGAAGCAGCAGCACGGAGCGCACATGATCTCATTCTCCTCTTCCGCCTTAATAATATCAGTTACTCCGCCTTAATAATACCAGTTACAGCGCCAAATAAACATCAATGAGCATCTGAAAGTGTGTTAAAAGATAGAGTACAACTTCGAAATCCGTATCATGTAACGTGGTATCGCTCAATCAGTGTTTCATCCGTGGAAAGATGCAGTTAAACAGCAAGTAAACAATGGCATGTAACGTCACATTTACCTCAGAAAAAACATTAAACTTAGTAACTTAGTCAGTTAGTCAGCTAGAAAAAATAACTCTAGAGAGGAGAATTTTGCTAAATATATGCACCATATTACATATTCATTATAATTTTTAATGTTCTTCAATATTTAATGCATGTTTGAATAAATCTGGCAAGTTTTTATGACAGCCACCATTTAAATGTTTATATTTCATATAACTTTCTTAATATAAAAATAAATAAGTGTAATTTAAGTGTTCCCTTTCGAGGGAACTCGCACTGCGTCGTTGAAAACGACTCTTTGGGGACGCTCCCTAAGCGTGCGCCTCTGAAGTATGAATGAAACTAATCCAATCCTGATTGGTGTTGCGTCGTGACGTAACATGTGACGGCATAACCGGATGTATAAAAACGGCGCTGATGCAAACACATACCAGCTTTCGCTCTTCAGCAAGCGCTATCTGTTGAAACTGTTTGTCTTATTTGGTGTTGTATTGTCTGTATTGAAAGTATGGCGAGTGAGCATTTCACTAGATGTGTGCACCCCTGTCCTAGATTTATCACGGGTGGGGACACGCATCCACTATGTGTGAAGTGTTTGGGAGTGCAGCACGCACAGGCAGCTTTCGAGGGAGCTGCCTGTGATCCGTGTACACAATGTGAAGCACTTCCATTGAGAGTGCTGCGCTCCCGCTTGGCTGTTTTTAATAAGGATGGCCAAGCTCGCGATCCTTGCGGTTCAGGTCCCGCGTCCGTTGAGGCGGCGCGGAGGCTTAGATCGTGGGGATCGCAAAAGGATCTCGCAGATGAGAACGAGACTGCTGAGGCACTTTCTCGTTCATCATCTGTGGATTCTATAACACCCGCTCATGATGCAGAAGCCCGCGCTGCGGCTTCTTCTGCTCATGACGAGTGCCCGGTGCTTGAATTATCCGCTTCTGAGGAAGTGGATGTTCTCAGCATCGGGAGCGGGGATCATGAGTCACACTCGCCGACTCATGTTCCCGCGTACGAGGAGTTGGTGGAGGTTGTGACGCGTGCTGTGGCCAAACTCAATATTAGTTGGCCACAAGATAAGCAGGATGATTCTCGTCAGAGCAAATTAGACGAGAGATTCCTGCAGCATCGCTCACAGCCTCAGCGCCGGGGCTTGCCTTTTTTCCCAGATCTTCATAAAGAGATCTCTAGATCCTGGGAAAAACCTCACTCTTCTCGTATTTCATCACCTACGTTATGTGATTACAGTAATGTGGTGGGTGCGAGAGAGTCGGGGTATGGCAAGATGCCGCGGGTGGAGGAAGCTTTAGCGAGCTATCTTTCTCCCGAAGCGGCATCTTCGCTTAAAGCCCCGGCGCTGCCCAGCAAACCATGCAGGGACACTTCTGTGATGGTAGGCAGGGCTTATATGGCGGCTGGTCGGGCTGGTGCGTTCCTGCACTCTATGGCAATCTTGCAGGCGTACCAGGCCGATATCCTGAAAGACCTAGATGAGGGTGAGGGTCCAACACCCGAAGATATTGCAGAGCTTAGGAGGACTACTGATTTATCTCTCCGAGCCACTAGGGAGACGGCCCGTGCTATTGGCCGCTCCATGGCAGCTTTGGTGGCCACAGAGAGGCATCTATGGCTTAATCTGTCCGGTATTAAAGATAAGGACAGATCATTTTTGTTGGATGCCCCGTTATCGCCTTCTGGCCTGTTCGGCGACGCAGTAAACACAGTTGTCGACAGGTTTCAGGAGGCGAAAAAGCAATCAGCAGCTTTTCAACAATATCTCCCTCGCCGATCTAGATCTGGGTCTAGGAGGGCTGGTCCAAGTGGCCAGCCTCAGCCGTCAGCCAGCTCCTCCCATCGCCTGGAGCAAAAGGAGAGCGTTTCCTCTCGAGCCCCTCCTTCGGGAGCTTGGCAACAGAGGAAACGTTCTCACTCTAAATCCTCTGGCCAGAAGGGCGACTTGCGGTCCGTCATTCAGGCAAAGAGGGCTTCAGGAAAGAGGTCCTAGCCAGTCTGGTAGGACCTCTGAGGGCTGTCCCCTCCGTGGTGGAGCAACCGAGGTTGTTTTCACAACGGAGCCCTCTGGAAAGAGATGTTGTCCCGCCGTCCTGGACGCTTCGGGTCGCATCGATTTCCAGCGAACGCACACCGAGGCGTTCGTCCCAAAAGCTTGCAAAGGAGCACCGACTATGGTCACAAAATCGTTCTCGTCCGCTTCCTGCCAGTTCGCTGTATCAGAGGGTCGAGAACAGTGCTCGAGAAACACCCGAGGCCAGTCTCGAGAGGCTGGTTCCCTTAGTAAATTTTGTAGAGGGGTGGCGCCTTCTTCCAAATATTTCTCTATGGGTCCTGAATATAGTAGAAAAAGGATACAGACTGCAGTTTGGTCACCGACCTCCCAGGTTTGCAGGGGTGGTGCCGACTTCAGTGGTTCCAGAACAGGCTCGGGTTATGGAACAAGAAGTACAGGCTCTCCTGGTCAAAGGGGCTATAGAAATTGTTCCCCCACCAGACAGAGAGTCCGGATTTTACAGCCGATACTTTATAGTTCCAAAGAAGGATGGCGGGCTAAGGCCGGTTTTGGATCTAAGACAGTTGAATCGGTCTCTGAGGAGATTCAAGTTCAAAATGCTTACGATTCCCATCATTGTGAATCAAATCAGGTCCGAGGACTGGTTTGTCACGATAGACCTAAAAGACGCCTATTTTCATGTCTCCATCCTTCCGTGTCACAGGAGGTTCCTAAGGTTTGCTTTCGGGGGCGAAGCATATCAGTATCGGGTTCTTCCGTTCGGCCTAGCACTCTCTCCCCGCACGTTCACGAAGTGTATGGATGCAGCTCTGGCTCCATTGAGACTTCAGGGCATCCGTATACTGAATTATATCGACGACTGGCTCATATTGGCCCAGTCTCGGGAAATGGCGGTTCGGCATCGAGATGTCGTCCTTGGCCACATTCAGGAATTGGGGTTTAGACTCAACACGAAAAAAAGCGTGTTGGAACCAGCTCAGAAAACAACGTTTTTGGGCGTGGTATGGAATTCGGTTACGATGCGGGCTCACATGTCTCCCGCACGAATCGAATCCATCCTGACAATGGTTTCTGGGATAAAGCTAGGCCAGCCCATCACTGTGAAAAGGTTTCAGAGGATGCTGGGCCTCATGGCAGCGGCATCCAACATTATACCTTTGGGCCTTCTATATATGAGGCCCCTCCAGTGGTGGCTAAAAGCCAAGGGGTTTTCCCCCAAGGGGAATCCATTTCGAATAATCAGAGTAACGCGCAGATGCCTTCGTTCTCTATTAATATGGAAGAAACCTTGGTTCCTATCCCAAGGGCCAGTATTAGGAGCGTCGTGTCGCCGGAAAACCGTTTCGACAGACGCCTCCCTCACTGGCTGGGGCGCGGTCATGGACGGCCGCTTTGCCAGGGGTCTGTGGCAGGACCATCATCATTCTTGGCATATAAATTGCCTGGAGATGTTGGCTGTGTTCAGGGCTCTGAGGAGCTTCCTTCCAGACATCAAGGGTTACCATGTCCTAGTACGATCGGACAATACATCAGTGGTAGCTTATCTGAACCGTCAAGGGGGACTCAGATCGCGCCCTCTATCCAGATTGGCGCATCAGATTATTCTTTGGTCCCAGGGGAAAATATTGTCCATCAGAGCAATATATGTCCCGGGGGTTCAGAATCAGGGAGCAGACATCCTGTCGAGGCAGGGGCTGAGGCCCGGGGAGTGGAGACTTCACCCAGAGGTGGTGAAGCTAATATGGCAGAGGTTCGGACCTATGGAAGTGGATCTATTTGCGTCTCAAGAGACGTCCCACTGTCCCCGTTGGTTTTCCCTCACCCGTCCAGCCCCGCTGGGGTTGGATGCCATGGTACAGGCTTGGCCGAGGCTTCGCCTGTACGCTTTTCCCCCCGTTGCTCTGCTTCCGGGAGTCCTGAACAGGGTCCGTCAGGAGGGCATCAGTCTTCTTCTGGTAGCCCCGTTGTGGCCGGCCCGAGTATGGTTTTCAGACATCATATCACTCCTGATAGACTCGCCGTGGCAGATTCCTCTGAGGAGGGATCTGTTGTCTCAGGCGGAGGGCACAATTTTCCACCCTCGCCCAGAGTTGTGGAAGCTGTGGGTCTGGCCCCTGAGGGGGCCCAGTACTTAAATGCTGGGTTATCAGACGGGGTGGTTGATACCATACTTAACTCTAGGGCTCCGTCTACTAGGAGATTGTATGGCCTCAAGTGGAATGTTTTTGCCACTTGGTGTAGAGAACATGAGCTAGATACAGTTAACTGCCCGGTGGCTTCAGTTCTGGAGTTTCTTCAAAATCGCTTCTCTGCGGGTCTCTCCCCATCCACGCTTAAAGTGTACGTGGCTGCCATTGCGGCTTTCCATGCACCACTGGACGATGGGCCTTTGGGGAGGCACCAACTGGTTGTACGTTTTCTCCGTGGTACATGGAGGATGAGACCGACAACCAGGTCCAGGGTTCCCTCCTGGGACCTGGCAGTGGTTCTCGAGGGGTTATCCCTTGCCCCCTTCGAACCTCTTCAGTCGGCGTCACCCAAGGATCTGACTTTCAAGATGGCATTCCTCTTAGCCATTACTTCCCTTAAGAGGGTGGGAGATCTCCAAGCCCTGGCAGTAACGCCAGCTTGCTTGGAGTTTGCACCTGGCGGAGTTAAGGTCATTTTGAACCCAAGACCGGGCTATGTGCCTAAGGTGCCTTCTAATGTGGCACGGTCTACAGTCCTTCAGGCTTTTCATCCTCCACCTCATGTGTCGGCAGAGGAAGAGAGGCTCCATTTGCTCTGTCCTGTCAGAGCGTTGAGCATTTACCTTGAGAGGTCCTCTTCCTGGAGGAGGTCGGACCAACTGTTGGTGTGTTTTGGGTCACCTAAGAAGGGGCTCCCTGCGTCCAAACAAACTATTAGTAATTGGATTGTTCAGGCTATTACCGAGGCCTACAAGGTGCGCAGTATGCCTTCACCTTTGGCCGTTAGGGCTCACTCGACTAGAGGCATGGTTTCCTCTAGGGCTCTCCAACTGGGCGTGCCTCTTCAGGAGATCTGTGAGGCAGCCGGTTGGGCTACCCCGCACACCTTTATCAGGTTTTATGGTCTGCACCTCCCTAGTACGCCTGGTGCGCGAGTGCTCTCGTCCTAGTTTTGTGCCTGTTTTAGTTTCACTTTAGGGCGGGGCTTGTTCCGGTGCGTGGCGTAGTGGGTATTCGTTCCCCAAAGAGTCGTTTTCAACGACGCAGTGCGAGTTCCCTCGAAAGGGAACGTCTCGGGTTATGACTATAACCCTTGTTCCCTGAGAAGGGAACGAGACACTGCGTCGTTGAAAACGACTGCCACGCCCCTAGAGGCCTTAGAGCGTCTTGCTTCATCGCGAGGCTGGTATGTGTTTGCATCAGCGCCGTTTTTATACATCCGGTTATGCCGTCACATGTTACGTCACGACGCAACACCAATCAGGATTGGATTAGTTTCATTCATACTTCAGAGGCGCACGCTTAGGGAGCGTCCCCAAAGAGTCGTTTTCAACGACGCAGTGTCTCGTTCCCTTCTCAGGGAACAAGGGTTATAGTCATAACCCGAGACGTTTGTATAGCTTCAAACCAGTTAATTTTTACCTTCAAAATTATAGTAGGCTAATGAAGCCTATAGGCTACAACTGACTCCCATATAGTTTATAGCATTAGTTGAGAGATTTGTTTTCCTTGAAAAAATTTGCCATGTATTGTACCTGATATCCAAAATAATCAATATTGAATCGAATCGAATCGTAATCGAAATCGAATCGAATTGCAAGCTTGTGAATCGAAATCGAATCGAATTGTGAAATTTGTGTCAATACCCAGGCCTACTATACATGTGTAGAAAGAATTCAATAAAACGGGCAGACATGACTGCAAATATTTGTATTTTTAAAAGCAAGAATTGTTTTTCTAAGTATAATACAGGGAAAGGTGCCTTCCAAAAAAACATTCAATATCATATTGAAAATAAAAAGGACATGAGCAAATATAAGAATCACAAAGGAAAAGACAAAGAAAGTTTGTAAAATGAACTTCAACTGTCAGAAGGACAGCTCATGAAGAACCAATCATGTACAGAAAGGAATGTTCAAATTCAGAGGAACAGTTCAGAAGAAACGTTAATAATAAAGATTGAGAAGATTGGATCAGTTGTGCTCCTTTTTGTGGAATACTTGATGCGGCCCAGCCTGAACCAGACTCTACCTCCAGCGGCCCCCAGTTAAGTTGAGTTTGAGACCCCTGGCCTAGAGACTTGAAACTCGACCAGATGGTAGGCCTCAATTTGGGGAGAATCTATCAGAGTATGACCCCGATTGTCCCATAGGTGGCGCTACAGCAACCAAAAGTACTAACTTGTACATAACTCCTAGACCGTTTGACTTAGAATCAAGGTCTTTACACCACTGTGATCCTTGGCCCAAGACGGACAAGATGTAGCCTGGCTACGTCAGACTTCCTACTTCCGCTAATTTCATTTCGCTCCTGTAGTCAGTCTGAGATAGCAGCCTATCTTTCTGTTTTCCACCGGCCTGAAAACAGCCTGGCCAATCAACGAACAAAGGGCGGGCTGAAAGCCGTGACGTAGTCGGTAAGCGCCGTGTTTAAGATTAGGTCAGGGAAATCGAAAACGACCGCTGATATGGAGACGCGGATGCAATTCGCTCTGTTGTGGAGAATATTCCCGGCATTAGCAAACTGAAGCCCGAACACGAAGAGTGTGTATTAAACATTTTGAATGGAGGTGATGTTGTGGCCCTACTCCCTTTGGGAAAAGTTTAATTTATCAACTATTACCGATCGTCAGCGAGAAACTGGGGAGCCTTTTGACAGGTCAGTGTCTCTTTTCTTTTCCAGGTCTTAAATACCGTAAAACTTCAAATAATAGCCCGGGCTTTTATTTGCCCAAATCGTCGAACTGCACCGGCTTGTACTTGAGATAGGCGTCTAACTTATATGAGACAGGCCTTTATAGTTGAGATGTTGTTCATTGAGATGTTGTTCCTAGAGTCTATAATCTCTAAAAATCTCCAAATGCTCCACGTGAAACCGCGGTCTTCCGACCTCTTACTATCTTGTCGATTGATTTTTATGAATATGCGCGAGGGAGAGAGAGAGCAAGACAGCGCTCGTGTTGTTTGTAGACGTGGGAGTGCGCGCGCGCGGCCGGGGCTCTCTCTCTCTCTCTCTCTCTCTCTCTCTCAGCAATCATTCTATTACATCACTCACAGATCAAAAAAGTCGTTTACAGCCATGTTCACTCGGGTATTTCGCTCGCATCATCAAGTGTTTACAGTGGAAGTTCGATCATAGATTTGAGTTCGATGCATGATGTCTGTGGTTCGATGCGGCTGTGTCGGCGCATAACATACGTCATAAACAAACTTATCTGATTGGCTTACGTGTAACCAATGATTTTAAACTTCAGTACGCGCCCCCTAGCGAGAGAGAAAACACTTCTCTATTATGCTATCCCAGACTCTGTGTACGAAGCAAAGTGAAGTACCAGAGTCTGGTATTACCAGGCTAGACAAGATGCATATCTTGTCCGAAATCAATTTCATTTAGGCGAATTTAGAAAAAAATTCTGCTATGTCGAATTTTGTCCAAAACTTACTCTTGCTAATTATAAATGGCAATTCTCTGGACTCTCTAGATCAATAATTATAAAAAAAAAAGTTGAAATTTTGCATTTGGGTGGCTGTAACAGGGTCATTTAAAAAAGGGGCAGGACAAAATACAGTCGAAAGCCTATAAATCCTTAAGGAAAACTCAGAACTTCACAAACATTGGTGAGCATATGTGACATAACATCATTAACCAGCATGCAACATTTCATGGAGATCGGACCATAGGTGGCGCTATAACTGTTAAAAAGCTTTAACACCATATATTTCCTGGTAAATTGCCTGTATTGGCTGTAACTGGTCTTTTCCATTTATTATGTCAGTGGTTAAATGTATGCTAAATAAAAATTAATGTCTTTTGATGCTTTTGTGCTTAAAGGCCTTAAAGGCCTTAACTGCTTGAACACCGATAAATGCTGCTTGCAGCTTTAATTATTATTTTTTTCCATATGGGAATTCTCAAACTCTTTTACAGCATATTTCGTCTACGTTTTCTAAGTTTTTCATCTAATATTGATATTTTATTTTATTTCAGCTTTATTTCAATTAACAGAAATGTTTTTTTCATAGTTTTAGTCCCTCATATCATTCCAAACATGACTTTATTTCCTTGTGATATATGGATTTTAAGTGTCATGATGATGTGTTCATTTTTTAATGTTCATTTTTGGGTGAACTTTCGCTGTATGTATACGTGTTATTCATATACAAATCTTTAATAGCAAATGAGTGTCAAACGGTACAAAACACTGCAATCAAACAAATAATATAAAATGTTCTCATATTTGGTTAAATGAATGGCTACTACAATAAATCATTCTTGCCAGCTGACAGGGTACAATAAGGGCGCTTTCACACTTGGTTCGATTGCTCCCCCCTCCCCCTGCCCCCGATGGACTGTGTTCACATTATATTATTTGTATCCGAACCGCGGTACGCTTGCGTCATCAAGCTGCAGCTGGAGCGTAATCATGTTGCTTGGTAACCGGCGCCGCTATGAATGAAAAGGCGTCAAAATGGATAGAATTGCTCGCTTCACATTTGTTCTTCTTTTTTTTAACCTTTGGTTTTGTTTTCAAAGAAAAGATACAGAAACACACTTGGGTATGTCTGCCGCAAAAGTACTAAAATCGTTCCAAAGACAGCTGGCTGTCAGCCGAAGAAAGAAGTTTTGCGGAGGCGAGCATAAATCATCTCTCTGCTTGCAGTGCGTCAATCCCGCTTTTCGTCAAGGTAAGTGTACACACACACACACACACACACACGCACTGACAACTGTCCTGTCGACCACATTATACATTATACGTCATCAATAGCGGTTCACTTCCGCGGTTTGGTTCGATTGCGTTCATATCAGCAGCGAACCGTACTGGAGTTCACATGAACCGTACCCCAGACCACCTTTTTAAGCGGACCCGAGTACGGTTCGCGGGTACGCACCCGAGTTCGGAAGACAGCGTTCACATCATCCAAACGAACCGAACTCTGACGTCATTCGAACCCAGGTGCGCACCACAAGTGCTAGTGTGAAAGCCCCCTAAGTGACCTCCATACAGAGCCTGATCTTTGCTTTCTGAGGGCAGAAAGTCCTGCAGGCCTCTGTTCTGAGAGGTGACCTAATAAATCAGTATCCTCTAAATTTTAAATTCATACAATTTCAGATAACCTGAAGAACTAATTAAACTAGAAGCCTTATTGGAAGGAGTCACACTGTCTGCATTTAATAGCATGAGGCAAAGGGGGTTACAAATGAACTGTCACCATTGTGTTGTGCATGATGTTCCCACAATGCTTTGCCCCTCTCAGAGAAGCCATATTTCTGAATGTATGGCACCATGAACACTGGACAAATTAAAGTGGCTCTCACATTGTAACAGCTATAAGTCATCAGAGAGAGAGAGAGAGAGAGAGAGAGAGAGAGAGAGAGAGAGAGAGAGAGAGAGAGAGAGAGAGAGAGAGAGAGAGAGAGAGAGAGAGAGAGAGAGAGAGAGAGAGAGAGAGAGAATATAAGGAAAACTAAGCAGAGAGAGGTTCATCTCCCTAAGGCAAACCTATTTAATATTAAAGTTCATTCATATGGTTTTTATATGAAGGCCAGGAGATGACACATTAATCTTGCATGCTTTCAGTAATGTGAAAGATGATTTCTGAGGTTGTGTAGACACAGGGGGTAATGGGTAATGGGTAATGTGTAGTACATTGCATTTGACTGAATGTGTAAGACACACTGTGAAAAACACAAGGTGGAAAAGTGAGGTCACTGTCTTTTCCCATGGTTCAACCACGACTTATGTAAGCCCTGAAAAAACATGCTTACCGTGGCAGCCTGGTACAAGGACACTTTCCGAAACCTTCACACTCACTTCTATTCCTTTGTGGTGGAACTCACCCAACCTTCACCCAAAACAAACATTGCAATGTTAAAACAAATGACTTAAGACACACCTCTTCCAGCAGCCCTATTTCCACCTTAGAGAAAAATAAAAAAATAAAGGTAATTGTGAGACAAAGTGTAAAATAAAGACACATTATACAGGTAAGGTCAAATCTGTGAGATAAAAAGTCACATTGTGAGATATAAACTTGGCATTAGTATGTGTTTGAAACAAAGTAATAATAGCAAGATATAAAGTCACATTGCGAGATACACAGTTACAGTTGGGAGACATAAAGTTACAATTGAGAGAAACGGTCACATTTGTAAGATATAAAGTCTAAATTGTAAGAAATAAAGTTACAATTGGGAGAAAAAAGTCACATGGTGAGATGCAGATCGCAATTATGAGAAGAAAGTCACAATTGCGAGCATTAACATCACAATAGTGAAATGCAAAGTCACAATTACTTTTTTTAAACTGTAAGGTGGTAACAGACTTCCACACTTGATTGACTAACTACCCTTTTTGCACTTTTCATTTGTAAATTGTTTTGGGTAAAGGCATCTGCTGAGGAATAAATGTAAACTGATCGTGGTGAGGTTTCTCTTCAAACTTACATTCATGAGATGAATTTAGTGATGAAAGCAAAATATGCTTACACACACACACACATGCACACGTCCATCTATGTTCTGCCAATTCAGACTAGCGGAGATGGTGATTGAACTCCTCTGTGTTCTTTCGTCTCTAGATCAGCTCATCTTCATACCAGCCACCTTTTTGTTCCTTTATCTGTTTCTCTTTTCATCTTTGTCCACTCCATGAAAGGTTGTCTATGGCATGGAAGGGTGAGAAAAGAATCAAAGGGAGTATATGTCAAGTTGCTGTGAGGAAACACTCTATGTGGTTGGCTAAAAAAGAGAGAAGAGAAAGGCGTGATGAGAAGCGCTCCTCTCTTTCTTATTCCTTATTAATTTAGTCATGCACTGCTCTGCCTCCCTCCCATTTTTTCCGCTTTTGCTTCTCGTTTTGACCTCTGTCGACTTCTGCTGCCCATCTTACACATTTCACAATGATTGAGGGAACATTAAGAGAGAATAATAGAGAATAAAGGAGTCTCTTCGCTATCTTTCTTTCTAAACTGTAAGGCTCCTGATCTTCAAGAAGTTCAGGTCAAAATGTCAATTTCCCAGAGCAAGCTGAGGAATATGTGGCCATTGTACTCTGACAAATAAGGCTTCCTTGATAATCATCTGTCAAACACAGCTAATGCAGTAAATTATTAAACAAACCAGTTAAATGAATGCATTCCTTTAAATTGAAAATGTTAAAATACTTTTTTTCTTCAGGAAGCCAAATGATTCCACTCAAAAGTTTAAACAAAAGAGTGTAAACATTTAAAGTAAACATTACAATTTACTGTTTATTTGTTTGAACATCCTGATCCGCCAAAAATAGTGTTTTAACCAATGGTGTGAGTTTGGGGGTGGGGCCACCTATTTATCTGACCAATGGTAGATGGGAAGAGTGTTTAGGAAACCTGTTTGAAAACAATTTATTTTTATGTTTGGAAAACCCTATAGAAAGGCAAAAATTACACAGTACTTTAAAGAAACCTTATCATTCCATTAGAAAAATATATTTTTAAACTGTTTCTTTTGAAATGGAACCATTAACTGTTTAAAACAAAATCTGATAAGTGCCCGTGTCTGGCATCATCCTTTGGGGAATAACAGCTGCCTCTAAGCAGACACTCCGCTCTGATATAGATTACCTCGGCCTACCCATCTGCCCCCAGGAAACCCAATCTCCGCAACAGAGATGACAGGTTAAAGAAAACAACAGATAGGACCAAACAAAATGCTCAGCATGAAAGAAGCAGAAAATGAGCTAGTATAATTATGCCTGACTGGGGCCCTGCTGTTATTCCAGTGAGTGTGTCTGAAATCAATGAGGAACATTTGCTCTGGTCCCTCCTTCTCTCCTGACCCTGACCATCCTCAGAAAGTCCCTAAATGCACCGTATTGATAAGTCCCTTCTCTGGCTCCTATCTGCTGGTTTCAGGACACGGCCCTCCATCTACAAAGCCTGGGGCTCATTTGGCTCAAAGACCTGCGAGAGTGTGGCACTGCTACATTTAGTGATTCTCCAATCCGAAATGCTCATTGATTTCCAGACCGGGGTGAGAGGGGGTTGAATCGCTCGTTCGGTTTCTCTATTCTTGTTTGTTTGTCGCTTTCTCACTCTCATGGGTTCTTTTTCTAATCTTACACTACTAATCTCTCTACCCGTCCACCATACCTGTCATTTTTCCCTCCTGCCCTCCAGCCTCTTTCTCTCTCTCTCTCTCTGAACAGTACTAAATCTTTTCCTGGCGACTGTAATGGTCCGAGAATGAAAGGAAGGTCAGGATGTGAAGCTGCTGAGATCTGTAAGTGCCGGATCAATACGCCAATTGGATTTGCCCACTCGCATTAAGCAGTGCATCTAATAGCCTCTCCTGGCTATCGATGCAGCCAGCCATCATTTAATTACACTCACTGTGTTACAACCGCCTCAGTTCAGGCCAGTCGTTTCAATCTGGGGGCACCCGGCTCCGATCACTCGGATTGCTTCACTTGGAATGTAAAATATATCTGCAACTTGTGTGGCAAGATGGCAAATAACTGAAAATGACTGACTACTGAGGAGGAATTCAGTTACTTACAAATAAAAAAATTTGTTTATAATAGCAGAATTTTTTTATCCATATTTAAAAAAAAAAAATTTTTATTACTATTTAGTCAACATTTAGTTAATATCTTATTCATTTTGGAAAGTTTTACTTGGACTAAAATGGCGTCTAATTTTAGTTGAAGGAAATTATCATTAAATATTATTAATTAAAATCATTCTTGATGTGCATTTTTTCTGTCTTGTCTTCGTTATTATTATTAAAGGTTTTCATCAGTATTTATTGTCTATTAAACCAGTATTATAAGGGAAACGGGTGGTCATCAATGTTACAGGGAAGCCCCGTTCAGGAAGCAATATTTAATGACTAGCATCTCTCTAAGGATTGTTTTACATCAAAAAAAATGTTTGCTGTGTCCTGAGATTGCAGAACTAACAGATTCATTATAATGCCATTAATAGAATTCCTGTTCTTGAGTGCAGCATCGTTGATTCACATCAGACTGTAATATTTAAAAAAAAAAATCACAGGTTCATCTTCTCCCTTCTTGGGTGCTGTGTTTCACTTTAGGAAACTGGCAACAGGACACAAAGCATTTCTTCGACTGCCGAGTCTATTGATTATGCGCTCGAATCTGCGAGACAGAAGAAGAAGAGCAGAGACTCGAGGGAGGTAAAGACAGCTGGCGAGGCAAACATTTGTTTCAATTTTTTAATTAAAATGAAAACAGGCCATTGATTCCCCCTAAGTGAGAGCAGTGCAGCCTGAAGAGGAATCCATCTCGTTTGAACATGCGACAAGGGGTATTGGGGTGTGTATGTGTGATCTGCGTGAGGCAATTAATAAACTGGTTTCTTGAACATTAAAGCCTTGTTATGAAGAACTGATCCCATGTACTCCTGCTTTGAGCCTGTCCCATTACCAAGGAAATAAGTGATTGGTTAAACTATTGCTTCAATGATTAGTTGATTGACTGATGCTGTCATTAAATTTTGATTTAGGCTGCAAGTGTGATGTCTAGATGACTGCGCAAAACAGGACAAGCAAAAGCACTGATAATGAAAAGAATGAAATGATTGTTGCAAATGTGCTGTCATGTAACTGAATTGTGATTGAACATGTAGAATGTGTTAAATGAACTGTAAGCTTATCTTTTATTCGTGGGTAATAATGGTAATTACTGGTTGTCCAAAATCTGAGGTGCAATAAGCCCCTGCATAGACGACAATGACAACATTTAGAAAGGATTACAATGTATTAGCATTGCAAATTTTGCAGCCCAATTCAAACACTAAATATATTTTGGAATTTGGGGCAATGTAGTCTGTATTAAAACTACTCCAATCTGTCTTGAAGCTCTTGGATCTCCTGTCAGACTGGTTATATTATTGAAACCAAGCTCAAAACTGAGTTCTTAATCCAGTTTATCAAAAGCAGCCTGCTCTTAAAGCTTGCCTTCATGAAATCAAGCATATATGCTCACCAGTGCCAGCTGGTGTTTCTCTAGAGTGGGGAGGCAGAGATGTCACTTATAAATGGCAAAATCTGTACTCAGATCTATTTCAGAACTGCAGTGTTGCTCCTAAAAGAACTTTACCAAACTGCTACTAAACAGAGAAATATTGATGGAAATGGCAACAGGCACGAAACAAGATTATGCATGCTGCACTAAATGTTACATCAGACTTTAAAAAAATGCATCTCAGAACTCATAATGTACATTGTAAAAAAATTCCCTCCCAAGTAATGCTTTTTCAGTCATCACAGATAAGTCACTTAGAGAATAATCTTGTGTGTGTGTGTGTGTGTGTGTGTGTGTGAGAGTGATTGTGTGATATTGATTAATTTTGGAATGAAACAAGCAATGTTTTTTTATGAGTGAATTATTGAATCATTCATTCAAACTATTTGTTCAGAAACACAGACTCATTTAAGAATCATAACAGTGCCAACGCATTCTCATCCCAAGGCGTCACTAAAATGACAATTTTGACCATGCTTCAATATTCGACGCTTTAGGCACCCTTCAGTTACATGACGCAATCCTAGGGCGTCATCTTACTGATGCTTTACCTTAAGCGTCAGTTAGATGACGCGGGTAGGTTTAGGTCTGGGGTAGGGTTAGGATTAGATAGCGTCATCTAACTGACGCTTAAGGTAAAGCGTCAATAAGATGACGCCCATAGGATTGCGTCATGTAACTGACGCTAAAGGGTGCCTAAAGCGTCGAATATTGAAGCATGGTCAAAATGATTCCCAAGGCGTCAGTTTCATGACGCCTAGGGATGAGAATGGGCTGACTGTGCTTTATATATATATATATATATATATATATATATATATATATATATATATATATATATATATATATATATCAAACTCAGTTAGGGTCATAAATAAGCACAGCTATGATTCTTAAATGAGTCTGTGTTTCTGAGCAAATAGTTGTCATATATACATATACACATATACCGTTATATATATATATATATATATATATATATATATATATATATATATTTTTTTTTTTTTTTTGGTAACACTTTACAATGAGGTTTTATTTGAAGCATTTATTAATATTAATTATATATATTATTATATAATTAATTATAATTATTATTATATAATTAATTATAATTAATTATATATATATATATATATTAATATATATTTATTAGCATTTATTAATATTCGGTGATGTAATCTCAACATTTACTAATACAGTTATAACATCAAAAGTTGAATGTTTACACGGCTCTGTGGAATACCTGATTCTGATTGGTCAATCGCGCTATCCAAAGTAGCGTTGTAGTAGTAGTAGTTCTCCTGTATTGAAGTGCATTGTTTGACTCTGTGTTCTTTTGGTCCAACGCCACTAAACATCTTGGAGCAGGGCCCACCGAAAGTCTGCTCCCAGCTGCAGCAGAGAGACAGGAGGTAGACTAAAACCTCAGCTTCTGATCATATGATACAAAACACATTGCCCTGCCATTTCCTATTTATCTATAACTCTATCAGGGTGCACACACACACACACACACACACACACACACATACACACACATGCACGCACAGCTTAAAGGAAGGGGAAGACTTCATTATACTTATGAGAAAGAGCAAGGCAGCAAATCTAATTCGCTTCTGAAGGAACGCAGTGTTATTGCTTTTCTATATTCACTCTATTTCAGTTCTCTGTCGCTTGTGCACATTATTTGAGCGCTCACCTAGGGAGTCATTTGAAGCGGACGAAAATAAATCCCTGATATAGTTAAGCATTATGAGAGTTTAATGTTCTAACATGTCTGGGCACTAATAGAATAGGTTTCTCACTTTCATTGATGGAAGCCATTTTATTTTGGGACTGAAAATAGAACACAGGGGACAAAGAGAATGATTGTAAGATACACTTACATTTGTTCAGTTGTTTTTTGCTTCAGGCAAAAGTAAGTAGCTTTGGACCGAAGCGGCGGGTACAACTGGTGCAGATGGCAAAAGTCACACACTGTCATAGAGCTGAGTAGAAACCACAGAGCTAATTAGACTGTTATTTAAATAGTAACATTACTGAATGCTTAGTGCAAAGAAAATAAATAGATGCAATGGAGGTGCAATTGCTCATATGAGAGAAGTGCAATTTAAAGAAATGCAGTAGAAAAATGCAACAAAATTTATTGAATTATACACTCTGAAAATCTAGATGGGCATATGTTGTCTTTTGGATGTTGGTATGCTGGTGTCCCTATAGGATCATTGAAAAGAATATGCTAAAAAAACAAAACAAAAAAAACGCTAGAATACCTCGATTGACAAGCAAGACCATGCTGGATGAAGAACCAGTTTGCTTGTAAACAGCATCGACAATAAGCAGCAGGAATAGAAAGGAATAGAAATTGTACTGTTAGTCTAAGCAGGGGATTTTGCCAAAATGTTTAAAACAGTGCTGTAATAGATGCATTACTAATTTTTGTCAAAATCAGCTAAATCAGAGGTTCTCTGCTTGTTTTGCGTAATGACACAGATTGTATATTGTACATCAAGTGGTGACCAACACAGCACTAGACGTAACTCATATTTAATTTTGTCAGGGTCTTATTCTCTTAGGTGGTATAGTTGCAGTTTTTTACATAAGCTAATTTAGCATTATAAAATTAAATAGAAAGAAATAATAATTAAAAATTACCAAAAAATGTAAATGAAATGCTGAACATATAAAATGAAAGCTATAGTTCAAAATATTAATAAATACTATTATAGTATATAAAAAAATTACTAAAATAACACTGGTCACGACCAACCAGTTGAGAACTGCCGGACTAAATGACTACATTAGCATAATTTGGATGCATTCAAATTGGTTAAACAACCAGATTACCTTACTTTGCACTTCATATAAGCATACGAAACCTGTTATAACTCTATACAGAAGTTGATGATTGACAGCTCACCTCCACATACACATGCAGTGAGGGCTTGATCTGGCCTTGATCTTATTACCTGTAGGCCTCCTCTCTTTGACCTAACCCCTCCTCCTCCACTCCACTCAACACGTGACTGGACAGCTAGCCTGTCAATCTATGGCACACTGACAGGAAGTCTAATGATTCTCGAGCCTTAAACATACACTGACCCTCACATCTCCCTGGGCTTCACACAACCAGCACCAGAGAGGTTTCTTCTATTTTCGACCTAAATCCAACCCACTTCAATCAGCATGCAGACACCGTAGTTCCTCAAAATCACAGACTACAAAAGTGCGGGCAGTTGTAATGAGCCCAGGATTCTAATAAGCATAGTGAGGCACCCAGGCAATTCCTGCTCCGAATGTCTTATCTCTACTCTTCTCTCATTCCCTCTGTTTGCTTTTCTCCATTGTTTGTGAGACTGCAACAATTAGGCAATCTTCACATTTTAAGGATAGCCAGTATGTGATTACAGCCTCTCTTTCACTGAGAACAGCAAAACAGCAACGCAATGACACACATATGGATGATTCCACAACATCAGACTATTTTACTCTATTCTGATTGCAGGAGGATGAAAAAGAACCCATGTTCTTGTGATACAAAAAGAGCAAGAGAAAGAGAGAATACTTATAGGTTACCTTCTATCTATGTGGTTAGAGCTTACCCGTAAGCCAATCACATAACGTTTGGTTATGACGTGTGTTATTCGCCAGCTCAGCCGCATCGAACTTCCACTGTAAACACATGTATGATGCGAAAACGAAACCATTGAGCGAAATACCGGAGTGAACATGGCTGACCGAGTTTTGCTGCCTCCTTAACCTGATCCTCCATGAGTGCAACCAAGGGGGACACAATCACACATATCGCCTTGCCTGCCTTTGGCCTGCCCAGTTTCTCGCTGACGATCGGTAATATTTGATAAATTGAACTTTTACCAAAACCTGTCGGGAGTAGGGCCACAACATCACCTCCCTTCAAAATGTTTAACAAGCACTCTTCTTGTTCGGCCTTCAGTTTGGAAATGCCAGGATTATTCTCCACAACAGAGCGAATTGCATCCCGTGTCTCCATATCCGCGGTCGTTTTCGATTTCCCCAATCTTAAACTCGGCGCTTAGCGTCTACGTCACGGCTCTCAGCCCGCCCTCTGTTCATTGATTGGCCGGCTGTTTTCAGGCCGGAGGAAAACTGAGAGACATGTCGATGTCTTAGACTGAGTACAGAAGCGAACTGAAATAGAGCGGAAGTACGAATTCAGTCAGGCTAATTTAAAGCTGCAGTCCGTAACTTTTTTTGTGTTCAAATTTTACAATATTTATATAAGAAGCCAGTACATCAGGAATCCATTTTCCAAACCGTGTTTTTGTCTCATCCTGAATCACTACGGTACACCTATAATAAGTGTTATCTGACTATTTTAGACTGGTTCGGGTCGGCACCGCTGCGGAGTAGCCCAGTACCTGCGTGACTCGATAAACAGAGAGAAGTAGCTCCGGCTACAATGTTCTTCCGCAAGACGCATGCAGTTCTGTTTATTAACCGCCAGAGAGCCAAAAGTTACGGACTGCAGCTTAATAGATAATAGATAAATAGATAAATCAGCTGCGTTTCAGAGTGAAGTGAAAAAAAAAGAAATGAAGACAGCCATAAATGTTAGTATTGTAATTGCACTGTAAAATAAAATAATTATTATATTGTTTTCTTTAAATTTTACAGTCAGTATTGCAATTGTAAGATTTCCTATTGTGTTGAATATTTCTATAATAATTATAATGTTTTATAGTCATATTGATACATAGTTTTTGACCAAAAAGTGCAGCCCTACAAGCAAACCTAGAGTTGCAATTAAAGGGGTCATGACACGAGAAACCAAATTTGCCTTGATCTTTTGATAAGAGATCTATGTACTATTAAAAATTCCTGCAAGTTTCATTGCTTAAGACGTCCTCCCCAATATAAACGAAGCATTGATTTAATCAAGCTCTAAATACAGCTCGTTCTAGATCCTTTGTTCTTAGTGACGTCACGGTACGAAGTGACGTACCAGTCGTTTGCATATGACCGCCTCCAGCGCAGGACAACTACGCCTCATTTCGCATCATCTCATGCGCTGTCGTGCAGCGAGTGGGTCTGTTAGTTTACAAGATGACTGGGATGCCACGCAGATGTGCTGTTCCTGCTGTGGACAAACAACATGTTTGAATACGCTGCTGAACAATCCAGACGTCAGGGAAAGCAGTTGGATCGGATGCAGTTTATTTGCAGCATCATAGGCGTCATTTACGGGGGGGACGGGTGGGACATGTCCCCACCACTTTTCGCCAGGGTCGATATTGTCCCCACCACTTTATTTGCAGCATCATAGGCGTCATTTACGGGGGGGACGGGTGGGACATGTCCCCACCACTTTTCGCCAGGGTCGATATTGTCCCCACCACTTTTGAAACCTCTCGCGGCACGGATGTACATATACAAATAAAACATTTCCAGTTAACTAGCAGCATTCGTTTCATTCATTTGTTAAATAAGAGGCGATCTAGCGCTAAAATGTGTTGTCTTCACTCGGACGCGCGCTTCAATCCGTTGCGGAGATTCTATTTGTTCCGGTGAAATCACAAATCAAAATGCACACAAACGTGTCCCTGCTTCTCTGGGTTCTAATCCGCACTCGTAGTTTTTTTCCCCTCATCAAAACCGATAATGTTTATCAGTGATAAAGTATATCAACATTCTTGATATACAACCACTGATAAACATTATCGATGAGGGGGAAAAAAACTATACGAGTGCGGATTAGAACCCAGAACCTCCGACAGGCTTAGCAAAAATTCTGCCACTGGACCATTACAGTACATGCACAACACAGGCGGTTGTATCTATGTATTTATTCACGTAAAAATTCACGATCCTAACAACATATATTAGATCTCATTGTACGACCAATTAAACCCAAAGTGCCATCACATTTTAGGTCGGACATCACATCTTTGTATACATTTTTATTTATTTATTTACATCAGTAAGCTACAGGACATCGTCTTTCAAAACTGTGCGAAAGAGAAAAAAGAATGAATGCGTACCTAGCACTTTTGAAAATGCCCTTCCGAATGTGTCTCTGTCCCCAGCACATTTCAAACCAAACTGACGCCCATGTGCAGCATATGCAGCGCGCCAAAGCTTTATCTTATCGGTAAGTGATGTAGATGAGTGTGACAGGGCAGGTTACTGAAATAGCGAGCAGAGAGAGAGAGAGAGAGCCCCGGCCGCGTGCGCGCCTTCAAACTGTCCTGCTCTCCCTCCCTCTCTCCCTCTCTCCGTCTCTCTCTCTCTCTCGCGCATATGAATCAAAATCAATTGAGAATTGACATGATGGTAAAAGATCGAAGACCGAAGTTTCATGTGATGGAGCATTGTGTAGCCTACATGTGATACAAAATGATTAACGTTAATAATTTATGCATAAGCAGCACTGACGTTAGCCAATCATAACAGTGGGCGTTAACACTGAACTCTTAAAGGGGAAACACCTCCAAAACAGACTGTTTGAATCAGAGGGGAGAAATAGGGTGGGAAAAGGTCATAAATCACTACATTTTTAAAGTTTTTTTGTACAAAAAACTATAGTAATACTATAATTGCACCTAAGGAACATAATAAAACAAAACAAAAAAACATGTCATGACCCCTTTAATTAATTAATTAATTAATTATTTCAGTCATTCATTCATTCGCAGTTAGATTTTGGTCATGGTTTTGATTCCTAGGGAATAAATGAACTGATGAAATGTATACATTGAATGAAATGTACAGTAAGGCACTTTGGATAAAGGTGTACATAATACATAAATGTACAGTTTTGGGTGTAATTCGGGATGTGATGTGTACAAAATGCACTATATTGACTGCAACTTGTTTTAATTTACAAAATTATATACTAACTCAATATACAAACTTTTCACTTGATTGTTCACACACAGCAAACTATGTGCAATTCATTATAAGTCTCCAGCAATTTGAGCAATAGGAATAGTGATACTTGCCTTACACAATCAATAATGCATATTACATCAACACATAAATCTCATCAGCCAAATCTAAAGAAACTTAGCTGAAGTTTGGGACAAGCTAACTTGGATCTAACCTCAGGGATGATGAAAATAAACTTCTCAAAATAAAGTTTTGTAAGAGATTATAAAGCTACATGCGAGCGCTCTAGACTGCAGGCAATTTAATATCTCATCACCAAAGCCAGACTGCAAACAAGAAACCACTGTCGTTACTGATCCGAAATGGAATAATAAGGCAAAGCCTGACAGTCAGATGAGTGTTATGAGAGGGTGATCTGTTGTTATGTGTGTACGTGTTTGTGCACGTGGACGTGCATGTGTGAAGTTCCATCTGCACGGATTTGGTTTCGCCTAAGAATTGATGCATCTCTAATAACACACACATGGGGACGTGGGATGTTGGCGACAGGATGGTGGTGCCGTATCGACCCTGCAGTCTCATCTCGCAAAATGACCACACAACCTTAGGAAAACCCTCAAGCAGCGTTTGCTTCTGATAAAAATCAGGCGATGGTAAAAAATTGCTTTCCAGTACATCGGAAAATGGATTCCATATCTGCAAGTCTGCAAATCACAATATTGGAAAACACCACTGTGGCATAAATTCCTCCTCATTCTTTCACTCACACCATCCTTTCTTCCTGTGTCTCAGCACTTGCAATGCTAAAGGTGCAGGTACCAAAAATTACCCTAATGCTACCCCTTCAATAAAATTCATATTTAATAAAAACAAACAGAATGACCTATGGCATCTGCTGATCAATGTAATACGATTTGTATGCCTCATTACTCAGTGGCGATAGTGAAGCTAAAAATAAAACTCAAGGAAAGTGAAGAAGGAGAGCAGTACTAGTGACTACTTACATGACGTATTTCCAACGCATTCTCATCCCAAGGCGTCATATACTGACGCTTTTGCCAAAGCGTCTACATCCGACGCACATGGCACCCTTTAGCGTCAATATAACACGCTTCGGTTATGGGTAGGTTTAGGTCTGGGGTAGTGTTAGGGTTAGACCACTAGGAGGCCCCATTTATCTGCGTCTCATATTGACGCTAAAGGGTGCCATGTGCGTTGGATACAGACGCTTTGGCAAAAGCGTCAGTATATGACGCCTTGGGATGAGAACGGGCTTGCATTTCATGTATTTGGCCCAAGTGTTCAAGTAGGCGTGCAGACTGCAAGTGTGTGTAGAACATTTGATTACCCGGAGAGATACACTTATAGTGTTGCAATAATGCAAGTGTTTACAGAGCTTTATTTTATTTAGATTTTCAATTTCAATGTAACAGAAAACAAAATTTTTAAATTGTGGTGCTTCTAATTAATTAATAAAAAGCATTTGCAAATGTTGTACAAAATACACATAGCCTACTCATCGTTGCACCAATAAAACTCACTTTAACAATTTGTGTTACTACCAAATTACATGTAATATATAATTAATTTAACTTACAGTGTAATGTTTTCCTCGCTATCTCGCGATTTCAGGGCAAGCGATTTTGGGGCAAGCGATTTCCCAAACCTAATGCATGATGCGGTATTCAAGATAGTGTGACATAAGACAGTCTTGACATAAGACAGTCTTGCGCACTTCCTTTCCTGTCCGGAAATCAGTCAGTATCTAGTGTGACCACCATTTGCCTCACGCAGTGCAACACATCTCCTTCGCATAGAGTAGATCAGGTTGTTGATTATGGCCTGTGTAATGTTGGTCCACTCCTCTTCAATGGCTGTGTGAAGTTGCTGGATATTGGCAGGACCTGGAACACGCTGTCGTATACGCCGATCCAGAGCATCCCAAACATGCTCAATGGGTGACATGTCCGGTGAGAATGCTTGCCATGCAAGAACTGGGATGTTTTCAGCTTCTAAGGATTGTGTACAGATCCTTGCAACATGGGGCCGTGCATTATTATACTGCAACATGAGGTGATGGTCGTGGATGAATGGCACAACAATGGTCCTCAGGATCTCATCACGGTATCTCTGTGCATTCAAAATGCCATCAATAAAATGCACCTGTGTTCGTTGTCTATAGCATACGCCTGCCCATACCATAACCCCACCGCCACCATGAGCCACTCGATTCACAACGTTGACATCAGCAAACCGCTCACCCACACAACACCATACACGCTTTCTGCCATCTGCCCTGTACAGTGAAAACCGAGATTCATCCGTGAAGAGAACACCTCTCCAAAGTGCCAGACGCCATCGAATATGAACATTTGCCCACACAAGTCAGTTACGACGACGAACTGCAGTCAGGTCGAGACCCCGATGAGGACAACGAGCATCCAGATGAGCTTCTCTGAGATGGTTTCTGACAGTTTGTGCAGAAAATCTTTGGTTATGCAAACCGATTGTTGCAGCAGCTGTCCAGGTGGCTGGTCTCAGATGATCTTGGAGGTGAAGATGCTGGATGTGGAGGTCTTGGGCTGGTGTGGTTTCATGTGGTCTGTGGTTGTGAGGCCGGTTGGATGTACTGCCAAATTCTCTGAAACGCCTTATGGTAGAGAAATGAACATTCAATTCATGGGCAACAGCTCTGGTGGACATTGCTGCAGTTGCAGGTCAGCATGCCAACTGCACGCTCCCTCAAAATTTGCCACATCTGTGGCATTGTGCTGTGTGATAAAACTGCACATTTTAGAGTAGCCTTTTATTGTGGCCAGCCTAAGGCACACCTGTGCAATAA
The DNA here is from genome assembly GCA_030578255.1 of Tiaroga cobitis. Lineage (NCBI taxonomy): Eukaryota > Metazoa > Chordata > Actinopteri > Cypriniformes > Leuciscidae > Tiaroga > Tiaroga cobitis. The sequence continues at coordinate 13,714,924 of CM060604.1, read as the reverse complement.
TCATGCTGTCTAATCAGCATCTTCATATGCCACACCTGTGAGGTGGATGGATTATCTCGGGAAAGGAGAAGCGTTTTTGCAAGTTCCCGCAATTTCATCGCATAATATTGCATAAATATCCCACATATTCCATCGCATTTTTAAAGAAAACGGGCCGCATAATCAAGGATTTTTGGCCGCAACAATCACAAAAAAACTCTGCATTTTTCTGGAAGGACCTACCCGATCTCACGGCAATTCGTACGAATTCTACAAGGTGGATAATTCGTACGAATTCATACGACCTAACTCGTACGAATTAGTACGATTTGGGCTAAATCATACATATTTTACGAGTTAGCCAATTCGTATGAATTCGTACGAATGACCTACCCCTGACCCCGCCCCTAAACCTACCCATCAAGTGGGTTTAGACAAATCGTACAAATTCGTACGAGTGAGGTCGTACTAATTCTTACGAATTAGCCACTTTTTAATCACTCATATGAATTCGTACGAATTGGTTGTGAGATAGTGTTGGAAGGACTAATAAAACAAGCTGGGGTTACAATGTTCAGTAACATGTTTAAAATACATTTTCACCACTCTAAAATTGTCAGCATTAGGAAGGTCAAACAAATGAGTTTTGGAAACGTTGTGGAAAAAACAGTGTCTCTTTGACATAGCGAAAACACTGTCTTCTCTAACACAGCTCAGCCAGGCCGTGTCCCTTTTTTGTTTCGCGTATTCTGTGGGTGGAGATTATTTAAATGAGGAACATTATGACTTCATAAAGCCCGAAAACATTGCGTTGTAGTCCAAACTAGCTGTTCGTTGTAGTTCTTGGAAATGGGGTTCTGTTAAATAAAATATCTTTATTTTTTTGAGCTTTGTAACCTTGCAGATCTTTTTTGCTCAAACAGCTACATTATATAATTAACTGAAGATGAAAAAGTGCAAAATGCATAATAGGAGCCCTTTAAAATTCTAACTATTTAAAATGTATTGCTTATTACCTCTCGCTCTCTCCTCTCTCAGCATTAAAAACCAAAGATATCTACAGTCAAAGCTTAATCGTTACATCCTTTTCTTTGTTTATTTTTTGCATGTGTGCTTTGAGGAGTAAATGCAGAAAAGATACAGTAATTAAAGAAAGCAAGTCAAGATATATATATATAAAAAATGTCTTCCTGATACCTGAACCAATCTCCACTCGATTAGTGCCCCAGCAACCAGTTGTTTAAATACGTGTTTACAGTGAAACAAGTTTAAAGTGTCTCTAATGGCTGCTGTTCACATTGATCTCTCAATTCCAGATGCATGCAGGCAAAATGCCTTTTAGCTTCAGAGCTCTTTTTTGATGCACTAAAATGGCAATAGAAAGGGAAGTGAATAACACTGATTCTTCAAACAGGAAACATCATAGAGAAGAGAGAGAGGAGCCCTGTTCAGGTCCACCATTGTTTTAAATGTAGAAAGCATTTGGTCTAAACACATGAATGATGTGTTAGACAGACAGTGTTCCCCCTGACCAAAGTAGCTTATGTGCTTTCATTTAAACAAGGGATGCACCGGCTTCGGGCTCGGGCCCCATACTGCACTCGTGTACTCATATGCATTAAAATGCTCTGATACCAAAACCGATACCACGCAGTGTGTGCAGTGTTTGTGTCCAGGCAAAGAAACATTGACAGAGCAAACAGAGAGCATAATCGAGAGAGGATGTCTATGAAGTAAATGCATCTAATTAAAATGCATCAAAACATTAAAGGGTTAGTTCACCCAAAAATGAAAATTCTGTCATTAATTACTTTTCTTTTATTTCTTTCGACCGGTGTCGTTCCAAACCCGTAAGACCTTTGTTTTTTTTTTTTTACAAATAAAGATTTTTTTTAATGAAATCCAAGAGCTTTCTGCATTTTCTAGATCCCCCCCATAGACTGCATAGACTGATAAGTAAAACTTCTGTTGCATGCTCTGCACATGCGTCATTTGGATTAAAACTAAATAGTATATGTAAGTAAAACATGACCTGTTACATGACTTATGTATAACGAGTGGAAAGCGGCACAGTAATCACGACGTTTTCAAGAAGTATTCTGTGGGTAAACATCCTAAGTGCTCGACCAGAAAGCTGCCTGTCAGACAGAGCGTGAATTGACTCAATATTAACCAACTGCAGAACCGCAGTGGTCTGAGGACAACAGCGCCAAGCCTGGTGCTGTTGTCCTCAGACTTCTGTGATGTGTGAACAGACAAATTCACACAGAATTATGTCAAAATATCCGTATCGGCGAGTATCCTTGTGAAACATATAGTCGGTTATATTTTAAGTAAATGTAAACAGTTGAGAAAGAAAAAGTGTGTGACCCATTGCTCTTGATTGATAAACTTTTGTAGCTTTGATTGGGATAAATCTTCATTTAATGTATACAGTAAATACTTAATGCAGTGTTATTTTACATTTGATTACTCTATGCAATTTCTGTACCTGCAAATTGTGATGTTTCACTGGTACCTAAAAATTTTAACTACTGGCACAACCGTGCCAGTACCCAGTACAAAAAAAAATCCTTTGTATTGAGCCCTGCTGGAGGAGCTCTAAATATTCACTGTGCTATTAAATGAAAGATAAAACATGATAGAGCAATAGAATGAACAGTAAAAGTAACAGAAGTTCTTACAATAGATTTGAACAGGCATAATTAGACGTGAAAATAACTGTAAGTCAAGTCAAGTCACCTTTATTTATATAACGCTTTTTACAATACAGATTGTATCAAAGCAGCTTCACAGGAATGCCATGAAAATAATACAACAAAGTTTGTTTCTAAAAGAAAATTGCGTCAACATCCACCTTAAGTAAGGCAGATCAATAATGTTATTGAATATTAAATGTCCCCAACCAAGCAAGCCAAAAGCTAAGGCAACAGTGGCAAGGAACCAAAACTCCCATCAGGTGACAGAATGGAGAAAAAAAACCTTGGGAGAAGCCAGACTCAGTCGGAGGGCCAGTTCTCCTCTGGCCCACGAAGGAACAGTGCATGATTCGGGCAGCATTACAAGTCATTTTGGAAGTCCAAGTAATCACGCCGGTATTGAGACGAGTTGTTGAGGATCAGTGCCGTCCACCATAGAGGGTCCTTATCGCCGGCGTTGAGTCGTCTCTTCACAGGCTTTGTGATTGGGGCATCTGAAGTCTCCGTGAGAGGCTGGATAAAAACTGGAGCTGACGAATGCCATTTTCCTCGGGACTCGCGTCCCGAGATAACAGCAGAAGAGCAAAAAGGGAAAATAATTAGCATAGCTGCTGTTCATAATGATTTCCATAACACGAGTGTAGATGATAAAAACATGAAGACAGTGACTCTTGCGTCCCAGAGTCACCCTTCCGTCCCCCACTCAACTCAGCCCAGCTTACTGACCTCTACATCCCTCTACATCTACATCTGCTGCTGAGACCTAACCACAATCTCACAATCTCTCCGCAGCCCAACCATACGCGCCAACCCGTTTGAATAAGGCTGTCGAGCCCCACTGGTGCGTTAATATGCAGTTTCAGTGGAAAACGTTTCCGTATGGCATACCACCTACCGCAAAACACAATATCTGCCCAACCACCCGTCATTCACGCAATATACACAGGAAAGTAATGACTGTAAATACTATACAACCAATACAAATAACCTACAGACTCTTCAAGTTTTATAATATTAAATGCATTTGATCTGATTCAGCAGTGGTATGAAAGGTAAACATTATGTGAATGCTTAGCTAAAGAGATGCGTCTTTAATCTAGTTTTAAACTGGGACAGTGAGTCAGAGCCTCGAACAATATCAGGAAGGCTATTCCAGAGTTTTGGAGCTAAATGTGAGAACGCCCTCCCTCCTTTAGTGGACTAAGATATCCTAGGAATGACCAGAAGCCTCGAATTTAGTGATCTTAAAGAACGCGATGGATTGTAGGGCGATAGAAGGTCAATTAAATACACAGGAGCTAGACCATTTAGGGCTTTATAGGTCAGTAGTAGTACTTTGTAATTGATACGGAACTTGACAGGTTACCATTGAGAGATGATGAAATTGGTGTTATATGATCATATTTTCTTGACCTAGTAAGAACTCTAGCAGCTGCATTTTGCACTAACTGTAGCTTGTTTATTGAAGATGCAGGACAACTAGCTAATAAAGCATTACAATAATCTAGTCTCGAGGTCATGAATGCATGAACTAACTTTTCTGCATCAGAGACAGATAGCATGTTACGTAGCTTTGCAATGTTTCTAAGGTGGAAAAAGGCTGTTCTTGTAACATATGAAATATGATTTTCGAAAGACAAGTTGCGGTCTAGTATAACTCCCAGGTCTTTTACTGTAGTGGATAAAGTAACAGGACATCCTTCTATATTAAAGTTGTATTGTAAGTGGTTTTCTGGGTAGTTTTTTGGACCAATAAGTAATACCTCCGTTTTATCTGAATTTAGTAGCAGGAAAATTACGCGTCATCCAGCATTTTATATCTTTGAGACACTCTGTCAATTTAGATAAGTTAGTGTTTTCATCTGGCCGTGATGAAATATATAATTGAGTGTCATCAGCATAACAGTGGAAATTAATTCCATGTTTTCTTATAATATTACCAAGTGGCAGCAAATATATTGAGAATAGCAGAGGGCCTAACACTGATCCTTGCGGCACTCCATAGTCTACTGACGTTATCTTTGATTTTTCCCCATTTAAACAGACAAAATGGCAACGGTCCAATAAGTACGACCTAAACCAGCTTAATGCCTGTCCCTGAACACCAGTGTAGTTTTGTAGTCGATCCAAGAGTATTTTATGATCAATAGTGTCGAACGCAGCACTAAGATCGAGTAGAACTAATATTGAGATACAGCCTTGGTCAGAAGCTAAAAGTAAATTTATAATTTTAACTAGCGCAGTTTCTGTGCTATGATGCGGTCTGAATCCTGACTGAAAATTTTCATATATCTCATTTTCTTGCAAGAAAGAGCACAATTGAGCGGAAACAATTTTTTCTAGTATTTTAGATATAAATGGAAGATTTGAAATGGGTCTGTAATTTGCTAAGTTATTTGGATCTAATTGCGGTTTTTTAATGAGAGGTTGTATTACTGCCAGCTTGAATATTCTTGACCTAAAAATAAAGACGAGTTAATAATATTAAGAAGAGGCTCTTCCACTACAGGTAACACTTCTTTCAGAAGTTCAGTGGGTATTGGATCTAATAAACATGTTGTTGGTTTAGATGCAATGATAAGTTTATTGAGCTCTTCCTGTCCTATTGTTGTAAAGCGGTGTAGTTGTTCCAGAGGGGCCATAGTTGAGGCTGAATCATAAGACACCATAGGAAACAACTGTTTGCTTAACGAATTAAGCCAACTAATTTGATCCATATTCTTTTGGCTTCTCTAACCAATATTTTAAAAAATGACAAATGCAATGGATATACAGGTACTCTGTACTCTGTACTCTGTATCGACAAGAACCAAAAAATTAAAGTATCGGTATCGGACTCATTCTGAAAAAAGGTGTAATGGTGTGTCTGTAATTTGAACAGAAGCATGAAACAGAATACTCACTCACTCACTCACTCACTCACTCGATTGCTCGCTCCTGTTTTCTCCTTTCCCTGGCTCTCTCTTGCTTTCCATCTCAGGAAAATGAACCATATCTCACTCAAACACACAGCAGACAGCCACAGACGAGGTGTGATTGTTTGCTTTGTCAGACAGCATGAAAGACCCGGACCCCCGTCCCCTTCTGCCCTCAATCCCATCTGAGCTCTATTGTAGTTTGTGTTTTGGAAGTCTAATGATAGAGAAAGAGAGAGAGGGAGAGGAAAAAAGAGAGGAAAAAATGCACTAGATTATTTGTGACAGCGATGCTGATGATGATGATGGGGTGACAGTGACAAGGAAGATGGCATCAATATCAGTGCATCAGCCCCTCAGTCTATGTGAAACACAGAAATGGCAAATAAGATACTGTTTGTGCACACCATGATGCTGAAATTACTTTCCTCTGCTGGACTAAAAGGACTATTTACTTTCTCAGCACACTTCAAGTGAAGAAACACCATTATCACCTTTTCTAGAACTATTAGAAGGATAATAAAGTTAAGCATCACATACTAAATGGGCTAATCACAGAACAATCACCAATGGATGTATTCAAAAACATCTTTATGTCCGTAAAACAACTCTCTTTTGTCTTCAGACTGTTTTGTTGTTTTATTTCGATGGAAAGGTATTAAGAGCCTTTAAGATGTTGTTTTTTATGTTTAACATAACTGCTTGGCTTGATGCATAATTAATGAGTAGTTTTCAAAAATTCATCTTATTTGAAATGCTTCTCATGAATCTGTTTCTGACTCTAAATTAATGGGTTTTGTGGTGGTGACTACTAATTTGCTAAATAGAATATGCAACTTTAGAATAAGGAATGAAACAATAAAGCTACGGTCACTTCAGAGAAATTTCGAGGGTAAAAAAAAAGGCCCATTGTCAATAGTGTATAGAAGTGACGCATGGAACACAGATCACACAGAAGTCATGTTCAAACCAAGTAGCTTTCTGTTGGTCAGTGCAGCAAATTCCTGTGTTCTTGAAATTGAAAACGCGTGAAATCTCCCAATTACGTAGATAACTAATGGAATGACTGGATTGCGAAATTTTGCAGAGCAATGGTAAATGTGACCACACAATGGGTCTCATTCATGAAACATTCGTAAATATACGAGTAAATATGCGAGTGATTTGCGCGTAAAGAGACCTTCCCGAAAACTCTTCTCCTGATTCACAAATACTTCGTAAACATCAAATGTGATAGTGAAATGTGTGTGTGTGTTAATGAATTCCAATCAGTCGTAAATGGGATGCGCGTGCACGTTCATTCTCAATTACCATAAATCCCGCCCATTAAATCCAACTGACAACTATATATGGGCATCATATTATGACATAAATGCGAATGAAAAAAAAAATCTCAGATGCAGAAATTGAAGTTTTATTATCAGAAGTTCATTCAAAACGCTACATTTTATTTTCAAGCGTACATAGTGGCGGATCGGGTCCTAAAAAAAAGGAAGCTTGGCAGCATATTACAGATGCAGTTAATGGAGTTTCATCTGTTAATCGAACATTCCCAGAAGTGAGAAGAAAATTGTTCGACATTAAGCTTGAGAGCAAAAAACGAATTAGTTCACTTCGGAAAAATCGTATTCAAACTGGAGAAGGACCACCATCGCAGATGCTATTACTGGCTCTCATAATAAGAAAAACCGTATGTAATTACTATATATAATATTTTTTTCAAAATGCTGTGTAAATATGTACCCGATTAAGGTGAATTAAAATGCAGCCTTATTAATGAGCAAAACGTTCGGGTGTTAAGCGCACTATTTACGCGTGGCTGGGAGCAGGTGTAGATTTCTAGCGTACCAACTAACATTTGGAAAATACGAACATTTTAATGAATCCGAAAATTTACGCCAGAACCACTTTACACACGATTTACACAAAAATTCGTTCTGCTCCTGTTTCATGAATGAGACCCATTAAGTTGGCCGAACTGTTATAGAATTTTCACCAGATTTAAAGCAATTGTTCACCCAAAAATGAAAATGGTTTTCGTGGGAAATTGTGGATATGTCATTCGCCTGTGCGTGTCTCGTCATATCCGTAAATAGAGAAAAGTTGCTCCGACTACTTTGACGTGTGTATGGTGTGAGAGGGGTACAAAAAGGGAGAAAGGTTGACAGGGAACAAGATATATCTCAAACCTCCAGGGAATCACCCATTTTAAATAAAACTCAAGATGAGAGTCTGCTGGCAAAAAGAGAAATGCGACAAGAGCTAGTAATACAATAAGAATCAACATTGGCTTGGCTCTTCGGAGATGGCGAAAACTGAGGGATTTGAAATGTTGTAAAAGCGACGTAGAGATGGAATTTTTTTTGTACTCAACAGGCGAGTAAGGTATTTTATTGAACAGATAAATGACCATATGTAGCTCTCTATCAGACATTGTAAAGTATTATCTACTAAGGGTCATTTCATTATGTGTTGTTGTATAGTGCTGTGATCATTTTCAAGGACGTATTGTGTCTATTAAAGGGTATATATACAGTAACGTCTTCAGTTAGTTAGCTTGAGATCCTTTCCATCTAAACTGGTTATATATCTTAAGCATAGTAGTGAATGTTTTATGAACAGTAGGATGATCTCTCTCTCTCTATTATGTTATGAAAAAGAACCATATTCATCTGTAGTCATACAGAGCCGAAGCACAACCAAAACAATGTTCTTCAGAAAAATGCTTGCAATTTTTTTAACCACTAGAGGGCCAAAAGTTACAGTGTATCCTTAACATTTTTATTTTTTCTTTGTGATTTATTATTCTTTAAAACATATACCCTGTAGTGTGATATCATATTATGTGGCCGCTATCTATTGCAGTCTCCGAACTCTTTTCACTTGCTCAAAGGCTATGTGACCACACCTTAAACCTGAATTAGAATTAGACTGAATTAGAGACGCCTCCTATTTATAAAGCCTGACCCTACAAGGATACCGCTGTTGTCAGAAACGGAGCAGGAGAGCAGCAGCACATCATGTCCGGGTTGTCAAACTTGTCAAAAGCAAAAGAAGCAAAATAGAGTTTTTGCATGACAAACTAACAACTGACACCTGCTCATGATGCTGAATATAATGACTCGAATGATATGCTTCAAACGTTTTCTGCTTTCCATATATGGGCTGCCCTGTGAAAGTTCAAAATGATTGACAGGTAGAAAGTGTATCTGACTGGCTAAACAAAGAATTATTATTTTTTTTTTTTTTGAATTTTTTGTTAGATCTGTGACAATATATAGGCCTATAATATAAAATGTTATTATTTAAAAAATAATATATATTTATTTTATTATATAAAATAAAATAAAAATAATTTTATATTTTAAAAATAAAATAAAATATTCCAATAACACTGTTTCTAAACAATACTACAGTTTTTGTTTTTTTAGAATGAATAAGATCATAAATATGTTGGCTGTGACCAAATACTGTACAGTTTGTATCTACGGGGAAAATTCAATTCTTCATCTGAAAAGTATATATTCTGAGCACTAGAGTCAGTAATGGATGATTCATGGAACCAGAAGCTGAAACCAGAAAACTAAAGCTGACCTTTCACACTTCATCACATGTGACTGATATTACAGAGAAAGGTACAGAATACAAGATTCCCCCATAAAGCAGAACCCAACATAGTCATGGACGAATAAAGGGACTCCTCCAATGGGAGACACTGGTGTTTGTGAGGCAGGGGAAATTTAAAGTAAGACAGAGAGACGAGTGAAGTTCAAAAGCAGGGTCAGTATTGGGGCCACTTTTATACTACTGCTCATTGGCACTCCATCCACACTCTTAAAATCCAACATTTCATCAGTTTACATTGGGGAGGATGTCATACCAGTCTCTAAACAGGTAAAGAGCCTTGGAGTCATTTTGGACAGTACCCTTTCATTTTCCAACCACATCAATAATGTCTGTCGGACGGCTTATTTTCACCTCAGAAACATCTCCAGACTGCGTCCCTCACTTTCGCAACACTCCACTGAAGTTCTTGTCAACACCCTTGTGACCTCTCGGATCGACTATTGCAATGCGATTGTCGTGTATGCATGGTGTATGTGCAGCCTATATTGTTATGCATGTTTTGTATGTACATTTTTTGCTGTGTTATCTGCTGTGCATTTACGGGGTTAACTGACTCCTAGAGTGGCTGTGTCTCTTGGACTGACTATGGACATTTGTAGAGGACTGGGGTTGTGATAGACAATGATTATGTGCATCTGTGAAGAGGGAGGAGTTCACATTGGTTGATTAACCACTTGTTTTCACCTGGCCCGGTGCTTTATATGAGCGTGCGAGGAGAGGGAGACGAGAAAAGAGCAAGTGGCCCAACGGCAGACAGCCCACCATCACCGCAAGCTAAGTACCCTGTTGAGGGAAGTTATATTTCTGTAGCCTTACTTGCTATGCGTGAGTGAGTGGTAAGACGAAGTGGCGGGTGGCTCATGAATGTTTGTTGTTCGTTGCAGCTCACGATTACATCAGCCGGCAACAACGCGATCGAGAAGAATGCTGGAAGTTTTGATAAACTCCGCCGGATGCAACGTTGACAGCAGCGTCTGCTGAACCACCGAAGTACATTCCAGGGAAGGATCCACCCTGATCTGGACTTGTGGTGGATTGCTTAGCGCGGACGGTGCGGTTACCGGCTACATCGAAGTGCATTCTTTGGAGTATTCTTTAGTATTCTGTATTTTATAGTTGGGCTGCTGGGAGTCCTCTATGTAAATTTAAGTAACTGTGCAATAAAAGAGTAAACTGTTTTTGAGCCTCATGTGTTTTGTGAGTCCGGGGGATTACCATTTACCTGCAGCTGTTAAAGGCCAGTGACACGATCCTGCAAGGAATTCCCAATAAATTACTCCACCGGCTCCAACTTCTCCAAAACTCAGCTGCACGCATCATTACCCATACCAAATCTATCGATCATGTCACACCTCTGCTGATTCAACTGCTCTGGCTCCCCATCTCACAACGAATCAACTTTAAAGTCTTGTTAATGACATTCAAAGCTCTTCACAACCTCGCCTCCTCATATATCACAGAATTACTACAGACTTACATACCCACGTGCTCACTCCGTTCATCATCAGCAGGATTACTGGCAACCCCAGACATCAGACAGTCCACAATGGGAGCAAGGGCCTTCTACCATGCTGCACCAAAACTCTGGAATTTTCTCCCCCCTCATATTCGTGCCATAGACTCCATTTAACAGTTCAAAACCACACTCCAAACTCATCTTTTCAAGTCAGCCAATAAACTTTAAGCACCTCCCATCAGCATTAGCCTGTTGGATGCTTTCAATTACTTTTAATTATAATTCTTTCTTTTAATAGCTAATACTATTTTTACTTCTATTTTTGTTGTAAGGTGACCTTGGGTGGTCTGAAAGGCGCCTAACAATAAATGTATTCTTCTTCTTATTATTATTAGGTATGTGGCTTGTGGATCAGCTTTGAATTCTCCCTCTGTTACCTCATCAAAAGGGCAGGTGTCAAGGATACTTCAGATCCAGACTCATACACACACAGTCATTGTACAGATGCACTTGTGAGCGTGTGATGTATGTTGTGTGTGTGAATGGCGTTTGATGTATGTGAATTTATCAGGGAGTGTGTACATGTGGGTGCGTTTGAGAAACACTTACTGGTTGATATGCAGCTCACATTCAGGGTTTCTCTCACAGCCCAGCAAGCAAATGACTTAGAAGAGCCACTTCAGTGCAGGGCTAAAAGCATAGTGAATTTGTGCATGTGAACGTCTCAGTCCTGTTGAAAAGACCAGCATAGACCAGGTTTATGCTTAAACAGACAATGCAAAAAGTAAATTCCGATTTACCAAACATCTGAGCTACTGTAATATGAGGACAGACACAGCTATGACAAGCCTACTAATATGCTAATATTAATCCTGATATTCTTCGGTTGATTATTAAATTCTAAGGATCAGAATTTTCAAATAGTCACGACGCATAATGTGCTCACCGTGTACATAAACACCAACATCTGTCCCACGGCTGTGCTAAGCTTTAAATAGCTGTGAAATGGCTTGCTGTTTGGGGAGCTCCACTTAGCAATTATGCTGAGTGCAAGTCATCTGACAGTTCTTTAATGTGAAGACTTTGTTACCATACTAACACACAATGTCATGAGTGCTACAGTGATGTTAAAATCAAATCCAAAGCATAAAGATAACGAAGGATAGTGCATTTGTCTATTTAACATTACAGACATCTGCCTAATTTGCTGTTGGTCCTCTGCGTCTTGCCAAAAGAGTGCCGACCCATGAGGCGTGGACTCAACAAGACCCCTGAAGTCCTGTCGTATCTTGCACCAAAACATTAGCAGAGATGCTTCAAGTCCTGTAGGTTGCAAGGTGGAGCTGCCATGGATTGAACCAGCACATTGTTGGTCCAGCACATCTCACAGATGCCCAATTGGATTGAGATGTGTGGAATTTGGAGGCCAGGGCAACACTTTAAACTCTTCATCATGTTCCTCAAACCATTCCTGAACAAATGTGTGCAGTGTGGCAGGATGCAGTATCCTGCTAAAAGAAGCCACTTCACTAGGCTACACCATTGTCATTAAGGGGTACATCTGGTCTGCAACAATGTTTAGGTAGGTGGCACATGTCAAATTTACGTCCACATGAATGGCTGGACCCAGGGTTTCCCAGCAGAACATTGCACACACTCCCTTCACTGGCTTGTCGTCGTCTCACAGTGTATCCTGGTGACATCACTTCCCCAGGTAAATAGAGCACACATACATGGCCATCCATGTGATGTGAAAGAAAACAGAATTCATCAGACCAGGCTACCTTCTTCCACTGCTCCGAGGTCCAGTTCTGATGCTCGTGTTCCCATTGTAGGCTTTTTCGACGGTGGATAGGGGTCATCATAGGTACTCTGTTTGGCTACACAACCCCATACGCAACAGAGTGTGATGCACTGTCTGTTGTGACACCCATAGCCATCATCAAAATGTTGTGACTTGTGCCACAGTTTACCTTCTGTTGGCTCGGACCAGTTGGGATAGCCTACATTGCCCTCATGCACCAGTGAGCCTTGGGAACCCAACAACCTGTCAGCGGTTTGTACCTCCTCAGAACACTGTTGGTAAATTCTCATCACTGCTGACCAGAAGCAGCCCACAAGCCTTGCCATTTCAGAGATACTCTGACCCAGTCGCCTGCCATAACAATTTTGGTCAAAGTCACTCAGATCTTTCTTTCTCCCCATTTCTCCTGCATCCAACACGTTGACTTTGATAACTGAATGTTTGCTTACCATCTAATCTACCCAGACCTTAATATGTGGATCATGGGAAATGATCAACGATATTCGCTGATCATACTGTTTTGGCTCATCAGTGTATTGATTCAGTAATGTCTTTCAGCATTAATGTGTTGTTGACACCTCTGCATTCCTGTGTAATTTTCAGTGTGCAATTAATGTACACAAGGGCTGATCTGCACTACTCTGTAATGCAGATTTAATTTGCAATGCAACACAATTATTGTTGACATCTTAATGCGTGGTGTTTGCATGTGTGAATGCATGGTGAGTGAGTGGCTGAGATGGCTTTCGGGAGCGTGTTCCCTAGCACGCGCTGCATGTGTGCTTTTTGCGTCTGCAAATGTGTGAATGTCCATGAAGGCGCATATTTTTAGAGTCTCATCTCGTGCATGAATCACAGAGAGTGATGTGTGTGTGCACATGTGCTATTGCGTAAATTCTACAGCTCAACTACACTCGTAGTCCTGTTGTGGTAATTGCTCGTCCTGTCCTCTCTATTGTTGAGTCTGCGCCGCAAGCTCACCCGTAGAGAGGAACTCATGCAGTCATGGCTAATTCATTTCATTATGGCCTAATCAGAGAGGCGCACGTGGCATTTAGCCTGATTTCTGCAGATCAAAGACACCACTGTGTGTTCATGGGAGTCTTTCATTAAGCCACGTTCACTCTCTCGGCAACTGGACTGCGCAATTCCAGGAACGTTAACAACACAATTGTAAGAAAAACAGGGAAGAGAGAGGAAAGGCTGCACTTGAGGGGAATTGAAATTCAGTCTGGTCTAATATCAATTCTTAGATAAGACTCATGTTTCATTTTAGAGCATGGATTTGTATATAGTGCATTTGTACAACTAAACTAAACTAAACTAAACTAAACTCCCAACTAGGCCGCTGTACGTGAGCTGTATTGTTCAGTTTCGTTCCGACAAACGGGCACTACATTTTCTTTTGCTCAATATGTTCAACGTTAATAAAAGGTATCCAAGCAAAAAGTTCTCCATGCATTATCCTGCAGTTAATGAGAAAAGTGTAATTTATTGGCGCACTATATTCAAATTAATTAACCAATCATACCATTGATCAGCTCTACCAAACTTGGATGTCTTTTTTTTCCAGTAATAAACAAACATTGTTAAGTTGTTTTGATTGATACTGTGAAGCAGCTTTGATACAATCTGTATTGTGAAAAGCGCTATATAAATATATTTGACTTGACTTGACTTGACTATATTGACTCCGTATTGAGACATATAAAACTGTTGAGCTAGATTTTCAACCAATCAGCATCGAAAATGTAAGTAGGTCACAGCCAAAATCAAGTTAATATCACTACGCACATGTAAACATGGAGGAGGACGTAAGCAGCGCATCTTAATCTGATGATGGGGATTAAGCTCAATTAACACCCGTAAAGTGTATTCTTCATGTCGGAAAAGATGGTGGGAAAGGTCCGCAGCCCTACTGAAGTCCGATGGGAACAAATCAAGCAATGTGCGAAGGAATGGCTCAAAACATATGACACTACGGAGCTAGCTATTGATCCCATACTGCAGGTAAGTTACTTTCATAACATACCAATATTTGTTCATTATTTTTGGGTGATGCTAATTTACAAGCTTCCCGATCAGAATCCCGATAAAAACATCGACATATTGAGAGACGTTGTCCTCCGTTGCTTGATCTGTTATCTGGGTGAAAAAGAGGATGACCTCATCCAAGAGTATGGTGTTTTGAGAAATGTATTTGTACATTGTTTTTATTTATAAAAATAGAAATGCAACTTAAACAATAATCTTTTTTTTCTAATTAAATAATATAAAGCTAATGTGAAAATATTTAACACAAAATAGATTTTTGGCAGCCACTATATGAAAAAAGGTAACACTTTATTTTGATGGTCCACTTTAGACATTCTACCGACTATAAGTAACTGCATCTACATGTTAACTTACTTTATTAACCCTAACCTAGCAGTCTACTAATACTCTGAGTTAGTTGACATGTAGTTACTATACAGTTAGTAGAATGTCAATAGTGGACCATCGAAATTTAATTTGCCCCCCTACAATAGTGTCACCAAATGTAATTTTAAATTTATTTTATTTTATCTTCCTTAATACACCCTCTGTCATTGGTGAAACTGTACTTATGTTATTGTGACAGTCTTTGTCTTTGTGGTCCACTGAAACATAATATTTTTATGTTTCAGTCATTACAAAGAAAATAAACTATAATGGTTTACTTGTAGTTGTCTTAGCATTTTAAGCTGTTATAAGAAATTTTTACAACCGTACACAAATCAAGTTTATAATTATGGACAGACTTATGATGAGACAGACGAGATAAAAATACTTCTGTAAAGGGTTAGTTCACCCAAAAATGAAAATTAAGTCATTAATTACTCACCCCCATGCTGTACCAACCCCGTAAGGCCTTCGTTCGTCTTCGGAACACAAATGAAGATATTTATGATTAAATCTGAGAGGTTCATGACTGCTACATAGGCTCCCTAAGGGAATGAAACTTGACGGCCCAGAGAGTCATGAGAAAATGTTTAAATATTCCATGTCGCAACAGTGGCTCAACTATAAGTTTATCAAGCGACGAAAATACTTTTTGTGCGAAAAAACAAACAAAAATAACGACTTTATTCGACTATTCCTTTTCTTCCTTGTAGGCCTGAAACGAGACTTCAAGAGATTTCCACGACGCGCACGCGCGAGAACTTAACTGAAGTAGTTGAAGGAGATCGCAATTCTCGCGCATGCGTCGTGGAAATCTCTTGAAGTCTCGTTTCAGGCCTACAAGGAAGAAAAGGAATAGTCGAATAAAGTCGTTATTTTTGTTTGTTTTTTCGCACAAAAAGTATTCTCGTCGCTTGATAAACTTATAGTTGAGCCACTGTTGCTACATGGAATATTTAAACATTTTCTTTAATGACTTTCTGGGCTGTCAGGATTCATTCCCTTAGGGAGCCTATGGAGGAGTGATCCAGCTGTCACATTTAATCAAAAATATCTTCATTTGTGTTCCGAAGGCGAACGAAGGTCTTACGGGGTTGGTACAGCATGGGGGTGAGTAATTAATGACTTAATTTTCATTTTTGGGTGAACTAACCCTTTAATGTTTGTTTTACAGTGCGACAATGGAGATGTCCTGCAGCACATAATGAAAATAGCCATCTGCAAGAGGGATTCTCAGGAGTATTTCAGCATCATCTTGGAGGGGATGCAAGTTATGGCTGGCTTGGAAAATCTGACAAGAGCTTGTGCTGTTCTTCTTGGACTCACGTATGCACTAAACCTCACCTACCCGAAATAACTGAGGCACACTTTTGAGGCCTTTCAGAAGCTCTTCTTGAAACTGGATGTTTGCAAGTTTTCCCCGAAATTACTTACACTTAAAAACAAACACATGACTTAGATTGAGACAATGCATTATGACCAAGTTCTGGTGAAAAAAAAAACTGCATTGATTGATGAACGTTTAATATTGTTCTACATACAAGCTTTCAGCAAGTACAAATTATTTGATACGTTTTGCTACAAGTTATTCATAAGTTTTAGTCAAGAATGTGACTTTTCCAACAGAAATGTGTATGCACATGTTTTTGTGTAACAAAATGGTCTTTCTCAATGACATGGAAAATGTTAGCATTTTTTTGCTTTTATTTTTCATATCTTAAAACTGCTGTCTTACATTTTATATAGATTTGTTTTATTTTGTGCAAAAAATACATAATAAAAGCATGTTTGATAACAAAAAGTGCATTATGTATTAATTATTATCTTAACCTGAAAAAGGCAGTAAATGTAATAATCAAGTAAATTCTGCTTGATTTATTTGTGAGACAACTTAAATTGCACTTAAAAAAAGCATATTCCACTAATAATATTAAATTCATCATGTGCCATAGACTAAATAATTTAGGAAATTTTACTTAATTTTTTCGGGTAGATTTCACACACACACAAAAAAAACCCCCTTAAAATCTACTCAAATATAATACGTGTAATATTGTTACCATAATTTTTTTAAGTTGATACCATGTAATATTTTTTACAGTGTACATGCAGTGCAATTACTGCTCGTGTATGTGAATTGACAATTCACCATTAAATGTGTTGTTTTGAGAAGTGTTTTTTTTTTATATATATTATATTTTGGCTGAATTCTATTTGTTATTCAGATTTTACCTCAAATATTACCTTTGAATTGGAACAACATAATGAGAAGTAATTGGGATGTTAATGCTACAGTAAAAATTTTCTTGATAATATTATCATGTTTACTGTGCCTAGATAGCAACTTCAGGTATATCACACATTTCAAAATGGTTTAGTTTGTACCTCAAGTGGTAATTCTGCATTTTTGGGTTTATATGATAAACAGGTTTGAAAGTGCAAAATTCCCTATGTTTTCCCTTTTTTTCAAAATGGGCACCTTTAGCATAATTTTTCTCAAAAACTGCAAGGTTGTGTGCAGAGAACTTTTTCCTAAGGAATCTCTATATATATTTCTGATGTTAAATATAAAAAAAAAATATTTTTAGTGGTGCCCCACATGGTGGAACGAAACCCTATTTCTAGGCCTCTTTTAGGCTACCGACAGCGGCCTAAACTACTTTGTTTTAAATATCTGAACATTTTTAAATAAACTTGGGGTATATTGTTTTTATACATAAAATAAATGACTGTGATTGATTACTATATCACAGGATGAGTATAGTTCCTTCCTTTCACTCTTAAAATATTGAATATTATTCTAAAAAATAAAATATATGTATTGATTTATTGATTGATTGATTGATTTATTTATCGTTAAAACGCGGCTTAGAACTCTTAATCAAATAATTTCTTTAAAAATTTAAGAAGAAATTAAATGTAAAAAAAACCTTAAGTGGGCATTCATGATTGTACTACAGTATTGCATAATATAAGTTGGGGGTCTTTTCATTTTATTTTAGAAATGAGTACTTTTATTCAGTAAGGGCACATTCAATTGATCAAAAGTAACAGTAAAAGCATTTATAACTTTACAGAATGTTTCTATTTAAAATAAATAACTTTTTTTTAAAGTTCTGGTGTAAAATAATCCTGAAAAAATATCACAGTTTTCAAAAATATTAAGCGTCACAACTGCTTTCAGCATTAATTTTATTAAAAATGCTACTGTAATAATAAAAATGTTACCTTAGTTCCTTAAATCAGCATATTAAAATGATTTCTGAAGGATCATGTGACTCTGAAGACTGGAGTAATGATGCTGAAAATTCTGCTTTGCCATCACAGGAATAAATTGCATTTTAAAATATATTGAAATATAAAACAATTATTTTAAATTGTAACAATATTTCACAAAATTACTGTAGTTTTGATCAAATAAATGCAGCCTCGGTGAGCATAAACGCATTAGGCCTGCTAAAATCTTATCGACCCCAAAGCATTGAACAGTTGTGTAAGTGTGTTTGGTCTGGTTCAATTGCCATCATGTTTCTCTAGTTTGAAGCATAAACCTCACTTAATCAATTAATAATTGCGTTTTTGCAGCATTACATGAATAAATAGCCACATAGATAGTAGCTTTATAAACGACCATTGATACACCTGCTATCTCTTTCTCTCTCCATGGTTAGCAGAGTGTTAATACGTGTGGAGCAGAGCGCAGTGGGGAGTGAGCTTCCTGAAGAGCTGTTGACTGCTATGTCAATGAGAGGATCATTACTGAACGCTGACAGCTCTGATCACTGGGAAAAGGGCTAAATCAGACTAAATTGCATTATAGCAACCTCCACCTTCCATGCTCCAGCCCATCCCACACTCCCTCCATTCTCTGGAAGGGAACCAAGAGCGTTAATTGCAGACCTTAAGGGACGCGACGAGGGGAGGAGAACAAGACGAAGAGGAAAGTCGTGGGAGGAAGGAGAAAAAAGCATTTGTCTTTTGGCTACATTGATATCTCCTAACCATCTCACCGTCTTAGGTGGAAAGGAATCCCTTGATCCCACTGTCGTTTCCTCTCCATCCCACAAAGCACCTCCTAAATCCCTCCTGAAACATTTCCCGATTCAATATTAAAGTGGCTTTTCTTTTTTCTCTATCGATCGCCAGGGTTTAAACTCCAAACTACAAAATTAGCTTTGAAAATTAACCACATAAATTGCAGTGAATAGCAGTGTTATTCCAGATCCAAATCCACAAAACACACTGACAGACTTGTTACAATAAAAGCAAATGTGTGACAGAGGCTGCCTGACAACAAGCTGGAGATTTGTTGGAAGAGCGCGTGGAAAACAATCAAGTTGAGCAGAAATCTTTTCCACATCCACATTTTCCATTTGAGTGAGAAATAGCTGTTTGGGCATAATGGTATATTGGAAAAGCAACAAATGACCCTGTTAGGGGAGGTGATGGTGTCATTACACACACACACACACGCGCATACACATATGCCTGCAGATCTAACCGGCTTTAAATGAAAAAATATGAAAGAGATTTCCAAAACAAAGCGGCGGTGTACTGAGACTGGGAGAGAGAGAGAGAGAGAGAGAGAGAGAGAGAGAGAGAGAGAGAGAGAGAGAGAGAGAGAGAGAGAGAGAGAGAGAGAGAGAGAGAGAGAGAGAGAGAGAGAGATAAACCGGAAAAGACAAAGAGCGATAACTTCATGCTATCTCATAAAATACTCCATGATTTCAAATAGTTCATAATTGCATCTCATAACCCACACATGAATATGAAGGGAAGATGTGAGCACACACAGGGAATTAGATTCCCGCTCTGTGGATGCTCCGTCTCCACCTCCAGTCTGGTGCTAATGTGCCCAGAGGTTGAGTCCTGATAAACCATGAGCGATTGGACGCAACCAGAGAAAAGCCGCCCCTTAGCACTGCGCCTTTCAATTTGCTGCAGCCCCCCACATCCGATAAGCAAAAACACAGATAACGGAGCAATTTTCCCACAGACATCTTCTGCACATCACAGACCGCCATTGTGCCATTTATAAGTATAGCTCGGAAATGTTTTTACCTGACAAAAGGATGTTTATAGTTTCGGTATAACGTTGAACTACTGTGCATCCTTGAATTAAACTTAATTCCATTTCGCTGCAAATTGGTGTTTTTTCATTTACAAAGAGGCATAAAGCTATTTTCACTGCAGACACATTTACCAGAATTGAATCATTCAGATGGGGGAAATAGATGTAAGAAATAAGTAGAATCACATTTCTTGGAATATTTTCACAATGAACTGGGCAGCTAGGAGGGTGAGCATGGTGACACACACTAGCACAGCTTATTGATAATTATAGCCCCTGCTTCCTAACACATATCGGTAATGTGCACTTCAATTGCTTGCATTTCCAAGTTTTCAAGTAGTCTGTTTTCCCTTTTCGTGGAATATCACAAAACTGTCGGATACCAGGTAGAATGAAACCTAAAGTTAACCCCCCAAAAAACACAGATCAATCAATGATTGGGCAATTAGGGTTGTTTTGATGGCTAGTCGAACAGTTTCAGGCTCCTAAAAGAGAGAGTTAAAGTGCAAAAGAGAGAAGCTTCTGATGGTTCATTCTCTCTCTGTTTCCTGCTCAGGAATACACTATATCACTACGGCAACCTGCTAAGAGGTTACTATAGTTACAGTGTGGCGTTTCACAGTGGAGTGGTGCATTGATAAACAGTGAAGATGAAGAAACAGAGGAGAGAATGGAGGGTGAGAGAGCACTGTGTTGACAGTGATTCATAATTTGCTCTCTCTCCCATAAACTGTGAAAGGCAGCAAGTCAGAAATGACAATGAAGAAATAAAGAGGAAGATGAGAGCGATGACCCAGCTTCAAATGCTGAACGCTTTCTTTTAATCAGATGCACAATGAACGCACTTGCCCGAAAGGTTAATTAACAAATTTCACTCTTTTTTTTTTCATTTTTATGAAGCGCCCGTCCAGAACGGCTAACAAAAGACAGCTTGCGGACTTGTCTGTACGGATCGCTGTGACTGAAACATTTAGCCTGTTCTCAATACCCGTGATTGTTATATAAGCTCGTGGAATGAAACATCTAGGTAATCGGAACACGTCCGTTCTCTATGAGTTTCAGAGCCACTATGAGTTTTTTTTGGGAGAGGGGTTGCATTGGCTCTGCTAGATGCACCCACATCAATAATCTTATCTTGGTTGAACAGAGGACTGGAACACGGCCTTTCAATATCATTTAAGCCCCAAAAATAGATGAAAAAGAGGGAAAGAGAGATGAAAGGAGAGTTCCAGGAAGGGGCAGGAAACCCAAGCCCAGAGTCAGCGATTTGTCTCCAAGAGATCAGCGTAATCGGGTAGAGCTCATGGGGAATGAGAGGGGGCTTACAGGAAGATGTTTGCTTACAAGTTTGGAACTTGTAAAATGCAGCAGCAAAAGGGCAAAGGAGGCCACTAATTGATTTTTGCTTTGAAATATGCATACTCATGAATGCCAGAGCAGGGCCTCAACGGCAATGAAACGTTTCCAGTTCCTGGCGTTTGCCATCCTGCTTGCTTCTAGTAAGTTGTGAAACATCGGATTGGGCTGTTTTTAGATTTTAGTGACATTTAGGGATCCTGTGAAATTGCTTTATAAATTGTCTATTGATGGATTCGAATGATGCCAAAGCTACATTTTCAGCATCCATTACTCCAGTTTTTAGTGTAACATGATCTGTTATCATTCTAATTATTCTAAAATGCTGATTTGGTGCTGAAGAAACCTTTCTTGTTATTATCAATGTTGAAAACAGTTGTGCTTCTTAATATTTCTCTGCATATGATACATTTTTTAGGATTCTTGGATGAATAGAAAGTTCAAAAGAACAATTTATTTGGGATATAAATATTTTGAAACATTGTATATTTACTGTCACTTTTGATCTATTTAATGCATCCAATATAAGGATTAATTTCTTTTTAAAAAACAATATGGTAACACTTAACTTACAGACTTTACAATGCTGTTGACTATGAGTAATATTGCACCTTCTCATTAAAAGTGTCAGTAGAGTATTAGTAGACTGTTAGGGTTAGGGTTAGAGTAAGTTGACATGTAGTTACAAAGTTACTTATAGTCAGTATTATGTCTGTTGGAGGACCATCACAATAAATAGTTAGCAGATATTAAGCAGACTTCCCTTTCCCTTCCCTTTCCCAGGCCAGCCGGGAGACATAGTCCCTCCAGCGTGTCCTAGGTCTTCCTTGGGGTCTCCTCCCGGTGGGACGCGCCCGGAACACCTTCCCGGGAAGGCGTCCAGGAGGCATCCGGAACAGATGTCCGAGCCACCTTAGCTGGCCCCTCTCGATGTGGAGGAGCAGCGGCTTTACTCTGAGCTCCTCCCGTGCTGATTCTCATCCCAGCCGCTTCACACTCGGATGCAAACCGTCCCAGTGCATGCTGAACCGGGTCTGAAGAGTCCAGCACGACAACATCATCCGCAAAGAGCAGAGACGAAATCGTGTGGTCCCCAAACCTGACACCATCCGGCCCTTGGCTGCGCCTAGAAATTCTGTCCATAAAAATTATGAACAGAACCGGCGACAAAGGGCAGCCCTGCCGGAGTCCAACATGCACCGGGAACAAGTCTGACTTACTGCCGGAAATGCAAACTAAGCTCCTGCTTCAGTTGTACAGGGACCAGACAGCCCTTAGCAAAGAGCCCCGGACCTCATACTCCCAGAGGACACTCCACAGGACGCCGCAAGGGACACAGTCGAATGCCTTCTCCAAATCCACAAAGCACATGTGGATTGGTTGGGCAAACTCCCATGAACCCTCCAGCACCCTGGAGAGCTGGTACAGTGTTCCACGACTGGGACGAAAACCGCACTGTTCCTCCTGAATCTGAGGTTCTACTATCGGCCGTATTCTCCTCTCCAGTACCCTGGCATAGACTTTCCCGGGGAGGCTGAGAAGTGTGATCCCCTTGTAGCTGGAACACAACCTCCGGTCCCCCTTCTTAAAAAGAGGGACCACCACCCTGGTCTGCCAGCCCAAAGGTACTGTCCCCAACCGCCACGCGATGCTGCAGAGACGTGTCAGCCAAGACAGCCCCACAACATCCAGAGACTTGAGGTACTCAGGGCGGATCTCATCCGTCCCTTGCCACCGAGGGGTTTCTTGACTACCTTGGTGACTTCAGCTTGGGTGATGGACGAGTCCACCTCCGAGCTCTCAGCCTCTGCTTCCTCAATGGAAGACGTGTCGGTGGGATTGAGAAGATCCTCGAAGTATTCCTTCCACCATCCGACGACATACCCAGTTGAGGTCAACAGCTGCCCACCACTGCAAACAGCGTTGGTAGGGCACTGCTTCCCTCTCCCGAGGCGCCGGACGGTTTGCCAGAATCTCTTCAAGGCCAACAGGTAGTCCTTTTCCATGGCCTCCCCGAACTCATCCCAGGCCTGTTTTTTCCTCCACAACCACCCGGGCTGCAGTCCGCTTGGCCTGCCGGTACCCGTCAGCTGTCTCAGGAGTCCCACAAGCCAGCCAGGCCTGATAGGACTCCTTCTTCAGCTTGACGGCATCCCTTACTTCCGGTGTCCAGCACCGGGTTTGGGGATTGCCGCTTCGACAGGCAATGGAGGTGGAGAACATGGTCCACTCAGACTCAATATCTCCAGACTCCCTCGGGATCCGGTCGAAGCTACGCCGGAAGTGGGAATTGAAGATCTCTCGGACCGGAGACTCGGCCAAACGTTCCCAGCAGACCCTCACAGTACATTTGGGTCTGCCGAGTCTGTCCAGCTTCCTCCCCCACCATCGGATCCAACTCACCACCAGGTGGTGATCAGTTGACAGCTCCGCCCCTCTCTTCACCTGAGTGTTGAAGAGAGGGGCGGATGAAACGACCAGAAAGTCAATCATCGATCTCCGGCCTAGGGTGTCCTGATGCCACGTGCACCGATGGACACCCTTATGCTTGAACATGGTGTTCGTTATGGACAAGCTGTAACTAGCACAGAAGTCCAATAACAGAACACCACTCGGGTTCAGATCAGGGGGGCCATTCCTCCCAATCACGCCCCTCCAGGTGTCACTGTCGCTGCCCACGTGGGCGTTGAATTCTCCCAGTAGAACGACGGAGTCCCCAGTCGGAGCACTTTCCAGCACCCCTCCCAGAGACCCTAAGAAGGGCGGGTACTCTGCACTGCTGTTTAGCCCGTAGGCGCACACGACAGTGAGAGACCTATCCCCGACCTGAAGGCGCAGGGAAGCGACCCTCTTGTTCACCGGGGTGAATTCCAACACATGACGGCTGAGGTGGGGGGGCTATAACCAAACCCACACCAGCCCGCCGCCTCTCACCATGGGCAACTCCAGAGTGGTAAAGAGTCCATCCTCTCTCAAGGAGTGTGATTCCAGTGCCCAAGCCGTGCGTGGAGGTGAACCCAACTATCTCTATTCGGTACCTCTCAACCTCACGCACAATCTCAGGCTCCTTCCCCGCCAGCGAGGTGACCTTCCACGTCCCTAGAGCTAGTTTCCTTGTCTAGGGATCGGGTTGTCGAGACCCCCGCCTTCGACTACTGCCCGATCCACTAAGCACCGGCCCCTTACGGTTCCTTCTGCAGGTGGTGACCCCAGGGGAAGGCGGCCCCACGTCGCTCCTTCGGGCTGAACCCAGGGACCCCATGGGGGGAGGCCCGGTCACCAGGCGCTCGCATACGAGCCCCAACCCCGGGCCTGGCTCCAGGGTGGGGCCCCGGCTGCGCCATGCCAGGCGACGTCACGGTTCTCGATTTTAATTCCATCATAAAGGGTACCAGTATTTTCAATGCATTAATTATGCCTGGTAATGCATGCTATAATGCATTGTATTATCTCAAGAATAACTGTAACCACAGTTAAAATACATTATAATACTTATATCTTATATGAATATCTATTCATTGTTATACCTCTATAAAGTATAATGCATTAAAACATGACAAACAACCCATTTCAGATGTAGAAAGGAATATGCAGGCTCTTCAATACATCCAGCTCCTTTTATTTAGAGAGTTATGGTATATGTCAAATTTAAATAACAGATCATCCTTTTTTAAACAGTCAGTTCTTCATCACATGCAACTTACGTTTTCCTAGAAGAGAAAGACTAAATTTTTAAATGCAATATCTGCTAAAAGTTCATTTAAACAACTTTTAAGAGTACTCTAACACAGTGGTTCTCAAACCTGTCCTGGAGTACCACCACCCCTGCATATTTATATGTCTCTATCACTGATTCAACTCATGAGCTCATTAGTAGAGACTGCAAGACCTGAAATGGGTTTTTCAGATATAGGGAGACATACAAAATGTGTAGGGCTGGTGGTACTGCAGGACAGGTTTGAGAACCACTGCTCTAACAACACAGAAAACATGAAAGCTATATGAGCCATCATGGACTAAATCCACAAAACTACAGCTATTTTAAGAGACCACATTCAACCCAGTGTCAAATGTGGCTGTGGATTATTCATTAAGTGAAAACAGAGATATATAAAGACAAGGACCCATAGAGGACTCATCGTTTGAACTCTGTGCTCTGGTAAAGGGCTCCAGCCTGGACTGTGCTGATGCTTCATAAACCCCTGTCAGACAGACTCTACTAGGGAAATGATGTATTGGTTTACTGGAGCGGGCCGTGTGAATGTGTGTGAGAGAGAGAGAGAGAGAGAGAGAGAGAGAGAGAGAGAGAGAGAGAGAGAGAGAGAGAGAGAGAGAGAGAGAGAGAGAGAGAGAGAGAGAGAGAGAGAGAGAGAGAGGAATTATGATGTGTGAGATGGACTCATTTCCCAGCCAAGAG
Source organism: Tiaroga cobitis (assembly GCA_030578255.1). Classification (NCBI taxonomy): domain Eukaryota; kingdom Metazoa; phylum Chordata; class Actinopteri; order Cypriniformes; family Leuciscidae; genus Tiaroga; species Tiaroga cobitis. The sequence goes on along the minus strand of CM060604.1, from coordinate 13,689,179 downwards.
TGCATATGTGTGTGCGTGTGAAGAGAGAGAGAAGGAGAGAAAGAAAGAGCAAGAATGAGACAGAGTTCAGGGTACCGTAATATCACAGAGATGCTGACTCCTGTGATTGCTGGCCCATTACTTTTACAGGTTGTTTTTAAATATGTTTGGTAAAAGCCCACACTACAGTAATTTTATAGCCATAGGGAGTCCTTGGCTAACCTTCATGTTTACTGAGCTTCTGTGAGTTACAAAATAAAAAAAGGCTACGTGCATTCATATGATTCATAAGAGTCACTGCTCTTCCAACCCTGAATTTTTCATCCTTTTTTCCCTCCTTTAACGTTTCCTAATGATATGGCAGATGTATTGGATTTGCAGCATAGCCCATAATCCATTTCTCATCTTCTGCTTTTTTATCACACACACATGCAAAGTATAACCGCGCACTTATAGAAGCAGGTGGCAGCTAGTCTCAGTTTCACAGTGGCCATTAGGTGGCAGTGTTGCTCTGCAATGCAGTTCAAAAGCCATAATCCCCTCAACCAGAATTTAACCAGGCTCCAATGAATCATCACATTTGCTTAACATGACACACCTGCGCCTACTCATACAAGAATTTTTCAAAATCTCCTAAATTAAATTTAGGCTATATAAATGTTAAATAAAATGCAATAAATACTAACAAATAAGCCTACTGTTAAATGGAAGAATGCTTGGTTGAATGATTAATTATGTGTCATATATGTGCAGGCAAGATGTGACTAATAAGAAGGAACAATTAAAATGAGCCAACGGGCATTGAACATGTGATGTCATTACATGCAGTGGATGTCTTGACTTTAAAGGGATGTCCACTTTCATTGTAAGAAAGAATGCATGAAAGCAGATCGGACATTTAGCTAAAGTTCTTATTTGGTGTTTGTGGCAAGCAGGACGAGGCCGAGTGACGTGAGAGCGGCGCGAGGCCGGTGGCGTGATTGGTAATGAGCAACACCTGTGAGACGCAACGGTCTCGCGCCGCTCTCACGTCACTCGGCCTCGTCCTGCTCGCCACAGTGTTGAATGGGCAAAAAAAGCAGGTTTGGAATAATATGAGAATGAGTAAATGATGGAAAAATATTAATTTTTGGGCAAAATATACTTTTAAACCCCTCAAAGGTAATACAAAAATCGAATGTGAGACCAGTATAATCACATTCTTTTTAGAGATCATCTCAACAGTAAAATGATATTGATAGGAGACACAATAACTGCCTATAATTTTGTTTTAGATCAGTGTTGTGTGACATTTTCTCTTCATTTCATTTCTCTCTCCCACATTCTGTCTTGCTTACTCTCTACCCACTTTGGTATTTTCTCATTCTAGCTGTACCAATCTGTTCACTTTGCATTCTCTTTCTCTTCTGCATCGGAGTAACCCTTGTACCTTGTTATTTTTCCTCTCCTGTGACAGGTGGCAGACAAGTGGTGTGGTCAGTGTAAAACTGGCCTTGGAGATTTCCTGATACAAAACAACCCAGAAACCCCAAACTATGGAGATGGGTGAAAATAAATATAACATAAAAAAACACCTCCAGCTGTACTCTCTCTCTATCTCTTGGTAATTTGGGCTGGTAAGAGGCTCTGCTCTAATAAACCAATTGGATCTTCCGAGCTGGGCAGACCACGGCCATTAAAATCTGACCCTTTTTTATTCTTTTCCGAGGGCTGAGTAATTCTGTCCTCCCCTTTCCTCATCCTCTCCTTCTCGTCTGTCTGCGATTCCAGTCTTCGGCTGACCCAGAGGACCAGCTATGAAAGAGAATACTAGACATTTTGAAGCGATGGTAGGAGGCTTGTTAGACAAGAGACAAAAGCCTTTCTTTATTAACCATTTAGTGATCAGCCCTAATGGGGGACAGGAGCTCTTATACCTAATAAGTGCAGCATGGAACAGACATCCATTAGCAAAGCTCTCAGCTCTAATATTTACTATTAAACCAAATATGTTAGAGGAGTGAGAAGGGGAGAGAGAGAAAGGGAAATAATAACGCAAGCAGGGGTCAGAGATCATGGAGCCCACCGTATTGATCTGGTTGGTTAACCAGCATCTCTCTGTAGGTCTGCGGCAAAGCACATTGCTTCCTGCTGCTCCTGCTGCACGGGTGGCTGGGTTTGCCCCGGCTCCATGCAGGAAAAGCTTTTGGGAGACAAGCTGCCGGAGCAAGATTAGCCAGGGATGATCCACATACAAGCTCCGGTAATGGTTACCTCAGAAGATTGACCTCCCAGAGTCTGGCTTGGGAAGTCCCCACGTATCAACCCAGCAGGGCTCAGCAACAGAGGAGTCAGCCGACTCAGAAAGCATTATCTTCCGCTCAGGACGGCTACTTTTTTTTTGGAAAGGCCTAGACGAGGAACAATGGTTCTCAAATGGTTCTGCCTTAAATTCAACAAAGTACCAAAATCGTTTCTTGTACAAAAGAAAACAGAAATGTCTGAAAAAGCAAACAAAATGTAATATATTTTGGATATTAATATGGACAGTTATTAACAGAACATCAATACAGATAAGATGGTAATATATATTTTTAAAACACTACAAGGGAATTAAGGCATCACCCCATAGGTTTCACTTTATTTTGATGGTCCCTTTAACCTTCTCTGTTGACTATGACTACAAGTAACATTGCACCTACACTAGAAGAGTATAAGTAGGCTGGTGGGTTAGAATAAGTTGACTTAAGTTACTTACACTACGTTCACACTGCAGGCTGAAACGACCCAATTCCGATTTTTTTGCCCCTATGTGACCTGTATCTGATCTTTTCATGACAGTCTGAACAACACAGATCCAATCTTTTCAAATGCGACCCAGGCCACTTGGGTATGTGGTCCAAATCCGATATGTATCCGATCTTTTGAAATGAGACTTCAATCTGAACGGCCAGGTCGCATGTATCCGACTCGTCACTAAACGAGCTCCACTGTTGACATCCATGTTTAGCTACTTCCGCAAACAACAAGTGACGTCGTTGACAGTTGAGTACTCTTCTGCGCATGCAGGTCATTTCTGGGTCATGTCATGTTCACACAGGAGATCACAAAAGGTCGCATTTAATTGGAAATGTGAACGGCCTTGCAAAAAAATTTAATTTAAAAAAAAAATCGGAATTGAGCATTAAGCCCCTGCAGTGTGAACGAGACATTATAGTCAGTAGAATGTCTGCTGGAGGACCATCACAATAAAGAGTTAGCAGATGTTAAGCACAGTCTAATACTCTAATGAGAGTTAGCTGACATGTAGTTGCAAAGTTACTTATCGTCAACAGAATGCTCAAAAGGGACCATCAAAATAAAGTTTTACCAACATTATAATGTACAGTATGAAAAGTCATCTAAACTGAAAAATAGAGGAATTGAGCATTCACAAATAAATTTTACAGGAACATACCATAAAATGTCTAATATAGTTAAAAAAAGACTCACAAGTTGAGAAAAACAACCTTCCCTTTCAAGGGAACTTCGAGCTGCGTCAAACGCTGCGGGAACGCCCCTGCGTTGTGCGTCATGAAGCACGTATGGAATCAGCCCAATGGAGAGATGAAACGTCATAGGCGGGTGACGTCATCGACCAGGAAACTATAAAGCACCCCAAAAACACAAGCGCATTAGCTTCTGTGCTTTCAGTCGCGCTACATGTGAATCTGTCCCTGTGTGATATTGTCTGTCTTACATACCCTGCACCACACAAACAATTTATCATATATATATATATTGAGAGATTATGGCGGACGAACAGCAGTTTAGAAAGTGTGTTCCTCCCTGCTCGCGTTATTTAACGAGCGGGGATACACATGATCTTTGTGTTGTTTGTTTGGGAGTTCAGCATGCCCAGTTTGCTCTCGAGGGAGCAGACTGTGAGCATTGCGAGCGTTTGCCGTTAAGGACGCTCCGCTCCCGCCGATCGCTCTTTGAGGAGAGCGGTTCGGTGCGCGCTCCCCGCGGTTCGGGTCCCGCTTCTGCCGAGGCAGAGCGGCGGCGCTTATCGTGGGGATCGCAGATGGATCTCACAGCGGGGTTTGAGACGGGCTCTGCCTTATCTCTCCCTTCACCTGTGAGATCCAGTGCCTCAGTCCCGGGTTCGGAAGCACGCACTGCGGTTTCTTCCGCTCAGGCTGAGGCACCAATGCTGCAGCTATCCAGTTCTGAGGAACTTGATGTTGTTAGTGTTGAGGGAGATGTGGAGGATTCGCCACCCCACACTCCTGAGAGTGATGAGCTTATGGAGGTGTTAACAAGAGCTGTTGAAAAACTTAATATTGAATGGCCAGTGACTAGACAGGAGTCTGTTTCTAAATCAAAGTTGGATGAGAGATTTTTGCCGTCACGTGTGCAGCCTCCACGCCGGTGCCTGCCGTTTTTCCATGATCTCCACACCGAGGTGTCGAAATCATGGAGAAAACCGGTGTCATATAGAGTGTTTAGTCCCCAGACTTCAACATACGCTAATATTATGGGAGCCAAGGCTCATGGTTATGGTGCTTTGCCTCGTGTGGAAGAGACGCTTGCGAGCCATCTCTCCCCCGAAGCAGCATCATCTTTTAAGGCACCGGCATTACCCACCAAGCCTTTAAGAAACACTTCGGCTTTGGTGGGTAAAGCATATTCGGCAGCAGGTCAGGCTGCGTCATGTCTGCATACTATGTCAATCTTGCAGGCATACCAGGCTGATCTGCTAAGGGACATGAATGAGAGTGAGGAGGTCAGTACTGACGTAGTTCGAGAACTGCGTCAGGCTGCTGATTTATCTCTGCGTGCCACCAGAGAATCGGCCAAATTAATGGGTCGTTCTATGGCAGCTCTGGTGGCCGCAGAAAGACATTTGTGGTTAAATCAGACTAATATTAAAGAGAGAGAAAAAGCTTTTCTTTTAGATGCTCCTCTTTCTCCCATGGGGTTGTTTGGTGATGCTGTGAATTCAGTTATCGATAAATTCCAAGAAGAAAAGAAACAAACTGCAGCTTTTAAAAAGTTTCTTCCCCTTAAAGTTCATGTCCCTGGGGCTGCTGGGCGGGAGCAGCCCCGGCCGTCTATGAGCTCATCACATAGAGCGCAGCAGAGGCAGAGTGTCGCGTCTCGTGCTCCCCCTGCTGGACAGTGGGCTCAGCCGCGACACTCTCAGCCGAAGCCTTCTACCAGTAGAACTGATCTGAGGACAGTTATATTGGCTAAGAAGGCGTCGGCTAAGAAGAAGTCCTGACGCCAAGGCGTTCAGGATACTGAGGGTGGTCCCCACCGAGGCGTAAAGGTGTTCACCTCTTTTTACGGTGCCCATTCCTCCTCGGTGCCCTCAGGGGCTCGTTCTGCCAACCCCGCCTTTATGCCGGGGCACAGACGATCCCAGCGAGCGCTTTCCCGAGGGACGCTCGCTCCCTCTGAGGAGGGTCTCAGAGCTGTCAGACCAGTTGTTCCCTGCCGGTGCGCCGTTACAGGGCGCTGCGTCTGCTGCTCAAGTTACACCAGAGGCCAGTCTCGAGAGGCTGGTACCCTTAGTAGAATTTCTGGCAGAGTGGAAAAGCCTTCCAAAAATATCTCATTGGGTCCTGCAGACAGTAGAAAAGGGTTATGCTATCCAGTTCAGGTGTCGTCCACCAAAATTCAGAGGGGTTCTGCACACAGTGGTGGGCCCCGAGCAGGCTCTGGTATTGGAACAAGAGGTGAAAACGCTCCTTCAAAAGGAGGCTATAGAACGGGTTCCTCCTCCCAGTTTGGAGTCAGGTTATTACAGCCGATATTTCATCGTTCCAAAGAAGGATGGGGGGTTGCGTCCAATTTTAGACCTGCGCATATTGAATCGCTCGGTAGGGAAGCTAAAATTCAAGATGCTCACTATCAAGCAGATCGTGTCTCAAATCAGGTCCGAGGACTGGTTTGTCACGATAGATCTGAAGGACGCATACTTCCATGTGTCCATCCTTCCACAACACAGGAAGTTCCTGAGGTTCGCCTTCGGGGGCGAGGCGTACCAGTACAGGGTTCTTCCGTTTGGCCTAGCTTTATCTCCCCGCACTTTCACGAAATGCATGGATGCAGCACTAGTGCCTCTGAGGCTTCAGGGCATTCGGATTCTCAATTACATCGACGATTGGTTGATTTTAGCTCAGACCGAGCAGATGGCGGTTCGGCATCGAGATGTCGTCCTCGCTCATATCAGAAAGTTGGGGTTGAGGCTGAACGCAAAGAAAAGTGTATTATCTCCTTCCCAGAAGACCACTTTTCTGGGTGTTGTTTGGGATTCGGTCTCGATGCGGGCGCGACTCTCTCCGACCCGCATCGCTTCGATTCTCTCAGCTGTGAAACAAGTGAAGCTAGGCCAGCTACTCACTGTCAAGCAGTTTCAGAGACTGTTGGGTCTGATGGCAGCAGCGTCCAACGTTATACCTTGCGGCCTGTTGTACATGAGACCGCTACAGTGGTGGCTCAGGACCAAGGGATTCTCCCCGAGGGGAAATCCGCTCCGCACGTTCAAAGTCACGCGGCGCTGCCTTCGTGCTCTGGTCATGTGGAGAGAAACTTGGTTCCTATCCAAAGGTCCTGTGCTGGGGGCTCTTTGTCGTCGCATAACGCTAACGACGGATGCTTCCCTCACAGGGTGGGGGGCGGTCATGAGTGGTCGCCCAGCCCAAGGTCTGTGGCAGGATCATCATCTATCGTGGCACATAAATTGTCTAGAGATGTTGGCCGTGTTTCAGGCTCTGAAACACTTCCTAACAGACCTGAGAGGCCATCATGTGTTAGTTCAATCAGACAACACGTCGGTGGTCTCTTATATAAATCATCAGGGGGGCCTGCGGTCTCGCCGGCTTTACAAGTTGGCCCGTCAGATCCTCCTGTGGTCCCAAGGGAAGCTACTATCTCTGAGAGCAATGTATCTCCCTGGGTATTTGAATGTGGTAGCAGACTCCCTGTCGAGGCAGGGGCCGAGGCCAGGGGAATGGAGACTCCACCCCGAGGTGGTGGAGCTCCTTTGGTTGAGTTTCGGTCGCGCCGAGGTGGACCTATTCGCTTCCAGGGAGACCACGCATTGTCATCTGTGGTTCTCCATCAGTCATCCAGCCCCCCTGGGGTTGGACGCTATGGTGCAGCCGTGGCCGAGGTCACGTCTGTACGCCTTTCCCCCGATTGCTCTGTTACCAGGAGTTCTGGAGAGGGTCCGCCGGGACGGGGTCAGTCTACTACTAGTAGCCCCGTTCTGGCCGGCCCGAGTATGGTTTGCGGACCTGATTTCTCTCCTGGACGGTTCTCCTTTGGAGCTCCCGGTCAGGAGGGATCTACTCTCCCAGGCGGGGGGCACGATACTTCACCCCCGCCCAGAATTGTGGAAACTGTGGGCTTGGCCTCTGAGGGGGCCCAGCTCATAGACTCCGGTCTCTCAACCGAGGTTGTTGAGACCATTCTTAACTCCAGAGCTCCATCCACGAGGAAGCTTTATGCCTTGAAGTGGAAACTTTTCACTTCTTGGTGTGGAGAACACCTGCAGGACCCAGTTAACTGCCCAGTGGGTGCAGTGCTGGAATTCCTGCAGGAGCGCTTCTCCACAGGGTTATCCCCCTCCACACTAAAGGTGTATGTGGCGGCACTAGCTGCTTACCACGTCCCTTTCAGTGGAGTTTCTCTTGGGAGACACCCGCTTATAACTCGTTTCCTCCGTGGCACTTTGAGGCTGAGGCCAGCAGTTCGTACGAGGGTGCCGACTTGGGATCTGGCCGTTGTATTAGAAGGTCTTTCCCTAGCTCCTTTTGAACCTATCGAAGAAGTTCCCGAGAAGTTTCTCACTTTTAAGACTATCTTTTTGCTTGCTATCTCTTCACTAAAAAGAATCGGAGATTTGCAGGCTCTGTCGGTTTCACCCTCGTGCCTGGAATTTGCACCTGGCATGGTTAAAGCTTTTCTGCATCCTAGACCAGGTTATGTTCCTAAGGTTCCTACTAATATCGTTAGACCTACGGTTCTGCAGGCTTTCTGTCCTCCTCCATTTATGTCATCGGACCAGGAGAAACTTAATTCACTCTGCCCTGTTAGGGCATTAGACGCTTATGTCCACAGAGCTGCCCTGTGGAGGAAATCAGAACAACTTTTTGTATGTTTCGGGCCACCCAGGAAAGGGTGTCCTGCGTCTAAACAGAGAATGAGCAAGTGGGTGGTCGAGGCTATCTCACTTGCTTATGAGTCGGCTGGCCAGCCTTCACCTTTGGTTGTCCGAGCTCACTCTACCAGGAGTATGGCTGCTTCTAAAGCTCTTTTGTCGGGGGTTTCCCTGAGTGATGTTTGTGATGCGGCTGGATGGTCTTCACCGCATACTTTTATTAAGTTCTATGACCTAGACTTAAGCTCTACCCCTGGGGCACAGGTGCTCTCGTCCTCTGTGCGCTAGTCTCACATGACGGTCATTTGGTCCTATGGCGACGTGGGTATTCGCGTTCCCGCAGCGTTTGACGCAGCTCGAAGTTCCCTTGAAAGGGAACGTCTCGGTTACGTATGTAACCCTAGTTCCCTGATAGGGAACGAGACGCTGCGTCGCTCCGCCATACTCCCGGCACTCCCGTTAGCGCTTCCTTCAAGCCTATCAGAAGCTAATGCGCTTGTGTTTTTGGGGTGCTTTATAGTTTCCTGGTCGATGACGTCACCCGCCTATGACGTTTCATCTCTCCATTGGGCTGATTCCATACGTGCTTCATGACGCACAACGCAGGGGCGTTCCCGCAGCGTTTGACGCAGCGTCTCGTTCCCTATCAGGGAACTAGGGTTACATACGTAACCGAGACGTTTTCTATCAGCCTGTTTGTTTGTAGCGATGTTATTAGAAATACAATAACACTAGCGTATCCAGCAGTTAAAGAAAAAAAATCACTATTGCTTTTAAATGACTTTTTAAAATATGAAAGAAAAAAAAAAAAAAATATATAGAAGGATTACGACAATCAGAAGAGAGAAACCTGTCAAACAGCTCTGTTAGAAATTGTCGCAGCAATGTTAACTTTTTTTTTTTTTGTACAAAGTTAATTATTGCATGAACACATCATCACAGTTTTTGGGTCCTTCAGCACTGTTAATAGTCAATTTATTGGCAAGTCAATACTGCATTTGTCAAGGCTTTGTGTGAACTGTATAGTGCGTGTTAATAGAGAATCTATACTTACTTGTAGATACATCAATAATACATCAATATGTGTACAAGCTCACTGAGATGTTCTGAACCTTGAAAAACCACAGGGTCATAAAGAACTTCACGTCTCATGTCAGAACCATTCCCCATGATGCACTGGAGTGCATAGTCACAAGCGTCAACACACATGCAGGCCGAACTGTTTTATTTACACAGCCTGTGTTATGTCAAAGTTGCCGTAATATTCCCAGCTTTCAATTTGGATTCCAGAGAGCATGTAATTCCCCATCTGTGTGATATATGATCCGAGAGCTCTCTTAATGCCGGCTAATGATTTAATGACTCTGGCTTTGCTGTACACAAGCAGTTTTGAGTCAGATTGCGATTGAGTTACTCCATTAGTTTGTGTTCAGGCTGAATTTTCCACAATAAGTCAAAAAAAGAGAGCAAGGCTACGGCTAATTCCCCAACAAACTTCCTGCACAGCCTGTTGATTAAATCACCAGCAATTTGTTTATCATTTGAAGTACTCGCCTTGCAGTGAGCGGTTTTGCAGAGGGCTTGTAATGTTTGTAAAATATATGCTCAGTGCATTTAAGTATATGTGTACTCATGTTTTAATCATAGCGGGTTAACGGCCCAGTAAAAGGGGTGGTAGACCAATGTCTACGGCTCTCACATAAAAGCTGTAATCCCCAAATTTACAGCAATAATCTTTAAAAATGAAAAGCAATTTCATGCGGCTAATCAGCATTGGTTTTTCGTAGCCTGCTCCATCCGATCACGCACGTGCGGATGCTCGTTTGGCTGTGTAATTCTAATCTTCACAATTATAAGTAAGAGAATACAAATAACACTCCAGCTGGTTTGTTTGCTAGCCTTGCACAAGGTAAACTCCATAGGTCAAGAACTAATTTTGACTGTCACATTGAAGTTTCTTTAGAAGTGAACCCTGTGACAGATATTCTTTGGGGATTATGCAGTAAATTTGACAGGTATACTGAGGGCCTTTTATAAGTAGTTTTGGCAGGTAATCTGGAGAGACGCTGGAGGTGGGTTAGTCGACAGGCGTATCCAAACTGTACTGGAGCTATTATCCAACTAGGCTGGGATAAAAGAACACAGACTGCTAACTGAATGCTGAAACCATAGGAGGTTTAATCAGAGGCACTGTGCTGTACTAATTAAACCCTAACAAGCACTAACGGTTCCTAACGAGCAGCTGATTGGTTCTCTAATAACAGTCTCAGCCCATGCCATATCTCGGACATTACAGGTAAACATGAAGTATTTTGTTTTGCTGCCTTCAAGTCATATGGTCACTTTCTTTAAGCAAGGATGCATTCAATTGATCAAAATTAAAGACATTTATAATGTGAGAAAATATCTCTTTGTCATCACAGGAATAAATTATGTTTTAAGTAAGGGATAATGTACGTTCAGCCGGTTGTTATCTCAGAATAAACCCCGACGCGAGGCGGAGGTAAGTAAATAATTAGACAAGAAATGTTGATCGTTGAGTTGAATGTTGAGTGGAAATATTTTATTAGGTCTTTAAACGCAAAGCTTCCGCAGAGAGAGCAGTTGCTAGCGCGGCAAGTTAAAACTAGACGGACGTTTAAGGGATATGGTACAGTCATACCACTTATTACACAGGCATTACACCCAGCCCGTTCTCATCCTTTGGCGTCATATAGGTGACGCTATATGACAAAACGTCGAAATACTACGCACATGGCACCCTTTAGCGTGAATATAACACGCGAACCCAAGGCGTCATAAAGTTGACTGGCATCCTTTAGCGTGAATATGAGACGCAGACCCCACCCCACACCTAAACCTACCCATCACTTCGCGTGTTATATTCACGCTAAAGGGTGCCATGTGCGTAGTATTTCGACGTTTTGTCAGGCGTCACCTATATGACGCCAAAGGATGAGAATGCGTTGTTACACCACATACATAATTATGGGGATAAGAGATATTGATTTGAGATGAAACTGTTTTAAAATCGTACCTGTTTGATATCTTATAATCCAACAGTATACAAAAAAAATTGTCGCAAAATGGCAGCAGCTGGGTTTGTATGAAACAAGAGAGAGCAAATAATTGTAATGTATCACAATATTAATGTTTTACTGTGTTTTTGATCAAATGCTTATTTTAAAAACATTTAAAAACTGACCCCAAACAAGTGAGTGTAGTGTATATTGAGGAGAAGAAGAAACCGATGTAAACAACAAAACCATGAATTTGTGAAAACGGTGACGTTATGAGAATGCATATTGGATGTTCACGCATGCGTATTACGTTACATGTTCGTGGGGTGCTTCTTGACAAAGTGACATTGCCAACTACTGGCCCTGAGGGTATGTTTACATGACGATTTACTAAAAAAAGATGACAATGCATGCCAAAAATCCCCGTTCACACGGATCCGCAAAAACAAATAAAAATGGTATATTATGCATTTCAGGCCAGTAGTTGGTAATGTCACTTTGTAAAGAAACACTACATGCCCGAAAACTTAATACACATGCGCTTGATGTAACCGTTTTCACAAATTCACATTTTTTAATTCACAAATTTGGGGACAACACTGGAATCATTTAAAAAAAACTTGCACAATGAAACCCATTTTCAAATGGCCCCTAATTCGGCACTTGTTCCCTCAAGATTTTCCTATGGAGCTTTATAAGGTTTTTTTTTATTCAATTTATGAGTGAAATAAAGCCTGTGGTAAACAACGTAAACACACACTCACACCCCAAACTCTCTTAACTAGTTACTAATTAGAAACATACGTTTTCAAAAATGTTAATAACTGCATCAAAATTCAGGTTAAATTAAATTAAAATTTACGAAGTTATGTTAAGTTACAAGTAAATTTCCCATCAGTCTCTGTGGCGGCATGCAATGTATAAAAGGTTAAGCATAAATACAAGTCTGATGTGCAGTCTGTGCTCTTTATTTTGTTGCTGATACACTAAAATCATCTAGTGTATGTCAGTAAATAAAAAAGAAATTCCAAAGTCTCAATACTTCAATTTCTTACCGACTAAAATCCCTTTGAAAGCACATCACACTGTTATTAAAGCTTGCAAGCTCTTAAGTAAAAACTTCCCAGAAGCCAACATTATTTTTGTCATATTACATCTGGGTTGTGTGTCTGCCATTCCATGTGCATTTATGCTATTCAAAGGTCACAAAAAAATGGACACATAAATAACAAGTCCTAAATTTGTATGCAGAAGAGGAGGGGACAGAATGAGCGAACAAATGACAAGTTTGGAGTGGGGATAAATAGAAGGGAAAGGAAATGAGTGGAAGAGGGGAAACAAATGTGAGAGCCATCGTGCATGAAATTAAAAAGATACCTCAAAATAGTCCTGCCAGGCAAAGTGCTTTATGCCCCCCAACACACCCACACTTTACCTGCTCTCCTTTCTCCTCTCATACACTCTCTTTGACATTCCCTTGCACCCAGAAACTCACAGGCTCATGTTTTCCCCAGTGTATTTTCTATTATATTGAAGGTGAACCATCTTTCCTCTCTACATAGTCCCCAAGAATCCTCCTACAAAAGCACCTCCTACACACCTCTTTCTCTTCTTTGCCCCCGGGTAGAGGAGGGGAGGAGGGGAAATAATACATAGAACTGTAACCTTTACACAGCGTCCATTCAGATCAGTCTCTTTTCCCCCTCCGTCCCTCCTCAGGAGTCTGCATTCATGCCTTTATGTTGTGTTACAAGAGGTTGGCAGTAGTCAACAGGAGACAGATCAATATCAAGCCCCAACTCCACACTCTCTCCTAAAATTGGTTTTGCAGTCTGTCACAGTGAGACCGATCACCAAATTGAGATTTATATGATGAGTGAATTCAAAATGAAAGCCTGGTTGGGCTTTATTCATTTTCTAATTCTATGGATATGTTTCGTAAACAGGGGGAACATTGTAACAAGTTTTATTTTGATTTTAATATTGTTATTGTGTTTCTTTTGGATTCTGCAGGATTGATTAGTGAAATTTGATGTAGATAAACTGCTTGTGGCTGTCTAGATCATTTAGGCTCCTCACCACTGAAGTATAAAACTCAGTGACTTGTTTTACTGTATAGACTGTATATACATGCTTAATGTCAGCAGTGAACCCTAACCTGATAGGATACGAAGTTTCCAGCTACAGGTAATTTGTTTTGGTTTACACTATAAGCAAAAACACTGAACATACACTATTCATATTGTATTTTTTTAGACTGACTGCGACTTCAAACGTCAAGTTATTTGTGACCACATCTTATTTTTTTCTGTTCAGACTGTATCAACTAGCAAATGATTTGATGTATTGTATTGCCATTAAATATGAACACATTCAGCAAAAACAACAGTTTAAAAATGCGGGGAAAGGGAGATATACAGGGCTGTAACCCTCAGATGACAAGGTTATATTTAGAAACTTAAAAGGTTATGTCAGGCACTTCATATAGAACATTTTACTCGTCCCATCATGGGATTTTTTTTATGAATTTAATTTCAATTGATTATTTTGTTTGAATGTTTTTTAATTTTAAGAAAATTGTATGAATTAAAGCTCCAATATGTATTTTTTTTTTTTTTGCCCCCAGAGGTCGCATTTTCAAAACAATAACAAAGGCAAAGGTTGATGACGCTATGAAGGAGAGTGGAGAGATAGGAGATGTCGTTTTCACCACCCAGAGATGTTTTCACGAATCATGTTCACGGATGAGGTAATAAATTAGTTTTTGTATTACCTGCAGGCTACGTTTGATCACAGAATTTTATGTCATTGTAATTAATTATTTTTCATGAACATATTTGTCAAATGATTTGGTGGGTTAATGCTGCACAGCTTTACAAGTTTAAAACAATCGTACAAAAGAACGAAACCACAGTATTTGCAAGTAATGGCTAAATATTTTTGTGCAACACAGGCCTACTCACTGTATGTCATTTCACTGCCATAGACTTGCCATAGACTTGCCATAGACTTGACTTCACCAGACTTGATAAAAAGTGTTACTGAAGTACAAACAAAGTGCAATATAACTGTTTGTGTACAATATGTATTTGCTTAACTGTCTATTAAAACAATTGCTAGAGTCTTGTCAAGTCCAAGTTTGTCGCGAAGCTCTCTCCATCCTGAAAACGCCACACCGATATTGATCATTGTTTTATTTCTTTGGTTTTCCCAAAGCCTGCTTGCGTCAGTTGATCTACGTTTACGTTTTTTGGGGGGGTTTTCTGTACTCGCAATCAATAATCATGAACCTTGATGACTGAACGACACACCAGCGGCGTGCGAGATACTACATCATAGATATACATAGATCCTCAGTGGTGGCTTACATAGCAGCCATGAAATATGAAATATATCACACTGTGAAAGTGGTTTTTGATTATTTTATTACAAAAATCTTACATATTGTACCTTTAAACGGTTTTTAAAAATAGCTTTATCACTAGGACATTTTTTTAAAATAACTTGTTAAACATGAGAGTATTATACAATTATTTAAAGGTGCCCTAGAGTGGTTTTTTATATTATTTTATAATGTTTCCTGGGTTGCCCTTATAATGTTAGTATGTTTTTTAGATCAAAAACAGTCATAATTTAGAAATAAAAGGCATTTTTCCCACCTGGATTTTAGCCTCTGATTTGAACGCCTTGTTTGAAGGGGCGTGTCTGCTGTGTGGAACCGGCGTCTGCTGTGATTGGCTGACATGCTTGCATATGAAATAGCTATGTATTACATGTGAAACTCTCTCGAATACTTTTACTACAGCTATTATACGTTTTTACTATTACAGCTATCGAAATTAACGAATCGTGAGATGTTTTTGAAGTATTTAGATCTATTCCAATCACATACAATGTTGCTGTGATGACTGAGCATTGAGCAAGCAGAGGACAGTCTGTTGGTCGCGAGAATGAAGATCTTATCATTGCAATGCAGTTTCTGTTCTCTAATGCTTTCTCCAATGCAAACACGATCATGTAAATACAGTAAGAGCTTCGCTGTGCAGTGTAACGTGCGTCATTGAATTCATAACGAGTTTGGCAAGTGTCCAGATAAACTCGCGCTGTGGAAAGATTGTTCTTTGATCGCTTTCTGTATATAATTTATTCACAATTTAAATACGTTTTTTTTTCATCCTACTAAAAGAAACGATGTGAAGTTGATATTTTAGTCACTGGCTTGACTTACTGATGCATAAACAGTATTGAACGATTTTGAGAGAAAGGTTACCTGTCTGAACTTGAACAATTACACATCAGAAAGTGTTGCTTGGTAGCTGATCCGAGGCCAGCTCTGTATTGGCCCAAGTTGAGGAATCAGTCGTCGGTGAAATGTTTGGAAATTTCCAGAGAAAATAAAAGTAAGCCATTGTTTCTTCAGAGGCTCGGATGAAGGAACTAAAAAATACTTTTGTGTTCATGTGTACATCCAAACACTGAGCAACTGCTATGCTTCGGCTGTTTCGCCTGTCATTGAACATGGGCTGGCATATGCAAATTTGTGGAGGCATACATATTAATGATCCCGACTATTGCGTCACAGTCGGTATTGTGTGGAGAACCGACCGTTTTTCAGGGGTGTTTTTCATAAACGTGAATTAAATGAGAACGCGAAAACAGTCCAGTTTGAGATTCACTCTATGTCATGTCAATGCACTGAACTCTTGTTATTTGACTATACCAAGGTAAATTCAATTTTGAATTATAGGTCACCTTTAATACATTTCTCCTTAGACACTTTGCCATAAAGGGTTAATTAAAATTGAGTAAAGAAGGTTATATGGGTTCTATATAGAACCCCATTGTACCTTTTTTCTCTCTAAAAGTGATAATGAAGCATTAACAGAGCAGTTTTGATTTCAATCGAATTCCAAACCATATTGGTATTCTTCCTCTTCAGACAAAAAAAAAAAAAAAAAAAAAAAAAAAAAACTGAAAGTTCTCCAAGTTCAAGTTTTGATATAACAAAGCCCAAGAGACCATCAAAAAGCATCATGGTGGTTGGCTATGAAAAAAAAAAAAGATCAGATATCACATCACACCTGATTAGGATGCGTTACAAATACAAATTTCTGTCATGCAACCCTAAATGGCGCAGGCTAATAGGTCCTTAAATCAACCTGGTTGCAACCGTATTCTCTATAGGTCACGGCTGATTGGTTACTGCTGTATCAGTAGCTAATGAGATCACATGCTCAACTGCATAGCAGTTTGCAGAGTGCTTTCAGATACCCTCCAACTTCCCCAGCTCAACCTGTATAAATCTGCTATGGGTATAGGCTAATTCATGTACACTATATTGTACAGCAGCAGCATGTCTTACTTGCTCACAGCAGCGTGTCACATATGTATTGGCAGTAGCAAGTCCCGTACTTTCTCTGCAGCAGCAGCAGCACCAGCAGCAGCACCAGCAGCAGAAACCAACAGCAGCAGCAGCAGCGTAGGTTCCACCAAGACCAAACGTATCAACATTGCCACACCCATGCATGCCAAACACTCAGAGAGTTGTCATGACAGAAATACAATCTTTAGGATGAATGTAGAAATTTGTCTCTTGTATTTATAATGGCTGTCACGTCCCTGTAAATGGGCAAAAACCTAAATAGATTGATGAAGAGAAAAAGAGCTTCTCATGGGTTAGGCAGTTCCCCAATGTCCCCAGTGTCTAGGATGGACTGCCAGGAAGATGTCCGTCTTGGGCAGGGATCTTGATAGACCATTGGGAGGAGTATGTTGGGATGAGCAATGGACCTCCGCCCTGATGAAGCCTGTCGCCTTCTGATAAAGTATGCATATGTCAGATCATACGTATGATATATTATCCAGCTCCAGAATGCACTGGCAGGAGAGACCTAATCAAGGAGCAGGCACACATGCTCTCTTCAAGCGCACACAACATAACTGCATTGATAAGCGACTGGCAGCCATGTGAACTAGAGTGGATGGAAAATGCTAAGAGTAATGTGTGAATGTAAAGGTCAGCTAGGCATTTTGTACAACTGAATGGAGGAAATGAGGGATGCAGCATTTTACTCTCTGGGCTGGGAGGTGAACGTGACATTGATGTGTTTCCAAAGAACACTAATATGTTAGGCGGCTAGTGTTCTTAATGTGAACGTGTCCAAGGTAAAACAAGGCAGCTGTAACTATTCAGAACAGCTAAAAATCACTGGATTAACAGCCAACGTAAAGGCATAGATCACCAAAAATATTCAAATGGATTAACATTTAATCACCATTTAATCACCCTCATGTTCCAAACCTGTATAAATAATTTTCTTCTACGGAACACAAAAGACAACGCATTCTCATCCCAAGGCGTCACTAAAATGACAATTTTGACCATGCTTCAATATTCGACGCTTTAGGCACCCTTTAGCGTCAGTTACATGACGCAATCCTAGGGCGTCATCTTACTGACGCTTTACCTTAAGCGTCAGTTAGATGACGCGGGTAGGTTTAGGTCTGGGGTAGGGTTAGGATTAGATAGCGTCATCTAACTGACGCTTAAGGTAAAGCGTCAATAAGATGACGCCCTAGGATTGCGTCATGTAACTGACGCTAAAGGGTGCCTAAAGCGTCGAATATTGAAGCATGGTCAAAATGATTCCCAAGGCGTCAGTTTCATGACGCCTAGGGATGAGAATGGGCTGCAAAAGAAGATATTTTGAACAATGTTTCATATTTTTATTCATACAATGTCAAAAAGGTCCGAAAACATCATTGGACCTCATTGACTTTCATTGTATGAACAGAAATACACACATATGTTCTTTTGTGTTCCTCAGAAAATAGAAAGTCATATAAGTTTTGAACGACATGAGTTGATGACAGAATTTTTAATCTTCCTTTATCACCATTACAAACCAAAAATGAACACTTCATTGTGTCTGTGAGTTTTGGACTATTCAAAGCCACTTCAGGAGTTATAAAAAGTTATTCAAAGATGTTTGATGGTAGAACTCTACATCACTGTATTCGCAAAACTCTGCTGTTATGAACAGACTATTTGTAGGTTTCAAATGTTAAATTTCTTTTGAATATCAACAGTCATATATGACAAAAATGAAAGAAAATAGCTTGTTTTATGTTGACTGCTTTTCAGTCGAATCAAAGCTCCATCTGAGGAAGATCAAAGCCTTATTGATTCTCCCGTTATTATATGCAGAACACCTGATGAGAAATGTGTTTAATCTCCCTTCAATATAGCAGCCATCCTGGCTGTTTATGGTTTAAGAAAACTATCTGATATCTGATATGACTATCTGACTTGATTTTGATGGTCCCCTTTAGACATTATTTTGACTATAAGGAGCATTGCACCTACATGTCGACTCGACTAACTCTCATTAGAGTATTGCTTATTAGACTGTCTTAATATCTGCTAACACTTTATTTTGATGGTCCCCCAACACACATTGTACTATACGTAATTTTGCAAGTACATGTCAACCTACTCTACTAACCCTACCCTTAACGGTCTACTGATACTCAACTAATAGTCTAATGAGAGTCAGTTGACATATAGGTGCAACGTTATAGTCAACAGAATGTCTAAAAGGGACCATCAAAATAAAGTGTTACCCAATTGTGGATACCTCATATGATCGACGGCTTTCGATAGAGATGTATATGCAGACTGTAGTCTTACCTTCGCAGATAGACATAATGTTGACATTAGCAGTGGTCACCTGTGGCACAGCTGACATATTGCAGTGAGATGTGTATGATTGTCTCGACATGTGGCATTAGCAACAGGTTGAATGTTCATTTGCTGAGTCATCTGTCAGCGATGCCAGAAACAGGTCCTCTCCACCGATGTTATTTGACAGTAGAATCTATATTACCGAATTAATAGGTCCTTCCATGCCCCTAACTGCAACTCAGATTATAACAGGGTTAATCATATATCAAAACATGCATTTTATTTTCAGCTGTGAAAGGTTTCATCATAAGCCTATGGCACTTATGGTTAGGTAAAAGTGTTTCTGAGGTTATTTGCTGCATAAACAGATACACACAGACACATGAACAGTTAATCATCCTTGACTAATGGAGACCCGTAGACGAAGCGTTTAACGCTTGGCTGGCTCTTCTATTTGTCTCAGTCTCTGTTTTTTTATGCTGCTGAAGTACACCAAGCAAAGATAACTTTCATTCACACACCGCCTAATCTGTTATGAACTCAGGCCAAGCCTGAAAGCTTTCTCCATCAGGTGTTTGTGTGTGAGCCTGTGCAAAAGTCTATCAAAGGTAATAACTGACAATGTGTCTATTAAAATTTACTTACTGACGTGAGTGATGCTATTACCGATAGTACAGCTCAGTATGGCACACAATAAATTTTAAAGTATGATTTTACTTGCATTTCAATCGGTAACACTTTATTACGATGGTCCATTATAGACATTCTACTATTTATAAGTAACTTTGCAACTACATGTCAACTAGCAGTCATTAGGGAATTAGCAGACTGTCTGTTTAATATAACTGCTAACTAGGGATGTAACGATTCACTCATCTCACGATGCGATACGATTCACGATACTGGTTTCACGATACGATTTTCTCATGATTTTTTAAACAAATGAGATTTAAGACAAAAGTGTCCCTTTTATTATTTCTCAGACAAAATGCTGCACATTTATTTTTAATTTAAAATATATATTTGTCAAATAATAAAACTACATTAAAAAAATTCCCTTCAAGGTTGTTTCAACTCAGTCTTTCTGTCTGTTTGGTGAGGCTGGACACTGGTATCTTCGCACACTATGTAAAAGACTGTGTAAAATTAGTACCAGATTGAGAGGGGTTTTACATTGTAATAAAGGCAAGATTCTAATTTTGTTATAATTTGTATCATTACACTAGTAAGAGTAAAAAAAAAAAACACATTTAGAGAAAGAGGTAGTAAAATAAATACAACACCTGGTTGCCACGGAAACACCTTGTGATCTCCGTGGCTCTCGTATTAATGACTTTTACATGAAAAGGGAGGTGACTGGTGCTTCTTACGGTGGTGATTATTATTAGTCTACGGAAAGTCAAAATGCCGCCACACCTCCAATTTGAATGAGACAATGTCAACATCTACGGTTGCCGTCGCCATGTGTTTGATGGCGCGTGCACACAAGTCTATGGCACACACTGGTGCGGCGCGAGCGGAGCAAACCGAGCGTTTCCAGTTCATTCCTATGGAAGTTGAGCTTGGCTCACACAAGATCAAGTTCCATGAATGAAGTGAAAACACTCGCTAGCTTCGCGCCAGTGTGTGCTCGCTGCTATTGTGCCTGTAAAGCGAGGTTCTCAACATGCCCTGCTGTTTAAAACGTGTATCGCGATTCGTTTAACATTTCAACCGACTTGAATCGTCAAACATTTTTATCGATCATTTCAACCGGTTGCGAGTGAATCGTTACATCCCTACTGCTAAGACTTTATTTTGATGGTCTCCCAACAGACATTATACTGGCTATAAGTAACTTCGCAACTACATGTCAACCTATTCTACTAACCAGAAAACACAACCTTAAAGGCAGGGTAAGCAGGTTTTTTCTAAAACACTTTCCCCCAAATTTGTTTAAACTGTCTCTATATACCTATACATATTTAAAATGTAAGTACTCTGAAAAGGAGAGTATAAAAATCGAGTGTCTGTAGTCCTCTCAGGGCTGCAATAAACACAGCAACTTATTCCATTCGGAAAGAATGAAACGATTGGCTGGGCAACTGTCACTCTCCCTCGCTACCATGGCTACCACCCCTGCAGCTACAGGAGCTGCCCACATGAGCGCACTCGGTTGACTCGCTCATTTCGGAAGAGGAGAGGCTCTCATCGTGGAAGCTCTTACATGCAAAACACCGTATGTGTTATGAATCTTACACGAAATTCACCTTCATCACAGTATAACTGATGATAACGGGAAAACGTGTATCAATGCAACCTCTTTTTAGCTTTGCCTTATGTTACTAGCTCGTTACCAAATCAAACTCAATATATATTTTAAACTTTACCAGTATCGATATGCTAGCTTGATAGTGAGTACTAACAGCCATTTTAGTTGTTTATATTCAAGATGATAAAGTTAGGTATTTTCTTACATGTGATTCTGACATGATGTCACTACATGCACTGCGCTCCTCTCTGCTCGACGCTGGTAAACGCGTCCTCCAGCTCCTATTGAGTTTGATTCGGTAATGAGCGAGTCAACCGAGTGCACTCATGTGGGCAGCTCCTGTAGCTGCAGGGGTGGTAGCCATGGTAGCGAGGGAGAGTGCCAGCCAATCATTTCATTCGTTCCGAATGGAATAAGTAGCTGTGTTTATTGCAGCCCTGAGAGGACTACAGACACTCGATTTTATACTCTCCTTTTCAGAGTACTTACATTTTAAATATGTATTGGTATATAAAGACAGTTTAAACAAATTTGGAAAAAAGTGTTTTAGAAAAAACCTGCCTACCCTGCCTTTAACCTAACAGTCTACTAATGCTCTAAAGACTGGTAGTTGACATGTAGTTGCAAAGTTACTTATTAGAATGTCTAAAGTGAACTAAATCTATTCATCTGATAAAAATATTAATTGGCTAGATGCGAGTTCTTTTGACCTTTTTGGCGTTTAGGTCACTATTAAATGCCGTTGAAAAAAAGGTCACATTTGGTGATCAATACAAAACTTAACAATAAAAAAAGTTTAGAATGACATAAGGGTAAATAAATAATAAAAGCAGCTTTAGTTAGTACTTTTATACCTTAAAAAAATATGTTAAATACAATAAAATAACAAATATTGTATCGGTGTGAATGACATAGATACTGCATTTGATTTAACCTGGGCTGGATACTAGTTTTTTTTTATTTTGGTCTTTTGGAGTTTGAGGTCACTAGTTGAATAGAACAAGGTCCTTCTTTAATAAAGCTCCAATCTTAAGTTCAATACAAATAAATAACAGAAAATTAGGTTGGAACAACATACGGGTGAATAAATGAAAGCAACAATAGCTAGTACTTTTATTCCTTACAAAAATACAACACAGTCTTGGTATCGGTTGCCTGCTTGAATCCCATGCATTAAATAATGTGTTTCTCATAAGCGAGACAGCAAATGTGCCAATAAAAAAGGCTTGCGGACAGGTAATGCTCTGAGATTTGTTGATAATTTTTCTCACTATTATTAATGCAGTTCTTTCCCATCATAGCAGACCCGACCAATGAGTTTATTGGAAAGCTAACAAAATGATATACTGCAGTCTCAAAAGCCTTTCATATCTCTAAGATTAATGTTTGTGTTTGCGTGTTATGGGGTGAAGGCTAGCGACGGTGATGGCGCAACACTTTCAGGAGGAGCCGGAATTCTGTTAAGAACACAAAATAGAGAAGAAAAAAAAGTAGTTTGCCATAAAACGATTCTTGGGATCTAATAAAGCAAAGAGGAAAGGTTATGTTTTGCAATCAATCTTTGTACTCTCCAACACCTTACTTAGTCTTTTTTCCCCTTTTCTTTTTAAGTGGACCAGGCTTTGATCAGTGAGCGTCAGGATTTGAAAATAAGCTCTAGGCTTTTTAGAAATCTAATAATGAGATGATGAAAAGTAGCTCGATTTAATAGGTAGACGTTGGGAGCATTCCAAGTTCTGATGACACTGAGTAAATCCAAGAGGATAACAACCTCCTAAAACACATCGAGTTAGCAAGGCTAAAAATGTCCATCAAGAGGGGAAAATAAATGCAGAAGCTCACAACTGAAAGAAAGGTGGCGTATAAGGTAATTTCAAGCGGGTTTAAGGACTGTCAGAGTACGAGAGAGGAATTCTAGGAGAGATGTGAAGAAATGCCGTGCAGGTTTCTGGTGTGTGTGCAGCACTCGTTCCAGAGAAGAAGGTCATGGCTCTCAGTGCCGTGGCCATAATTAAAGCCCTTGTCCACACAAGCAGAAGTCAAGTGTCCTGTCCTTGTGCTGAGGAGAGCAGTCGAATGCAGGGAGAGAGTGAGCAGTAGAAATATTCTCTGACATTTAAACTGAATCCCTCAAGACAATGTCTTACATCCTGAAGCACAAACTCCGAGGAGTGCAAAGAGCAAATGAACAATACAAATATACAATCTCTATCAATAAAATCACCTTTTTTACCGTTCATGAAGCAGTCCAACAAGAGCCCTGATGTCAGTCATTCATAACTTTTCAGGTGTGTGTGGTCTGTGAGTGTCCTCGCACTCAAATGTCCTCAGTAAAACCCACCGGGGGCTTCCGTCATTAGATAAAGCACTGGATAAAGAAAGAGTCATCCATAAATACATGAGTGAGGAAGATATGAGCTGGATCTCTCAGCTCTGCTCACTGACCTACACCAAGAAAGACTTCCAATCTCCTAAGAGAGTGGCACGCTTTATATCTCAGGTGCCAGTCCTAGATCAGCCCTGGGCTTTCAATACTTTCTCATCACCACATGCTTGAAGAGGAACCAGGAAGGGAATTGAACACACTGAAGACCCCGAAGGCCCTTTCACACTAAATGTGAAACAAAAAAGTGCAAAATTATATGTTCACATAAAGAGCAAAATTAATATTGGAGGGGCTGAACGAAAAGCACATTTTCCCCAGTACAATAGATGGTGCTGTTCACTTTTTAGTTGACCTGCCATCCAACTATCACAGAGGAGAAGAAGACTTTCGGTGAATTGCCATATTTTTTTAGCCTAGATTATATAAACTAATTGCATTCTCTTAAATTACAATAATGCTTTTATTCAGCAAGGATTAAGACAATGATACAAATGATTTATATTTCCAATAAATGCTGTTATTTTGAAATGAATTCCTATTTATCAAAGAAATTTGAAAATCCACAAAAATATTAAGATTTTAACTGATAATAATGTGAAATGTTTCAAATCAGCATATTAATAAAAGTTATTTATTTGCATCAATGGTTCCATGAGGAACCTTTACAACATCCATGGTGCATTTCCTTTACACAAAAGGTTCTTAATAGAGACAAACGATTTTAGATTATTAAAATGTTCTTCACACTAAGGATATATATTCTTCTAGTCATATTGAACTGTTGTTGGATGGATAGATTTGCATAATGGTTCTTCAAAAATGTTTTTATCATTTACAGTGGATAAAAAAAAAATAACATACAGGTTGAGAATGACAATAAGTGAATTTTAAAATTGACTTTAAAGTGGACACGTGCATACAACATACTGTACAAGAACTTACTTGCATATAAACCAGATAAAGAGAGAGAGAGAGAGAGAGAGAGAGAGAGAGAGAGAGAGAGAGAGAGAGAGAGAGAGAGAGAGAGAGAGAGAGAGAGAGAGAGAGAGAGAGAGAGAGAGAGAGAGAGAGAGAGAGAGAGAGAGAGAGGATCATATTTAGACAGGAGTCAATGGCTTATTTAGTGCCATATGGTGGATATTTAGTGAATTATTTTACTTGTGTGCGTGTGTGTGTGTGTGTGAGAGAGAGAGAGAGAGAGAGAGAGAGAGAGAGAGAGAGAGAGAGAGAGAGAGAGAGAGAGAGAGAGAGAGAGAGAGTGTGAGTGTATATTGTTGCCATCAGGTGCCCATCTGTGCCATCTCTACTTCAAAGAATTAGTTGTAGCGCACTACCTTGCAGACAGATTAATTGTTTACACAGCTTTTTAATGCAGCACAGACAAGCGTTTTGTTCATAGAGGAAATACAAAACCCTGCCGGAAATCTGCGGGTACACACTCCCATCTGGATCAATGATTAAGAGTGTCACTGCGAGTCGCTTTCAAACTCCTTGCGAATTCACACGAGGCAGGTTAAGTCTACAGCGAGCCTCAGCGGTGAAGGCAGAATAATTTGGCTGATTGTCATTGAAGTGTGAACGCGCATGCCGGCAGATTCACGTCGTCGGCCAATCAGAGCCGCTTTAGAGATAAGCCTGCCCTCTTTCTGCTTGCAGTGTTAATTAAAACTCTTGCACTTCCTGAAAAAACACACACACACACACACACACAAACACACACACATAAAAGATAACAGAGAAGACAACTTCCCAGCGGTGCTAAGTCTCCGTCTCCTTCACTCTTTCTTGTTCAATCCCATCCTTTTCCTCTCATTCTGACTCAATAACAATCTCTCAATCTTTATTTAAATGGCTCACCCATAAGTCAAGCTCAAAGCCATGTCTGCTGGCCCCATGAGAGAGGAATTAAAATCAGCCCTGTCACTCCCTCTCTCCTCATCTAAGAAAAAGAGAGAGGGGGGATAAAGCATCTTAGTGCCAGACTTACGAGCAGTCCGTGCTACATCAGGCCTGACAGAAGCTGCAGTTATGAGGCCTGGCTGAGAGATTTATACTCACTTCTTCAGTGGTCTGCTGGGAGACATGTGCATGCAGAGATGCCTAGGACCTCTCTATATGTATCTGCATTATTGCTGCTGCATTTACCCCCGACAGCAAATTCTCATGATACTGATTCCCCAGAGAGTAAAAGCCAGGGTCAGAATCGAGGTTACCTCTGATATCTTTTGGAGTTTTAAGGAATCAACAACTTTCACCACTACTCGATGTGTTGGGTCTGTGTCGGCTAGTCGTGGATGACATAAATTTAGTTGTGCTTGTGCTTGGTGAAAATAGGAGAAAAATTTTCTATTTACAGTAGTGCCGAATAACCTGTAATTTTGGGGCACACCCTGTAACCTGACTAGCTGGGTGGAGTGAATGATTTGAGTATTCATTTAGTATTTAGTGAAAAAATGTGGAGTCACAAAAAAAAAAAAGACATAAGCCAGCTGCATTTTGTGAATGGAAAAGTCAGCAAAAAACTAAATACATACACTAACAGTGTCACATTACTACTATTAAATTACTATTAAATCATTATGCTGATTTGGTGCTCAAAATACATTTCTTATTACTATCAATGTTGAAAAAATGTTTGCATGTAAACAGTGATTCCTTGATAAATAGAAAGTTCAAAAGAACAGCATCAATTTAATTGATCAATTTAATGCATCTTTCTGAGACATATTATATATATATATATAAATATATATATGGGGTCTTCATGACTCCAAACTGCCATTTCGTTCCTGAAAAGTGTTTTCCAGTGTAATCCATGAAATGAAAAGCACACAAAATGGAAGATTTTGGAGTGGACTTGGCTCAAACAGAAAAAAACAACAAAACTTATACGAGACAGCATGTTGAGTCATTTACATAAGGCAAACACTTACTTGAGTTGAGTGCTTTTCCGGTTGACTTGTAAACATGAGTGCAAGCCCTACCTCATGCACCAATGTATCCAATGTTTGGCCGGAGAGAGCGTTTGTGGGTGGACATCGAGGGCTGTGTGTGCCTGTGGGGTAGGGGTGATCGTCCTTGACGTCAAACGTGAAAAGTAATGAGCTCTCAGGTGGGATTTATGGCATGCTGTAACTCTTGAACTCCAGACAGAATGGATGAGAAGAGTAGGCAGAGGCAGCTATTGGCACGAGGCCTGAGATATGTAAAGAGCCAGTCATCTCCTGAGTGATGGAGCCGCTCTCCCTGCCCAGCCGTCAGAGGCACTGATGTGGTTATGACTTCCTTTCCACCCTAAATCTATCAAAGCTACTATTCTTCAAACAAATCACCTGCGAAGGAATTCATTTGGGATACTTTCAAACTCCAGCGCTTAGGAAGAGAAAGGGAGTTAGAGTGAGAGAGGGAAAAGATGGCTTTGACACTTTTCACTTCATGATTTTGTAATCAAAACACTGGTTTCTGTTTCACCAGGGGATACATACAGAAGAAAGTACATATAAATTCTCTTAGTCAATGAACCGTGAATGTCACATATTGTTATAAGAATTCATACTGTTTGTGTGCAACAAACAGGCGTTTTCTATTTTCTATTGAATACAGAACTAGAATTTAATGTCTGGTTTAGCAGCCCACATGGCAGCAGGGGTGCTCTTTTACAAAAGACTTGTACAATACACACTGGTCCTACCTCAACCCTGAGAGTGTGGTTAGGGTATATATATATATATATATCTTTTCTAAGGTTGAATTATCCCTGTAACCTTCCCCTTTAGTTCGCTCTCTAAAGTCCTTTCTTAGCTGAGCCAGGCTTCCCCAAGGGTCACCATACAACCTTGCCTGAAATCGTTCTCAGCCACTCCCTGGTGTGCGTGTGTGTGTTCAGGCATCAGTTTTAGGCCTTTTAATTGCCTGCGACTCTTCCCTCTTACACTTAGCGTGTGTAGAGTGGTGTGAAACGTCAAGATTGCGAAACGGATTTAGTCATGCGTAAACTTGCGTATACACACACACAAACACTGGGTCTCATTGACTAATAATTCCGTGGATTATTCCGTATTTGTACGCACAGGAAAGCTTCTCACGAAAAATCTTCACGACACGTTCGTACGCACATGAATTTGTTCTTAACATTATTCTGATGTTACTGAATTTGGAGTATTCTAAGGGTACGTTTACACGACAATGATATGCTTAAAACGGATAACTTTTTCCTTTGAGTTTTTCGTGTACAGACATTGTCAAAACGATCCTCATTCAAACGGATCCGCAAAACGACTAAAAACCCTGTATTTTGCTTCCAGGCCATTAGATGGCGATGAAACACTATAGACTGAACACGTAATATGCATGTGCATGACGTCATCGTCTTCAGAGATTCAAGTTTTTGTTGTTCACATGGAGACCATTTTCAAGAACTTGCACTTTGGAACCCGTTTTCAAAAGTTTGCATTTTCAGGCACCCAAAAACGCCCTTGTCGCGTAAATGAATGGGCAAAATGCATCAAAAGTTTTTACGTTTTTAGTTTAAAACGGTGTTGTGTAAACAGCCCCTAAATTAACGGCCACGTGCACAAGGTTAGTCTTTTGCATAAAACCAACGCTATCTCACGACCAATTCGTACGAATTCGTACGAGTGATTAAAAAGTGGCTAATTCGTACGAATTCGTACGACCTCACTCGTACGAATTAGTACGATTTGTCTTAAGCCACGTGATGGGTAGGTTTAGGGGCGGGGTCAGGGCTAGGTCATTCGTACGAATTCATACGAATTGGCCAACTCGTCAAATATGTACGTTTTAGCCCAAATCGTACTAATTCGTACAAGTGAGGTCGTATGAATTCGTACGAATTAGCCACCTCGTAGAATTCGTACGAATTCCCGTGAGATCGGGTTGATAAAACACACCCAAACCATCTACATTTAAAGGGGTCATATAATGGTACATGCACTTTTACAAGTTGATTGTACTGAAATGTGTGTTGGCAGTGCCTGTACACAACCATCATAAAATGATACAAATCCATCCAGTGTTTTTTTTTAAATCTCCTTAAATGTTTTCCCCTGCCTCAAATTGAGCCGTTCGATTTTGTGACTCCACTAAATCGGATGCCCCTCCCACGATTGTTGATTGACAGCAGCTTTTCAACACAGACCCACCCTCGCTAGTGAGCGAGCGAGCTGTCAATCATAGTCTGCGCGGACCGGCGCGGTCATTGTTGATATGCTGGAGCTCGGTCTAATGGCGTCTAAGCGATTGTGGTGTTCTGTTCTTGGGTGTAATAACGAACACAGCAGTCATTTTAATGTTCCTAAATCCGAACCGCTTAAGACGCAGTGGCTGAGTTTATTTCCTAGGGAATATTCCCCACGAGCAACGTCAATGCTTTCATGTTTGCGCGAATCATTTCACACACCAGACTGCTTTATAAACGAGGGTCAGTATAAAGCTGGTTTGCTAAAAAGCTGCTCATGAAAAAAGGATCGGTACCAGATATTCGTGTTCCTGCTGAACCTCCAGAAGAACTGAAGTGAGTGTAACGTT
The DNA here is from genome assembly GCA_030578255.1 of Tiaroga cobitis. NCBI lineage: Eukaryota > Metazoa > Chordata > Actinopteri > Cypriniformes > Leuciscidae > Tiaroga > Tiaroga cobitis. Next base: position 13,660,181 of record CM060604.1, on the reverse strand, counting down.
TTATTAAACTTTATATTAGTATTTATATTAATCTTTGCAAATCGCTAGCTGCACGCTTCACAATGAATGCGTCTAAGGTTTACACCCAGGGTACATTACTGTAACGATCACCAGCTGGAGTGCCCTCGAGAGCCACCAGAGGGCGCTCCACAATAGACTATGATCTCTTCCTCACAAACTACATTTCCCATACTCACTGCCTGGACTCATCATCACTGATCACATTCACCTGTACCTCATTGTCACTGATTGTATTCACCTGTGTCTTGTCATCCTGCTAGTCTCAGTCTATTTATACCATGTTCATTCATTCACTCACCGCGAAGTCTTGTTTAAGTGTTACACTGCATTTCTGAGCATTATCCTCCCAAGTTTGATTCCTGTGTTTGACCTGTGTTTGACCTGTGGATTGTTTATCGTTGCTGACCCTTCTCTGCCTGCCCTGACCCTGGACTGTTTCACTGGACTCTGATTCTCTCTGCCTGTCTCGACCCTTTGCTTGTATCTGGTTTGTCTCTGCCTTGTCTCCGCCCTGTTTGCTGTTGTTGATCCCTGCCTGTTTGACTATTCTATAATAAAGCTGCATTTGGATCTTCATCTCCAAGTCTCGGAGCAGTTTCGTAACAATTACGGCATGTTTTCTATGTATGACGTTCTCAATATAATTCATAATCCCACGTTTATACTGAACAACGCGTCATGGTTATTGTGTTATTGTGTTCAAACGGTGTACGCACAGAACAGAGAGGCGGGGTGAGCAAAGTCCATTATCATTTAAAGTCATATGCACTGAAACGGTGTGCTGAAAACAGAGCTGTTTTTGACCAGGTAAAATAAGTGTTTTCTTACAATACTAATGAGAATTTTTAATTAAAGTATATTACAAACTTTTAATTTAGACCCTAAAGAATCATATTAGCTTGTTAAAAAATGGCATTATATGACCCCTTTAAGGGCTTTCCGCACACTCTTTTCTTTACAGCCTTTCGTCACTCTCGTCATATATTTGCCGTTGTTTGCAGATGCGCTCTCGCCCGATCCTCGAGCAGTGCCAAGTGTGCCATTCTCATCAGTTCTCACAAAATACACTGTTTATACAGACATCTCATTAGCCAGCTGTATATGCGTATATCTGCATTATGCAGAGAAACCTCACAGCTGAAGGTATAATGCAGCTTTTCTTACTCTTTAACTGTATATGATGGAATGTATTCAAGATGAACTTAAATTGTAGGCTATAATTTAATTATATCATTTTATATATGGATTATATAATAGCCCACAATTAATGCAACATACTTCAATATAGTTATGTTAAGATGACATAACTTAAAGTTATTTTAAAAGGTCGTACAAAGTGCTTTTTTCGTAAATTTAGAATACATTTTATGATTATATTTTTGGTGAATTACAATATAATGTATTAAAGGTACATTATGTAGGAATTTTTTGCCACAACAGGGCAAAGTTACCAACAATAACAAAGGCGAAGCTTGATGACGCTATGAGGGAGAGTTGAACGATGGGAGATGTCGTTTTCACCATCCAGAGATGTTACGGAATTAATTAATCATTATCACGGATGAGGTAATTTATTTGTTTTTGTATTACCTGTACGTCTGATCGCAATATTTTATGTCACCATAATGAATTAACTGCAAGGAACACAAAATGTTATGCTATATTATCCTGTTACAGCTATTTGTCAAATGATTTGTTGGGTTAATGCTGCGCAGTTTTACACGTTTATGGTTAATGCCGTGTTGTTTTACGTGTTCAACCCAATCATACTCGTACAAGTAAATTTGAACGAACATTTGCAAGTAATGGCTAAATATTGTTTAACAACACATATTCGATTGTATTTAATTGCACTGTCATAATCTCGGTCAAAACACAAGTGATAAAAAGCATCACCAAAGTACAAAGAGCAATATAACTGAATTTTCATCAGCATAATGATCACTTGATAATTTTTGAGGTGAATCAACATATGCATAATGATTGATCTGTCACGTCATATAGGCCTATGTATCTCGCATTGTTTATAAGTGATATTATTGACAGTTGCATGTGTTGCAAGGAAACACAGATACATCCTTTTGTTTTATGTACATGCTCACCTGTCTAATAAAGTATATGCAAGAGCGGTGTTGCTCCAAGTTAGTCGCGGACGTGGAGCTCTCGGCATCTCGAAACGACACGCCGATATTGATCCTCATTTTAGTTCTCCTTTTTTGTCCCAAAGTCTGCTTGCCATGGTCCATAATGTTTGAACGAAACAACAACAGTGTGCAGCTAAACGTTACGCACTACGCAGTTGTCCACGTCTGTCGCCATGGTTACGTCATGGCTATGGCAGTACGAGCGGAAACCGAGGAAAGCGCGGATATTGCGTCATTGACAGGCGACATTTTTTTCCAGGACAGCCACTTATTTAAAATGGAATTTCTCTGAAATAAAAAAAATCTTCGGAGACTTTTGGGATATTGTAAGTACACAACTGCAGGAAATATATCACACTGTGCAAGTGATTTTGGGATATTTTATTACAAAATTCCTACATATTGTACCTTTAATATATTTATTAAATGAATCAGATTTCTTAGTGTTTCAAATGAGATAAGACATTTTATTTGAAAGTGTTTGGTTATTGTCAGAGTTTGCTGAGTAAGTTTTGTCACATTACATTGCTACTTACTAAAATTAGCTTGTTACGGCTAAGCTTAACTACTTACTGACATTTTATTGAAAAATGTACTTATGTAATGTGTGACATTTACTTGCAGCAACAGATTCAGACTATGTTCAGACTATTTCATTATGATGTTCAGTATATTAATCCCGTATATACTGCATGAGAGACAGAGAATAATGCTCAAGTGTCTCTCCAGGGCCCCTTTACTAATAATAAATCACTAAAGCCATAATTTTAACTCACTCCAACTAAAAGCAATTACATATCCTTGACACCTTCCAGAAACAAAACAATGAAGATACATTTTTCTGCCAATTATTTTTAGTTGCAGATATTGCTCTGAATTCTCCTATGCAATCTCCCCCTCTAAATAGAACGCACAACTGATAAGGCAGATACTTACAACTGATACTTACAGTGAACACACCCATGCTAAAGTTCATTAAAAATAGGAATAAAAAAAAAATCATCTTTTGGAAATTGATCTTAATGTCTTAATTAAAAAAAGGAGGAAAACTCCAACCTTTGAGGACACCAATTTTCTTTGTGAATGAATAATGTATCGTACATAAATAAATGTTCTTCCTTAAAATACAGGGTGTATAAGTCAGGGCGACCCTATGTTAAATTCACATAGAGGCAGGCAGATTTTTTTTTTTAAAGGCCAGTTATTTCATGGAATACTATGCATCCTGATAAAGTTCCCTTGGTCTTTGGAATTAAAATAGCCCCACATCATCACATACCCTTCACCATACCTAGAGATTGGCATGGTTTTATTTCAGTTAGCATAATAGCTGGTTTGATTTACATTGAGAGATGATCTTATGGAAAGTACCCCATGCCAATCTCTAGGTATGGTGAAGGGTATGTGATGATGTGGGGCTATTTTAATTCCAAAGACCAAGGGAACTTTACCAGGATGCTTAGTATTCTATTAAATAACTGGCCTTTAAAAATAAAAATCTGCCTGCCTCTATGTGAATTTAACATAGGGTCGTCCTGACTTAATAGGTGTCCTGTATTTTGAAGGAAGAACATTTATTTATTTACGATACATTATTCATAAAGAAAATTGGTGTGCTTAAAGGTTGGAGTTTTCCTCATTTTTTAAATTAAGGTATTACGATCAATTTCCAAAAGATTATTTTTTATTCCTCTTTTTAGTCAACTTTAGCATGGGTGTGTTCGCTAAGCACTGTATGCCTGTATGGAAAGAATGATGAAAAAAGAAACATATAAAGAAAAAAACAGAAGTAATTTGAATCCAGGTATTTAACTTGAAGGCATGTTTTCTTCCCTTAAAATGTCAGTAATTGCAGAGTGGGTGTTATGTCAATCTCTCTCTCTTTGAGACAGAGACTCTCCCACTCCCTCACCCCAACCGCACGTCTTTACCTTACTCTTTTTTTTCCGACTGGCAATCATGAATAAAGTAGAGGCAAAAAAAAAAAAGAAGAACACTTCAGTGATGATTATTTTTCATTTATTTTAATATAAAAGCCATCAGAAGCTCAGCTTAATATTACATCTGCCTCTAAGAGCATCTCAGCTCAGCTGAGTGGCACCTTCTCAAGAGGCTTTTCAGTAAATGCTCAGCTCTCTTGCTCATGCTCCAGTGTTGGACTGAAAGGAAGGAATCTGAGGTGGTTGCACCTTTTAAGAGCAGCAGCTCCACCCTCTGTGTCTGTGACTCATGATTCTGAAATGTAAAATGTGAAATAATGGAGTAAGGAAAGAAAGAGATATGAGAGAGAGAGAGCGAGAGAGAGAGAGCGAGAGAGAGAGCGGAGAGAGAGAGAGAGAGAGAGAGAGAGAGAGATAGAGAGAGAGAGAGAGAGAGAGAGAGATGAGAGAGAGAGAGAGAGAGAGAGAGAGAGAGAGAGAGAGAGGGCTTAAAACATATTTATTTGAACAATTATCATATTTCATTCCAATAAGTCATCCAAAAATCTGCAAAAATATTAAAAATAAATTAAAACACAATCCAATCAATACAGATTAAGATTACAGCCCTTTCATTACATCTTTAAAACCAACATTTCATCCTCCCCAACCTCACACAAAAAACTTCCTACCGACCATATTACAGAAAAATCCATAATATTATTAACTAATTTGAAATAAACTAACTCAATTTTAATACGAGCAGCCACCATCCCTTTCAGAACTCTTTCTGCATCAATTGAACCAGTTCCCAAGATCCTATTTTTCCTTGTCCTCCAAATTGCCTTAGCTGATCCCAAAAGGTAATTTAGCAAAACCACTTTTCTTCGATCACTGACTTTGTACTTTGGACCACTAATAAAAACTTGATATGAAAATTCCTCACCCATGCTTTCAAAACAAACCTCTAAAAAGTAAAAAGACCTCTTAACCTCTCACACCGTATACACAAATGCTCAACTGTTTCCTCCGTTCTGCAAAAAGGACATTCCCTCCCTGCTTCTGGATTCAGGTGTGCCACGTGTCTGTTCGTAGCTATTATACCATACATCAGTCTCCACTGTAAATCTGCTGTACGCTTCTTAATGGGGGGCTTGTACAGAGATCTCCAGCATCCTCTGAAGTCTGGCCCAAACACTTCTGTCCACCTCCATGTTTTAACTCTTCTCAAAACAGCTTGATGAGACACTTTAACACACACAATGTAAAGTGCCTTTTTTGCCAATGTCTTCAAATAATCCCAACTCTGGAGTTTTAAAGGACACAAAAGTATCTACATCATCCGGACTTTCCTTTGCAGCAGAGACCCGTATTGCTGGAAATATGTAGCTCCATCCCTGCGAAGGCGCTCCTAATGCTTCTCTGCAGGCTCCAGGCAGCGCTGAGTGTACTTCATTCAACATCCGATCCAAGAGACGTAAAGAACATATTCCTGTCTTGTGCTGAATTGAATCTGCCGTTCTCCACCCATTGCCATCCCTTAGATGTTCGATCTCCGTACATCCCGCTCTGACCAGACTGTTCCTCACACTGCTTGAAGACAAAATGTTTGTTCATATCAAAGAGTTATGAAACAGTGGTTCTCCCATAATCCAGTCCTGTGGTCGTGATATCTCTCTGGTCAAAGAAAAAGTCATATTCCACACTTTTAGCATGGATTGGTAAAAAGGAGTCAAATGATTAAAAACCAGTTCATTAACTTTCAGTAAAAACAGCTGCTTGTCGTATCCCAGATTCGATGTTCTTCTCAACAGAGCGCATGCCACATTTGTCCAGCCCACGTCCTCCTCATACAAAAGTCTCTTCGCTGCCTGTAATCGAAAGGTATGGATCCTGCTCCTTATATCAGTCAGACCTTGTCCCTCTTCATGAGTTGGAAGATACAGAGCTGACGCAGGAATCCAATGCTGTCCTGACCAAAAGAACTCCACTAATTTACTCTGGATACTTTTAACAATGTCATCTGGTGGCTCTAAAACATTGAGTCTGTGCCATAACATGGAGGCGGCCAGGTTATTTGTAACCAAAACTCTACCCCTGTAGGATAGCTCTGGCAATAGCCATTTCCATTTAGACAACTTAGCAGACACCTTCTCCAGCAAACCCTCCCAGTTCTTTTTCCTATAGCTTTCTACTCCTAAAAACACTCCAAGAACTTTTATACCTTCTCTTCCCCAATGAAATCCCCCAGGAAGTGGAGGTGGTCCATCATTTTCCCACTTTCCACAATAAAACCATTACTTTTTTCCCAATTGACCTTAGCTGAAGACGCTTTCTCATAAACATCCAAACTCTCACATAATATCTGCATATCTTCTTGCCCAGTAACAAAAATAGTTACATCATCGGCATAAGCCGACACAAAACATCTCGACTCCTTTGGGTCACCTGGAACCATAAAACCCCTTAATCCATTTCTTAATTTGCATAACAGGGATTCAATTGCTAGACTATAGAGTTGGCCTGAGAGAGGACACCCCTGTCGAATACCTCTTTTCATCGGCAATGGATAAGTCAAACCATTCCCCATCTTAAGCATTATTGAAGCCCCTTTATACAACAATTGAATCCATGAAATAAAACAATTCCCGAACCCAAATTATTCCAAGACTTTAAAAATGTACTCATGACCCACACGATCAAAAGCTTTCTCCTGACCAATAGACAAAAATCCAACGTTGCAATTTTCATTAAAAGACATATCAATAACATCTCTGATTAAAAACAGATTGTCCATGATTGTACATCCCGGAATACAATATGTTTGCTCTCCTTTGACCACAATATGCAAGTATTTTTTTAACCTATTGGCTAAAACTTTTGCCAATATTTTATAGTCCGAACACATCAAAGAAACAGGGCGCCAATTTTTTAAAAAACTTAAATCTCATTTTTTGGGTAAAAGAGAGATCACAGCCCTCTGACAGCTAGTTGGTAACATTCCTTTTTCAAAACATTCACAACAAACTTCATAAAAATCTTCACCTAAAACAGTCCAAAAAGTCTTGTAAAATTCAGCAGGTAGACCATCTATTCCTGGTGCACGCCCTGTGGAGAGTTGCTGAACTGCATCTGAAAGTTCATTGAAGTTGATCATGGTGTCGAGCTTTTTCTTATCCCCAGATTGCAACTTTGGAAGTCCTCGTAATAATTTTGCCATATTCTCAGAGTCACAGTCAGTATGTCCATACAAGTCAGCATAAAAATCCATTGCCATTTTCCTCATTTCTATTGGATTTGATGTTAGAGTTCCATTCTCCTTGCGCAGGTGAAGTATGCCCTTTTGTTGTGCAACTTTCCGCTCTAGGTTAAAAAAATAAGAGGTGGGAGGGTCAATGTCCTTGATAGAGGAAATTCTTGCTCTAATTAAAGCGCCCTTCGCTCTTTCCTCTAAGATGGATCTTAATTCAAGCTTCTTATTTCTCAAATCATTGGATACACCCAAAACATTTACATCCATCACATTTTCCATACCAATAAAATCTTTCTCCAACTGAACAATTTTCTTTTTAACACACACAGTAGTATTGTAGGAAAAACTTTGACAAAAACCTTTATCTGTGTTTTTCCACCATTGTCTCATTTTTTCAAAGTTACCTTTTTTCAACTTCCACAATTCCCAAAAAACGGCAAATTTTTTACAAAAAGACCTATCCTGCAGCAATTTAGTATTGAAATGCCAGTAAAACCTGGGGCGTGCTAAAGTAATAATGTTAAAATCTATGGTTACAATATGATGATCCGAAAAACCGTTAGGGAAAATGTTAGCATTGGATACTCTATTCATACTTGTTTTACTTATATATATTCTAATCTAATCTTGCTCCAGTTACATTAGAATCTAGTATTTTAACCCATGTATACTGTCTAATTCTCGTTCCTCCACAAATCCATCAACTCAAACTCTTTAAAGGGTTAGTTCACCCAAAAATGAAAATTAAGTCATTAATTACTCACCCCCCATGCTGTACCAACCCCGTAAGGCCTTCGTTCGTCATCGGAACACAAATGAAGATATTTATGATTAAATCTGAGAGGTGGATGACTGCTACATAGGCTCCCTAAGGGAATGAAACTTGACGGCCCAGAAAGTCATTAAAAGAAAATGTTTAAATATTCCATGTCGCAACAGTGGCTCAACTATAAGTTTATCAAGCGACGAGAATACTTTTTGTGCGAAAAAACAAACAAAAGGCCTGAAACGAGACTTCAAGAGATTTCCACGACGCGCACGCGCGAGAACTTAACTGAAGTAGTTGAAGGAGATCGCAATTCTCACGCGTGCGTCGTGGAAATCTCTTGAAGTCTCGTTTCAGGCCTACAAGGAAGAAAAGGAATAGTCGAATAAAGTCGTTATTTTTGTTTGTTTTTTCGCACAAAAAGTATTCTCGTCGCTTGATAAACTTATAGTTGAGCCACTGTTGTGACATGGAATATTTAAACATTTTCTTTAATGACTTTCTGGGCCGTCAAGTTTCATTCCCTTAGGCAGCCTATGTAGCAGTCATCCACCTCTCAGATTTGATCATAAATATCTTCATTTGTGTTCCGAAGACGAACGAAGGCCTTACGGGGTTGGTACAGCATGGGGGTGAGTAATTAATGACTTAATTTTCAATTTTGGGTGAACTAACCCTTTAATAATATTCTGAAGAACATTACTAGACGGTGGATGAGACTCCTCTCTGTTCCTGTCTAAAAGAAAATTTGTGGTGCAATTCCAATCCCCACCCATTATTATGCAAGAATCATTATCACATTTTCTTAATGCACTCTGCAACTTTCTAAATAATTCCACACGATCTGAACCATTGTTTGGAGCATAAACATTTATGAAAATCAATTTTAAATCATTTATTTCTCAAACAACCATTAAAACTCTACCCTTTTCTATTTCTTCAGTTGACAAAATTTTCAAGTTCAAATTTTTTGAAAAAAGAATAGCTACTCCAGCACTTAAATTTGACCCGTGACTGAAGACGCTCTCCCACTCCCACCATCTACACCACTCTACTTCATTTCCACAATCTGTATGTGTTTCTTGCAAAAAAGCTCCTGTCTCTCCCTCCATTAATATCTAAAGAGGCTACCCTTATCATATCCATAGAAAATATAAAGAGATAAAAAAGAGAGACAGAAAGAAATAAAGAGTATAGTAAAGTCATCCTGAGTGATATGTAAACCATTGATTCAATTATTTGAATTTACGTTTTAAAGGGGTTTTATCCCTTCGCAGTTTTGCAAGAAACTTTTTTAAACGAAATCTCTTTCTCTGACTGAGTTCATCTTCTCCAACCTTCCTCTGCCAATAACGAACAGAAGTCTCAAACCTCTTCAGATCAGAAAAATAATTCTGCACATCAACAGACTTTCCAAAGGTTTCGTCCAAGAATTTATTTATTTCATCTAGTGAATAAACCTGCTCACAGCTTATTTGCGAAACATCTGACACGTCTGAAAAATCAGACAACCCACCACCATTATCATCATCATCGCCATCATCATCCATTTCCTCATCAACCATTTCTGATTGCACCTTCTTAATCAAAGATGCTATCTTTCCTCTTTCCAAAACTTCACCTTTCAAACCGTTTGCCTCATCATTCATCTGACTTGTATTCTCTGACCTCTCCACAGCATCACCCTGCTCAGACCCCTGTACCACAGTGCTTCTCTCAACAACCACATCAGTTACAACATTAACTTTCTTCATTTTTCCCTGTTTTGTCTTACTACCAGAAGCTTCCTCTGAGTCTTTTTCAATATTATGGGACAAATCTTCTACTGTCATTCCTTCCTTCAAATTTAATCATTCTGATCCTCATTATTCTCCACTGCTGCTTCATTTGGTAAATTACTCTATTGCACTTCATTTTCCCTAGCAATACTTATCTGAAGTATTGCTAGGGCCTGCTTCATTCTCAGATTCAACTCTATGAGGACAAGACAGCCTAACATGTCCAATACTCCCGCAATCAAAACACCGCATCTCTCCCGTGCTCGCGTACATCATGTACGACTTGCCCTCAAATACACAGCGAAAGGAGATGTTCAGCATTGGTTCATTTAGAAACATGTATACCTGTCGCCTAAACGACAACACTTGTTTTAAAGCGGTATTTTTACAACCAAGTGAAACCGTTCTAATTCCACTGGCAAGTTTTCCAAATCGAGAAAGCTCTCGCTCAATTTCGGCATCAGGAATAAAAGTCGGAACGTTAGAAACCGTCACCTTCGTCGTGATTGAAACTAAGAGTTGAACAGGAACAAATGTGCCACTTACCGAAATCCCGCTCTCGATCAAACCATGAACCAGATTTTCTTCTTTCAAAAATATCACTACGGCCTTGTTCATCCGAGACGCCGAAATGATATTCTCATGGCCCATGAGCTCTGCCACGTCCAGTAACACATCTTCAACAGGCACACCTGCCTGGGTCACACACCTAATCCCGTGCCGGAGCGACAGGCCTGACGCCTGCACACTCGTGTGAGTGTGAGACGCCATCCCTACCTCCGACACCAGACAACTCTCATGGAAAACAAACTATTTTTTTTTTTTCCTTTTTAAAAGAAACTTCTTTTTTTCCTTTTTCAATTTAAATAATCGAATACAAGAAAAAGAAAGAAACAGTGAAAATTTTTGAAAATTTCCTCTCACCTAGATCACCCTCCCATGCAATCCCTTGCCAATTCCCAGCATGCACCTGAGAGAGAGAGAGAGAGAGAGAGAGAGAGAGAGAGAGAGAGAGAGAGAGAGAGAGAGAGAGAGAGAGAGAGAGAGAGAGAGAGAGAATAAAGGAAATAATGAAAAAATAATGGAAAAAGCTAGGGAAAAGGGAGAGGAAAGAAAGAAAAAGAAAGAAAGAGAGAAAGAAAGAGAAAAGGTGGAAAGAAAATGAAAGAAAAGAAAGAACAAAAGGAGAAGAAAGAAAATGTAAATTAAGGGAGGGAGGGAGGGAGATACAGAAGGAAGGAAGGAAGGAAGGAAGGAAGGAAGGAAGGAAGGAAGGAAGGAAGGAAGGAAGGAAGGAAGGAAGGAAGGAAGGAAGGAAGGAAGGAAGGAAGGAAGGAAGGAAGGGAGGAAGGAAGGGAGGGAGGAAGGAAGGAAGGAAGGAAGGGAGGAAGGAAGGGAGGGAGGAAGGAAGGAAGGAAGGAAGGGAAATTTTAAAAAAAAAGAAAAAAAGGATGGATGGATGGAAGGAAGGAATGGAAAAAGAAAGGAATGGAAAGAGCAAGCTTATAAAACAAAAAGCAAGGGAATTAAAAAAGAAAAAGGTAGAAAGGAAGGAAGGAAGGAAACATGTATACCTGTCGCCTATGAGGAAAGAAAAAAAAGGATGGATTGAAGGAATGAAGAAGAAACGGAAGGAAAAGGACGTGAGGAAAGAAAAAGGAGGGGAATTAAAAAATAAAAAGAAGAAAGAAAGAAAGAAAGAAAGAAAGAAAGAAAGAAAGAATGGAAAAATTAGGAAAGAAAACATGATGGATGGAAGGAATTAAAGAAGAAAGGGAGGGAAATATATGTGAGGAAAGAAAAGGTGGGGAATTAAAAAAGAAAGATAGACAGAAAGAAATAAGGGAAGGAATGAATTAAGGAAAAAAGGTGGAAAGAAAAATAAAAGAAGGAAGGGAGGGAAAGAAAAGAAAACGAGGAAAGAAAAAGGGATAGATGGAAGGAAGGGAAGAAAAAAGGGAGGGAAAGAGACATGGGAAGAGAAAAAGAGGAAGATATGAAAATTGGGAAGTTAAATTACGGAAATAAAAGGATGGATGAAAAAAAAGGAAGAAATATGGAAAAGCGGAAATAAAGAAAATGTAGGCAGAGAAAGAAAAAAGAAAAAGTTTCTTGTTTCTTGTTTATTCACATTTTAAGTTATTCATTGTTTTGAGGCTAAATCCATGTTAGATAGCTCATGCTGCGCTGATGCATGCTGGGATTGAAACAGAGAGAGCCACTGGAACAATCACTGTACAGCCACCGTGACAGATGGAAGCTAAGCTTTCTAATTCAATCGGCACATACTAGAATACCTCAAATGCACAACTGACATTACTTAAATGCACAAGCCTTACATTACTTATGGTAACAAACACAACACATTAAGGAACTTATTATGCACACAGTGACTATTCCCACAGTTTGATACATTCATTTTAAATTATTTAGCTTTAAAGGAACACTCCGACTTTTTGGGACTTTAGCTATTCACCTTATCCCCCAGAGTTAGATAAGTCCATACATACCTTTTTCATCTCCGTGCGTGCTATAAGTCTGTTTGACGCACCCACCGCTAGCCTAGCTTAGCACAAAGACTGGATGTAAATGGTTGCAGCTTGCATACTAATCCAAATAAGTGACAAAATAGCGCAAACATTTTCCTATTTACATGTTGTGATTTGTATAGTCACAGACTGTACAAAAAACAAAGTCACATGAGACAGACATATTTTAACCGTATAAATACTGGGAACTATAGCCTATTCTCTGAAGGCGAAGCACTGCTACTTGGGCGGAGTGATAACCGCAGCACCTGAGACGTACCGTACCCAAACTCTGAACGAACTCTCTGCTCCTCACCACGGCGCGTCTCAGGTGCTGCGGTTATCACTCCGCCCAAGTAGAAGTGCTTCGCCTTCAGAGAATATAGTTCCCAGTATTTATACGGTGTACTCATGTGACTTTGTTTTTTGTACACTCTGTGACTATACAAATCACAATATGTAAATAGGAAAATGTTTGCGCTATTTTGTCACTTATTTGGATTAGTATGCTAGCTGCAACCATTTACATCCAGTCTTTGTGCTAAGCTAGGCTAGCGGTGGGTGCGTCAAACAGACTTATAGCACGCACGGAGATGAAAAAGGTATGTATGGACTTATCTAACTCTGGGGGATAAGGTGAATAGGCTAAAGTCCCAAAATGTCGGAGTGTTCCTTTAACAAGTAGGCTATTAATGCAATTCCGAGCATAAATGCTAACATCAGTTCAAAATCAGCAAGCGTAGATATACGGTTGCTCCCGGGACTGAAGTACACTAAACAATCTCCATAATGAATACAGCACTGGACTCGGCAGTGTTAAAGTGAAGTTCAGAATTCGTTGTAGTTAGTGCGTGGGGTGTTTTTTACGCATAAAGAGGCTTTTCAGCCTCACTGCATTAGCTCACTGGGCACTTTCTCTACCACACTGCCATTTATCTTGTCTCAAAGATGTATGCCACCATGGAAATATATCCCATTTTACCAGCCTTTCATAAAACATATTCTTTGGTAATGGTCTTCTCTCGAGGCCTTATGTATTATTGAACAGGTCTCATTTTCATTCAAACAACCTGTAAGTCCTTCATAGCGGAGAGGGAGGAGGAAAAAATATATAATAATAAAAGAAACTTAATAACTTTTCTCACGAAAATTAGTCACCTTGTCCTTTGCATGCAATTTTCTCTTGGTCGGCGTGGTATTTATCAAGCAGGGGATATGCAGGTGAAAGTACGCCTCTGACGCAGTTTTATTGGCTTCTATTTACTTGGGCTCTAACCCGAACACAGACCGGCGCGCGCACACACACACACGCTCCCTCGCACATGTGTGCGCTCGCACGCAGCCAGGGTTCCGTGTGATTACATGCAGAATTCCATTTCCAATTTGACATGAGCTGTGGGTGGTTTATTAATCTTGTGGCTTTAAAGACATGCCACGTTTTCTTGACTTTCCCTCATCTCCCGAGGCTGAGAATCTGTGGATTCGCGTGAGACGGAAAAAGGAGGTCCAACTGGCAAGATGCTCAGGGGCTGAGACACATCTTTTCTTTGTAACGGTCTCTAGGCATGTGTTTTAGAGTGTGTGATGATCAAAAGCAGTTTCAACTGTTTTGTAAATGCATAGTGTGTGTGTGTGTGTGTGTGTGTGTTTGAGCAGGCTTGTGTCTGCCATTCACAACTGTTTGCTGTCCGTCCTTGTGCTGATGGAATGCTGCCTGATTATTGACAATATGAAATATGCAATGCTTTTATTAAAATGCATTTCTAATTAATCAGGACGAGATATCAACATTGCTTGTAATCGAATACAAATGCAATTCATCAGTAACGTGATTGACTGAACATGTTCTCACGCACCAGGCCGACGACTCTCATCATTTATGTGGCAGTGAAAGCAGCAGAACCCTGATGGATCCATTTCAGATGGGTTGTTCATGTTCAATGAATTTGATGCACATTTAATATTGCATAAACTAAGTACAAGGAAGTCCATCGATGTAAAAAATGGACCCCAATTTTTGTGTTCAAAGACCATATTACAGACACATGATCTAAAGCCATACTCAGACAGGACTTGCTGTCCTTAAGGATATATTTATAAATTAAAGACTTACTTTGTGTAATCAAACATAATTTTTCTCACACAGCATCCAAAGAGATTCTACTACATATAAAATGGCTCCAAAAATGTAGACACCTAAGCCAAGCAAAAAATCCCAAAAGAAGTTTGTTCGGCTATACATTATGAAAAAATCATGTTCAAAATGATGAAACACAGTCTTGGACATTACTGGTTGTCAAACTATGTAAAATATGTTTACAGTTCATATAATGAACTACACCAGTGGTTATTCTGCTAATCAAGTAATCTTACGTGTGTACTTGAGGGGGATTGATTTCATACATCCATCTAAAAATGAGTGGTTAAAGGGTTAGTTCACCCAAAAATGTAAATGCAGTCAGTAATGACTCACCCTCGTGTTGTTCCAACCCCGTAAGACTTTCGTTAATCTTCGGAACACAAATTAAGATATTTTTGATTAAATCTGAGATCTGTCTCACTCCTCCATAGGTTCACGTAGTGTAACAGCGCAGTGCTACAGAACGTAGGCTCACTATTGGCCAGCATCACACTCATTACCAGCGTCGGCTAATAGTGAGGCTACGTTCTGACGTAGCGATGCGCTGTTACACTACGTGAACTCACTCTGAGGCCCACATAGAAGAAAACAAATATTTGAATAAAGTCATTATTTTTGTTTGTTTTTGCGCAAAAAAAGTATTCTCATTGCTTGATTTACTTATGGTTGAGCCACTATTGTCACTTGGACTATTTTAACTATGTTTTTACTTACTTTCTGGGCCGGAGAGTTTCAATTACAATAGAAGCCTATGGAGGAGTGAGACAGCTCTCAGATTTAATAAAAAAAATTAGGGCCGGGACTCGATTAAAAAAATTAATCTAATTAATTAGAGGCTTTGTAATTAATTAATCGAAATTAATCGCATTTTAATTGCATAAATATTTGACCTGAGAACAGTGAGAAGTAATTTTTTTCACATTATACTGGATTTTTAGTATACCATTGAATAATGACTGAATACATAAGCTTAAGCAACAAAATATTGTTTATTTTTGTTCAACCAAGTCCAGCAGACCAGTGTTTTTTGCCATTGCCATATTGCTATACTACACTAATAGCAATAGAGAATTCCTTGTTGCATAGCTTGCACAAAACCATGCTCTTAGTCTTATCGACGCTTCCATCCGTTCGTTTTTGTAACAAAATTTCCCATCCACCGGCCAACCAAAGCGATCTCGTCAGCTTCTTCGTCATGAACGCTAGTTGGTGCGCCAGTATAATCGGTCCGCCGAAACTCATCCAGTGAGAAACGTTCCGCGGTACAAAAATAAGTGCGATTAAAAATAATTTTTTGTGTAATTAATTAACGCGTTAAAGTCTGTAGTTAATTAATCTTAATTAACGCGTTAAAGTCCCGGCCCTAAAAAAATCTTAATTTGTGTTCTGAAGATGAACGAAAGTCTTACGAGGTTGGAACAACATGAGGGTGAGTAATTACTGACAGGATTTTCATTTTTGGGTGAACTAACCCTTTAAGAATTATTAAAAATGGGACTCCGAAAAGTTAGTTCTACCAGAGAGAATAATGCCGTTACCAAGTCAAGTCAAGTCAAGTCACCTTTATTTATATAGCGCTTTTTACAATACAGATTGTATCAAAGCGCTTCACAGTGATAACATGAAAACAATATAACAAAGTTTGTTTCTAAAAGATATTGCGTCAACGTCCACCTTAAGTAAGGCAGATCAATAATATTGTTGAATATTAAATGTCCCCAACTAAGCAAGCAAAAAGCCAAGGCAACAGTGGCAAGGAACCAAAACTCCATCAGGGACAGAATGGAGAAAAAAACCTTGGGAGAAACCAGGCTCAGTCGGGGGGCCAGTTCTCCTCAGGCCAACGAAGGAACAGTGCATGATTCGGGCAGCATTACAAGTCAGATTGGATCAGAACATTTAGAGTATTTTTTTGGAAGTCCAAGTATGCACGCCGGTCTTAAGACGAGTTGTTGAGGATCAGTGCCGTCCACCATAGAGAGTCCATATCGCCCGTGTTGAGTCGTCACTTCATAGGCTTTGTAAACCAGTAAACATTTATTAACAGCTCAGCAAGCATAATATGATATAAAGTTCTTTGGCGTAGGCCCCGTCCGTAGTTCGCATTCCGAGGGTACGGAATCTGCATGTCCTGCCTGAAGACGAAGGCAGTGGCGCAGCCGAACCCCCCTTATGGGACGGGACCATCCTGGTAGTGGTGTTGGGGTGGGTGGAGGAGAAGGGACATCTTGGTGGTGGAGGGGAGGATGGAGGTGAATGGAAGCGTCAGCATCTGCGAACTCAAACATGTGTAAGTTTCGACCTTTTATACTACGAGTATTTAGAGCACGATTGGATAAAGTGAAGGTAAACAGTGACGTAATGATTGAGTCTTCCCGGCAGAACTTACGCAAAAGCTGCATTTCTGAGAAAATCTCCAGCACCATTTGTTGGTAGATGCCAGTTGGCTTGATATTTTGTATCTAATGCAAATCAATTCAGATATTTTTAAGTATTCTTAAGTATCTAATAGTGTCTGAACATTATTTTGTCACGGTTGTGGAATTTTATATTCGGTTTCATTTAGTTGCTGTTTCTCTGCTCCTTTCAGTTTTGGTTTTCTTTGATACTGATTATCTCCTCGTTTTTTTCTATGGTATGTATACTTAGGCTATGTTTACACGGAAACGATCTGAAGAGAAAACGCAAAAGTGGCGTTGCGTTATCACTTTTTATTCTGCGTTTAGACGAGCGTTATGGGTGGGAAATCCGTGTGCATATGGTGACGGAAAAGTGTGTGAAATTCGATGTAGTATGCACTCCAGGCGGCTAGGTGGCAATGTGAAGCACTGCCACACAACAACACCAAGTTCGCGCGCCTGCGTACAACCTTCCCTGTCTAGCAGACTTTTGCGTTTTTACCCTTTAGACGGGAACGCGGCGGTGGAGCGTTTTTAAGATTTCCACTTTGGAGGGTGGTTTCACTTTTTTGCGTTTTTAAGCCCCAAAAACGCCGTCGCCGTGTAAATGAAAGGCACATCCGATAAAATATTATTACGTTTTCACCCGGAATCGTTTTCGTGTAAACAGGGCCTTATTCTATGTATAATTATCACCTGTCAGTCATTATGCAAGTCATCCCTCCCTGTTATGTTCAGTTCCTTGTCGGTTCTTGTTTCAGTTTATGTGGTTTGCATTTTCTCCTATGTATTTAAGATATCTCCTGAGTGTTTGTTTATCTAAATAATGAATAATGTGCATGCTGCAGACCACCGTTACAGAAGAACTGACCCTCAAAACGAGTAAAAAAACACATGGACTTATCAGTAGAGTTTCTCTTCCTCCAACTTGAGCAGAGGACTTTGGTGGAGTACTTTGGGTGGATGCTCCTGCACAGCGGTTCTGCTATCACCATCTCCGAGGCAGAGAAGGAGCCTGATCCCGCAACTACCACAGGGCGAGCACTAGAGCCTGCCACCTGGGTCACCCCGGAATCAAAGTGTGCTGTCCAGTTCATCTCAGAGACAGAAGAGGACCAATGCCTAATTGATCTGTGGTTCACAGATCCAGTTTCTTCCTAAGTCCCCACCCTCGAGACTTCGCCGTCCACGCCAGTCCCGTCCAGCTATCTGGATGCTCCGGTCCCATCCAGAAATCATCTTCCTCCAATCTTCACAGCCGACTTCCTTGTCCCATCTCCTTCGCTGGTTCTTTTGGCTCCACTAGTGTCATCCTGCACCTTGGGCTTCCCAATCACCAGCTCGGCATGAGGATGAGGATTCCCCAGCTTCACCTTAAGCCTCCAGGCCCGTCTCTGGTTTCCCTTGACTCCACCATGTTCCGTCAGTCCTAGGACTCCTCTGGGCTCCTTCATCCTTCCGGGTCAGCCTCAGTCAGTCAACACCCTGCCTCCGCCACGGACTTCAGGGTCTTCGGCTCCCCCAGGCTTCTCCCTCCCACTGGCTTTACCGTTGTGACCCTGGTCTGCCAAGCCCCCGTCTCCGTCCCATGAGCCAGCAGCTCCACCTTGGATTTCCGGGATATGGATGTCGGCCTGATCCGTCATTATGATCGTATTGTATTTATACATGTCGGTTCTTGTTTTAGTTTATGTGGTTTGAATTTTCTCCTACAGTATGTATGTCCCTTGAGTGTTTGGCCAGCTTTGGCTCCATACCGGCGTGAAGAATCGCTCTTCAAGCAAAATTAACTGGATGAATATTTGAATGCTACTGATCCCGATCTGAATTTTAACTTGTGACGCAGCCTGAATCATAATGACACCGTGTTCGTTCATTGGCCAGAGGGGGACTGATCCCCTGACTGAGCCTGGTTTCTCCCAAGGAATTTTTTCCATTCTGTCACCTGGAGTTTTGGTTCTTTGGCACTGTCACCTCTGGCTTGCTTAGTTGGGGACACTTAATATTCAATATTATTGATCTGACTGTACTGACACTATTGGATTAGAACTGAACTGATCTGGACAATGATATATTTTTTTACAGAACTGCTTTATAGATGAAATGAACTAATTTGCTAATTGATGATCTTTCCAACGGAACTGAATCAACACTGAACTTCAGCTGAACGACAGTCAAATGCATTATTTTACTGTTATAACTGTAAAGCTGCTTTGAAACAATCTCTATTGTATAAATCTCTATAATTAAAGGTAAATAGACTTGTTTTTTATTCTAAATAAAGACTTTGTTTGTGAAATCTATCATTGTGCATTCAGCAGACCGCTGTTACATCTCTTTGCTAACATTTTATTTTGACTGTCCCCCAACAGAGATTTTACTGATTATAAGTATAATTGCAACTATATCAACTTATTCTACTAACCATAACTTTAACCTAACGGTCTACCAACAGTCAACTACAGTGCAACTAACTCTCATTAGAATATTAGTATAAAGTTACTTATAGTTTGTAGAATGTCTTAAGTGTACCATCAAAATAAAGGGGATAACCTTTTTCCCCCCACTGTACTGCACAAATACAGACCGTTATTCATAATATATGTGGAAGGGACAGTGGAAGGGAAAAATAAAAAGGGAAGAAAATGTAAAGAAAAGAAAGGTAGAATGGACAAATTAAGAAGAAAAAACAAGAAAGAATACTACTTAAGAAGTGCACCTGTCTTCTGGAAAAAGGCATAAAGATGTGAGCCATAAATTCCCAGGCTGATGTATGGTTCCATTGCAGAATTACCAGCACTATCCAATTGTACTCTGCTATCTTGAAATGCCATTGTTGCTTGTTATACCACATGTCTTCCATAATAGATTCCCTTATCTACAATATATGCAAGTCTGTCCTGTGTAATAGGCATGCACCTTGAGTCAATACATTCACTCAAAAAGTCAGACTTATTATGTAGGAACACTTTACACATGTCCTTCTACTTTTTCATGTGGTACAAATGGGATTGCTGAAGGAGGTAATTACATTTCGTGGGGCAACAGAAACGGTGTCCATGTGGAAATCCTTTGGGGAATCTTAAATGATGTCCATGTTGAAATCCTTCAGGGACTTTGTGGCAATGTTCTCTTTGAGACAGACTGTTTTTCTCCGAGATTTTGTTTTCTGCGATGTAATGAAGTCCAGTTTGCCGTAAAGACATTTTTGCCATGAGTGGGTTGGAAGACATATTGTCTCATAAGTCCAATTCTCATTTTGTGGCAGGGTTTGAGTGGAAGTGCATGCTTTAGTAGACTGTCTTGTTCAGCAATGAGGACTGTTCCAAATCCACACTGAAGCTCTGTTCTAGTCTGCGAGATGAGTAAGTGAATGAGTCCAAAGCTTTGTGATAAAATTGCTTTGGTCGTAAATAAGTTTGGACAGTATGTTTTTTGCCCCTTGATCTCAGGACCATATGTGCAGAGCTGTACACAAACTTCATTCCAACAATCCACCTCCACGTTATTGCAAGGAAAACATAAGGATAAAAAAGAAAAACAGTAGAGCAGTGTTGTTTCTAAAAAAATTGTGAAAGCACAAAAAGTGCTTTTGGGATTGAAGGTGTTTGGATTGGTTCGGACCTTTCTTCTAATATAATTTAAAATAATGAAAAATATATTTTTTTGTATCCATGTAAGATGAATATTTATTTTTCTTAAAAAAAAAAAAAAAAAAAAAAAAAAACATTTTGTATGGGCCACAGGCTGTCAAGCTCCAAAGAAAGGACAAACAAAGCACTATAAAAGTACCAAAAAAGTGGTCCATAAGTCCACATGACTTGCACACTATATTGTACATTTTCTAAAGTCATTCGATACTTTTCAGAGAAATTTAAGCCATCATTCACTGACGATTTTCTGCTGAGGTAAACAAATCAAATATGGTGGCCATTGATGGGCTGTGGTCACTATGGGATGTTTAAAGGGGTGGTTGACTTCAGTTAGTGTGTAATGTTGCTGTTTGAGCATAAACAACATCTGCAAAGTTACAACGCTCAAAGTTCAAAGAAAAGGGAGATATTTTCTTTAAAGAAATTTCTTTTTAAGGACTTCAACAAACAGCTGGTATAGGGACTACACAACATTCCTCCCGGGTTAGTGACATCACTAACCCTAAAACTTACATAAACCCCGTCTCCGACTAGAAGATAACTAGGCCTATTCATCAACTAACCATTCAGAAATGTCCTGTTACATTCTATATGTTGTCACTTCTTCTTGAGTCTCTCCATCTTTGTCTGACTCCAGTTGGAACATAAAAGGCTAAAGGTTTTAGAATTTTTCAGTGCATATCTGTGTGAGGAGGTAATAAAAAAACATTGCATTTTTGCTCACCCTCAAATGCGACAATTTTAACATGCTATATAAAAATAATATGTTGGGTATTTTGAGCTAAAACTTCACATACACACTCTAAGGGAAATTAAAGACGTATTTTGCATCTTGTGAAAAGGGCATTATACCACCCCTTCTTTAATATATGAAATAACAGAGCTTACTGGTTTAAAACATATGGAAGCTCGTTTCCGCCACGGAATGAAAAATAAAAAAAGGTAATTGCGACTTTTTATCTCACAATTCTGACTTTTTTTCTCACAATTGCCAGTTTACATCTCGCAATTCTGACTTTTTTTCTCACAATTAAGAGATATAAAGTCAGAATTGCGTGATATAAAGTCGCAATTGCGTGTTATAAAGTCAGAATTGCGAGATATAAAGTCAGAATTGATTGATATAAAGTCTCAATTGCTGGTTATAAAGTCAGAATTGCGTGATATAAAATCGCAATTGCGTGTTATAAAGTCAGAATTGTGAGATATAAAGTCAGAATTGATTGATATAAAGTCGCAATTACGTGTTATAAAGTCAGAAATGCATGATATAAAGTCGCAATTGCGTGTTATAAAGTCAGAATTGATTGATATAAAGTCAAAATTGCATGTTGTAAAGTCAGAATTGTGAGATATAAACTATTCTGAGGGGTAAAAAAATTCGTCTTTTCTTCCCCTAGAATTGGCCTGATAACTCGCAATTGCGAGTTTATATCTCACAATTCTGAGAAAAGATGTCAGAATTTCAAGATATAAACTCGCAATTATGTGTTATAAAGTCAGAATAGTGAGATAAAAAGTCTCAATTCTGTCTTTTTTTCTCGCAATTGCGACTTTATTTCTCAGAATTGCGACTATCTCGCAATTGCGACTTTAGGTCTCACAATTCTGACTTCATATCTCGCAATTGTGAGATAAAAAGACGCAATTATTATTTTTTTATTTTTTTTTTTATTCAGTGGCGGAAACAAGCTTCCATAAAAACAACATGATGATAAAATGAAATAATGACTATTTTAGGGGAACTGCTCCTTTTTTAGACAAATATTTTAAAAAAGAATCATCAATTATTTCAGCAGCAACATAGATTTACTTTTAATTCTATAAGCCACAGTACAAATGACCAAAACAGCTGTGAAATTCAAGACTTTATCAATGACTCTGCAACTCTACTTTATTAATTGTAAAAAAAAAAAAAACAAAAAAAAAACAGTGACATTCAAGCCTGCACAATCATTAATAGGAGAGATATGAAAAAAAACATCACGAAATTGCAATTTACTTTTGCCCATGTACTATCCATCTGTGCTCCTATCTCTCTATTTCTGGTGATTGATTTGGCAGGCTGGAGAAGCAGAGCAGTAATTCTACATACAGTGAGACAGGCCAAACTGGCGGTGAGCTTCCTGTTTCATCTGTCACCGAGAGCCAGCGCCAGACAGGGAACTGATGCAGGGCAGACAGAGATACATCAGCTCTGCAGCACTGAGCCTGGCCTTTAGCTCCGCTGGATAATATCTGTGTGTGTATGTGACTAAACATGTCTGTGCGCCGCCCTGCGTGTCGTTTGCAAAGATTTATAACTTATCCAAAGCCAAAGTCTATGTATTATGTTAGGGCTGTCAATCATTTCAAATTTGCAATCAAATTACAAAATGTTCCGATTAAACAATGAATCAAAATGAATAATTACATTACAAGTAGTTTTTTTTTATTTTTTATAATTATTATATATTATTATTTTTAAATGATTTATATTAAGTTAAAAAATGTGTCTATAGATGAAAGTGATACTTAAACTTAAGCTTAAGTTTTACAAGCTTATACTTGCAGGTATGGAGACAAAATTATAATTATGGAAATTTTGGAATTCAGGCATTAGTTGTCTTATAATCACATTATTTAAAGTAATGTATATGTGTATAAATAAATACATAAATAAATAAATAAATACATACATACATACATACATTCATAAATAAATAAATCTCAACTAGAACTTTTTCACTCCATCAGTAAGACATTTCCATCTTATTAGTTCTCCATTTGTCATCCTCCCACATTGCATAATCTAAAAGTCACACTGCTTACATTAATATCACACCATATATCAAATCCAGGTGATAGTTATGGTCACAGAACACTATATGTGATATACTAACCACAGTTAATCAACTTCATAAACAAGATAGATTACTATTTTAAATAAATGCTGTTTTTTCCCCAACATTATATTTTTTCAAATAACTTATCAAATAAATACAACCTTGGTGGGCAGCCTTTCAAAAACATTTCAAAAGTCTGGGGTCAAAATGTTTGCTTTATAGTAGTGTACATCAATTATTTATTTACTAGCACATGTAGGATTTATTTGCTTAGTTTTGCTGTCACAGTTTGTTTCTTGAACTTCATTGAAAATTAAAACCTGTATCTTCCCCCAGCGACAACAATGATAAAATACAATTTCCAAACAAACCTCAGCATATTGCATTTGCACACTTTGGTCATATCTGAAGCATCTGTGTAAGCGCTGGTCCACTCTCTCACTAACATAGCGACTCTCAACCTTGTTCCTGGAGGCCACTCTGCTGTGACCTATAATAAGGTCCTTTGATGCATTTGAGAGGGATGCTCAGCAGCAGCTGGTGAACATTTTTTGCCTCGTCTGAATTAATCAATTTGTGGAATTCCTGTGAGGCCTTTATCAGAGTCTGGTAAATAGAATACAAATTGGCCCAATTATTCACAGCTTTGCCATCACACGCTCCAAACACAAACAAACAAATAGATACGCAAATAACTCCTCAGGCCGTATCCACATTCCTCAAGATCAGGACCCAAACAAAACACTTTGAGAAGTTCACAGGCTAGACTAATCAGCAAATTGTCTCTCTGAGAACTTTGAAGCCAAGCGAGAAGCCTGCAGACGGGCCCAGAAGACCGAGACCACTTGTGAAAATGCGTCTAAATGTTTTTTTTTTTTTTTATCAAATCTTCTCATTACAAATTATATAATCAGCATAATAGTTTGAGTTAAAAGTTGAACTGAAAAATCCATGTCCATTATTGTTTAAATCAGGATGATCATGTTCTCCAGCATGATTTGAGAATGAACCAAAAGAGCATCTTGTTACACTTATTTAATTAGTCGAGTTAATATATACGATGCATATAACTTTAAACATTTTTAAACTTTGCTTATTTCCAAATTTAAAATACATTTTGACTCTGTAAAATAATTTTTCATTTTTTTATTATGCTCATCACCGCTTGAGTTCATTTGCTGAGTTCTTTT
The DNA here is from genome assembly GCA_030578255.1 of Tiaroga cobitis. NCBI lineage: Eukaryota > Metazoa > Chordata > Actinopteri > Cypriniformes > Leuciscidae > Tiaroga > Tiaroga cobitis. The sequence continues at coordinate 13,635,565 of CM060604.1, read as the reverse complement.
TTATATTGGCAACACTTTACAATAAGGTCTAATTTGTCAACACAAAGTAACAATGATCAATACATTTGTACAGCATTTATTAATCTTTGTTAATGTTTATGTTAGTTCACATTAAATTAACTGGTAACACTTAACATTAAGGTTCATTAGTTAACTTATAGTTAACATGAGCTAAGAATGAAAAATACGTCTATTCAAGTCAAGTCCAGGCCTAAACACTCAACATATAACTTGAGATATGGCAGACCGGACAGTATTATCTCAGACAGGGTGCGGTTTAATAACCAAGGGTGCGGTTTTTTTTCCAGCCACGGTCAGACTGAGGGCTGAGGATATTTTTATAAAATGATAGGTGTTATCTCCTTTTAGAGGTAGTTTATGCCTGTGATGTTTGTATCTGTCTGTCTCTATTAAACAGATAATGTTTTACTTTTTAAATATTTATATTATGTATAATCTCAGGACAGTGCAATACTCCGATATGGAGGTAATAATCTTTATTGTGTTTGTTGTAGGTTTATACTGTTCTTTGTTTACTGTACCTTCTTAAAAAACTCTATTTAGTGTGTGTAGTTTTGTTAGTTCTTCTTATGTTGACTTTTTAATGTTGACTCAATGAGCTTTGCTACAAAAATTCCTATGTACTTGTACTAGCTGTACTGGTACAAATGGCAAAAAATAAAACTTCAAGTCAAGTCACATTTACTTATATAGCGCTTTTTACAATACAGATTGTTTCAAAGCATCTTTACAGAGATAACAGGAAAATAATACAACAAAGTTTGTTTCCAGAAGAAAATAGTGTCACAGTCCAGCTTAAGTAAGTTCAGTGATGTTTCAATTTTATTGTAAAAAAGTTATTAATTTAGTTCATTTATATATATATAGCCGCTCTGGAGAAAACCGTGATGTCATCGTCCAGCTCAGTTCAGTTATCATATAATGGTGTCAAATGCAGGCAGATCAATATTATTGTTGAATATTAAATTAAATGTTACATTTAATTGTCTAGAGCAATTATTGATATCTTAGTTAATATTAATTTCAATTCAAACTAATACATTATTAAAATCAAAGGTTGTATTTGTTATCATTAGTTAATGTACTGTGAACTAATATGAACAATGAACAGCTGTATTTTTATTAGCGAACATCAACAAAGATTAAAGGTATTGTAGGTAGGAATTGTATAAATTTTTTTTTTTTCCAAATTTGTTTAAACTTTCTGTATTTATCAATGCATAATTAAAATGTAAGTACTCTGAAAAAGAAAGTATAAAAATCGAGTGTCTGTAGACCTCTCACGACTGTTTTAAAGACAGCTCATTATTTCCATTCACTCCACCCCTTCCCTTCTGGGCTCCTTCCAAAGCCACGCCTCCAAAACACATGAACGCGCGACTTCGACCGCTGAGCTGAAGACGCATTATTTACCTGAGACGAGCGGAGAGGAAGGAGCGCAGTGCATGTAGTGACATCATGTCAGAATCACATGTAATAAAAAAATCTAACTTTATCATTATGAAGATAAACAAATAAGATGTATTTTAGTACTCACTATCAGGTAGCATATTGATATTGGTAAAGATTAAAATATATATTTATTGATTCGCTAACGAGCTAGTTATCTATAAGGCAAAGCTAAAAACAGGTTGCATGATACACGTTTTTCCATTGCCATCATTTACACTGTGATGAAGATGAATTTCGTGTAACATTCATAACATATATGGTGTTCTGTATGTAAGAGTTTATAATGAAAGCATTGTTGACTCTGATGAGGACTACACTCCAGAGACAAGTACCGCATCGTCAGCTCGAGGACAGATCCGGGGTCGAGGGATTTTTTGTTTAAAAACAAAACAAAGGCGAAAAAAAACATGCAGGTAAACTTCCAGGTGAACATGGTAAAAGAGTTAGACAGAGGGTAAATATAATTCTAAGAAAAGTTCCTGGATGCGGATCGGCCTACTATCTGTTAAACATGTATTTAGTTATCTAAAGCAAAATTATGCACAATTCAACACTATAGCTATCATCTTGAGCTAGGCATATATATTAGTTATCATCTCTACTACGGCTCGCTAAGTAATGTTATGTTAGCTATATTAGGCAGCTACGTGTGCTAATGACACATGCTTCATGAAAACATAAAGAAAAAAATATGTATGATCAAAATACAAAAAGAAAGATTTACCTGTCCAGCAGAAATATAGCCATCCAGGCGTCACTTTTCAGCCCCTTGAAGTCTCTCAGTTCTCGCCATCGCTGGAAAGCCACGCCGATATTGGCATGCGTTTTATTTTCTTGTTTATCCAAAGACTTTGTTCATTACCTTTTCTAGTAACGTTACTGTCTTCCTTTTTTTGCCTGGTTTGCCTTCGCGAACTGCATATCTGAATTTTGATTGGTCTTTCTAATCTCTGCCATTGTTTTGCTATTCCTTGGTTCCGTGCCTCTTGAATTCCTCAAATCAAACGGATGCGCGCGCAAGTGGGCAGGTCCTGTGTGGCAAAAGGGTGGTTGCCATGGTTGCGAGAGAGTGACAGTCGCCTAAGCCAATCCTTTGTTTCGTCCCGAATGTAAATAATGAGCTGTGTTTAGTGCAGATTAAACGGTCTAGAGTCACTCGATTTTTATACTCTTTTTATCAAAGTATTTACATTTTAATTATGCATTGATATATACAGAAAGTTTAAACAAATTTGGAAAAAAGTTTTTATAAAATTCCTACCTACAATACCTTTAACTAATATAGTGACAAATGTATTGCTCATTGTTAGTTCATGTTAACTAATGTTAACTAATGAACCTTATTGTAAAGTGTTACCATTAAATTACTATTAGAATAATTTGTTTTTTTCAAGAATTAATCTAAGGTGTTGTGCAAAGCTCTTGTATGTGTAGTGTTAATTTCTGAATAATAATTGCTTCATTGATTAATAATAATAATAATTACTATGATTATAAGTTCTAAAAAACATACACAAGCAAAGTGCTTTATCCACTCGAATGCAAATGAAGACATTTGCCATGGTCCTAAATTGCTTGGAAAGCCAGTATAAAGTGCAGTGTGAGTGTAATAATGCAAGCGTTAAGAAGCACTCTACAAACATTAGAGCTCAGCAGCAATGAAACCCCACCGATAAGTAGTCTGGTAGCACTGTGTTTTCAAGTACTTGACCTCCTTACATAAAGGATATTAGGAGTGTTTTTCTTTTTTGAACACACAATGGTTGAGTGTTTGACTAAACAGGTGGTGACTTAACAATACTCTGACTGTGAACTACAAAACCTTTATTGGAAATGGCTTGGAGTAGGGAAGATGCCTGAGCTGCTTCACCAAATGTCTCAATAACCTGAAGGAGAGCAGGTGGAGGGAGGAGAGAGAGAGAGAGAGAGAGAGAGAGAGAGAGAGAGAGAGAGAGAGAGAGAGAGAGAGAGAGAGAGAGAGAGAGAGAGAGAGAGAGAGAGAGAGAGAGAGAGAGAGAGAGAGAGAGAGAGAGAGAGAGAGAGAGAGAGAGAGAGAGAGAGAGAGGGGTGTTTGGTCACTGCTCAACATAGAGTACAACATGGCAGACCTGGGATGCATGCAGTGCCATGAGCAAATGACTCCAATAACAATAACAAACCCAATCTGACAGCTCCATGCAGAGCTCTGTAATCTGTTGGGTATCTGGGTTTACTGCTGCATCTTAATACACATCTGCAAGGTGGTGTGTGATTAGAGGTGCAGTTTAAAAAGGTTAACAGAGAGGATTCAACAGGAGAAACTCTTAAAATAAACTAACCCTCAGGTCATTTCTGGAAATATTGGGCACATTTTGAAAAGAGCAAAAGTGGCAACGTGAGCCCACAACATTCGCATGGCAGGTTCAGGCTAGTACGTCATTCAGAACTAAATTCAGACAGACAGACAGACAGACAGCAATCATTACAATTTAACTTCCTGTTTTGTGTGGCCAATTAATTTCAAAGTCCAACACATGAACTGAAAATGCAGCCAATTCTTTACTTCTAAAATTTACCCAACCCTGGGGAGGAAATGGATTAGGTTGTATGGTACGGGCCACATTTAAGAATGAGCATGTATTGTATGCATTTGGATAAGGGCCACGTCGCTGATCTCGATTATAATGTATTAGCCAAGCATAGATTTAGAAATAAAAGAGTGCAGTGAACAAAAAGATCTACCTGGCGATGAGTGCATTTCATATTGTGTGTGTGTGTGTTGGCCTGTTTACGAATGCATGGACTTTGCTTTTAAATCAGCCTATTTTTATTTCTGCTGAGCAAGCAGACCAGTCAGTGACTCTGAGAGAGCGAGAGAGATGTTTGCTCACATCATTACGCTATATACTCCAAAATTACATATCAGGGAAATATCACCTCACCAGCAGAACGACTCTATTATCCAGCATCTCAGCAATATCATGAAGAATGGGTCATGACTTTCCAATGAATTCTGAACAGTTTAGTGCTTACGCCCAATCTCCCGCTTTCTCACACAAACACACACACTTCATACTTAACCATGCACATACAATGCTAAATAGCATGTCTGTGGCGGAGTTGTAGCTGAAGTTAAATCCCAAAAACTCGACCTTGGATTTGTGCATATGTGACAAATCACTGTGTGTACATCAAACGTTAGGGATAAATCTGATTTTTAGAGCTAAAACGGCACAGAAAACTAAAGCTATTACCCTGCACACATTCTCCGCTAAGCTTCTTACAGTGCAGAGATACACCTAGCGTACAAGACCCCTCCGAGGAAGCTAATCCACACTGGGAAAACGTAATCGCATGTTAGGTGATCAAACGCACAACGAACCTCCACCAATATGAAGTGTAAAAGCTGAAAATCCACAGTAACTAATCTTGTTAGCTTGGCTCCCAACCAGTCAAGGACTTCAGGAATATACAGTACCAACTGCTTTGGGTGGCATATTTATAAAAAAAAAAAGGTAAAAAAAAAAAAAAAGTTTTAATTCTAAAATTAGATTGGTCCTATGTAACTAGTACTAAATGTAAGTGTTTTTCTTTATTCATATTATTTAAAGCGCTCCGTTTCCTCACTTGTTCAGGCTTCATTATATAAAGAGAAATATGCAGAAACAGCTTTACGTGACTTTTTGAAGATAGATATTGCTGCTGATGATGTTCCCTAAGACGTTCAATTCAAATGGGGACAGAGCTATTTGCTGCATTCAATCTATTCGATTTAAAGTAAGAATGCCGAAAAGACTAAAACAAAGAGCACTAACAAGTGTATAGGCGAAGAGCTTCAGAAAATCCCAGCAGGTTCCTTAAATACAAACATGAGGAGCCTCGATAGTGAATATAAATGTGCTTAACTCCTCTCCCTCTCTGTCTGTCTCTCTCCTTTGCATGATTCAATATACTTTGAATAGCTACATTCAACCGCTCAGTGGTAGCTCAGGGTTAACGTGTCCAGCTCTTGATGTGTTGTAATTTCTGGATGTTTAGTGCTTGTCTGGTCAGGCAGAAAGGTGATGGTCGGTCAGCAGCTCGAGAGACCTGGTCTCCAATAAAGACGGCTTGATTACCATGTAAATACCACGGCAGGGGTGGGCCTGCACTCCTGCAAGCTGGAAGGGGGTCCTGCTTTCATGGCCGTTTGACAGATCAAAATCTTCACAGACTACCCATAGTTCCTCACATGTCAGGCCCGCGGCAGCACAGCAGTTGTGTGAGATTATTACGTCAAACAACTTTATTAATGTTACACAGCCGAGCTGGAGAAGATAGGGAATTTTAATGTATTAACTTACATATCTGATCCTAATTTATTTGGTAGCATTTTCATTACATTGTCTATATTACATGTAGTATGTTTACAAAATTAATTATAATAAGAATGAAAACAAGCAATTCTACAATTTGTTTTGCACATGTTGTTCCAGTATAGTGTCATAAGAAAACGACCAGCAAAATGTCCATGTTATTGCATTAGTGATGGGGATTTTTTTAATGAACTTATTCAGCAGGTTATAGTTACACCAGTGGGTGGGTACAATAAGTCAGTTTTTTGTGTGATTTTTGCGATCAAAATGACTGATTTTGTGGTGGTAATTTCCAGAAATTTGTGAAAAAATTTGCGATTTTTATATTTTATAATTAGGACATCACATTTACCATAATAGTATTATGTCAGATGCACAATAGTCATACATGACACAAATCACAAACAAAATGCATAAAGCTTGTTTATTTGGTCTAATCAAATTCTTTTTTTTTTTAATTGTGCTGTAGCCTATTCTTGTTGCTTGATTAACATTAACAACACTGACAACAGCAGGTAAATTAGGTTACTGACACTTTAAGACCTACTACAGTAATGACAAATGTCCCAATCAGTTATTGTTTTACGTAAATACTTGCCAAGATCAATATTTTGAAGTAATTGTAGCTATGTGTATTTGTTCAAGCACTATAAAGAGAATTCAATATTCTAACTAGGCTGACAGGCGGTGACACGCAGTGAGTCAGTCAGTCACACACACACACACACACACACACACTTGCAGTCAGAGACAGACTGTCACTCGACTGGCTGAAATTAGTTCTCTTTCACGGTATACTGCGCTTTTAATCATTCTTTTTAGTACCATCGAGCATATCATACTTTTTGTTATGTCATTCAATCATGTTAAACGTATTAATAAGTTTGCCGTCCTGCCCAATGAAAACCTGGGCGCTGAGAGGGCAGGAGAGACGCTTTTTCTTTCGCATTGTTTCCGACAGACCGCTCACAGACATCACGCGTGAGCAACATCTGTCCACGTAAAAATGCATTGAAACTTTAATTAACTAGAGATATTTCAATTGGGTGATTATAATTTAATGTTTTGTGAGGTCTTTTTTTGATTTTTTGTGATTATTTTGCGGTTAAATTAAGAATTATGCAGGATCGCAAAAAATTGCGACATTTTGTTGATTTTGCGTTGTATTCAGCGATCGCAGAAACGCGGAAAACTGGAGGGACTGATAAGTGACATTTCAATTATTCACTCAACCGATTCGTTCAAAAATGTTGATTCATTCAGGAAACAAACAAGAGCATTTCTTTATGAGTAAGTCGTAATGTCATTGAATCATAATGGCGCAAAACAAATACTGATCAAAAGTTTGGGGTTGTTTTTTTAAGGTTTTTGATAGAATTCTCTTTCAAGGTTACATTCATTTGTAATTGTAATTGTAAATGTCTTTTATTTTATTTTATATAATTTTAAATAATTGTGTTTTGATATATTTGATTATTTTCATATATATTTAACACATTTTAAAAATGTAATTTATTCCACTGATATTCAGAAGCTATTATTCCAGTCTTCAGTGTCACATGATCCTTCAGAAAACAGTTGTGTTGCTTAATATTTTTTCATTTTGCTTAAAGGGATAGAAAATCTGTAGCATTTTCAAATTACCGTGCTTTCCACCCTCAAATCCCCCTGAGACGATAGATTTATGTATTTTTTTGTCTGTAAAAAATCCTCCGATGACGTACAAATCGTCATTTTGCGTCGTTGGAGGATTTTTTGGCCAGAGGCTAAAGACTAGAGCCAGTAGTAGGGGCTGTCCCGCATGTTCTCATCCCGCCCATAGAGGGTGGGATCTCAGTCACAGAATGTACACATAGTGTCATCTTTTTTGGAAGCTAAGCTAGCAGGCTCTTGTTCTGTGGAGAAAGCTGAGTAACTTAGGAGGAAGCTGAGTAGTAGGGGTTACCATACATCCTCTTTTTCCCGGACATGTCCGACCGTCGAGATCATACAAAATGTCTGGGATTCAGCTTTTGCTTTCTGCAGTCGCCGTTCATTGTTTACATGCACACCTTTTGTTTCAATCTAACTGAATTCATTCCGATTGGTGAATCTGAATGTCGTTTTTACATGAACGCTAAACAAGTGATCGGTAGCATTGCTAAGAAAATTCCCGCTCCTCCGTGAGAGATACGAGACCGGTGCGTCTCACAGGTGTCGCTCATCAGTAATCACGCCACCGACCTCGCGCCGTTCTTCCGCGGCCCTTAGGGTGTACTCACACTAGCCAGTTTGAACCGTGCCCGAGTGCGTTTGACCACCAAAGCGCGGTTCGTTTGACCAGTGTGAGTGCTCCGAACCGTGCTGGAGCACGGAACAGGACGCGTGACGTCATGGTTCTGCACTTCAGCTGGTACCTTGCAAACCTCCTCATACGAGCAGCACGATTACGTGAAAATTTTCGCGCCACTAAGGCGACACATCTGTTTAACAACAGGCTGTGAGAGGGCTGTGGACCACCGTGGACGTTTAGTAGCTTGCCTATGTCATTTGTAATGGAAGCCCGTTTCCGCCACTGAATACAAAAAAGAAAAGAAAAGGTAATTGTGACTTTAAACGACACAAAATTATCCACAAAGAAAACAGAGCGATGGACTCCATTGTGTTCAGACAGCTCCGCTCTTCTTGTTTATCCCAAAACCGTCGCACCATAATGACGTAAGCGTGCTCCGGCACGAATGCTGAAACCCTATGTGAGTGCAGGCCAGCGGGGGAGTGGGGAGGGGGGACAATCGTACTCGGGCCCGGTTCACGGCAACCGTGCCTAGTGTGAGTACACCCTTAGTCTCGTCCTGCTCGCCACAGTAAACATAATGAATGGACAGCCGAATCCCGGACATTTTGGGCGATCTTGAAATCCCGGGCAGACTCATCACGGAGACTCAATAGTAGCCTAGACTTGTTGTTTAACTACTGCGCTCTGTTACCGGTAGGCGTGGCCTCCTAGGGCAGCGAAGCAAGTGCATTCTGGGAGTCTAGAAAGCTCCAAATTCAAAAATAATTTCATATTTCTTCTACATAAATGGACCATTTTAAATACACATTCATCTTTCCAGAGCTGAAGTATCCCTTTAATATACTCTTGATATTTAAAATCTCTTTTGCAAGAGAGTGCTCGCCAAGACAGGCAGCATTTTATTTATTTCATTTTCACATTTACACTGTAGGTCTTGATGCCTAATTCTGATTTGTTGACTACATCCAATTTTTTTGATGACCAGCTTACTGACCTGGAAAAGCTTAAGGTCCTTGCACACTGAGTCCGAAACTTTCATATGCGTTTTTTCGTATTCATCATTTGTTGGCTCTGAATTGTCAAAACACCTCTCAAAATGCTTGCTACGGATGCGTAAAACGCAGAAAGTCAAACCCGATCCGTTTTTTCTTTATGACAGACGAATGTTTCGGAGGGAGTGTGTAAGCGTGATTGACATAATGTGAGGTCGTATTTATTTTTTAACGTGTGGAAATTTCGGACGAAAATCTCGCACTCAGAGTTTAACAACCTTTAGGCTGAAAAGCTAAGTAGTGTAGCGAATTAGCTCTATGAAATATTAATAAACAATCATAACTTGTTATAATTGATTATGAATATTTGGATCAGTTAATTGGGTTAACTTGATGTAGCTACACTACAACCAATTACTTGGTTCATCCCGTGAACACTCAATATTGGTTATAATTAATTAATAGAAATGTACATTTCCGGGGCATGGGAAATGTATTTCTGACTAAGTACTACTAAGAGCAGGTAGTCAAGATCTATGATTAGTGACTCCAGACTGAGTTTGAGACATGAACAACTTTACGTGTGATATTAAAAAAAGACTTTATTAACTAGACTAAACATTTAAACTACTCTAACATACACATACATACATGCATACAGTTTCCCAAGGAAAAGAGAGATGAAGCAGAATACAGGAAAGCAAGAAGTTATAGTTTGATGTTCAGCAGATCAACAGCCTGAGCAAACCATCAGTTTAGTTCTAACACGCCCTTCTTAAAAAGGGATAAGGATACTTAATGTATCAAATAATGAGACTAAGTTTGATACTTGCATGTCTCGCCATTTGCATTAAACTGGCCTGATGCAATTTGTTGAGGCTCCGTTGAGGATCAACATCTTTGCTGATGTGGTCTTGATGAGAGAGAACCAGTGGTAGTCGGAGGATCTTTGGTGAATGGAAAGACAAGGCCGCAGCCTGGCGCAAGCTTGGGAGTCCTTGAGGGACTTCTAGTTCAGCCTCATCTTCACGTTATGACTTCTCAAGGACCAAGAGCGTCAGAGAGCCAGAGGCTAAGAGGACCCGAGAGGACAAGACAGCGTGAGAGAGCACGAGAGCAAAAGAGAGCTGATCTTGATGATCAGTAATTTTAAAGCGTGAAGATGTCACACCCTCTGGAGGTGTGTGAGCCAATGCGAAGCTGCCCCTTTGGAGGGAGTTTTTACGACTCATTGTCTTCTAGCCGGGCATTTGAATGTTTAATTGCATTGGGTGTTTACGAAAAGAATCTACAAGATTCTTATAATACTAATGTGTCATAAATAGGGCTGGGTATCGTAGCAAAATGTTCGATACCGATACCGATACCGATACCTTGACTTCGATACCGGTTCCTGAACGATACTTTTTTCGATACCAATTTTATGTAACCAGTTTTAACCATATAACATTACCTAATTTTTATTTTTTCAGTTTGTTGACTTTTTTACACTCATATTTTGAGTATGTAAAAAAGCACCAAAACCAAGTTGTCTATGTTTCCTAATCATTTAACAACATGTATTCTTTACTTCAATGAGCTCATTGTTTCTGCCTAATGCATTGTTTAACAATGAAACTGCATGAAAATTAATTGAAATGCATTAGACTGTCACTTCTGATAACAGATCACTCTAAATTGTAATTTAGACACATGCATTTTCTGTAAAGCTGCTTTGAAATTATATGTATTGTGAAAAATGATATACAAATAAATGTGAATTTGGTAAAAGAGTGAGTTTGTTGTAGGGCTGGGACAACGCGTCGATGTCATCGATGACGTCGACGCAAGAAATACGTCGACGCAAAATATTCGCGTCGATTCGTCAGACCCAAAACAAAGACGGCGGCGCCGGAGAGTAGTAGCAACACGAGTGGCTCCTCAGACTTTCAGAAGTGCAAGGCGGCACGCACGCACAAGGCATGCGAGAGATGACGCCGTCATGTTTTTGTTTGGGCCGCAGTTCCGAGATTTCTGTCTGTTGGATTTATTACAGCACGTGAATTCATCAGTTTCTCCCGAAATACATGAAAGTAAGTGGCCGGTGAACTGGGAGAAACTATAAATGTATTGTTTTACTATAAATTAAATGTATTTAAATGTCTGAAACCTAAAATAAACATTATGTGGTTAAAAACACTGAACAGTTGTGATATAGCCTATGATGACAAGAGCTGAGCGCGTCCGTCTTTGGCTCAGCGCCAGCCATAGCGAGAAAGCACAGTTTGAATCTGGCAGTGATGTCACTTCACTGTACATTCGCTCCTTAGTGCTCAGCTGCTGCAGAGCCTGCCGAAATCAAAATTGCTGATGAGATATAGAGGAACTTATCTAGTGGAAAATGAGAATGTTAAAAAAATAAGAATGCATTACTTTGCACTTATATAGTATTTTATTTTGAAATTTTAAGAGCAATAAATATATATTGCAATGTTAAGGAATTCATGTTTTTTTTTTCATTCAGATATGTAAATCAACATGTATAAAGTGCTATTAGTCAATTAATGGGGAGATAATCAAATCGAAATCGAATCGGACTGGAAAAATGAATCGTTAGATTAATCGATGCATCAAAAAAATTATCGCTAGATTAATCGTTTAAAAAATAATCGTTTATCCCAGCCCTAGTTTGTTGGATTCTTCATTAAATATAATGATTAATTTGTGTGTGTCTGATTGGTCCAGACGCTACAGTAGTAAAACCAGCGCAATTTGCAATGGCCGCAGACGAAATGATAATACAAGCTTTAGCTTACTGCACCATTAAAGGTCAGCGAGACATTCGTAGAGAGCCCTTGTTGCAGCCTGGGAATTGAAAAGAGTCATGTGATCATGGTTGGTGTCCACCTGAGTTGACGTAATTCGCCACCTTCGCATTTCAATGACGTACAACTCGTATTGACGAGGATATCCGTTCTGTCCGCTTACATGGCATATCATATTCCAAATATGAGTGAGGCCTGAAACTGATCTGAGAATATCGGAATCCATGTGTTGTTGTTGTTTTCCCTGTTTACACATCCGTGGGTCATATCCGATCTGTGCCACATGGGAGGAAAAATTAGAAATGGGTCACTTGAACCATGTAAAGTAAATACGACCTAAGTTTAACAAAATAGGACATTATACAAAACAAATACATAAATTTACATATACAAAATAAACCATCAATCCTCACCAAGAATGAGTGAAGGTAAGGAACTTAAATACACATGGTGATGAACTAAATGATGAACAGCTGAGATGATTAAATGAATATGGTAACTGATTAATGACGGGAAAAGGAGAACAAAGAACGCAAGAAAACAGGTGACCAAACAGTCTGATAGAAATCGAAACCAAAACTGAGGATGAGTGCTAACCAGTCCAACAAGTTTTAATTACTTGAGCATCATTAAATGGTTTGTTTTGTTCTGTAGCTATGTTTAGTTCTATAGACAAAAAAAAAAGTATAAACACATTGATTTTATTTCTATAAAAACATCTCAATTTGATTTGTCTTGCAGCAAAGAACATAAGTTGATTATCCACGTTTGTATTAATTTCTTCCATCTCTGCATTCTTTGTATATTTGTGCCAGTATGTAGCTGAGTAAACAAACCCCGATCGAGAAAACTACTTTATTATGCCAGCATTTCATTTCAGCCTCCTTCAAACATAACCAAAATATGCTTGTTCCATAAGTTTGTGACAGAAGCAATGGATTATCTCACTGAGGCTTTTGAATCGGGTTGCTGTGGTGCTGACAAAGATAGTGATCAATAATTGTCTCCTCAAGAACTCTTTCATCAGTCTTTCTCTTGTGGCAAAAAAACAGCGGCCAACAAATCTAAGGCACGGCCGTTTGTGTTTATCCCGCCACGCTACTTAGTGAGAATAATGCAATTGTCTGGTTTATGGGGGCACCCTGGTGGGTGGAAAACCATGGGGCTATGGCCTGAACATTGTGCGGTTTAGGCCCTCTCTCAGGACCCTCAGAGACTCTCTCAATCAGGAGCTTTATGTGGAGAATTCCTCTGATATGAAGAAACCCCAAAAGAACTGTGGCTAATCCAATTTGAGACACTTGACTGGCAGAGCTAATTATGGCACACGGGCATTGTCCACACAAGAGGACCAGCGGGTCGCGCTGGCATACTGAAGGGAGACAGCTGGGCGAGCTGAATGCGTACAAACACGCGTCAAGCTAGAAAACCGTGCGAATGCTAATTTTCACTAACACGTAATCCAGCAAAAAGCAGGCTGGTTGCATTCTCTGCATCTTGAAAAGTCTCTCAGTGTCTTTTTATGTTGAAATATCTTCCCAGCTCATTTAGGAGGATAAGACAGAAGGGAGGAAATAACGAAAGCGTTTTTATTGTACGTATCAGTCTAGCATAGTCTTGGTCACGACGCGAGTATTGTTTTTCCGGATACGGCTTGATTTAGCGATCCAGCTAATTGAGTCTCATTGCTATGTTAACCTATTCAGAGTGTGGGCTTGTCTTTCATCAGTGAGTCTTTATTTTTCAAAGACTGTTGGACGAGTGCACGCATACGTTCTCGACAGCCGTTTGAAGCTGTTGTTTTTTTTGTCCTGAAGGGCTCCCCCGCTTGTGGTCCTTCTCTATTGATGTGTGATAACAGGATTCCGACATAATATCACCAAATTGCATTGTGTACGAGAAAGGGGCTTATAATGCCGTCTTTACACAGACCAACAGGATTTGCATGTTTGTGCAAGTCATTGTAAGCATTCACAGTAGTTTATGCAGCAACATACTACAATTTCCATTATGTAGCCTGAGTGGATTTGCATGTGTTTTTGTCGTGATTGTGTCTGTGTGAATAGCACTTGCCTAATGTAGCTTTAACTGAATTTCCATGCCACTTGACTGCATCGCTTGCAACATATGGGCTTTAAAACACACACAAAACACTAGGGCTGTGCTCAGAATATCGATACAACGATACATCGTCATGAACTCCTGGCGATGCATGTATCGATACAGCAGCTGCCGTATCGATACTGTTGTGCTTTTGAATGTAGCCAATTCAGGGCTCGAATTTCGGCGCGTGTATTGCGCATAATTTTAATCGTTCCCGCAGCTCTCCCACTTATAATGCGGGAAATTCCCACAAACATTGATTCACTTTAGCATGTAGGTTGTATTAGTAAATGAATCACACACATTATAAAATCAAATCAGTAGTTTTAAAATGTTCTGCGAGACGCAATTTCACAAACAGCGTGAGTTCAATGGTGCTGCGTCTTCTCTCTCGTCTCTCAAAACGGGCTGCTCAAGGCTAGCGTCAAGCGCTGGAGCCGGTGAAACTACACTCTCACGTTTAAACATTCAAACGATTTTAAACTATTCAGTTCTTGCGCGCTCTCTGAGAGTTGGTTTTCTCTGCGTGCATACATAGACTAGAGTAAAGCCGCCTCACATACAGCTTGCGAGACTATATCGCTTTAACAGACTAAAACAAGCAAAATTATGTAAAAAATTTCGGTCTTGGTAAGTATCCTCTAAACACAGTTGGTTATGTCTTAAATAAGCATAAACGTTTATAACAGAAACGAAAATTCGCGGTTGTATGATGAAGTTAAGCGAGATATTCTGCTGTCACTCTCTTAACCCTGAGCATGTCAATCAATTGTTGTTTATGCATAAAAATCTGAAAATATAATCATTTAAAATGATTTCAACATAGAAGAAATAATTTTAATTTGGTGCAAATTTCAACACGACCAAATTGTTAAATACTAGGTGTTTAAAAGAGTTTGAGAAAACCAAGTTATATTTAAGTTGTTACCGTTTTTGCTTTTATGGAATGTTTTAAGTTTTGTTTAGTCATTGAGAAGTGTAGACATGCTTCATTGTCATTTCAGTTATGGAGGCAGACTTTAAAAGCAGAAGGAAGAGCCATTCTAAGGATTTTTATTTATTTAACTCATTGTTTTTTTATGACAAAAACTAAATTGTTTTTCAGTTACCACAACTGTTATAACACTGTTACTAAACTCAGCTCAAAATAAATTTAAATTCCAAATTTATCCATATCGTGATGTGTATCGTATCGTGACATTGTTGGTGATACACAGCCCTACAAAACACCATAACTACTCAGAACACTTGTTACAGGCATCCTCTTTCTCATGCTCTCAAAAAGGCGTGCTGCACATTTAAAGGCCATTCGGTACATAATCCACAAATAAATACCTACATACATGGAAACTACACATCATCTGTGTGATATATGACTATGGTTAGCCGTGGCCTAAAGCCAAACTTAAGTAAACATTAAGGCCTATAGGTATTTAGAGCGGACATCAATCATAAACATGTCAGAAGCTCTTATTCACGTGCCACACATGTTCATAATATTAATCAATATGATGAATAAACCTCTCAGTACAACATTAAAGAAAAAAGAAATATTTTTATTACAGTGGCAAGTTTTAGAAACTCTGAAACGTTCTCTCATAACCAAGACATTGTACAAGGTGATGTGAGTTGCAATATAAATCTAATACTTATTTTTTTTATAAGCTCACAATTGTTGAGCTTATTGTTGGTCAATTGTCGGCCATCTAACGCAATAAAGCCCCAAGACTTACAATAACCTCAACAGACAGTCAATGGTCCTGAGGGATGTTTTTCAGGATAGAGAGGGTCGCCTCACATATTGGTCATCTTCTTCAGTCACATCATATAAAACGTAGCCATCACTGCCCAGGTCACCACACACACACACACACACACACACACACACACACACACAGAACTGTACAATATGTATGTCAGTAGCTTCAGACCAAGTGATGACATTTCCCAGTTGGATATCCAATAACCTCCGTGACCCATCAGGTGAGGCCTCTTTGTATGTGTGCATGTGTGTATAAATTCAGTTCAAATCACATCATATTGGACCTGAGCAAGTTGTTGAGACATGGAATCGCCCATACACTTCCTCTTCATGCATCTCTCTCCCTCTTCCTCTCTCGCCACCCCAGTCCCTGTCTTTCTACATTTGTCTACCACTCCGAGAACAGAGAATTTTCATAGAAGAAAACCAAGGCAATGCAATGTAATTAACAAACAATGAAGAAATTACATAAGCTATTTACATCCATATTTTTATAAAATGCTTTGTATGGAAAGAATAAAAGTGAAGTTAAAAGCGATAAGTAATGTGTTCATTAAACCTGGAACTACTTCAACCACCCAGTTTCATGCAGAAAACACCTTGACACCTCAACAAATCAGAATTAAGCCGTGGCAGACAGAATAATTTGCAATGCTTGTGGGGAATTCTTAATGTTCATTGAGCCAGAATATCAAAAGTGATCATATAGGCATTTTACTGCCCGAAGCATTAGTTGAAGAAAGAGCTAATAGATATTTATTAGTATTGCCCTTGGTAGCGCTCACTTACAATTTTTTTTAACTAAACAGCACAGAATATACAAGAACAATAATCCTTAATAAATAACATAAACGATAATGCATGGATCGAATATAGTACCTCATTAAAACAACATATAGAGAGCATCCAGAGTGCACTGGCATTATCTGATCTTGTCCTCCATCTCTTGGAACCAAGTTAACTCTTTAAATAATTGACTTGCGGGAGGCTGCGATTCAAGCGGTTAGGTAATGCATAGACAAATGAGTGTTGCCTTTTGAAATAATGAGGCATTTGATACAAATACCTGTTGTTACACAAGCCAGATCTTGTTTGTATTGATTCTCCATTTACTGTGGTTGCTAATTTGGAATAAAGAGCCAAAAATCTTATTTCAACAGTTAACTTTGGTTGAATTACATTTTAAACACATCAACTATCCACCAGTTACGTGTGCATCAACCCAATTTAAAAGGGGTAAAAATTAGGTTGTTTACTCATTGGGGAGAACTTTTTTTTACCACCACCAAGAAGACATTTAGAACAATAATCAGCCTTGTTAGTATTCTTCCTGTTTTGTTTCTGGTTTGTGTTAATGTTTAGTTATAAGAGAGCTAACATCGGAACCTGTCGCTGCAACTTTAAGGATTCTGGTTTAATTGTGTTGTCATGCAGTGTTTGTGAATTTTTATAGTTAGGGACTGTTAGTTTTTTATTTAAGGGGCTACCGAAGGAGTTTTGAGATCTATAGTCAAAATAGATTTGACCCTCCCTTCGCCAGCAATACATTTTTCTATGACCCTCCCCGATAATGTATTGATTACTTCTGTACTGGTTTGCGCTTGGCAAAGATGTTCAGATATCTCTATGCCTAGCAGACCTACACCAAACGTTCATTAAAAAGGGTCCTGTACAGGGCTGTACAATGCGACATACAGTATATCTACGAAAAGATTGGTCTGTGCGATTAATAAATGTACCACTGTAGCACATGTGCGATACAGTTTTGTAAACTCTGTTACTTGTGTTTGTTTTCAGACATGATAACAGTCATTTTATACTTGTGCTTATGCGATATCACAATTTTTGTAAGTTATCGTTAATTCAGTTGTATAGGCTATGTTCTCAAATTCATTTATTTTGTTCTAATGTAACAAGTAATAATCTCAAGGTTTACTGCTTTACACAATTCTTTTGTAGTGTGGTTTTGGTGAAGTGTACTAAAATAAACATTCACCTGTGTACCTTACTTCTCACTGCTGATTCCTGGTGGTTTAGAGGGCAATTACTCAGAGTCGCCTCCTGTCGTACCAAAGAATAGTACAACTGTGAGCGCGGCAAGTATAAACGCCTCGAGCGTTTGGGGAGGAGCGCGCGCAGGCAGCGGAGGCTCGCGCTGCGGAGCCAGGAGGAAATATAAACAAAGGGAGAGTCCCAATACTCTCTCAATACTGTGTGCGTTTGGATGGGTGGAATGCATGGATCCATGGATCTATGGTTTAGTCAATAAATCAATTAATTGCACGATAAAAAAAAATGAGCTCGATAATTTTTCCGGCTGCGATAATTTCCATTTGCATGCTTGTTTGTTTTCCTCGTCTCTCTCTCTCTACCAAAGAGACTGGATGACAACTCTCGGTTCCTTAGCGTGAACTAGAGCTTAGATTCTCTGCCCGAGCCCGAGCCCAAGCCTGAACTTGACTTGACCCGACCCGACCCGACCCGCGGTCCGGGTCGGGACAATATTTCCCGACACTATCCTCGGGCCGGGTCGGGCCCTTGATCTAGAGGCGTGCTCTACCAACGCAATAGAGTGCGGCACGGCACTAGATTTGATGGCCGAGTGCGAGCGCGGGCACGGGCGGTAATGCACTCACTCTGTGTGTGCGGGCTGCGGGAGAATACAATGATTCGCGGGACTCCCGCAAACTAGAAATATCTATGAATAAAAGATTTAAAAACGAATAGATTTTTATTCATCTGTTGCAGAAAAGCAACAATAACAACTAAAACAAAATAGGAACGATTTACAGGCCAGAGTTTCTATTCATAACATCTTTGCAGTGTTGAGCGATGTAGCCAATCACAGACATATATGTTGATTTCTTGAATGCAATGGCCAATCAGAGGCATTTAAGATAGACTCCCCTCATCGCTCAAAACAGACTTTTTGTTCAGTGCTGAATTCTGTATGCTGGCAAATCCTCTAATTATAACAAACAAAGTGTGGATATTATGAAATATTCATTGTGCAGTCGGCTTTATTGATAATAACATGTTTTTTTTTATGTTAAATTAACAGTGGTTTGTGTGTTAATGCTTTAATAACAAATAATTTATCATAGGGTAGGGTCGGGTTTTGTTTACATCCATTTTATTTATTGTTTTTGGTATTTATTCAAGTGCATTTTTTTGTTAACAGAGACTGAGAGTCCATTGCTTTTATTGTTTTTGGTTGTTTTGTTTATTTATTCAGGATATTTAAAATGTTTTCCATTTTCAGTGTTAAATACTCTTTAGAAATAAAAGTTTATTGATCTTTGAAAAGGTGTCCCTGCATTATTATGCCATTATCATTCATTTAGATGTAAATGGTCTCAGAACGACAATTTTATCGTTTATCGCAATAATTTCTTGGACAATTTATTGTCCAGCAAAATTTGTTATCGTGACAGGCCTAATGAACATTCAATTCACGGGCAACAGCTCTGGTAGACATTCCTGCAGTCAGCATGCCAATTGCACGCTCCCTCAAAACTTGCGACATCTATGGCATTGTGCTGTGTGATAAAACAGCACATTTTAGAGTAGCCTTTTATAGTAGCCAGCCTAAGGCACACCTGTGTTCCCACTAAGTGCTCACTAACACTGATTTAGACAGATTTGTGAACAATATTTGAGAAATAGGCCTTTTGTGTATAATTTTGTTCAGTGAATATATATATATATATATATATATATATATATTAGGAGTGGAACGGTACATGTATTCGTAATGAACCAAAACGGTACGGGCGTCACGGTTCGGTGCACGAATTTACACGGAGAATACACTGTATAAAAATAAATAAAACTCGCGTGCAAATTAATCAATGTAATGCGGAACTACTGTTAGAGACGCGGGTTCTTTAGGGACACATAATTTGTACCATCGGCTTAACTCTGAACGCACGTTCACTTCAAACGTTGGCTTTATACGCGCGTCCTATTCGCTTTGGACTAGCGTCGAACCAGACGCGAATTTGACGCTCTATTCGCGTTTGGTGTGACCGCATAATGAACAGGCTGCGATATCAAGATTGCAATGCTGGAGAGTGTGTGAGTGTGTGTGAGTGTGTGTGAGTGTGTGTGAGAGAGAGAGAGAGAGAGAGAGAGAGAGAGAGAGAGAGAGAGAGAGAGAGAGAGAGAGAGAGAGAGAGAGAGAGAGAGAGAGAGAGAGAGAGAGAGAGAGAGAGAGAGAGAGAGAGAGAGAGAGAGGAGGCGCGGGGCGCGATCGAACAGTGGAAACATAAAAAACATACTCGGTCATTTTGTTCACATTAAACCTGCAAAGTGTTTACTTTTATTGCGAGTGTACACAAATATAACACAACATTGTGCTTTTGGCACACTGTAAACTCTTGTCAAACTGTAACCTACAACGGTCACCCAACCAAAATCACACACACACACACACACACACACACTGTTTTAAAAGCAAAACATATTTATCCAACTCCATTTCAAAACAGTCTGTGGGTCCCATCTTTTCGACATTCGTCATATTTCTTGTCCTCGGAGCACTAATCTTACAAATTCTACATTGATTAAAAAAGAAAATCCAATGTGTTTTTAATGGTAGTGTTATTTTATACAGAAATCAATTATTTATAATTCAGATGAGAATAATGTTTCATTGTTAATTAATAATGTTAATTAAAATTAAGGAAAACAAATATATTGATCTGAAATATATTGATCGGAAATATAGCAAAATAATTTTAAATTAAATCAGGTACAATTACCAAACATATCGCAAGGTCTTTTTATTAATTTAATTAATAAACTAATTATATAAAACTATTGTCAGTGCACTACAAATAAACTGGTTCTATGCCTTTATTAATACAACTTATTTAAAAATAAGTTTTGCTGTTTTGCTTTTCCCTCCATTGTACCGAACCGTGATGTCTGAACCGAGGTATGAACCGAACCGTGACTTCTGTGTACCGTTCCACCCCTAATATATATATATATATATATATATATATATATATATATATATATATATATATATATATATATATATATACAGTAACCTTCACTTGTCGAAACTAATGTAATCAGGTATTTGTTTTATATGATACGACAGAGAACATGTTTTTAGGTTCACCCAATTTTTTCAGTCATACTGCACAAGCCTTTGAACCAAATGCCTTGAACTGATTGTGAAAATAAATTGAACTACATAAACATCATTGTACAGTTGAGCCGAGAGAGTGAGAAGGAAGAGAGCCAGTAAAAAATTATGGTGAGGATGGTGCGGTGCTGGGTCGTGTGTTGTCAGTGAATAAAACATGCTATGCTTTGCTGAACTGACTTATGCTCTATTCAGACAGTCTAACTTTTCACAATAATTGTTGGCACCTGCATTTATTCATAAAACCCTTAGATTATATGTCTCATGCAAATCATCTCATCCTTACAATAATTAGGTCAACAGGTCTCCTTGATATCTGTGCATTCAAACAATTACAAGCAATACACACATATAATAGCCTCGGTTTTAAGTACAAACATCTATTACCAGAGTGTATATAGCCACATGTTTATAGTAATGATTTACCGCTCAAAAATAAGCATAGCTACTTACATTCACATACACTTATATATGAATAAATTACATTAATGCATATCTTGAATATGCATAAGTGCACTAAATTCAGAATGAACATTAAAATGATTTAGTTCACTAAAAATGAAATATAATGGCAGCAATTTAATTCAAATTAAAGTGCTCACTGGTAAAAAGGGATATGGTTTCCATCCCTCATGAGACTGTCGGATATTATCATGCTCCACAAGTACAGGGTCTCTTTCTCTCACTCCTCTAATATGGAAATGAGTAAAACAGGCCAGTCATAAAGCCATACTTTTCAAACTATACACACTGGCACATGCTTTTGAAGGTTACTGATAGAAAGTTGGGTATGGAGACACAGAGCCTATCATGAAAATGTGTGTGTATCTGAATAAAAAACCTTGGTGTGTGAGCGCGCTAACATTAAAACCTTAAAACAACAAAGTGGCGGGTCAAGCATTGTTTGGACATTCTCCTATTGCCGATACCAGTACTAACCTCGATGTGAAATATAAAAATAAGAACAGACGTATAGCTTTTATATCTTCAAAGATTAATCCTTCAAATAATTCCAATTTAATCTGATGGAAATGAGAAATTGAGTGCAAGACAGTCAAAATAGTGTGTGTGAGTGAGTGAGAAAAGAGAGGAAGAATTATTTTCGAAACAACAGGGATATAAAATGCCACCTCGGTTACAGCGATTCCAAGTGCATTAAATTATTGCTGCATATGCAGTGCATCCTTATCTATTTATAACCCTTGGGCCATCAGTCAAAAGCGTTGTTCATTCATACACTAAAAATATCATTACAACTATCTGTCTAACAAAACGTATATCCTTACGTCCACGGAGGAACGTTTAAACTCCTCTCACATCTTTCGGAGCAAATGCATTTCATTACATGACAGGCTGATCTGATACTATTAACATCTTTATATCACCTAGCTGTTTGTCAGATTTTGGATGTGTGTGTGCGTATGTGGTTCCAGAACGAGTGAATTGTGTTGGTTGTACCACTAAGAGCACTACTGCCAGCTCAACTTAGCATCAATGCATCACCAGACGAGCAAGCCAAAATAATAAACATACTGTCAAACAGAGCTGGTGTAGGTGACAAGAGCAATGTAACACCATCAAGACATGAAAGCCGCCCATTCCTGCTCTGGGGTTTCTCCATTTCCAATGGCAGCCTCTGAATCACAAATTGTCCCTAAATTATTCACCTTTCTTCTTAAGTACTGCTAAATATTTACTTGTCGATTAATTTGTAAACACGTTCTCACGATCACAGCTCCTTCATAATGAAAGGAGACAGAATGAAGTGTGTAACTCATGATTTGATTGTGTAACTTTATTAATGTATGATCAAGAAGGCAGATTTCGATGCCTGCACTGATTTGGTATCCGACAAGGAACATCTAAATATTTTTTCTTCGAAAAAGAGGCTTTTTTTTTTCTGAAAACTGGGTCCCAACTTTTACATGTTTGCTGTCATCTAAGTAAAAAGATGACAAATTCTATAAAATTCTATTTTTTTATTTATAATATAATATAATATGTAATAATATAATATAATATAATATAATATAATAATGTATTAAATACTTGATTTTTTACAGTGAAATATTACAACAGTAATATTTCTTATTTAAGCATTTTTGTTTAATAATTATTATATTAATAATACTACTAATAATAATAATTATAAATAATATTATTATTCATAATAATAATATCAGTAGTAGTACTATTATAAAATACATTTATAATTTCATTTCATTTTTTGTCATTGATACAATATAACCACAAAATCCTGGGCCAAATTTCACAGCTGTCCAAACAACCACAACAAACCTAAAGCTTAAATAATAATAATAATACATAATAATAAAAAATTAAAATTGCATTTTAAATCACAATTATATATATATATATATACAGAGTTGAATAACTGGATTAAATTGTCAGTTCTCCACTGACATCAAAGATATTGTGTGTGTGTGACTTTAGATCAATACACACTGGAGAGTAAAGGGTCTGAAAAGTTCCACGATGCACCTTCAGTAATCTCCATTAGGTACTCAAACCCACTTTGCATCGATTCCCCCCTGCCCCCCCAACCCCCCTCAACCATCACCGGAGATCGATAACACACACACAAATGAACACACACTCACAAAAGGCCAACACAAATAAAACCAAAACTCTTCCCTAGCGTCTAAAAGTGATTCCTTCATTTGAAAGCCACATTAAAGCACTTGGTTTTCCTAAAAGGCAGACTAAGGTCGATATAGAGACAAATGCTGCGTCTAAATTCTGAATATGTTCAAAGAATGGACTGAGTTTAAAGAAAAATTCACTCCTTGACTCTAGAATTCTTCAAATACGTTCTGTGGGTATGCTGGAATGTAGTATAAATATATTGCCAGACATCATGGACTATTTCCGTCTATATTCTGAGTATGTTCAAAGTATAGAACAATGCATTTATTGACTCTTGAATGTTTCAAGTAACTTCTGTGGGTATGCTGCAGTGTAGTACAAATACATTCCCAGAAATCATGGACTACTTCCACAATGTTGGGAATTAACATCACCTGTGTCGTTTAAACTACGCCATACACTAATAATAGCGAGCTGTTTTTAAAAAGTAGACTTTAACAATTAACTGCATTTGGTGCCCTTAGCATATCTTCATATCTGATGGCTCCTTAGCTCCCGTAATCTCATGAGATATCAAAGTTTCCACTGGTTGCACACTTCAGAATCTCGGTGTATGCATTCGCTAATACTCGCCTACATTTTCTGCCATCCTCATTTGACATATTACTTTTTGCATAAAGTGTGGCAGGAAAGTATGAGTCTTATTTACAACTGTTACATTTGATCAATGACCCTGAGTGAACACAACGTGCATTCACACAGCCATAAATAATATTTTCTGTAACAGACATAAAACTCCCCAAACATCAGCCGTTTTTACTGAGCGTTCTTTATGCTCTGAAAGGTCACCGTGCATCGCTTTTTGTATGTTTCCTGGCAACGATCAGTTTAGAGTGAGTTCAGAGAGATCAGGCATGTTGAGGTAATTAGCTACTTTTCATACAGCATTGCAGACTTAACATTATAAACACAATGTTACAGCTTATTATGCGCTGCTAGATGAGCAGGGTGTACAGGACATACACAGACTATAGCATTAAATTGAATAATAAAAAAGCAAACAGAACCTTACACACATACAAGAAATATAAACACAGTGATGAAGTGATGTTCATCTTATAGCCACAAACAGAAATAATATAGATAAACAAATATATTCTATATAAATTAAATGTGTCCTGATTTTAAATAAGATTCTTTGTCTAATTCTGATTTTAAGATGAGATTCCAAGATTTAATACTTAATTTGTTGGAGAGAGGTTGACAAGCCTACAACACACTGTCAGATGTAATAATTCAAGATCAATTGATGAATTATGATCACGTGCATGTGCATGTCAGTTAATCATGTGACCTTACATGAATCATCATGGTGATCAATAACAACATATCTCCTCGATTGACAGTTCTCAGTTATTATTTAGCACTGCAATGATGAATGAAGAATGTATGATATTATTACCAATACCATAATCTCATACAGAATTTCATTTCTGACAATAAAATATAATGTTCTGATGTTAAAGGTGTTTGATTTCAAGGGGATTCGTTTTACCAGCGGCTATTGATGCAGTTTGATGGAATGACATTTTACAAGATAACTACAAATGTTAGAGGACTTAAAATATTAGAGAGGGCTTTTCTAATTTATCATTATCCCTCAAAATCTCTGAAAATTTCCCAAAGGCCTAAGATCTAGCAACACACACACACACAGAGCTTTGAGCTTATCAGTCTCACACACACTGATCTAGGCCTATATAGAATGTCATTATATAGATCAGTGGTCATAAATAAGCTCTTTGTTACAGAAGATGAAACTACAGATAGATCAACATGTAGAAAAATAGTCAAAGGGCAAATGTATCTATATCTGTAGCAAGTTAATTGCACCAACAAAAAAGTGCTGTTCTCTTACGAGAGGTTCTCTCGTATTGCGTAAGCTAGCTTACGCTACGGGAAAAATTCATCTTTTCTGAGAAATTGAAGCCAAAAATTATCCTATAATTTTGTATCCATTGTCAACGCAGTTCAGCTGCAGCAGACCATGAGCGGGCTAGCTAGCAGCTCATTGGTTCGCTCACAGAGAACTGCTTAAGCCTATGAGGAGACGCAGATGAACTCTCGGCCAATGAGAGTCTGACATGCTCTCATTGCGTCAGAGCCCGCCGAAACGGGCGTGGTCAGAGAGTATATCTTGGCGTCCCAGGCTGTCAACTCTGATTTTTCATCTCTTCAGCGAGCTACAAGCATCTGCTGATCCTGAGAGAAGCCGCCGTCGTTCAAAAGGCAACTCTAGCGAGCATCTGGGAGACTGAGGAAGCCGGCCGTCTTCGCCACCTTCAGCCGTCCTGCGAGCTAGCGCCATCCGACGGATTTGTATCCTTTTTACGAAAGCTTCCTTTATTATAGTGTTTCTAAAAGAGCCGAGCGTCTTTTTAAAGATGTCTCGTAAATCCTCCTGCAGTTCTTGCCGCGCTCCCCTCGAGACTGGAGACCGCCACGTCATCTGCGCTCTCTGCCTCGGATTGGAGCACGCCGAGCTCGCCCTTGCCGATGGCGGCTGCGATCTCTGCGAGGAGATGCCGTTGTCGACCCTGCGGGCTCGACTTCAGGCCACTAAAGTTGCTTCCGCGCCGCCTCTGACTTCGCCGCGGAAGAAGAAACGCCGCTCTCAGAGGCCGCCGGAACCCCAGCTAGAAGCGTTCATCTCGTCGGAGCCTGTCGCCTCCCGCTCTCCTTCTCTGCCACTTCCGGATGTACAGTTGCCGCCGAGTGGCCGCTCTGTAACCTCCGATGACGCCGCGGACATCAAGGAAACCCGTTCGCTTCTCGCTTCAGACAGTGAGGAATGGTCCGGTTCTCACGCCTCCTCGGCCCGAGAATCCTCTGGGACCCGCACTGGAATCGAGGAGGAATTAGTGCGCCTCCTCTCACAGGCCGTCGAACGCCTCGGACTCGATTGGTCCCCTCCCCCCGAGCAGACCATCAACCGTATGGACGGCAGCTACTTCCGCCAGCGCTCGACTCCCATCACTAAACGGGCCGCACCCTTCCTGCCTGAACTGCACGCGGAACTCACGAAGTCCTGGAATGCCCCGCTCTCTGCCAGAACTCGCTCTGATTGCGTCAGAGCGAGTCTTGCCGTCACGGGTATCGTCGACCGTTTCTCCGAAGTGCAGAAAGCTTCCCAGGCCATGAATCTCTTTCTGCCTTGTCACGCTAGCTCCTCTGCAGGCCGCTCACGTGACCAGCCTCCTGCACGAGCCCCACCCCAGCGCCCAGCTCAGCACAGCCAGACCTTTCAGCGACGCCAGGGCGGCCGCCCTCGTTCTCGCTCTGACAGCCGCCACAGACCGCCGCCTCCCCGGGGGCCTCGGCCTCGGATCGCGCTGAAACCTGATCACTCTAAGTCTGCCTAGCACAGCTGAGAAAAAGACGGCGCTCTCCCGCCGTGGCCGGACCGCTGTCAAAGTTTCGCCCTCTGTTAGTCCCCGCTCACGCGACTACTACAGCAGTGTACACCGCCATTACCAAGCCGGTCTCCCTTCCCGCTTGCATGAGCGAAAACGCCGTTGTCACGGCGACTCAGAGAAATCTCAAAATGAGCATAAAAGCCTCTTGTGTAGAAAATGTGCCCACAACACTGTGTTCACTCATACACAAAAGCACTTCAGTCCCCGTGTCTCACACAGAGTCCACTCTCATAAAGCGGTTCCAACCCGCTCGAGTTTCAGAGTGCATAAGCGCGCCCACGAGCCCGTGTGCGTGTCCCCCCTCTGCTCACTCTGTTACACGGCCCATAAACTCCTCTCTGAGTGTAAGTCCCGCTGTCATAAACAATATGAGCACGCTCACGCAGCCCGCTATGTGCAACGACGGGGACCATGTAGCCATTCACCCCCTAGCGTTACGCTTCAAAGCGTGGGAAGCTATTCCGGGAATTTCCCAGTGGGTGCTAAACACGGTAACACGGTGCTAAAAAAGTTCGGTGGGCGCACCCAAGGGTTGGCCGCCTCGAAACAGACTCTATCAAGATGGATAGTTGATGCCATTGCAGCCGCATACGCATCAAAAGACCTGCCATGTCCTCTGGGCGTCAGGGCTCATTCCACTAGAGGCATGGCCTCATCGTGGGCATGGTCCAGCGGAATTTCCATTCACGACATTTGTGTGGCAGCGGGATGGGCTTCCCCCTCCACCTTTGTCAGATTTTACAACCTGGAAGTTCCTGCCTTGCAGGCTAAACTACTAGCAGTCTAGTATGTTACAGCTCTTCTGGTTAAGCTGCACTATAGGGAGTTACTCACACAGACCGGGTTCGCTCTGTCCCTCTCTTTCATGTGCTTATGTACGACACAATCACCGGCCCGCTCTGCTGGCCTTTGTCACATGTACATATATTTATTCCCACTCATAAGGGCCCCCCGGGGTCTCCCCTGGGACTCGTAGTGGATGCTTAGCACGCACGGCGTTGACCAGGTTTTCCCGTAGCGTAAGCTAGCTTACGCAATACGAGAGAACCTCTCGTAAGAGAACGAATCGGTTACCTAACGTAACCTCGGTTCTCTCTAGATGAGGGAACGAGTATTGCGTTCCTGGCCGTGCTTGTGCTACTAGCGTTCTCACTTCATTCTATGAAAAACCAGAGTTGACAGCCTGGAACGCCAAGATATACTCTCTGACCACGCCCGTTTCGGCGGGCTCTGACGCAATGAGAGCATGTCAGACTCTCATTGGCCGAGAGTTCATTTGCGTCTCCTCATAGGCTTAAGCAGTTCTCTGTGAGCGAACCAATGAGCTGCTAGCTAGCCCACTCATGGTCTGCTGCAGCTGAACTACGTTGACAATGGATACAAAATTATAGGATAATTTTTGGCTTCAATTTCTCAGAAAAGATGAATCTTTCCCGTAGCGTAAGCTAGCTTACGCAATACTCGTTCCCTCATCTAGAGAGAACCGAGGTTACGTTAGGTAACCGATTCGTTTTTTCTGATTAAAGGGACATCAGGCAGGAATCCCGTTTTTGTCAAACAGCGACCCCTACAGTCGCTGTGGAGTACTTGTATTTAACATTAATGTCGTAAATACCACTCACGCAGAGCGTGACGTGTTACATAGTATACAATAGCACATTGTGTTTAATCTTTCGTTTAATGAGATCTAAAATTTGTTGTTAGTGGTGAGAATTTTCATGTGATTAAAGACATAGATCCGACAATTATCCCCTTGAACTTTAATGGTCCAGTGGCAGAACTTTTGCTAAGTGTGTCAGAGGTTCTGGGTTCTAATCCCTACTAGTTGTATAGTTTATTTTCCTCATCAAAACCGATAGTGATTGTATATCAAGCAGGGACACGTTTTTTTTTTTGTGCATTAGGTTTTGTGATTTCAGAGAGACACATCATTCTATAGGGCACAGCTGATAGGTTCCTTCTTGCTGCTCAACTTTCAAATACTTGTTCGTCTGCATAGCAATTTCATGTACAGCAGCAGCATGTCTTACTTGCTTACAGCAATGTGTCGTAGCCTACGTCAGTAGCAGCCATAATAACAGCAGCGTAGCAGATCTACTCCACCAAGACCAAACACATTAAAGGGTTTGTTCACCCAAAAATTAAAATTAGCCCATGATTTACTCACCCTGAAGCCATCCTAGGTGTATATGACATTCTTCTTTCAGACAAATACAATCGGAGTTTCATTCAGTTCCAAGCTCTATAATGGGAGTCCATCAAAGCGCATCCATCCCTGAAAAAAGTGCTCGAAGCGGCTCTGGGGGGTTAATAAAGGTCTTATGAAGTGAAGTGATACGTTAGTGTAATAAAAAAAATCCATATTTAAAACTTTATCGACTAAAATAACTAGCTTCCAGCAGACGGCTGTACGCAACCTTACGCCAAAAGAGTAACCCTTGAACTTGGCGCACAACATAATGACGAACGCGGTTGCCCAGCCCTGTTTGTTTGAATCGCAAGAGGCAATCAAAGCTTACGCTACTCTTACATCATACTGCCCACTTGCTGGCGACTGCCGAGTGCGCTCTTGTTGACTATCAGGTTAATGGACAACCGTCAACGAATGGCTTTTCTGAGTGGCATGACATTGTTTACAACAAGCTGTTTTATTGACGTCTTTCGGTTGAAACACTGATTGAGCGATTACATGAGAGACATGATAAGGATTTCGGTAAGTTGGACTGTATCTTGTAACATATTTTTGATGTTCATTCATGTTTATTTCGTTTTGTAACGTAGTAAAGAGGAAGGAATTACTCGTTCTCTCGCGCTCCGCTTGGCTTGGCTTGAGCTGTCTGCTACAGTGATCTCTAGCGCCACATTAAGGAGCGCCAAAACGGTATTTATTTATTTATGCATTTGAAAGCTGAGTCTTTCTTTCATATCAAAATTAACAAGCACTATTGCGATTTATAGGACGTACATTCATGATGAAACCTGAAAAGTGACGCATAGTCTCTGTTCAACTCTCTCTTCATAAATAAATAAATGCATGATCTGGCCTATATGCTTGTCTTCAAGTACGTTCGTGAATAAAAATAAAAATGTGAACAAAAACAGAGCCTATTAAATGGCTTATTAAAATGTGAAAATTAAAGTAACGGTAATTATGATAATGTCCAGACAATGCGGGTCTATATCTATCTATCTATATCTATCTATATATCTATCTATCTATCTATCTATCTATCTATCTATCTATCTATCTATCTATCTATCTATCTATCTATCTATCTATCTATCTATCTATCTATCTATCTATCTATATATATATATATACATATACATATACATATATATATATATATATATATATATATATATGTATATGTATATGTATATATATATATATATATATATATATATATATATATAGATATATATATATATATAGATATATATACACATATACTGTCCAGTGAATTTAGCCCTGCATGAAAGAAAACAGGTCACGTCACGGCATCAGTGTGTGTCTTTAAATAATGACTTAGGCCTATGACTTTTCAGGAATGCCATGGTCAAATTGCTATCTCCTTACACAAACAAACACTGTTTTCGGTCACCACAGGCAACATATCAGCATCAGTGTAGTAGGAACACTAGCAAGTCTACCAGGGCATTTCTGTAATATTTCCCAGTTAGTGATACAGGCCATTTATCACCGTCATGCTCTAGTCTCGTCATGCTCTAGCCGCCGAGATAAGGCCGTGGACTTATGGAAGCTACGGACTCATTTTATTTTTAGTCAGATGCTGGTTCAGCTAAAATCCTTCACAATGGCTAATGTTTAGACTATAAAAACATTATTACACTATTCATTAACATTATTAACTGTTATTTAAACACCATGTAATGAAAAGGTCCACAATAAGTAGGTTATTCCTCTCCTGCGGATGTTTACAACAACAACAAAAAAAATGCAGTGCAGAGAGTATGTGGCATGCAAATGTATGTGAGGACACCCCATGTAAGGCGATTTCTTCCTCTCTCAGCGCTCGCGGGTCTGTGTGTTTAGGAATGAATAAGCCCTGCATAATGTTGGCTTCCTGAGAGCGCTTGTAGTGTGTTTATCCGTTCTGATGAATCATTTGGCACAGCTAGAGTAGCGAAAAAAGGCCGTAGCTCCTGTTTTTCCGCTAAGTTTGATGCTCGGCACGTTGGTTTCAGGCTGCACTAGCTGGCGGCCTCAGGATCAATTATGCATATGTTAAAATTATGAGTCATCTAGCTAACGGCGACTTTTGTGTTGCTTAGAGGAAGTTCCAACATGTTATTCTGCGATTTAACAAACCACCTGCCCCCGTTTCTTACTTTTTAACAAGGATAAACTTCAGCAATCCATTTAAAATAAAGATCTGCTAATCACATGCAATGAGGAGCGGAGCCAAAAGATACCACTGTATGTTTCTCCCAACGTGTAGTCGTAAAGTTCTGACGCTTGGTTTATAAGTCATTAAACTTAATGATTGGCATAATGAGGTTGGGATTCTGCCAGAGGGGGGGCCAGGACATCAGGTGGAATTACCATCAGAAGTTCTCCAACACACAGTCACACATCCCGCTCTCTCTCACATACACACAGACACACACGTCGGCATCCGTCGATAGCTGGAGTCGGTCTCGTCAGGATGATAGCGAGGGCTATCATTACTCGTCAACAAACAAACGTAAAGGGAGTGGAGCGACAGGCAAGAGTGAGGTAGAGAGAGAGGTAAAGAAAGTGAGACGATTCGAGTGGACAGCGAGCTCGCAAAGCACTGTCAGCTTTGAGGAGACGTGACAGATCGCCAGATATCAAAGACACGTGTAGATGTGAACATCTCATTACCGGATCCATCTCCTCCTGTGTCTTTCTGCTCAACAGCTATTTATACCGAATTCTTGTCGCTGTCACCATTTTTGTTTGTTCCTATTGTCTATTACTGCCTTTACTGCTAATTTTGTCTCTGCTTGATTATTTTTCTATGGCACCGTTTGATGTGTTTCACAATAAATGAAATGTGTCTCGAACGTGTCTACCGAGTTTGGGAAAGAGGGCCGGATGCGCTTATTGTCATTTTTGAGGTTTGTTTTATCGGCGGGACATGAAATGTGCGACGAATAGACGCCGCTATGTTTGTGGAGACTTTTTGAGGAGCATGTTATCGAGTGCAGATTACAATTCGTGAAAAACAGTTTTCGGTTTGTAAGCATCACTATTATTCTTCTTACATCCGTAAAACGATGGTTCACCCACAATGAAAATGATGTAATTAATCAACT
Organism: Tiaroga cobitis; assembly: GCA_030578255.1. Taxonomy (NCBI): domain Eukaryota; kingdom Metazoa; phylum Chordata; class Actinopteri; order Cypriniformes; family Leuciscidae; genus Tiaroga; species Tiaroga cobitis. Next base: position 13,603,277 of record CM060604.1, on the reverse strand, counting down.
GTGCAGAACCGTTAGACTGTTTCCATGAAAATATTAAGCAGCATAACTGTTTTCAAAATGTATAATAATAATACAAATATTTTTCTTAAACACCAAATCAGCATGTGGCACTGAAGACTGGAGTGATAATACTGAAAATGTTGCGTTGCCATTAGGCTACTGGAATAAATTACATTTCGAAATATATTAAAACAGACTAACTGTCAAAAACATTAAAAAGTCATCCAAACTTTTAAACTGTACATAATTTCCCCCCCCTTATATGTCTGGTTTCACTCAGATATAACAAATTACAGAAATAAAATCAGCTGTAAATGGAAATTCATGTTGACTGTAATGGAATGTCATCTGAATCTCTAGAAGGTCCAAGCCACATCTAGGGCCAAGAAAATCCTAGAGAACAAAGGAAATCATGACCATCATGGTACAGGCAAACACACACCCACATTTTCTTCACAAAAAAGAAAAAGAAAAGATTAAATAGTTATATCCTATTATTATTCAAACTTGGAGGTTATTAGCATGTATAATAATTAAGGGGGGGGGGGGGGGGGGGAAACATACAAAAGCACAAATATAAATAGCCAATGTAAAATAAGCACAACCATGTGACAAGTATAAACCCACACATACACATACAGGTTGTTAGTATAAAACCTCTGTCCTGTGATTAATGATGTAATTAGCACTATCCCATGCAGCGCATACACTAGGCTTCTCAAAAATGTCCTAATAGACCAAATGCTACATCAACACACACATTAAGAATGTGTCATGTAACAGAACCTGCATATACAGAAAACATACAGTCATTTTGCAGGACTAATTGCATCTTTTCTTTATTTTTGTTCCTCGGGTGAGAAAAGAAATAGCCTAATGAGGCAGAATTGCTCCATTTCTTGGCTGGTTCTCGCTCATAAGGCTGTTTTCATGCTGGTCCACAGCAAATGTGTTGGTTTGGTTTGAACATTGGTAATGACATAAATCGATCAAAGATGCACCATGTCTCCGCCTCAACATCAAAACTGACATTTACAGTTGATAAGCTGTTCTTGTTTACACTTAGCATTTATTAGTTGAAAGATTTTTTTTTTTCATTACCTTTTTGCACACTTTTTGTCTAAACAATACACTGGAGAAAAAATCTCTGTGGTCATTTACTCATTACTTTTTTTCCCATACAATAAACGTGGGGACCACTGTTGTTGGATCTCAACATTCCCCAATTAAACTCATAGGTTGGAATGATATACAGGTGAGTAAATAAATTTTCTGATAATTGTTTTATATCATTTAATTTTGTGTGTGTATCCCTTTAAGTTTTTGTTTAAGTGCAGCATAGAGCTAAAAATATAGGCATATTGGTGGTTACAAAATATGCATTCATCTTCATGTGTCACTGAATCATTCATTCAACCAATTCATTCAAAAATTGTTCATTCTGATTCACTGAGGAACTAAACAGTACCTGTTGTGCATAGTTTAGAAATACATTAAAGGGATTCTCCACCGTTTTTTTCATATAAACCATGTTATTCCCTTAACTAAGACGAGTTGATGCATACCTCTCTCGTCTCAGTGCGTGCACTAAATCGCTCCGTCTTGCGGCGAAACTTGGATAACTATAATGCCATACATTACTGTATAGTTATCCATTTTACACATTTAGAAAAGCGCCACATTTTATTTTGTGTCACCATACTTGGTCGAGTTACACTACTCGTGTAACTGAATTTAAATAGGGAATACGTGGAGGTGTTTGGTCGCTTCTCTGTTTGGATCCTAATGAATGAACTGGGCTAAGCTAAGTGCTAACAAAGTTTCGCCGCAAGACAGGGCGATTTAGTGCATGCACTGAGACGAGAGAGGTATGTATCATCTTGTCTTATTTAAGGGAATAACATAGTTTAATATGAAAAAAAACGGTGGAGTATCCCTTTAAGGTGTGGTCACATTTACTGAATGTTCAATTACTTGTTTGTGGCAAAAATCCAGTCATTTCAATGGGAATCTATTGGATTGCGAATTTCGCATGTGGTCAACAAATTTCCCCATTCAGATTTTGAAAGTTGGTCTTGTGGATGCACCGGATTGACCACAGAAACCTGCTTGGTTTGAAAGTGATTCCTGTGTGAGCTGTGCGTCATTGGTACACTATTGACAATATATTTTAAATGAAATTGACAGTTTTTTTGTTGTTGAAACTTTGCTGATGTGACCATATCTTAAGTGTTTTTTGGAACTATTTTCATTGGCAAAGCAAAAACACACAAAACAAATGTCAATATTGCTTCTCAATTTTAACTTTTTATAGAGTCATACAAAAGCAGTATCGCATTTGAGGTTGTGATGTTGTTCTGAATATAAATACATACTGCACTCTTGCTTGTGTGATATTGCTTAGCTCTTTCCCCGCCAGCGTTTAAAAAAAAAGTTGCCAGCCACCGTCAGTGTTCACAATTTTCACAAATGTTCATGGCCCCTAGAATATTTTGTTGTATGAATATCTGAACATGCAATATATCGAAAGAAAGAAAAGAGCCTCTGATTAAAAAAAAAAAAATATATATATATATATATTTGTGCATCAACACTTGAATGTAGGCAAGTTTCATAAAAAAAGCAACATTTTAAACAAAAAGATGGGAAAATCATATTTTTGTCAAGTATTTTTTTTTTTACTACATCCAGATCGGATTCAGAACGATAATCAAAACATAGTTGGAGTAGATCGAGTCCTATAGTCCTATAGCTCGTCCTGGGTCGACATTTCATTCAGCAACGTAGGCAGTTTTGATTTATATGCTGTTTAATGTTGGTGATCGCGTTATTTTACATATGCATTTGATTATTTGATCGCTTGTTTTCGCATGTGTATTGATCAGGAGATTCAGTACTCTAGGCTGAAGATACAGTTAGAGATGGCTGAAACTTTTATATATATAAAAACCCACCATGGCAAGACAGGCATAGTGAAACGCTCCAATAGCTTTTCCCATTACCCCCTCACAACAAATTGACCCTGCCCTGGCTCTCACTCATACACAAAGTCTGCTTTCTGTGTAGAAAACTTTGCCATCTGCAATTTGTCCATGCAGTGTGTGTTTGACTGGGTACACTGTGTGACAGAGCGGTCTGTGACATGAGGGTGAATGCTTTTGACACTCATTCAACCCCAAACTACTGCTATTATCCTCACCGATGTTTACAGCAACATGACTTTACAAACCTTTTTTACCCATCAGCCACAATTCAGAAAGAGAGTCAGACAGGAGCAATCATTAGGTCTATGTGTTTTACATGTTCACGTTGTGCATATATGCTTGTGTCTCAGTTAGTTGATTCGTAAATTATGTTGTTTCTGTTTGTGTGAGTGTGTGAAAGCAGACTGGCATTGATTCTCTCTCTCACACCTTGTATATCCCCTGAATGAAGTGAATTGACTCCGTGAACCCACTCAAATGAAACGGCCATCATTCCTGACGGCTGAAAACAGTGAACTAAGAGTGTGTGTAAATGTCTGTGTGTTTGTGTGTGTGCTACAGCAGAACCACAACAGATGAGAAGCTGTCATTTTGACACAACCATGGCAACAGTCACCTGAATCAGCAGTCATGCCAGTTCAACATGGCTGCCATGCTATTCTCCCTTTAAAAAAAAGGTAGGCTACAGCTCAGAAAACAGTTTAATTCTCCAAAAATGAACAGAGATTTAGACAATAACAAAATCGAGATGGATTAAGAGAAAAAAAAAAAAAAATGTAACCATACATTTGCCAAAATAACATTACAGTTAGTGTTACTGTAAAGTACAATTGTTACAGTAATTGTAAAACCTTAAAAAAAACTGATATCTAGTGGACTGTGCATTCTATGTTTGTGGGTCATTCATTGACATGTGGTCACAAAGCAGAACAAAACAAGTAATTAATTTAAATTAATATGAAAAATATGTCCCTTTGGTTCATGTTTTTGCTGTTAAAACCAGAAGAGATTTTGCGGAATGGTTAGACTGTTTTTGTCCATACAATGAAAGTCAATGTGGTCCAATTTGTACTGATTGTATAACACTGTGCAATGATAGATAGATAGATAGATAGATAGATAGATAGATAGATAGATAGATAGATAGATAGATAGATAGATAGATAGATAGATAGATAGATAGATAGATAGATAGATAGATAGATAGATAGATAGATAGATAGATAGATAGATAGATAGATAGATAGATAGATAGATAGATAGATAGATAGATAGATAGATAGATAGATAGATAGATAGATAGATAGATAGATTGATTGATTGATTGATTGATTGATTGATTGATTGATTGATTGATAGATTGATAGATTGATAGATTTATCTCATTACAAACCTATATGACTTTGTCTTCCATGAAACATAACAATGGAAATAAAGTCAGTAAAACTGTTTGGTTACTAACATTCTTCAAAATATATTCTTTTATGTTTCATAGAAGAAAGAAAGTCAAAGATATGTAACCATATAAGGGTGAGTGCATGACAAAATTCATTTTTGGGGGAACTTATGAAAATTATGACTAAAGACAGTTACGAAACTGTTGCAGATCCCTAATAATTGATTCAAAATGTGTGGGAGGCTTTCTGATTTTTGGTGGCAATGTTGACAAATATCAAGTTAACACAGTTTTACTATATTGGCAACAGTTGTAGTATAGTTAATTTATATATAGGATTCATTCAGATAAGGGACAATAAGGTAACTCAAATGCAATACAATAAAAATGTGTATATCTATATTTAAATGTAGTCTGATATGTATTAATATGAAAGGAGATCTGCTGGCACTTTAAACATGTTTGTGTCATGTTTGTGTATGTGTGTTGTGGGGCAGTGCCCATGCTGAGGTTTTGGCTTGTTCTCAGTTACTAAGGCTGATGCCAGTCGCCCGCTGGTTATGGCACATCGTAAGGGGCCTAATGGAATGGGAGCATATCCATGACGATTAACCCAGGAGAGTGGCTCTCTGGCTGGGCCTGGAATGGCTCTTTGCCTAGCAGTTCAGTCAGAGCATAGCTCAGCTACACAAACACACTGAATCGACTGTCCTACACAGACACGATCATCCAAACACAGCGCTCACATACACATTTATGTCCAGACACAAGCCTCATCTCTCTCCCCATCACAACAGCCAGTGGCAGCAATGTTGAAATGTTGCAGTCCACAGCCATTAGTACAGCAGGCTCTACACAATGAAATACATTAGTGTGATTGCTCTGTGTGCAGACAGGCAGCGGGACGGTTTGCTGGATTTTTTCTTTGCCCCCCCCCCCCACTCAGTCGAAAGTCCAAAAATACCTCTGTATTGTCAAATACATCAGAGATCCTTGACATAACAGCTTAAGTTAACCATAACATTGACTACAGAGTAAAACATTTACTGGTTTAATAATCAAATCTATATATTTTAAAGGCCAGTGATGATTAGCTTCGATTTGAGATAGCAATACTGAATAAAAAGGTAGGTGTTCTAGGTTATCTGATTTTAATCTATTTGACATTTTTACTTTTACTGAATTACAATAATAATGAATGACAATAATTAGCAAAATGACTTGTTAACTGCAACAGACCATACTTAACCCTAAAAATATACCTTATACATAAACATGTATCAACAGTTATCAGTATAAACAAAATACAGTGTTTGAAAGCTTCTGAAATAGCATATAATTGTAAGGTGGAGTGTTTCAGAAATGAGAAAGAGGAGGATCCAAGCGCAGTAAGCCGTTTATTAACAAAATAACAAGCGACATTCAGTAGGCCTAACCATTAACATTCAAGCAACAGGAAACTTAGGCAAAACCAAGCGTGCAGCACAAGCCCTCAAAAGTGAAGCCAAAACGTCTCGATCGCCCCCCAGTGACCGGTCCTAGTATAGGTCATAAACCCCGCCTCCCCTTGTTATTCAACGGGACGTGAGACCAACTAAACAATTAAATTACACTTCACAGTGTGTTCACACATCTTTTTTCCAAAGATAGTTTCTGTCATTTACTGTAGTTTCTATCACGTTGATGTAATTTCAAGTGTTTGTTTTTAAAATAAGTTTGTTTTTAGTTAGTTATTTGATGCTATAAAAACGGTGCTGTAACATCATGATTGACAGCTGTGATTGGCAGGTTCTCTGTGCGAAGTAGTCACTGAAGCACCAACGGACTTTTTTTCATAATGTTGACTATGTGGTTAGTAATTGTATTTACCTTATTTTAACGAGGTACTGCAATCAGCAGACATCATTGGAGAGGAACGGAGCAGACAGAGGCCACTTAAGAAAAGTGCAGGGGCGTGTGCTTGCGATTGATTCTGCGAGAGTGAGGGAGGGGCCTTGATTTCGTGGCTTTACTTCCTGCTCACGACTGCGCATGTCTGATCCCGAAAACGCAAGTGTGCAGACTCAAGTCCCAAGATCTCAGCGCCATATCGGGACACTGGGGGCTTCAGTTCTCTCCAATGGAAAAGAGCGAAGGGGCGTCGTACATCTTTTTTTACAGTCTATGGGCAAAACCCATAATAAATCCAAATGAGGGGCAAAACAGAACTGAAAACAACTCAGACGATACATTCACTAATGACAACACCAGACGTGAGAAACACCAGGGTATTTATTGGCAAACAAGATGAGAACAATCAGGAACTTAACAAGAACAAAGGTGTACAAAGGACTACAATACATGGCACAAAAAGGAAACAACATAAAAGTCCACACAAGACCAGGAGAACACAAGACAGGAATCATGACAATAATGAGTAACATATTTGCTACATTAATCTGATTAATCTCATTTATTTAATAAGAGTGAGATATTTAACTTACTTGCAAAGCATTTATTGGTTTTCAGTTTAAACCAATCAATATCCAGAATACTCTGGATTTTTCTTCTTCCAAAAAAATACCCAGTTGACTACTTCCGCTGACATTCAACATAAAATCAACGTCATTGTTAGTTACTGTGTTTAGTTTACGGTGTAGGAAGCCTCATGACAGCTGACGTTGTTATGGCAATGGCCGTTTTTGTTTTCGACGCGCGTGCTGTATGCGGTAAGCCAATCACAACAGACTGAGCTGTCTGGCCAATCAGAGCAGATTTGCTCGCGGAAAGGAGAGATTTAGAGAGATTGATTCATCTGACGAGTCGTTTGAGAATCATTGAAAATGTGGTGATGTGCAAATGTATATTATGAGGAAATTAAACAGTTTTTTTTTTTACCTTTGATGCTTGTAATCCTGTTGTAGGAGACTCCAAAACAACATTAGGAAGCTTTAAAATAGCATAATAGGGGCACTTTAATTATATATTTGTCTTAAAGACAGGTGTTTATAAAAAACTATATGTGCAACTGAGTTTTATGCAAACATTTCAGTTTTTATTTGAGTTATTATATTTGAAAATAAATAGCAGTTGAATATATGTTTGGCTCTGTTGTTAATTGTAACCTCTAATATTATAGTAATGTACCAAATGAGAGGGTTTCCCTGTGTAGTTTACAGCATTAGTTGGTAGGTTTTTTTTTTTCGGTTATCAAAGATATCATTCTGATTAATCGGCCATCGGTATCGGCAGAGAAAATAAGTAAATGTGCATCTCTAATCATCATAATGTATGTTTTGTCTCACCTTGTTATTTTTCTCGAGAAAAATTTTCATCAGTATTTTCATTTTAAGATTACAATCTACGGTTCTTAACTAAAGAGATGTCCTCTTTGGGGTAGCTATGATTGCTTGGCTATGCTGACTAAATTAAACCTGTTAGACTGGCACTAACTAGCATAGAAGTTCATTATGATCTGAGTGAGACCTTTCAGCAAGGTGTAGATTTAAAACATACTGGTCTTGTTCAAAATACTCTTGCTTCAGTGGATGGTTTTACTGGAGGAGCATACATTTATTTTGTGTGAAGTGCAAATATTATGCTAAGGAAGCAACACTTTAGGCCTTAGACAGCAGTACGACAGCAACTTCAGGGAGAGGAGTCAAGCAGACAGTCAGAAATTTGTTAAGTGCAGTACGAGTCAGCACTGAAATCGAGAAGTACGCCACAAAGAGAGAGAACATTTCCACTGCCATTCACATTGTTAGAGGAAAAAAATTTAACAGAACATTTCAGAAGGTTCCCTCCACATCCCACTTCTTTTGTCCACTGCCCAGCTGAGTTCTTTGTCAGAGAGATTTTCCTTTCCCCTCTTTTGTGCTGCTCTGTTTCTCCTCTGTCTCTCTCACTCGCTTTTCAGCTGCAGCCTTCACAGGTGCCTCAGAGAGTGATGGGATGAGAAATGGAGGGAGAAGGAAGAGAGCGAGAAGGATGAAACATCTCCAGACCGGTCGGTCTGTCAATTAGACAGAACACACATAGAACAGAAACAAGGGCTGAACAGAGAAAAAATAGACAGAAAGAGAGAGGCATGCATTTTGCCCAAACTAAAACCATCCAAAGACAATGAGATATAACATTGGAGATTTAATTGGAATTTGACACTTTTATTGAAATTGCAATGCTTGACTTTTACAGTGATTTTTAGAGTTATTTTGTACAGTGTCCCAATGCGAAGGAGTGTGACATATCTTCTATCACAGTACGAGTAATTTTATTGCATTATTCAATTTTTTGATTTCCGACACCCTAAAAATCAGTGGTTATGTATTTTCATACTGACAGAAAAAGCAGCTGCAGTAAACACATTTTAGGACAGTTCATTCTGAATCCTCCTCTATCATTAAATATTATTCTTCCCTCATTTTACTTCTGTATCCTGGCATATGGAACACATTCACCCCTAGAGTAGCAATGTTCTCTACCACAAGAAGCAGTAAAAACAAAAACAAAAACTGATGTACTTCAGGTCTGTTAGTCAGTAGAATGTCTGTGCGGGGACCATCACAATAAAGTGATAGCAGAAATTAAGCAGACAGTCTTAATCTAATGACTGATAGTTGACATGTAGTTACTTTGTAGTATGTGTAGAATGTCTGAAGTGGACTACTGCAATAAAGTGTTACCAAAAAAAAAAAAAATTGCTCATCATTTACTCACCACATATCATTTTAAACCTGTATGACAACATAAAATATATTTTGAGAAATGTCTATGTTTTTTTTTTTTTTTTGTCTATACAATTATAAAGTCAATGGTAATCAAAACTGTCATACAGGATTGGAACAACATGAGGGGGAGTAAAAACTAACAGGATTTGCATTTTTGGATGAACTAACCCTAGGACTAAAAGTCTAAAATTGCCCCTGCCAGGCATATTTCCTTGCATATCTATGTAGTAGTAATGCATATTTCTGATAATCCATTAAATGTAATAGCCTATAACAAATGAAGGGTACTTCAACTTTTTTTATTCGTTTTATGCCAAACTTGATTGGCACAAACCAGTGGATATTTTTATTCAAGTTAAATGAGTGATTAGTCTGGGATCAGAGCAAAAACAGCTGCTTCTCATCATAAACACTTGAGATAAAAACAAAACACTTAACAGTAAAACATAATTTATAAATCTGATTGAATGAGCCTTGTTCAGAGGTGTCACACCTGTGACTGCACACGTTGCAAAGTTGCTTGACAACTGAAAACTCTGCTGCTTCACATATTCATACCATTCAACAATATATACTGTTATAGCTCCTGTCCTTAGTGGCTACTACATGATCCATTCAGGTCTGTTAACCCTGGAGCTTGTAAAATGAGTGGAGGATTTCCCCCTCTGTAAAGATGAGGTCAGCCTCACTGTGAGATAATTGATTCACTTTTATTTCCTCAACTAAGCAAGCAGCACACGTTTTAAAAAGAGCCCGAGTGTCTCTGTGATTGAACACGCTTGAAATAATTGAGCTGTTGTTTGGTTTGACGTTGCTGAGTGACTCAGTGGTTCGGTATTGAGAGACGAGAGGTAATTGATATTGACTTTTCGCCTGTGCTTTGTCATCAGCTTCCGCAATGGGAACCGTCCCACCTTCTGTGGCAAAAGAGCGTGACTATTATCTCCTGCAAGCTTGTCCACACACACACACCGCTCTTGCTTTACAGCAACCTCACAATTATCAGACAGAACGACCATGTTTGCTGGCAATAGATGGAACAATCGGACTATTGATGCCCTGAGTGACAATATTGCGGGTTGCACAGGATTTAGACATGCATTCAAATAAAATCTAGGACTTTTTAATCCAGATTTCTAGATCACATCCCATTTGTCCATGGCTTACAGGGAACGGTGACACTTCACTGATTAAAACAATTACAGATCGACAGCAAACCGTGTTTAGAACAAAAGACCATTATTTGTTGAACAGCACAAGACGTATTATTAGCATCTTACTCACAGCAGAGGGCCTGTGAAAAAGACTGAAGCTAAAGTAAAAGTTTTTTTTTTTTTTTGTGGCATTGTAATAGAGCATATAACCAGCAGAGACACGCACCAGCCGTGTGTTGAAAGCTAGGGGATTTTCATAATGTGACGGAGTATTAAGCAGCTATGGTATGGATTGGACCTGTAATCCACACTCATGCCAAAACCCACCCGCTGTCTCTGTCACTACACCACACAGATCTGCGCCGTTACCTGCCCTGCCAGGAGAGAAGAAGAGAGAGGGACCAAAATGAATTGAAAGGGATAGAAGATAGTGAAGGAATTAAATGAATTATGTTAGGGGAAAAAAAAGAAAAGCAACATCATAAGTACTTAGAACATAAAGCACTGCAAATCTCCAAAGGTGTAGAATAATAACTCTCATTGAAGAAAACCAATCTCATGGGAACAAAAGAGCTCAGCATTGTGCATTTCTGTTTCGCTAATGTGCCTAGTAATTGTTCTCTTTATATTTAATTGATCTAGATACAAGGTCCAAATTTCCCCTCGGGTTTGCCTTTTCAGTGGAAAAAAAAAAAAGTCAGTATTTGAATTGTAAAGTAATTTATGCTTAGATTGAATAGAGTTAGTCAATTTGGTTGCAAAATCTATTTTAAGATGTGAAATATGAAATATGCATTTAAGACAACAGATTATTGATATCAGTGAAAAGCACAACTCAATGTTTTGAAAGGCACAAACACAATCAAGTTAGCACAGCTCCTTGGGATATGTAGAACAGTAATTTTCTATTTTAATATATACGTAATTTATTCCTGTGATGGCAAAGCTGAATTTTCAGCAGTCATTAGTCCTGTATTCAGTGTCAGTGATCCTTCAGAAATCATTCAAATATGCTGATTAGGTGCAAGAACTTTCTTATTATTATCAACCTGTTTTTTTTTTTTTCAGAATTCTTTGTTGAAAGGAAAGTTCAAAAGAACAGCATTTATTTGAAATGTTGTGACAATATAACTGACACTTCTGATCAATTTAATGCATCCTTGCTGAATTAAAGTGTTTAATAATAAATAAATAAATAAATAAATAAAAATTAATGGTAGTGCATGTTATAAGACTTAAAGGGATAGTTCACTCAAAAATTAAAATTATGTCATTAATTACTCACCCTCATGTCGTTCCAAACCCGTAAGACCATTCATCGTCGGAACACAAATTAAGATAGTTTTGATGAAATCTGATGCACAGTAAATTTGAAACCCGGAAATCAACACCAATAGAGTTAATTTCAACACTTTAAAAGTGTATATATGGGAACCACCCACAAAGTGTTAGTTCAACACTTTCAAAAGTGTTGCCTCTCGCAACACCGACACAGTGTTACAATGTGAACACTAAGAGTGTAAAATATTAACACCAATGCAGATAACAACAACACTGTTACAGAGCACTTAAAATTCTACACTGTTCTGGTGTTGACCCCATCCTGGTGTTGATAGAACACCTTTTTACAAACAAAAACACTGTTTTTCTTATTAGGGTTCTGCATTACCTACTTTAAAGAAATGTAAAATAAGATGAAAAATCATTTAATCTGAAAAGAATAAATTCACTTTGAAATAAACACATCACTCTATATTACTCTTTCAAAACTTTATTTCAAAACAATCCAGAAAGTTAAATTGTAACCTTAGTCTGGGATTATAGTAGAATTCTGTATTCATTCTAAAGTTAAAAATAAAGGCAAAATGCAAACAGTTGTTTTAACAAACTAGTTTATTAACGAACAAGCCCCTTTACATCATAGGTTAACTTTTAAAATAAATGAAGGCACAATATAGGCATTTCTGTCATCAGAATTATATGAAAGCTGCTTATCAAATGGTCTGTAATACTTCAAGTCCTGTACATGTCAGTAAATGTAAGTCCTGTGTCAGTGAAGTTGATTCAGTACCTTCGACTTAGCAACAGTACAGCAACAACATTCAGCAGATGAAAAACAGTTGCAGGATACGAGTGGATCAGTTGTGTCCAGTTGCTAACAGTAAAGTTCAGTGCATTGTTTCACAGAGCAGGAAAGGCTGTGCAGATCCAACTTTCTCAAAATCCTGGAGTGCTGGTTCCCTAGACAACACAAAACCAGACCAATTACAATTAATACCATTTGTGTTTTATAAATACAGCAAGTTTATGGTGGAAAGAGTTCAATAATCTTAGACTTTCGTGACTCAAACAAGAAACTATTTTGCATAGATTAAAGGGATAGTTCACTTTAAAATGAAAATTCTGTCATCATATACTCGCCCTCAATTTGTTTCAACCCTGTATGAATTTCTTTCTTCTGCTGAACACAATGGGAGATATTTTGAAGAATGTCAGTAACCAAACAGTTAACTGGTCCCATTGACTTCCATAGTATATTTTATTTCTTACTATGGAAGTCAATGGGACCAGTTAACTGTTTGGTTACTGACATTCTTCAAAATATCTCCCATTGTGTTCAGCAAAGGAAAGAAATGCATACAGGGTTGAAACAACTTGAGGGTGAGTATATGATGACAGAATCTTCATTTTAAAAGTGAACTATTCCTTTAAGACTTGAATTTACTGATTTTCAAGTAAATTAAAGACTTAATTCATCCAAAAATTTTAATTCTGTCATTAATTATTCACCCTTATGTTGTTCCAAACCAGTTAAGAGTTTTGCTTATCTTCGGAACACTTAAGACATTTTTTTATGAAATCTAAATCTTTGTCCCTTCGTCGACAGCCTATTCAACTATCACTTCCAAAGCCATTAAAAGGTATAAAGGAAATCATAAGTAATCCATGTGACTCAAGTGGTTTAACCTCAATTTCACAGCTTTTTTTTTACGACAATTTTGACTCATCTTTATTTACAAAATATCAATCTACAATGCACGTTAACGCAACATCTGCTCTCGCATCAACAATATACACGAGTTGAAATGTTCTCATGAATGCATGTTGGAAATTAATATTTTATAAATTAAGTGGTAAATGTTTATTTTTTTTTTTGCAGCACTTGCGTAGTTTAATAAAATGTATGTTAAACCACTGGAGTCACATGGTGTACTTTAATGATGTACATTTATACCTTTCTGGGGCTTGAACGTGGAGGGACAGGAAGCTCTCAGATTTCATTAAAAATATCTTCATTTGTGTTGTGAAGATGAAAAAGTCTTACATGTTTGGAACGACATGAGGGCGAGTAATTAACGACAGAATTTCCATTTGTGGGTGAATTAACCATTTAAGAATAAATTAGGTCACGCACCTTAAGAAATCTCACTAAATAGTCAGCCGCCGGAAGAATCTGTGTTCCCTTCTTGTGGCTTTGTGATGTTCGGGGCAGCTGGGCAGAGTTCCCTTTCGAGGGAACTCGCACTGCGTCGTTGAAAACGACTCTTTGGGGACGCTCCCTAAGCGTGCGCCTCTGAAGTATGAATGAAACTAATCCAATCCTGATTGGTGTTGCGTTGTGACGTAACATGTGACGGCATAACCGGATGTATAAAAACGGCGCTGATGCAAACACATACCAGCTTTCGCTCTTCAGCAAGCGCTATCTGTTGAAACTGTTTGTCTTATTTGGTGTTGTATTGTCTATTTTGAAAGAAAAAGTATGGCGAGTGAGCAATTCACTAGATGTGTGCACCCCTGTCCTAGATTTATCACGGGTGGGGACACGCATCCACTATGTGTGAATTGTTTGGGAGTGCAGCACGCACAGGCAGCTCTCGAGGGAGCTGCCTGTGATCCCTGTACACATTGTGAAGCACTTCCATTAAGAGTGCTGCGCTCCCGCTTGGCTGTTTTTAATAAGGATGGCCAAGCTCGCGATCCTTGCGGTTCAGGTCCCGCGTCCGTTGAGGCGGCGCGGAGGCTTAGATCGTGGGGATCGCAAAAGGATCTCGCAGATGAGAACGAGACTGCTGAGGCACTTTCTCGTTCATCATCTGTGGATTCTATAACACCCGCTCATGATGCAGAAGCCCGCGCTGCGGCTTCTTCTGCTCATGACGAGTGCCCGGTGCTTGAATTATCCGCTTCTGAGGAAGTGGATGTTCTCAGCATCGGGAGCGGGGATCATGAGTCACACTCGCCGACTCATGTTCCCGCGTACGAGGAGTTGGTGGAGGTTGTGACGCGTGCTGTGGCCAAACTCAATATTAGTTGGCCACAAGATAAGCAGGATGATTCTCGTCAAAGCAAATTAGACGAGAGATTCCTGCAGCATCGCTCACAGCCTCAGCGCCGGGGCTTGCCTTTTTTCCCGGATCTTCATAAAGAGATCTCTAGATCCTGGGAAAAACCCCACTCCTCTCGTATTTCATCACCTACGTTATGTGATTATAGTAATGTGGTGGGTGCGAGAGAGTCGGGGTATGGCAAGATGCCGCGGGTGGAGGAAGCTTTAGCGAGCTATCTTTCTCCCGAAGCGGCATCTTCGCTTAAAGCCCCGGCGCTGCCCAGCAAACCATGCAGGGACACTTCTGTGATGGTAGGCAGGGCTTATATGGCGGCTGGTCGGGCTGGTGCGTCCCTGCACTCTATGGTAATCTTGCAGGCGTACCAGGCCGATATCCTAAAAGACCTAGATGAGGGTGAGGGTCCAACACCCGAAGATATTGCTGAGCTTAGGAGGGCTGCTGATTTATCTCTCCGAGCCACTAGGGAGACGGCCCGTGCTATTGGCCGCTCCATGGCAGCTTTGGTGGCCACAGAGAGGCATCTATGGCTGAATCTGTCTGGTATTAAAGATAAGGACAGATCATTTTTGTTGGATGCCCCGTTATCGCCTTCTGGCCTGTTCGGCGACGCAGTAAACACCGTTGTCGACAGGTTTCAGGAGGCGAAAAAGCAATCAGCAGCTTTCTCACAATATCTCCCTCGCCGATCTAGATCTGGGTCTAGGAGGGCTGGTCCAAGTGGCCAGCCTCAGCCGTCAGCCAGCTCCTCCCATCGCCTGGAGCAAAAAGAGAGCGTTTCCTCTCGAGCCCCTCCTTCGGGAGCTTGGCAACAGAGGAAACGTTCTCACTCTAAATCCTCTGGCCAGAAGGGCGACTTGAGGGCCGTCATTCAGGCAAAGAGGGCTTCAGGAAAGAGGTCGTAGCCAGTCTGGTAGGACCTCTAAGGGCTGTCCCCTCCGTGGTGGAGCAACCGAGGTTGTTCTCACAACGGAGCCCTCTGGAAAGAGATGTTGTCCCGCCGTCCTGGACGCTTCGGGTCGCATCGATTTCCAGCGAACGCACACCGAGGCGTTCGTCCCAAAAGCTTGTAAAGGAGCACCGACTATGGTCACAAAATCGTTCTCGTCCGCAGTAACGCCAGCTTGCTTGGAGTTTGCACCTGGCGGAGTTAAGGTCATTTTGAACCCAAGACCGGGCTATGTGCCTAAGGTGCCTTCTAATGTGGCACTGTCTACAGTCCTTCAGGCTTTTCATCCTCCACCTCATGTGTCGGCAGAGGAAGAGAGGCTCCATTTGCTCTGTCCTGTCAGAGCGTTGAGCATTTACCTTGAGAGGTCCTCTTCCTGGAGGAGGTCGGACCAACTGTTGGTGTGTTTTGGGTCACCTAAGAAGGGGCTCCCTGCGTCCAAACAAACTATTAGTAATTGGATTGTTCAGGCTATTACCGAGGCCTACAAGGTGCGCAGTATGCCTTCACCTTTGGCCGTTAGGGCTCACTCGACTAGAGGTATGGTTTCCTCTAGGGCTCTCCAACTGGGCGTGCCTCTTCAGGAGATCTGTGAGGCAGCCGGTTGGGCTACCCCGCACACCTTTATCAGGTTTTATGGTCTGCACCTCCCTAGTACGCCTGGTGCGCGAGTGCTCTCGTCCTAGTTTTGTGCCTGTTTTAGTTTCACTTTAGGGCGGGCCTTGTTCCGGTGCGTGGCGTAGTGGGTATTCGTTCCCCAAAGAGTCGTTTTCAACGACGCAGTGCGAGTTCCCTCGAAAGGGAACGTCTCGGGTTATGACTATAACCCTTGTTCCCTGAGAAGGGAACGAGACACTGCGTCGTCCTGCCACGCCCCTAGAGGCCTTAGAGCGTCTTGCTTCATCGCGAGGCTGGTATGTGTTTGCATCAGCGCCGTTTTTATACATCCGGTTATGCCGTCAAATGTTACGTCACGACGCAACACCAATCAGGATTGGATTAGTTTCATTCATACTTCAGAGGCGCACGCTTAGGGAGCGTCCCCAAAGAGTCGTTTTCAACGACGCAGTGTCTCGTTCCCTTCTCAGGGAACAAGGGTTATAGTCATAACCCGAGACGATTTCCCATCAGTTGAGTCTAAAATTAAACAGCAAGAAAACCTCTACCGGTCAAATCATGAAAACAATTGGTTTGAAATCTCATTTTAAGTAAAAAAGTAAAAAGATTTACTTTTGTAAAGTAATTTGACTGGACAAATTCAAAAAGAGTGTTATGAAACAAATAATATCTAGTTATCCCAAATAGCAACAAAGCTATGATTATTTTTTATGTTTGTGCTTCATATGTTATCTGTTAAATCTTACCATCATCACCAGGTTCAAGTCTGTATAGTCTTCAAAAACCAAGCCTGGTTAGCCTTAGCCACTTGGTCCAACATAGAAATGCTCCTAGCATTAGCAAACACAAATAGCAAAATTTAAGCATGAAAGCATATCAAACATCAACCAAAAGTTAATCTGATAAAAGCACTTTGCATAAATATTTAATCTGAAATAATTACTTACCCATTCTAAGAAAATTGGTCATCCAAATAAGGAAATAAAGTGACAATTTCACATGCATTGTTGGTTGCAGTTTGTGGAGTTGTTTGTCTTCAGTTATAACGTTACGCTAGGTGTGCTGGCAAACGAGAGAAAAATAGTTTGAGGATTTAAGATATTTGCTGATCACAAATATTGTCATAAAACAATATAACATTATAAAACACGCATTTTAAATGAGTTAAAACACTTACTCTGTGTTTTCACTGTTAAAAGCAAACTCCGTGTCTGCACTGCGTCACGACTCGAGTCAAAGAAGATGCAGGGCCTAGTCTGTCTGTGAGAGGTCTAGGCGCGCACATCACATAAATATTGTTACAAAACAATATAATGGCATGAAATAAGTTACTTGGTGTAAATTGGGTTAAAAACACTTAACTTACTTTCGGTGTTTTCTCTGTTAACGTCAACGTTCCCTCCTCGTCGTCGTCAGCTCCGTATTGAGTCAAAGAAGATCGCCTTTGAAAAAGTTTCGGCTCGTTTAAGCGCGCAGAGCATTTAAATATCGCTTTAAATCAATATATTATAAAATGCATATTGTGAATTAGATACAGCACTTAAGTTAACTTAATTTCGTCGTTTCCCTGTTAAAAATCAAACCCATCCTTGTCTGCTCCGCATCGCGCGTCATCGAAAATGCCCCTCTGAGAACGGTTTAACCGTGCACAGCACATACATATTGTTCTAAAACAATATGATATTATAAAATGCATATATAAAAGCGATAAAACACTCAATATATGCCTTTTCCCCCCTCGTATGCCTTGCTTCGCGAGTCAAAGAAAATGGCGCCTGTGAAAAATGTTTCAGCTCGTTTTGTCCCGCCCAGCTCGTAAATGTCCCGGATGTGACTAATAACACTCTTCTCGGTGTTATTGATTTAACTCTACATATTTTCACCTGCCAGAGGGTGCGGTTTACACTAGCAGTGTTAATCCCTTGAAATTCAACACCAGAAAATTAACACTTTACTCTAAAAGTCCTTAACACCAGGATTTCAACACTGGAAATTTTACTGTGAGTGACAGCTTTTAACATTTTGAAGGCCCAGAAAGGTAGGAAAAACACAGTCAAAATAGTCCATGTGACTACAGTGGTTCAACCTTAATTTCACGCATGCGTCGTAGACTGATACAGAAGAGAAGAAATGACTGAATAAAGTTGATATTTTGTTTTTTTGATGCTCAAAAAGTATTCTCGTTGCTTCATAAAATCAAGGTTGAACCACTGTAGTCACATGGACTATTTTAACGATGTCTTTCATACCTTTTTGGGCCTTCAAAGTGTTAATTAAATAGCTGTCAATGGAGCCCCTCCTGAGCCATCGGATTTCATAAAAAAAAAAAAAAATGTGTTCCGAAGATGAACGAAGGTATTTTGGGTTTGGAACCACATGAGGGTGAGTAATTAATGACAGAATTGTCATTTTTGGGTGAACTAACCCTTTAACACATGCATTTAAGACAATAGATTATTGATATCAATGCCAAGCACAACTCGGTAGTGGTGGAAACAAATAAACAACACCATGTTCCCAAAGCTCCTTAGGTGTCATGGTTATTCCTCATACACTTCTGCAACTTTTCGGACAGGGTTGAACACACCGAAAATTTCGCATAACAAAATTTTCACGGCTGACAGTGTGGCGTTATTGTTATGGAAAGGGGTGGATTTGGTATCCTGAATTTAGTGTAGACTGCTGGAAACATTACAGTGACTTGAAATCTTTCAAAGCGCTTTTTTTTTAAAACCACATCATCACAAGCAGTCTACACGTACCTGAAACAAAGATGTTTGAGTCCTAATTTTACTGCCTCTGTCACACATGCTTCATTTCCTCTGTAGTTTGTTCCTCTCTACAACTCAAGCTATTCAGTTGCTCCCAAAAGGTAATGAACCAGTTAGTGTCTACTCTCTCATAAATTAAGTTTTTAAGCAGCTCTTGTTCTTGGTTTAGGATGCTAATGGATAAATGTAGAGGTCATGTTCGATTACAGTCACAGAATGAGGGAGCCCTTAGTGGAATTGAATGAAAGCATAACGAAGTAGTGTTTTAAGGGATCAGAAGCCAGATCGGCTCGGTCCTGGAGCTCAGCACAGCATGTTCGACACTGGGGAAACCACGAGCTGAGGCTTATCTTTAATTGATGCGCTAAACCCAGAAACTCCGCCAACAGAACACACAACAGCTGCAATAGAGTTAGCGAGAGAGAAAATGGAGTCAGAGAGTCAATAGCAGGAAAGTAGCGGAGAAAAGACGGTAGAGAATTAGACCGGAGAGTGTGAGACGTAAATAAATAGGTTGGGTAGAGAAAAGCATTTCTAAGGATCCACACTGACAACTCTGTCGTGTCAGATTAAGTAGGCCTATGTGGGATGGAAGATTCATGGCTGCGTGGTGATCAAGGCTGAGATTTGTGCGTTAATGTGCGGCTCAGCGGGACCTGCTCGTTCAGGTTGCTGTGACGGGGCTCTGATGAAGAGCCACTGTGGCTGATGGGAAGGAGTGAAGATGGCCGCCCTGGGGCATACACCAGTAGCATTAAGGCTGATGGATATGGTGCCCCTCACAAGCTCTCAGAACATGCAGGAATGCCACAGGCCACAGCTAATGCAGGGAGCCGAGGGAACGCAGAGAGGTTTCAGACGTACTTGTACTGTGGGCAGATGCGTTATGGCGAGAGAGAGAGTGCAAGAGACAGATTTCCCTTTTGTCTTGACAACATTGAAATTAACAAGAATCCAGGCTGGTTGAATACAGGTTTAAAAATCTATAGTATGTAATTTTTGCACCACAATGAATTACTGTATACAAAACAATCTTACTCGCGCTGACTGATATACTTCACTGACTGAGCCGAAGCGTGTCCACAAAGACGCATCAGAAAAGCACAATCCCGATATACACATACTGTATAATTACAGTATTTAAAAATATCTGTCATGGCGAGTATTCACGCAAACATTATCTGTTATGTCTTAAATAAACGTTTGGTTAACTGTTGGGGAACATCCGTGCGGAACAGTAGGTCTGAATGCTGTCTGTTAAATAATTGTTTTAAATAAATAAATGTTAATCAAACAATTGTGGTATCATGGGAAAAAAAAGTGAAATATATACAGGTGAAACTCGAAAAATTTTAATATCGTGCAAAAGTTCATTTATTTCAGTAATTCAACTTAAAAGCTGAAACCAATATATTTTATCGACTCATTACATGCAAAGTGAGATATTTCAAGCCTTTATTTATTTGATGATTATGGCTTACAGCTTATGAAAACCTTTTCACAATATTCTAATTTTGACTGGGGTTTTCATAAGCTGTAAGCCATAATCATCAAAATTATAACAAATAAAGGCTTGAAATATCTCACTTTGCATGTAATAAATCTATATAATATATTAGTTTCAGCTTTTAAGTTGAATTACTGAAATAAATTAACTTTTGCACGATATTCAAATTTTTCGAGTTTCACCTGTATATATATATATATATATATATATATATATATATATATATATATATATATATATATATATATCCATAGATATTTGGTTTTGACTTGGTGTGTGCCAAATTTGGTGGTATTATCAGGGATTTTAAGGTATGGTTGATTCAAGGTGATTTTGTTTTAGAACCTTCAGACAATTGTAACTATTTTTTTCTCAAAATTGACAGACTCTGCAACAAATCATACAACAAATCATTTTGAAGGTTTTTTTAATAGTGAATGTGACCAAAATTAGCTAAATCCGACTCCTTTTGCCAGCATGGGTCACATATACACGTCTTAAGGTTGGCCCACACTAAAAGATTTGAAAAATCGGATCAGATTTTCAAAATGTGAAAGACCACAACCATGATTATAAAAAATCCATAGATTTAACAGTTTTGTTACTATAGTGTGTGGAGTGCCGCGATGTGACCAATACTGCACTCCATAAGTGACTCCTGGGGTGTTGGCAATGTATTTTTGGCATGTATTGTACACGTAATATTAAAAAGGGTCCCAAGGTTACCGAATCATTGCCTAACATGAACTCACAGTGTGGGCTGTCTGGCTCCTTGAGTTGACTTTGCCTTGAGAAAATCTTACATCCTCCTAAACAGACAGATTGAGCTTATGAGCAGCTCAAGTCAAAATGAAGCGCAGACAAGATTAACCCTAACCACCACAGTACCACAACGTCATATCCTCAAAGACCACTGGCTAATTGTCTGAGTTTGAGTGTGTGCATGTACCAGCAAGCTAAATAAATGAGGATACTGAGTGGCAGATCGCACTCGCATCTCTCTCTCTCTCTCTCTCTCTCTCTCTCTCTCTCTCTCTCTCTCTCTCTCTCTCTCTCTCTCTCTCTCTCTCTCTCTCTCTCTCTGGGCCGTGTAAATGTGGTATTTGTCTGTGTGTTGACACTAATTGGAGAATAGCTTTAGGCCTCCCCTGAGCACTAGCCTCTGGAGCACAGCCTTGATTTGTGGCATCTTAAGAAAGTTAGAGAGAGGGGGATAGGGTAAGAGAAAGAAAGAGGGGGATAATAAAAAAATTTAACAAATGAGAGGAGGGTCGATAAGAGACTAGAGGTGAAGGGTTGGGGGTGAAAAGCAGAGGATGAATCAGATTATTTTAAAGGCATGTGTCCGAGTTCTCTGCATGAGAGAAGACTATTTCTATACAAATTGGTACATTTTATACTTTTGTTTTGATGCTAAAAGTGTCAGTGGTTTGTATTCGAGTGTGTGTGAGTGGAGTAGTGGAAAAGAAAAGAGATCAAGAGATTTGAAATGGGCACTTGAGAGAGTGAGAGGGAGTTATTTTGAGATGAGGGAGGTCTTATGTAAATGCCTGTGGTGTCTATGCCTAATTTATGATAGGGGATGTCTAAGAGGGTGAATGTAGGCCAACATCTCTTCCACATGACCAAACCACACTCAAGACCACAGAACCACATCACACACACACAAACACTTTGTTTTCTATCATGGTGGAGAGACTATGGCTACGTCTATAATAACCTGGAGAGAGACCAGACATAATTGAGAGACCAGACATAATAACGTTTTCGCACTAATTTTTTTTTTTCACAATAATTGTATTAGCAAAATATCTCACCACTTACTGGTGCATCCAGTTCGCAGTCAATCGCCATACATGGTATAAAACACAATTGTCCTTATGTTTTGTACCATGTCAATTTTCTGTCATCTGGAATGTAATATGAAGATTGTACAAAGTAACATTTATCTTTAACAACACTATGGAAGTAAATAGCAGCCATATATCAGAATAAACATATCAGTCACAACAAAACATGAGTCATTGTTTTCAAATACCTCCGTTTTCACACTCCAATGCGAAAACGCAGTTTTCAAATTTGGGAGAGCTTCATAACAATCATATGGAAGAAAGGCCGAAACGTACAGAAAAAAAAATGAGTGTTCAAAAAATGGATCCGGATTAGTGCAGACGTAGCCTAAAAAGAGCTATCATTGATTAAGGCAAAGAAAGTACATACATGGATGACTGGGAGAAATAAAGATCAACTGTGTCGCTTACAAGCTAATTGTAACAAAACGCTCAGTATGGTGGTTGTATGAATGGAAGCCCAGTCTTTAAGTTAAAAGAGAAAACTTAGCGGTTCACTTGGAGTCCATCTTGGTAATGTCTCTGGGCGCTATTTTCTTGGTATACAAGTATGGCTCCTAGCCTCCCACTGTATCTACTTTAATAGAAAAAAAAAATCATTTTATCAAATTGGCTGCCCAATCCAGACACGGTACAACAAATTTAAAGAATGCATCAGAAAAGCATCAATTTAAATCACAGACATTCCCAAAATCCCAAAGCACAGCACAAACTACCTCACCACTGCAATTTAGGCCTGGTATCACAGACGGTACTTAGATTAAGCCAGGATTAGGCCTTATTTCAATTAGGACATTTAAGAAGTGTTTATAAACGTGCCTTCAAAAAAAAAAAAAACATTACTGCTGTGCATCTTGAGACAAAACAAAGGCACTGACGTATTTTAAGATATGCCGGTGCAAGTTGCTTTCAGTTAAAACAGTTTAAACATGCATTTTAGTCTGGGACTATGCTTAAGCCTTGTCTGTGAAACCGGGGGAAAGTGTATCTCATTACTAAAATAAGCCACATCATCAGTAAATCAATAAAAGTGTGGCCTTTAGAAAATAATGACATTGTGAGGGCAGAGGATACAGTCTGAAGGTTTCGGGTTTTCCACTCTTTTCCCTCTTTCTCTGTCCTTCGTTCTAAGTGTGTTCCCCTCAAGGGACTTTTCTTGCTCCTTGGCAAGGGGCTAATTTGGACGCCTCTAATCAATATGCTCACAACTTATTTAACTAATGAGCAGTGCTTGCCATTGGGGAAGACGTTTGGAGGACCTGCTATGCAGTCAGACTTTCCAGTGCTTAACCACTGCATGTCTGGGATAAAACAACTGTTGCCAAGGGAAGGATCAACTAGTTATTAAAATTCTTCTTCTCTGTAAAATAAATATATAAAACATCACACTGCCTGCGGTATTTTAATGAATTTGTGAATTTATGCAGAGAACACAAATATTTCATTGACTTCAATAGCAAGAGAAATTGACAATACTGCAGGTCACTTATAAAAGAAAATATTTTATTGTAAATGTTAAACGGTGGTCAGCATTTGGATTACCACCGACTCCTTCCAAGAATTCCCTCAAAGTCTTCATTCTATGAACTTTCAAACGAGCATTTTCCATTTTTAGGTTTAACTGCCATTACTGTCACACTTTTAAATTACAGTGCGTTAGACTCACTTTATGATGCCAATCCCAAATTTTGTTATTCATAATTAATGTAATTTAATTATTAGTATTAAATGCCATGTTTTTTTCCCTGTGTTTATGTACAGTAATTAGATACAGACATATGCATTTTATTCCCATACAGTATATTCAAGTACTTATTTTGTTTAGCCAATTTAAAGCCCATTACATCACAGCCTTGAAGTTAATAATAATACAAAATCTAAAATAGTCTCTTCATAAAACAGACAATGAATGAGTGAACGAACAAAGGTAAGAAAGAACAAGCGAACAAATTAACAAATGTGCATGTTTTTGTAAACAAGTGCAAGATGAGTCTTTAATATTTTATGTTCAATTTAATTTTAATGTATGCTACAGCTTACTAGCATATGTGGCCTCAATGCAAATAAAAGTTCAGTGTCTTTGTTGTAAATCTCTACATGGACCTTCTGAAGTACAAGTGTCCACGGATTCTACAGAAAAAATTATTTTCTAAAGAAAAAAAATCTTCAGGTGTGGAAATTCTTTGCTTCTGAGTATATTATCTATACAATGATAGCTATGTGTCAAGCACCATAAAATGTCGACCTTGGCGACCAAAAAAAAGGTGTAAAAGGGGGGGTAAATGAAAGAGCAAGATGGAGAGAGGAAAGAAAGAGAGTGCACAATAAAGCTGAGAACAGAAAATAGTGTTAACAGAAATAGAGTCGATAGAAAGTGCTGACCATAAGACATGATCTTTTTTTTTTCATGGCGCACACGTCGGCAATTTTTTCACCCTTATGGATCTGGTGCGTGTGTGAAACGCAGAGTTATATCCTTAAAGTTTTCGCTTCCAATACAACTCTAGAGAGAAGTTTGAGAGAGTTATCCGTACTGAGCTCATGCAATCAACTACCACACACAGCGCCACAAAGAGGTGTAGGCAGGTAAGGAGGACACAAGATATGAAAATTAGGATTACCCACCTGCCGAGACCCCTAATTGCCATCCGTGTGCCACTCAAAGCCACAGTGCTTTTCTTCTTTCCAATAAATGTAACCCTCCTGAATTAGACATTAACAGAAGGGAGTTCGTTAAAGCCCAAATTAGCATTTGAGGTCATTATGATCAAAGAATTTTAAGATATGACTAAATTATGAAGTTTTTCAACCTGGCTCAGTCTCCTTGATTAGAAGAAAGAAGACAAAATAAGCCAACTTGTTATTTTACATGCAAATAAATGCAAGATGGGTCCGAATGTCTCTTTGAATGCATGCTTTAAATGAGTTATATTTTTTTGCTTTAAACTTAAACATAAGCAGTTTTAACAGGATGCAATTTCTCATCAACGCCAATTTCAGACATATACATCCATTTCTACAGTCCCAGAATCAATTAGATGCAATATATACGCAATAACAATTTACTGTCATTCCTCTTATAGGGCACTGCTCTCTGTCAATCTACATATTAAGACTTGAAAATGAACATGTCGTTTCTAGGCGTGTAACAATACATCGTGTCACAATATATCACAATACAAAAATGCAACAATATGTATTTGTGGATCACCACAGTGTCGCCATTGTCATGTGCATTGGGTTACTATACCAGCACCAGGTCCAAGCCTATTCATTTATACCCACAATGTAATGCCAAATTTAGAATTATAATTAACAGTACAATTTTGGTATTATAATACCAAATTTTATAATATGTGTTGTAGTATTGCAATAATATCATAATGTGAGTTCAGTATCATGATATGTATCGAATCGTGACATGAGGGTATCCTTACACCCCTAGTTGTTTCATGTTAAATTGATAATAGGCTATAGATTTCATGTACACTCTATGGAGAGGCTATAAAATCAGGGCACAATGTACTGTTTTGTATTTATTTATTTATTTTTAAATGTATGAGTGTAAGGAAACATCAATTAACTTAAAATTTCCGGGGAGAAAATTAGCTGTACTTTTTAAATGTTTCTACAGATTTCTTTACAGTGTGTTTCTCAATTTAAGACCATGTTTTCTCATTGACATTACAAGAATAATGGCCTCTACCAAATTTTTCAATTGAAACATCTCATCAAATTTAATGAGAGATTAGTGAAGAATACACACTTTTTTTGCGTCAGATTACTGTGCTGCCATACATATGCTCAGTGTGAGCAGGCCTAAAACAAGCATATGCATTTTGAAGTTTAAAATTCAGACACACAGCTTGGCAGCACTTTAAGGATGCCGTTGCGGCTTTCATTACCAGCAACGCTCATGTAAAGAAAATCTCCAACAAAGAGGGAATTTCTTCCTTACATATCCGCCTGTGATAAAATATGTGTTACAATATTCTCTGGTCTCCTCAGCGGCGCAGAGACACAGCGCTGTCATTTATCCAACACAAACGGCATGCACTCTGTTTTAATCATAGCTTTCTCCGAGCAGGTCTTAATGCACGATGTTCGAACCCTTCCTTGACTGGCATGCATGTCGTGGGGAGAGGCAGCTTAGCAAGTTCAGAAAGGCCAACTATTAAGTGTGACAGGCTAACTCTTCAAAGAGCCTGCATCTCGTTAGAGCTCACCACAGGAGTCGGAAATAAATAAATAACCTTTTTATGAAAAAAATATTCAACACTCTGACACCTAGTTTGTCTAACAATGTGCCTACTGCCTGGGTTTTAAAAGATTAAAATGTCTGCCTTTTTGCCTATTTTTTTGTTCCTATCTCATTAGCACACGTCTTTCGTGACTTATCGCTGTCGAGTGTATTTGGAAATATTATATTTCATCGAGAGGGTTAGTAATTTGCAATCCTTTAAGAGAATCCTACGCACAAAAACATGTGAAATGCATATACACCTTTTTCCACACTCGATCTTTTTCCCTTGGCGGTGACCGTAAATTCAATTTTAACAGCCAATAACTCATAAATGAATGACATACAGAGCAAATATATGGCTCCTCTGCAGTAATTAGAGGGCAAGAGCCCAGATAAGCGGCATGCTGACCTGACCCTCCTGGGAGGAAAATATGTGTTTTTCCCTTTATTTGGCAGAGGAGTCAATCAGTGGCCCTAGACAGAAAAGAAGGCAGTCAGCAGGGCCACTTCAGGTTAGACCTGTGGGTTTTTGCTTCGGAACAAATAATAAGAGCTGCTGATATAAGATTTCACCAATGCACAACTGGCCAATAAACATCTGACTTATTTAGCTATTAGCATTCACACTGATTCGAATAGGAATCTGACCAAATGTTCAACATGCAAACTTCACTCTGTTACAATGCTCTAACAAGCTCAAATTTCAGCGCAGTCAAAAAGTCAAATGCCACATCAGCGGCTGATGGTGCACTGAAATTAAACGGCTCACAGCTGTGTTTAGCAGAATTATCGCTCTCTGTGTTCATAGCCTTGCTAAAGGACACACTCAATGGGAATAGCCAGCACATGTGGGGAATTATTGACTGAGCGATGGTGACATTTACCTAGTTTTATTTCACATTAAAAATGGCAACAGACCATGTTAGACAGCATGAAAGTTAATCCGTTTTAAGCGTGTGGACCGTGAGGTAGTGTGTGTTCGTGTGCGAGTCGGTCGGCAGTGTGTGTTTGTCGAGTACATTATTGTCCTCCTGTCTGCGAGGTGGGAAATAACTGGTAGCTTGTATCCGTGGTGTGCATCCGGGGTAGATGGAAAAAGGTCTTGTTGCTCTTCAGAGGAAACTGCTAATGCCAGCCATGTAGGAAAAGGGACCAAAATGATGATTAAGAAAATGAATGCGGCAAGATGGCAATAAGAAAGATCAAATCGAATGTCAGTGCTGTTTTAACGCTCCGGCACACATGCTGAAAATTACCAAGAATTGTGTATTGGAGATTTATTTAAGTTCTTGTTACCTGTGTGTGTGTGTGTGCTTATACAGTGTGTGTGTGTGTACTGTGAAGAGAGGACAGACTGAAAGTGTGATTACAACTTTCCTTGCAAAAAATAAAATAAAAAGGACGATAGAGGCACCATGAGAGTATCGGATGCTATTACGGTACTTTGCAGTCTTGGAGGATATAAAGTATACTTTGCATCCCAAGGTAGCTTATTTATTTTTTTACTTCATCGTATACAATGTAGTAAAGGTTATGGCACTAAAGCAGGGGTCTCCAACCTTTTTTCATTTGAGAGCTACTTTTTAAAAAATGAAAGTGGCCGAGAGCTACTCGTGTAATACAATACTTAAATCTCTTAAATAATGTCTCATAACTCTCATATTAACAACTATTCAAACTGTTTTAGACTTGAAAGAGTTTTTCTGTCAGAGAAAAGAACAGAATCAGAGATTTAAAAAAAATTATAGAAAATTATAGCATATACTGTAAAAACACATAAATATAGTTGATCATAAATAGAGATGAAATGGCATGAGAATTGGCATGAGAACCTGTTCAAAAAGTACTAATACTACACAATGAAATCAATTCACCAAGTTTTATGTCGAAAACCAGCATCAATATGCACTTTTTGTTTACATAAACATTAAAATAATAACATTAAAAATGCTGGCCAGATTTTAAAGGAGTGTCTTCATGTTATCTACTAACATGTACAAGTTCAAATAGTTTTGACAAAAAAGGTTTTTATAAAAATATAGGCTAAGCCTCACATATTTCAGCCTTTAAATCATTTTTATAAAATGAGTAAAAAAAATAAATACTTACAATGCACATTAGCTTATCTTTTATTATTAATAGTACAATTCGGTCCGATTTTCCCGTGGCATCTGTCGTTGCATGCACTGCGCTCTCTACAACGACAAAGAAGTTTTAGTAGCTAATGGATTTCCACCACCGAAAAACGATTGCTGTACCTCTGCTACAAGATAACGGAGAAGAGAAAAACACCCGAAGTGTTTGGGTGCACCCCCATCCTTCATGTTGACTGAGCTTTCAATGTTGTTACGGAAAGGGTGAAGCTGATTGGTTGGTTCGTGTCACATGAACTGCGGTGCGTTTGTGGCATTCTAAAAAGTTGAGATTTTTTCACCTTGCTGCGTCTGTAAAAAATTAGCGCGTCGCTTCAATTATGAAATAACGAACTTGAGCGTGCAAAAGACGCGATATGTGAACCTTGGCGAGCTACCTTAAATCAGGCCGCGAGCGACGTGTTGGAGACCCCTGCACTAAAGGTTAAATGATCCTGAAAAAAATAGTCACACTTGTACTCATTGGAAATTAATGGGAGACGAATTTCATCTAGTGAAAACTTTTGGTGCTGCGGCCAAACACAATCTTACTGAGAGATATAACACAACTTGTTTAGATTTATAGTATTGATTTTCTTGCAGTTTTAGAGTAAAACGGGTTTTTGAAAATATATATATTTCATTTAAAAATTGAAAATAGTATTTTTTGTGCATTTTTCATAACAATTTTTCAAAGCGTAAACTTCTGCAACTTTTTTTAAGTTCACTTTTTCAAACTTTTTCACCTCAGCAATAATTTGCCAAGTGTCATCTTTAAAAAGAGACCAAACTGAAGTATGTGCTCTAAAGCATTCAATAGTTATGACAGTTTAAGTTCAACGTCACCACCTGTGTGTGAGTCTATAATTAAATGTTTCACATTTTTGGAGCCGTGGTGTGCCGACTTTTTTCCCCTTTTTGACAGTTTAAGTTGGAAATTAAATTTTGCTCAAAGTGAATAAATAGATTATACCTACAGCGTAAATATAATTTAGTACCAAAAAAAACCCCTAAAAATACAAAACATGAAATAAAAAACATTATCGAACTAAAATATAGTACGTTCATTCCATTAATGTACAGTAATAACAAAAAAATCTGTCATTTTTGACCACCACGTGAAGAGCAAAGTAGTTAGTTACACAGAATGTTACAAAAAACTATAATATATATATATATATATATCAGTTAATTACATAAATTAACATAAATTTTTTTTGTAATTAGCATTTATGTGATAAAAAAAAAAAACATAGGTTTTTTAATTAGGATGGCTGCATTAAACTTGCATATTAAACAATAAATAAAACATAGATGGACAGCAGCATTGCTCAAAATAGTTTGATACAAATATTTGCCCACATGTTATGTTCATGTTTAGATTGCTGTGTTTTTAAAAATAACAAAAATACTCTAATTCTCACCAATCCTGCTTTCATTTTGTCAACAATACAGTAAATACAATAATACTGTAGAATATTATTAAAATTGAAAATAAGTTTTCTATTTTTATTTATTAAAATGTAATTTATTCAGCATCATTACACCAGTCTTCAGTGTAACTTCAGAAATCATTCTAATATGCTCATTTAGAGCAAGATAATCTTATTATTATCATCACAGTTTAAAACAGTTGTCCTGCTTCATATTTTGTGTACTTTTTTTAGGATTCTGATTCTCTATATAATAATAATAATAATAATAATAATAATAATAAAAAAGAGTGTACTAGCGAAATATGCTGTGTGTGCACATCATTTGAGTAGTGATGGACAGGTCTGTCGGGTCTGTCATCATTCCTCGACAGCTTGTCCATGCACTAGAACCAGGTTAACTATAGGTTAAAAAAGGAACAGTGCCTATAGTAGCAGTGACAAGGTACAATAGGAACCAGGTGTGCATGACGCACAGCTTGGATTGTTCCGTTTAAAGGCAGAAACACAATTAAAGACAGGAGGAGGTCTCTATGTCACAGTTCCCACAAATATGTTCCCACCGTAATGCTGACTGCAGTAATAATAATGGCTTTTCTCTGCATTCACCATAAAAACCCCAAGCAGTGCGTTGATATGCACCCTTCTGAGCTTCTACTGTCTAAATCTACTAAGTCAATCTGAACTTTGATCCATTTTTTAAAGTTCCAAAATCAATCAGTCTTCCTGGAGTTTAATAAACTTCAGTCGCTCCACTGGAGAAAAAAAAAAAAGCAATGGAAAATAAATCTATGGCGAGTCATTTGCAATGCACAACAATATCAATTTCGAGATCTACGCAGATTCAAAGTTAATGACCATTGTGACCTCGGAAAGCAAAGCTATAACATTGCCGCCAAATTGTATTTGAGAGGCGATAGTATATTACTTGTGAAAACAGCTATATGCTTCCATGCTTCCACCCTGTCATCTTTATGTGGCCTTTTATCTTCAGTAAAATAATGTTTTATTCCATTGTTAAGCTCTGACACCCTTCACACACACACACACGCACACACGCGCGCACACACACACACACACACACACACACACACACACCGTGAAAGGCAATGCATTCAGCTAAAAAGCAAAGTCATTATCCTCCAATGGTGACAGCACTGTTTGAAAATGACATTGGATTTTAATGTGGTGCAAGTCAATTTCAGCGTATGAAAGGACTTGTGGAAAGATAATGCAGGGCCAATTTACACTCAATTGAAATGTGTGTTTCCTTTTGAATCTGCCCCAATTCCATGGCCCAATGAACAGCTCGAGCTGAATGTGGGATGTTGTGCCGAGAGAATATCCATTGCGCTGTTACAAAGCCATTTCAAGATCATGGCATAGACTAACTAGCCTTCCGAGTCTTGTTTACTTCGCCAGGGCGCATCTTTAAATGTGATTTTCAGATTTCACAAACAATTACACCACAGTGGTTCAAAGGTTCCACTGTGTACAAGTTGGTTGTACATCTTGTCTGCCCAGCAAATGTTAATAGCTACAATCACGTGCCAAAAATATGCTTATAAAATCAGACCAAGGGATGTGTTTACCAATGCAAATTCCAGTGCTTAAGGGTGTTTGCGTAGGTGTGTCTTATAAAAACTGTCAGCTGCCTTTCTAAACTGCCTATCTTTTCTGTCAGAAATATGCAATATTCAAACCTAAATAACACCAAAGTCAGTTATCAAGACTCTTTTGACTTGATATGTAATAGCAGGCCATTTCTACACAAAAGTGTTTGCTTCATGGAAATTGATACTAATCCAGATGCCAAGGCCAGTACAAAACAGTTAGAATATTTGTGGTTCTGATAGTGAAGAAACTTCTTTCCCCCAGGGACTCGTGTTTAGTTCAGATGCATGTTGAATTCAGATCTTTTTTTTCTTTTGTCTTTTTTTAGACTTCTGATCAACAGCAGATACACCGTAGCCCGTCTCAGACCAGGTTTAAACTCTTTGATATCTGTGCCGAGCTCATGGGGGCTCAAACAAGAGACCACCCACACTACAATGAGGCACAGACTCCTGAAGATGGTAGAAGATTACAAATGACATACACTCTTGTGACTTTTATGTCACTTTTGATCATTCCAGAGAATCAATGCACAGTGTAGTGCTTGACAGCCTCTTCCTTCTAATCAAGAGAAGAGAGTCACTTCTCCACCCAGTTCCCTTTCCTTCTCTCTAAAGTCGTCTCTTTCTTTCCACCATGTCCTTGTTCAATCCCCAATCCTCTTTTGCTTTTTTTTTTTTCAATGTCCCCCATCTGCTTCTCTCTGTAATGCTTGATATCGGACTCTTTCTTTGGGTCTCGTCCTTTCTGAAATGTATGTCCCCATTGCTAACACTATTTTCCTCATTATTACCATCTCCATTATCTCTGTCCTCTCTGTTCTGGCTCTCATTGTCCCCCAGTGATGCTGTGTGTTGAGCCAATGAGTCAGGGTAATTAATAATTACACAATAGACAAAAACTACACTGGGAATGGAAAGTTATAATGACTCCTACCATTTCATTCACCTAGAGATCTTCCATCTGCAGTTCCTGTGTGAATGGGAAAGACAATTTGGTTGTTTGATAGAGGTTATGGAATCAAATCAAAGGACAGGATGTAACTAAGAATGGCACAATTTTGAAACCTAATGGCTTAAAAGGATAATTCACTCTAAAAATGAAACTTCTGTAATAATTTAGTAACTTCCATGACATTCTAACTCGGTCACTTGCAGGTCATTCTAGTTTTTACTTTCTTCTGTGAAACACCAAAGGAGAAGTTTAGCCGAATGTCTGAGCTACTCTTTTGCATTTAATAAAAGTGAATGAGGACCTTTAAATGATTCTTCTGTGAAACAGATTCATGGAAATATTGTTTTCCAGACTCCGCTACTCAAACTGATAAGCATAAATAACAGTTAACAGTAGTGATGCACCAAAAATATTTGGTTGAAACGTTGAAAAGTTTCAAACTAAATAGAATTGGAGGGCCAAAATTATTGACAGAGACAATGATGTTTAATTAGCACTTCTCCGATGCCGATTGACTGTGGCAGTGTCTCGATTACCAGTGTCTTTTTCGTGCGAGCAACATAGATAGGCTACAACAGGTAGATATGTGAGCGGTACGGTCGCACTTTACAGTGACCAACAATTAAGCTATAGAGTTGAAATTTGCCAAAATCTGTGACTGGTTTAATTTATCACCTGAGAACATGCTGAAGAACATAAATGACCAAAACTGAATTACATAAACTTTCAGTCAAACTTTAATTTCTGTTTTGGAAAAAACTAATTGATTCATCACTAGTTAACAGATAGAAAGCAAAGAAAAGTCCATATCAGTTGAAATTTAGAAATTCTGCTATAAGCTAAACCTCAGAACTCATAAACAGTGCACAAACATTCTGGCCAATCAGGGGATAGTTTGCTAACATATGATTTTTTTAAATGATGGCTTGAAAATCTTGCTTGTCAGCTATGGTCGCCATTCACTTTCATTGTATGTATTGAATTCCCAATATCATCTTTTGTGTTCCACAGAAGAAAGTCATATAGGTTTCAAAAGGTTGCGTAAATGATGAAAATAATGTGATTTTATTAATTGCTCACCTTCTAGTACTGCTTCTGAACATTAAAATGAGATCATTTCATATCTCCAATTAGGTTCAGATAAGAGATCTGTGACATGTTTCGGGCTGACATGCATGCTAGTGCAAGATGTAGTTGAGACGGGTCATGAATTATACGGACAATCTTTGTCATTACTGTAATCGGTTACACCAGCTGTTCTCATGTTGGTGAGCAGTGGCACCAGCCCCCATTTGTACATCTTCTCTCATATCTAAACAGTCACCACTTAACAGGGTGGCTAGCATTCAAGGAGCATCATGTACATGGAAACCTTCTATGGGTGTGCACCTGTGTGTGTGTGTGTGTGTGTGTGTGTGTGTGTGTGTGTGTGTGTGTGTGTGTGTGTGTGTGTGTGTGTGTGTGTGTGTGTGTGTGTGTGTGTGTGTGTGTGTGTGTGTGCTCTCTGGCTGCCAGCTCGGTTAAGTGCCCAGCGGTGGCGTGGATGAGTGGTCAGGTGTGAAATTACAAACTCTGCCCAGAATCCCATCAGCTGTTAATGCACACCCACACAGAGCAAGCTGAACTACGCGCTCCACTCGCAGCTCAACCAATATAACGAATCAAGTGCTAAAATACCAACAGCGCTTCGTTCTGAGACTTGTATAGGAAGACCACAACAAACACAAATACGGAAAGCTGCGGGTAAAAGGGGTAAAGCTGATACAGCAATTAATTTGAAATGCATATAGATGGATACAATACACTTGTTCAGACTTGCCACAAAGAGATGATGTTATGTAAAGTATAAAGACATATCAGTTTGCATATATGACATGGTGTAGGCGAGGAAACCCTTGCACCTTCTTTTACTGCCTTCATATCATGTCGGAGCCCACATATCAAAATGAACACACATGAACACCAGCACAATTGCCTGAGGTAAACCCAGATTTTTTTCCCCCAACTTTTTGAGATGGGGATGTCATTAAAAGTAATCTTTGCAGAAATTGATATTCATAAAATTTAAAATTTAAAATTGATGTTGACTGTGCAATTTAGTTGATGAACCCCCAAATATAATTTTACATTTATGCATTTAGCAAATAGCTTTTATCCAAAGCGACTTACATTGTATTTCAAAGTACACATTTACATTCTTATCAGTTCTTGCTTTCCCTGGGAATCAAACCCTGACCTTGGCTGTGCAAGCACCAACGCTCTACTGTTTGAGCTACAGGAAAGCTCATAAATGCTTACTAATAAGTAACATTCATTCATATAAGTTTATTGAATAGGATAAACCCCTTGAGATGGACCATCTCGTTTTCGAGGGGGTCCTAAATACAATACAATACAAAACGAGGGACAAATCAAACACATTACAATAATAAGACTTAAACAATAACACAATCAACACGCTACCACAAACACAAAAAAAAAAAAAAAAAAAAAGTTAAGATAAGTATTTAGGTAAATACAACCACTAGATAGCCACACAGAGGCTGTAATCAAATACTTGCCAGCAAAAACAAAGAATAGAGTGATATATATCAGTATATCAATATATATATATATTAGTATCATCTGCAACATGAACAATTTAGTTCAAAATAAGAAGACAAACTATTTTTAAATATGTGAAATGATGTTAAAGATCGTATATTAAAATTTATTCCAGTCTGAAGGAGCCTTAAACATGAATGCTCTCTGTCCTATTGCTTTTTTGACTATGGGATATGGAAGTAAAATAATGTCAAATGTTTTTGAAACAAAAAGCATGTTGAATTGCACCAATTGAAAAAAAAAATATGCATTGCGTTAACCATGCTTGTATTTTAATCCATTGTATTTTTAAGGCTTGCATTTTTATTGGCTGAAATTCAACATGGTTGAATATTTAAGCTGTGAATATTTCAATTAAAAAACATTTCAAACACATTTTCAATATTAAAAATTCAATAATCCATATTCACCTTTCATATTTCACTTCCAAAATGTTCAAACTGTTTAAAAATACAACCTATAATATTCAACAGGTAAATTTCGGTCCATTTTATTTCGCCTTGAAAATTCGCTTCCACAAATTCAGTGGTTCAAATTCGACAGTAAATTCAACGTCGACATCCAGGAACTGCAGGAAAAGCAGTAGATTACCGATCATAATCTCCATCTGCTGTAGTCTGCTTTACCAGCAGGGGGTGCACGCGCGTTTTGACAAGCACCAAAGCAACAGGAGAGGCCTTCACAAAACGTAATTTGCTGAAATGGACAGAGCGATGAGTACGAGTTATAATTAATATGTGTATGGAAAAGGTTGATTAAGACACAAAACACACGAGCGTTTACTCAAGTGTCTTATGAGACTTATTTTTACCCCCGTGCAAAGTAAGGTGATTTGTCCACCGCAAAACTAAATTCTCTCGCCGTTGGCATTGATATTAAGTTTTAGTAAAACAACTGTAATACTGAGACAGAGTGAATTTAGTGTGTTTTAGTGTTTTAGTTACTATGACGGAATACTAAATTGATGGCTGGGTTTTACATGATGGCAAAGGCAATTTTATTTAAATATAGCATCATTAAATACAACCAAATTACAATTATAAATTAAATTCAGCAATTATAAATTAAAAATTACATCTCTACCATGATATCTGGTAATCTCTGTGTTATAACGTAAATTGTCTCCGCTATTATCCAGGGCTGCGTACAGTAGGGGTATTTGTCATCTTATTTTATATAGGCTATTTTTGTCCATTTGGAGCGCACGTCACGTCACCTATTATAGCGTCGCGCCTGCCACAAGATCTCTCACTGTTTACATGAACCAGACACTCCGATGAGAGCACATAAAGTGCAATCCATCTCTTATTTACCATTTTTCATCTTATCGTATATTTTATTCGCTCCTTTGCCCGTATTGGAGCGCGTCTCGTGGCTCTTAGCGTCGGGCCAGCCACACGATCTCTCACTGTTTTAATCAGACCAGGGGCGTAGAATTTAGTAGGGACGGTATGGGACATGTCCCTACCAATATCCAGTGACACTGATTTGTCCCTACTAGCAATAATTTCGCTAAAATTTTTTTAATATATTTATATATAACCACTGTTGCCGGGTATGTCTTGTGGGTTTGATGTATTTCTTATTTTATTTAACCAGGAAACATCTAATTTAGATTAAAATCTCTTACAAGAGCGTTCTGAGAAAAATGCGCAAATCCTGGAACACAAACGGTTAATAGATCTAGGTCCCGCCTGCTGAACAAACATCGCTAAACTGATTGGCTGTGTGTTTTCTTTCTAACTTGTGAGAGGCTGGTTGTTGTGCGAAGCGGCAAAGCTCATTCGAAGGAAACCTAGATGCGGTAAACTTGGGAGTAGGCCTAATCTACAGTTCAGTGCACAAAAATACGGGGCAAATCGCGTCAAATAATGATTCAGGGACAGCTCAGTTTTTACAATATAATGTATGACAATCGTGGAATAAGAGGCAAAAATAATCGTTAGTGTGTGTGTGTGTTTGTGTGCACGCGCGCGCGCAAAGAGCACTGAAACTTAGTAAAAACATCACTTAGTATGATTTATAAGCCGGTTTCCAAAAAAAGGAAACAAATAAAATACCCGTAAGGACAAGATTTTCGTATATTGCCATTTTTGTAGGGACAAAGACAATATGTCCCCACAAAGAGGGCAATTTCCGAAATCCTTAGGGATTTTTTTTTTTGAAAACAGCTTATAAATCATGCTAAGTGACGTTTTTTTAAAATGCAGAAAGTTAAATGTGATAGGGATAGTGTAGAGGGATACAGGGCCGGAGTGGGACTCATTTTCAGCCCTGGAGTTTCATGCCTTACACAGGCCCACTTTAGTTCCCGTCTGACTATATTAAAATAATGTAATTGAAACCTCTGCATAGAAGTCTGCAATAGTGCAGTGTTCTGTACAGCCTTGTTATTCATTGTATTTTAAAAATATATAAATTTCTATTCAGTGCAATAGCCGTATACAGGGTTTTATAAATACAGAGGTCCAAAAAGTGATCTTGGGGGTTCGGGGGCATATGCCCACCCAGACAAGTGAAGTAATACAAACAGTGAAAAGTCCCAGTGCTGATACTGGGGAAATATAAACACATTCGAGGTATACACATATATATATATATGTATACAATAACAATGGCAATATATTATATACGTTGTTAAATTGAGCTTATTTTTACACTGATGATCATCATTGGCAAAGAACATATGTATGTCTGTGTTAAATAGGAATCTATTGTAACAAAGTTATTCTCAATCTGGGCACAGTATGCAATAGGCTATTCCTCTGCTCTCATTTCTCATCTCCATCTTCTCTCATTCTTCTTTTCTCAGTCTCTTTATCTTTAGGTTACAAATCTCCCCTTCCCGAAGCTGAGTTTTGATTGATACAGTCTTTACAAACTGATTATTTCTTTCGGTCGTTTAAAACTTCTGTCGTAATTAAAACAGCTGTTTACGTAGTTTAGCCACTTGCATTTTATCTCGTGAAGCGTCGCGTTGGGATTCGCGCGCGGCCGCGGCTCGCGCTTCTGTGAACATAAATCCCGCTTGCTTTTATCGGCCATCTCAAACATTTTGCCATTGCCGACGAGCGGTGTTTTAATACTGAAGCAGCTCAGATTATGAGGTCGGTTATCCTCGCGATATGCAAATCATTGCAGCACCAAATTCGAGTTAATATTATGCAATTATTTCACAACGTTCATTATACACTCTGAAAAATATACACTCAGAAAGCTGTGACTGGAGCCTATGTAAAGCATTCAACCCAGTGCCATGACAACACCGGCCCTCCTGGCCAACAAAACAGACCGGCCCACCGGGAATTCTCCCGGTGCTCCCGATTAGCCAATCCGGGCCTGGAGGGATAGAATACACAGTTTGTACTGTATAAAAATTATTATGACTATGGAAAGTCCACATTAAACATGAAAACACAAAATTGCTTGGTCTGTTGAAATGAGAGGTCTGTTTGATGAAGTTGAATGTCATCCCCGTCTCATCAGCTGAGGCTGAAATGAGTTTCATTGCTCTTAGGACACTGAATACATGGCTCAGAACAATGGCACGAGTTGCTGTGTGTCATGTCCAACAGGATAAACTGGACAGTAATGATGTGAAACAAATATGCCAAAAGTTCATTTCTGTTAACGGGATAGTTTCCTTAAAAAATTAAATTCTCTTATCATTAAGTTGTTTCAAACCAGATTCTTTCTTCTGCTGACCACAAAAGAAGTTATTTTGAAGAATGTTGGTGGTAACTAGACAGTTGATGGGCCCCACTGACTTCCATTGTATTTTTTTTTTTTCTTACTATGGAAGTCACTGGGGTCCATCAACTGTCTGGTTACCAGCATCCTTCAAAATATCTTCCTTTGTGTTCTCCTCTCACTTTTACGGAGTAAAGTTAAGTCTCTGTTAAACTCCTTTCTTGTCTTTAATAGTTACCATAACATTACAGAATTCATTAACGTATTGTTAAGGTCAATATAGTCTAAAAACCTTAATATTATCCTATTAATCCTATTAATTTCCTGATTCGTCAGCTTCTGGGAATGTCCCCACCAATATCAAAACCAAACCTACGCCCTTGAATCAGACACTCCGATTGATGCACGAAAACACAAAGCCAATGTAATCCTGCTCTTAGGTACCCTTCTGTCATCTTATCTTATATTTTATTTGCTCGTTTGTCCCATAGAGCGCGTTTCGTGGCGTGCCAGCCACAAGATCTCTCCCTATTACAGTTGCCGATTCTCCGATTGACATTCTGAAGGAGATGATTTTGACCACTCCATTACGTTTTGTTTTTTATAAAGCCTTTCTTTAAAGTGAATTTCGTTTTTAATAAATTGTATCTTAATTTCAATCAATGTTTGATCAACCAATTCCCTGGATTTAATAGCCTAAGAAGCAAAGCAGACATATAGGCATAGCAATAAAATCATGAAATTTTTGCATTGCACATTTCTCAAAGGCATGATAAATACATCAAGGTGTATAGCCTACTTTTAAACGAAACAATTCAAAACGAAAATAAATAGACTACTCTCAGATAATGTAATCCGTATGAAATGAGCATTTCTCTCGGCGCGTTCACTACTGCGATGGCTCCAATACGGACAAATTATGGACAAAAAAGAGCGAATAAAATAAGATGACAAATAGATAGGCTACATAAGAGCAGGTCAGGATTGCACTGTCTGTTTGCACATGTGCATCAATCGGTGCAGGGCTGGACTGGTAATCTGGCATACCGGGGAAATGCCCGGTGGGCCGACGTGCTTTTTGGGCCGATACATCTCATACTTTTTTTTTTTTTTTTTGCGGCCCATAAAACTCGTATATCGGCGGCCCATTCGTTTTGTTTTGTTTAATTGACGGCGCCGCTGGGTAACTTAGTGCCGGTGCCCGGTGTAATGCATTGTCGAGCGTGCAGTGTCAAGTGTGTATCTGTCAAAATAGTCTGAGAGATGGAGAAGAAACGCAAGGAATGTGCAGAGAAATAGCGTGTAATAGAAATAGCAGACACTGTAAAATGTGTCAAAATATGTTTTCTGCAGCAACAGGACCAGCTGCAGAAAACATCCAGTGGCTGATGAGGAGGAAAGTAAGGAGGATCAGGAGAGAGATGAGAAAGTGTAGAGTCCGCGGTAAGCAGAACTACTTTCAAAACACTTTGGCTATGAGTGTAGGAACCCATAACCCAGTTACGCATTATTTCCACATCTGCATAGTTGACGATTACAGAAATTTACTAGAAGTTTAATGAGACGCGTTTTTATCCATGTTTTCCGCCAAAATAAAAGCTTGATGCAGTTTCCGTCAAAATAAAAGATCATGTGCTTATCTCTTTCAAGTTTAGAAATTAGTATAAAACTAATTATGAAAGTTTTCTTTATTTTTCAGTGCATTTGTTTTACAATAAATGGCTATTAGGCTACTGTCATGAGATTAATGTTATAACTATTATGTAGTAGTAGTGTAATATAGACAGACACTGTTAGGTTTAATTTTTTCTTTGTTATATTTGCACACTGAATATGAATATTCATATATGAATATGAATATTCACGAATATTCTACAAGTGTGCAACTCTCATTGAATGAATTCGCATACTGATTTGCGGATGAGCAAAATTTCTCTGTGACTTCACATTTTTTGATGCAGGTGTGTGAATGCGTTTTGCACCATATTCACAGCAGCAACTGTAGCAAAAATGTGAGCGTACGAGTTTCTTAATTTGTGATTTGTAGAATAGGATTTGTGCACCTGCAATGAAGAATTTGAGAAGGTGTAACTGTTGTGTTGTGTTTGTGGAAGATAAAAAAAGTCTACAAGTTTGCAACTCTTAAAACATTTATCTCTGTGACTTCAATTTTACTGATACACATGTGTGGCTATTCTCTACAACTACAAATTCCACTGTCACAGGCGTTCAGTTGATTTGCACCAAAAATACCTTCATAAAACACTTGATGTTTGCCATCAACAATGACACTTAGTGTGCACGGGTACCGGAGAGAGTATTTCAAGTTCATTTCACGGAGTTTCCGTTTAACTGTATCAAAACACCGGCGTTTCTTCGTGAGTTCGGCACTGAAATTGGGATAAATATAGACGCGAGTACCTTTTAAACAAAAGTTCCTTCTTTTCTCTGGCAAGACGGAGGATTCTCATTTTGTCGTGAAAGTTAAGCATTTTAATCAGAATAGGCCTTGGACCAGATCTATCGCTGTGACGGAATGTTGGAGTGCGGTGAGCCCTCTCGATTATTAGAGGAGTTGGGAAATTTTCTCGTCCAAAAAAGCAGTGAAATGAGCTCGGACATGAAGCCTACAATATCACTGCCCTCAGAAAACTCCAGAATCTTGACGAAACGAAGATTGGAAGACCTGCTTCGGTTCTCCAGATCCTGAATCTTGTCCATCAGGTAGGCATAGTCTTTAGTTAGCTCGTTATTCCGAGTCAGGAGTTCTTGTAAATTGTCCTCGTTTTCCCCAATTCGTTGCTCTAAAGAAGAGACATGTTCACCAAGTGTATCGAGTGATATTTGAATGCTGCTGAGTTTTATTTGGATAGGATCAACCTTTGAGTCAAGATGAGCAAGCATATCTGTCTTGATCTGTTGTATACCATCCCACAGAGTTTGTAAGGAAATCTGATTTTGTTGATCCGATGCCATTGTAATGACAGAGAGTGATCCTCTTGTGCCAAATAAATACCAATTATACTGAATTTGAATAAGTTTTCAACAAATCCTATGTTTTGTAGTCACAGTTATTAGAATATGTAGAGCTATAACAATGAGCAGACAGGACATGTGTTGCACCCACTCACGCTGCAGCCATCTTGGATTTGTGAGCATATTTGCTAAAAAAATAAATAAGCGGATAAACAACAAAGCAAAGTAAAAAAAGTTGATATATGATATTATAAAAATGTTGTTTCCAAAATATAAAATACATTGTATTCTAATTGAATTTATTTAATAATATAATCCAATATTTTTACATATAAAAAAAAAAACAAACTGAAACAGTAAAACAAAATAAAAAATACTTAAAAAGCCACCAAAATGCACAAAATTAGTCAGTAAGAACAATAAACTACAAAATTGATTATAGATAACACAAACAAATATTGCATATAAAATATCTAAAACACAAGTGCAATGTTTTATCTACAAAATATAACCTTAAATATAAAGTCCCAATTTGATAGATTTCACGAGTACCAAAGAACATCAAAAAACTCCCACACACACCTTTTGACTCACAGAATTCTGCTATGTTGTCATCCTCACTTTAACCTTTTTCTGTTCTATAAACAGCACCTCTTAACTCCAAACAGGAAAGGAAAGACCCCAGAGGCACCAAAACATGGAGGTGAAAAATAAGAAAAGAGAGACAGAGGGGGGGAAAAACAGAGCCAGAGTGTCTCAGTAAAAAACTACTGCAGCCCTGTGTTGTTCCATAAGAGATATTTTTTGCTGAATGCAAGTTGCAGAATTGCAGACACGTGTCAGAAAAATCACGCATCTAGAAGTAATGATGACATCAGGATATGAAAAGAGTGTCGGGGGCGTTTGCAACAATATTTCACCATGCACGGCACTGACAGGATCTGAGTTTAGACAGGGTTGCAGGGCACCAGAAATGATCACTTATAGCCCTTTCTTTCTGACATGCATTCTCATATTTGATTCACATCCAATGTTTGCACACTCTGAAAAAAACACACATACACACGTACACAAAGTGGCATGACAATGAGCGAGGCTGTTCTGTTGTCACTCCATTTAGCAGGCAGATTCTCCATGCTGCTTTTCTGTCATGCTTTTCCAATGTTGTCACACAACGGTTACTGTACACTGCGCTGCTAACCATATGTAACCAAGACGTGTCAAATCGGACCCCCGTGACTGTAACTCAAACCCACACCCACACAGATGAGCCACGGCTATGGAAAGAACATGGTGTTTTTGTGTGTGTGCTCGATTTTGGCATTTCTTGTCTTTTTCTCTGACTCCTTCTGTGGTTGGTGTTCATTCGGAGACCACTTTCACTGACAGCCCTATAAACAGGCTCCCACCCACAACCAAACAGCCACCCGCTGTCTCACACACACACACACACACACGCATGTCTCCTTTATATCGTCTCTCCATACCTCATTCATTTTTCCACCCAAACATAGCCTCTCATTTCGTCGTTTCCAAATAGACACGCTGAATGGCTCTTTATCTCTCTTGTCATTTTACAGAAATTGGTGCTACACTTCTAACAAAGTCTATCATGACATCACTGTCTCTTTGTGTTTTTTAAGCAGACTGCTCCTTCAAAACTGAATTTTTCAAATAATTTTTCAAATCTTTCTACCTTCTCTTTGTAATTACTCTATTGCCCTTATTCCCCCATCTTTAGCTTGAATATGCAAATTAGTACTGCCTCCACTCAATCACACCAGCTCAGAGATCAACTCGATCAACTTTACTGTAGTAAACGCTGCACAATGGTATCACTCTTTACAACGTCGGATACGTAACAGTAATTAATATGATTAGCCTTTTGCTTGACCATGTTATCAAACAGCTAATAACGTGTTGCTAATGTTACACAAACCATGTTCCCATTCGCCATCTCAGAATCAGACAACTGCATTCAAAATCAGTATCCTTAGAAACGCTTTGAACAACTTAGAACGTCAGTGGAGAAAGGCATATAGTTAATCATAACAGCGTAATTTACATCTTATGCATAATTTCCAGCCCGTTCTCATCCCAAGGCGTCATACATGTGACGCTTTTGACATTTCGTCGAAATCTTACGCACACAGGGCATCCTTTAGCGTCAATATGAGACGCAGATCCCAAGGCGTAATAACCTTAACCCTACCCCAGACCTAAACCTACCCATAACAGGGCGTGTTATATTGACGCTAAAGGATGCCATGTGCGTAAGATTTCGGCGAAATGCCTTATGGCGTCACCTATATGACGCCAAAGGATGAGAATGTGTTGATAATTTCTTACTATATTGCTAAATGTACCTGATTTTTCATATCAACAGAAAAATATACCGGGGTTACCTGGCTTCTCTTGAGACTCCCCTGCTTCGCAGCATAGTTTGGTTTAGCATGGTTTGCTAAAGCCCACCCTCATGTTGACGTGATTGGTTACAAGGTAGTTTGTGATGTAAGAAACGCCGTCGATAAAAAAAAAAAAAGTGTTTTTGAGACTTTGTTCACTGCAGTTTTAAAGAGAAAATACTCAATGGTGTTGACTTATGAATTTGCTCATGGTTTGTCTTAAACCATATTAAAAACACCACATAGACATAAACAACATTAAAAACTTAATTTTCACCACATGGGGTCTTTACATTTTTTTTTTAAATAGTAATTTACTATATGTACAACAGAAATAATGCAAAAAAATTATTTAAAAAAATGTGCCTACTTTGTGACATATTTTCAATCTTATCCTTTAGTATTCAATACATTTTCTTCCCTCTTTTACTCCGTTCTCTCCTCAATGTTTTGTATTGTTGCTCTTTTCTCCTGCTGTCCTTTTGTCACTTTGGTTTCTTGTGTCCCTCAGCCCCTCACCTCAAATAGTCTCAACAACCAGCAACTACGTCTCTCTCTTTCCATTTCTATTCGCTTTCTTTCTTTCTCTCAACTGGAATCAGAGTTGTCCCTCTCCTCTCAGTAGTAGGTTAATGGGGTGTTGTAGATAGTTGGCTTGCC
Source organism: Tiaroga cobitis (assembly GCA_030578255.1). Lineage (NCBI taxonomy): Eukaryota > Metazoa > Chordata > Actinopteri > Cypriniformes > Leuciscidae > Tiaroga > Tiaroga cobitis. Next base: position 13,558,279 of record CM060604.1, on the reverse strand, counting down.
CTTTGGAGCATGACATCTCTTTCTCACACCTGGTTCCAGCACCCAGCGGCCCCATACAATAGCAGACATGCTGCTAGTTTTCCGGCTGGTTGGGTAGGCCAGTACCCTCTGATCCTCAGTCCCACTGGCCAGCACAAACATCCAGCCTTCATATATAAGTGACCACTAGTGCACCAGAACGTCATGGCTGAATAGCCTGAAGCTTTTGAGGGGATCTTTGCCTCTGGCTTTGCTTGAACTGATGAAGGAAAGTTCTGTAGGAGGTTGATTCGGGCATATAAATGTGTGGGTATAGTGTGCACTAGTTAATTGGGGTGTGTTTGGTGATATTTGTGTGTGTGTGAAAGAGAGCAAATGTTGTGTTTAGCCTTAGGTGCTTTTCTGGAAATGGATATAGCTGTATTGCTTTCATTGGTCGGTGTGAAGGGTAAGGTTAAGACTGTGAGCGTGCAAGTGGGTGTCGTGACTGACAGATCCACATTTTATTTTACATAAAAATATTTCTTTAAAAGGCTCAAAGCTCGGATCAGGGAAAAAAATATATAGTCCTTATGAACTGTGCAAAGAATTTTGAAAAAGCTAAGTGTATTTACTTCTAGTAGCTCACATACACCATTTTTCAGGAGAGGAAGACAGTGGCTGTGATCAGAGATGGTAGTCATGCAGAAAGTTATTTTCACAGGCTCATTTGTGTGATAAATCTTTCTCTTACACACATGTGGGGTAGGTGAGAGTGGGTGATAAGACACAAGCCACATCCATTACTGTGGAGTGTCCTTTGCTTTCTTTCAAGTTCACACTAGGGGTTGAACGACTTCAGATTGTTTGAAGTCGACTGTTATGACATCAAAGTCGAGTCGACGTCGACTAGTCGATGACGTCATTCATAAAACCACAAGAGATGGGACTGCTTTGCAACATGCCACAATTTGCAATTAATTAACAGAAAATTATACAGATGCTGACAGACAGCTCATAATGGGGCCGTTTACACCTGGTCACTTCATGCGTTTTTACTGATCTGATTTATCAAAACGATTCCATTTACACCTGGTCACATAAATATGTTTACGCAAAACGGATATAAATCCGATCTTCAAACAACGCGCTATGCAGATTTAACGGAGTTCACGTCACCGAAAGCAACAATAATGAGCTGCATTGTATTGATCATCAGCTAATTTCAAAATCAAAGACCACAATAAGAGAGACAGCACTGGTAAGATAATTTTGTTTCTTTACTTTTAACGAAGATTATTGTGTGTAAAGCGTCCGCGACTTACTTTCACTTTGATTTGCGATAGTTTGCACGTTGGCTTGATGAATAGATGCTCGAGCTGCTCATCTGCGGCGATGCGTGCTGCCATAGCTTCATCACTAGGCTAATACGCTCTCACACGATTATTGTTAGCATTGTTGGGAGAAGTCCAATTACATATGTGGTTTCAACTACCAGATGCATTTACACTTGTCCAGTTTCGTCTGTTAAGCGGCCCAGACCTCCTCCTGAAGCGGTTTGAGCGATCGGATTTAAATCCGTCTCCGAACGCGTTTCGGAGGGCATTTACACCTGGTCTTTTCACGATCGGATAGCTATCAGATCACAGAAACACAAGAAGTGGCCAGGTGTAAACAGCCCACTGTTTACATCATCATTTAGGATGAAAATAGAAAAAGAAAAAAAGCTATAAATTCACATCTGCGCCTTAGTGATGCGTAGATCCAAGTAATACAAAATAATATTCAAATTAATTGCGGGTGAATTAGAGGTAGGCTACATCATTAATATGTATAAATAAATAAATGATAAAAAATGATGTTTTAATAAAGATACTGAACTCTCATTTCCCGGTAAAACAGTGAGCGTGCGTCATGCTTTTACTTTCGTTTTCAACTATTTCTAGTGTTAGTTTAGTAAAGTATTTACACACACTTGATGTACCAATGCTGCTTTCTTGCTGCAATGACCATCTGGGCTCTTCATCTGTTGTCGTCTGCAACATGTTAGTATCAAAATTAGCGCAATCATAGTGTCACATGATCAACGCGACTAGTTGACGTCAAGCTTAAAGCGTCGCGGCATTGCATTAAGGTCGACTAATCGACTAGTCGGTTCAACCCCTAGTTCACACTGAATTTTGTAGAACTAGGGAAGATCTACAGCAACAGGAACAATTGGTATGAAGGTACTATATCTTCAGGATACTGACCACCAATTTGAAAATAAACCTTTTTTTGTTGTTAATTCTATAATAATTTGAACTGTAATGAAGGTTTTCAGTTCTGCTGCATCTATGGAGTCAAGTCATCTTCATTTATATAGCGCTTTTAACAATGTAGATTGTTCCAAAGCTGCTTTACAGTGATAACCGGAAATGAAAGTAACAGATAGTTTTGGCTTTATGACAGCTCTAGAATAAAGTTATTTTCCAGCTTATTTTCACTTCCGTCGCAACAATCATTACTTATTAACTTAGGGGCCGCTAAAATGACACCGTTTTAACAGAAAACTCTTAAGTTCTCTCTACGCAAACTTTAAAAACGCGAACCTGTGAGAACGCTGATGGCGTGCACATGCGTATTAAGAGTTCATTCTATAGGAATGCGCGTTTGAATATATGTAAGCAGGCATGCAGTCCTTCCCTAAAAAACCAACCCTCAACAAACTACTTGGCTGGCCTTAATTTATAATACAGAATGTTATCGCTTCGGCGTAGCCTCGTGAACCGGAATTATCCAGACAACGATTATCTGAACAGAGGTAAAGGGAAGGAGGCCTTCACAGGGAGGGACTAGTGACACTTTAGGAGTGCGTTGTCGTCGTGTCCAGACGCAGGTCCTTCATCAGATCTGGATAAGGCCTGGATCCGGCGGACTGTGGTAAATCTCGAGATAAACAGAGAGACTAATATTGACAGATGCCATTCTTCAATATAACGAGTACATCAGGATTTTTGGGAAGTGTTCCCGGTTCCGGCTGACCTAATTTGCAGCCTAACATTGAATTATAGAAGTCTATAATGTGTTATGTGTTTGCAAGGTCAAAGAGATGTGTTTTTAGTCTAGCTTTGAACTGACAGAGTGTGTCTGCTTCCCGGACAATGGTAGGAAGACTGTTCCAAAGTTTTGGTGCTAAATAGGAAAAGGATCTACCGCCTGCAGTCGATTTTGATATTCTAGGTGTTATCAACTGGCCGGAATTGTGAGATCGCAATAGACGTGAAGGACTATAATGCGTTAAGAGCTCGCTCAAGTACTGCGGAGCTAAACCATTTAGTGCTTTGTAAGTAATTAGCAATATTTTAAAATGTATACGATGTTTAATAGGGAGCCAATGCAGTGTTGACAGAACCGGGCTAATATGGTCATACTTCCTGGTTCTGGTAAGAACTCGAGCTGCTGTGTTTTGGACCAGCTGTAATTTGTTTATTAAGCGTGCAGGGCAACCACCCAGTAGAGCATTAAAATAATCTAGCCTTGATGTCATGAACGCATGAACTAATCTGAGTAACAATGGTGCTAGTTTGACATGCAAAAAAAATCATTTAAGTCATCAAGACGTTGGAAAATCACTACACACAACTTTCCTGATGGGTTTATTGTCTATATTGTATTCACTTAAAGCAATAATGGACAGTGCTCCCTTACTATAAATAAGTATAAATCAAATGAATTTGATTTAGTATACTTAAGTAAAGTGCAAGTATATTTTAAATATATTTTGTTGCATGTATACTAATATCAATGTACTAGAAGTATACTTGTAAGTGTACTATTTATTCAATACTACTTGTTGGGACTAAATTAGCCCACTTTTTACTGTATAAAAGTATACTATGTGTATACTATGTGTGTAACAGGAGTACACAACTAGTTTACAACTACGTTTATTGTTTTTACTGCAACTATACTACAAGTGAACTTACAGGTAAACTGATAGTTTACTAGTCAAATATTTCTGATAGTTTACTAGTCAAATATTTGTAGTATTTCTGTTTTGTTTTTGAAAGTACACTTAATTTAGTTAATTAACTTAATTTAGTCCCAAGTATAAGTGAAAAGGTACACTACAATTATACTACTAGTGTATTATTGCATAAGTATACTTAGTATACTAAAATATACTTGAAGTTTACTATATGCTTAATAAAATAAACAAAGTACAGGTTACTTTTTTTGTAAGGATAAGCCCTATAGTATAATCACCACCACCACAATAACCCACAAGCGGCAGATCAATGTGCTACTTCTCTCCAATACGGTAGGGAGAATTATAGCATACATTAAATTAACTGAAATGTGGAGTGTGTATGAGGACGTTAACTGTGACAAGATGATTGACAGTTCAGTTAATGGTGACATGATGCAAAACATACAAAACTTTTAGGGCATAGCATAGTGAGAAAACGTCTCAGGTTACGTATGTAACCCTGGTTCCCTGAGAGGGAACGAGACGCTGCGTTTGAGACGCGGTGGGAACGCTCTGCGTGATTGCGTCATGAAGCACGTGTAAAATCAGTCCAATGGAAGCCCGATACGTCATGGGTGACGTCATAGACCAGGAAACTATAAAGCACCCTTGAAAACAGACCGCGACAGCTTCTGAAAAAGTCTGAAGCAAGTCGATCAGGGCATGCAGGATGTATGGCAGGCAAACGCAGCGTCTCGTTCCCTCTCAGGGAACCAGGGTTACATACGTAACCTGAGACGTTCCCTTTCAAGGGAACTTCGAGCTGCGTTTGAGACGCGGTGGGAACCCCATACCCACTACGCCATAGTGACAAATGCCCGTTCTGTGTGAAGTCCTTGCGCACACTAATAAGCAAGCAACCTCGCCCCAGGAGTGGAGAGGTCAAGGTCATAAAACCTGACAAATGTATGTGGAGAGGACCAACCTGCCGCATTACAAATGTCAAGAAGGGAAACACCCGAAATTAAGGCCGTAGAGGCCGCCATACTCCTTGTAGAATGGGCCCGTACAGCCATAGGTGAAGGCTGACCGGCCGCTTCATAAGCTAGTGAAATAGCCTCGACTATCCACTTGCTCATAACCTGTTTAGATGCAGGGCACCCTCTTCTGAGTGACCCAAAACATACAAATAATTGCTCTGACTTACGCCACAGGGCAGCTCTGTGAACGTAGGCATCCAATGCCTGAACTGGACATAACAGGTTCAATTGTTCCTGATCTGGGGTATCAAAAGGTGGAGGATAAAAGGCCTGCAGCACTATTGGGCCCCCAACATTGAATGGGACCTTAGGAATATAACCCGGTCTAGGGTATAGAAATGCTTTCACCATACCAGGTGCAAATTCCAAACATGACGGAGCAACCGACAGGGCGTGTAAATCTCCAATTCTCTTGATAGATGAAATAGCAAGGAGAAATAAAGCTTTCAAAGTGAGGAATTTTTCTGAAACCTCTTCAATGGGCTCGAACGGAGCCAGAGCCAGACCCTCAAGTACAATGGCTAAATCCCAACCCGGTGCTCTGGAGTGCAGTGCAGGTCTCAACCTCAATGTACCACGGAGAAAACGAGTAATCAGAGGATCTCTCCCAATAGAAGTACCCCCCAGAGGGGTATGGTAGGCCGATATAGCCGCCACATAAACTTTTAAGGTGGAAGGAGATAATCCAGCAGAGAAACGGTCTTGCAGAAAATCGAGAACTGAAACAACAGGGCAGTTAACAGGATCTAACTGACGCTCACCACACCAGGTGGAGAATAATTTCCATTTCAGCGCATTCAGTTTTCTCGTGGAAGGGGCTCTGGAATGGAGAATGGTCTCAACGACCTCAGTCGAGAGACCGGATTCTATGAGCCTGGCCCCCTCAGAGGCCAGGCCCACAGTTTCCACAACTCCGGTCGAGGGTGAAATATCGTGCCCTCTACCTGGGACAGCAGGTCCCTCCTGAACGGAATCTCCATGGGAGAGCCATCCAGAAGAGACAAAGTCCGAGAACCAAACTCGAGTCGGCCAGTATGGGGCTACTAGTAGCAGATGAGCCCCTTCCCGGCGAACCCTCTCCAGAACCTCCGGGAGCATAGATATCGGGGGAAATGCGTACAGGTGCAGCCTCGGCCACACCTGCACCATCGCATCCAGTCCGAGAAGAGCTGGCTGCGTGAGGGGGAACCATATAGAGCAATGCGTTGTACAAACGATGTGAAAGGTCGACTTGACTTTAGTTAGACCAAAGTTCTCCCTAAGAAGCTCCACCACCTCGGGGTGAAGTCTCCAATCCCCTGGGCCTCAGCCCCTGCCTCAACAAGATATCTGCTCTGATATACGAGACCATCAGTGTGTTGTCCGCCATTCGCCGAGCAACCACTCATGATCGCCCCCACTTGTGAGGGAAGCATCCGTCGATAGCAATATGCGTCGACAAGAAGCCCCCAACACTGGGCCTGGGCGAGGAACCAAGGTTCTTCCACATGACCAAAGCACGAAGGCATAGCCGCGTGACCTTGATCATGCGAAAACGTATTTCCCCTCGGAGAAAACCCCTTGGTCCTGAGCCACCACTGCAGGGGTCTCATGAACAGAAGGCCAAAAGTAAAACGTTGGACGCAACTGCCATGAGACCCACCCGTCTGAAACTGTTTCACAGTGAGTGACTGGCCTAGATATACCCCATTACGGCTGTAGAATTGCTACACCTAGAAAAGTGGTCCTCAGAGCACACTCTACTTGGCGTTGAGAGGCAACCCAACATCCTTAATGAGACAGAACGACATCTCGATGCCGAACTGCCATAAACTCAGATTGAGCTAGGAACAACCAATCATTGATGTAGTATAATACGCGAATGCCCTGGAGTCTCAGAAGAGCCAGAGCTGCATCCACGCATACTGTAAAGGTGTGGGGTAATAAACCTAGGCCGAATGGAAGAACCCAATAATGGTATGCTTCGCCCCCGAAAGCAAACCTCGGGAAACACCTCATCCTCTTTCGGAAACAATGAAGTAATGGCTGTCTGCTGGGAGGAGGAACCCCTTCTACAGCTCCTTTTGCAGAAGTGACAGTACTTCCTGCTCCATAACCAAAGCCTGCTCGGGGTCCACCAATGAAAGGAGGACCCCTAGAAATCTGGGCGAACGAGAAACGAACTGAATTCTGAAACCCTTTTCTATAGTGTGCAGGACCCACTGAGAAATATGTGGCAGTAGTTTCCACGCTGCCAGAAATTTACTAGGGGAACCAGTCTCTCAAGACTGGCCTCTGGATTTGTTTGAACAGTCACTACGGCGCCCTGAAGCGGCGAACCGGCAGGGAACAACCGAACTGACCATTCTACGACCCTCCTCGGAGGATCGTATGGGGATGCTGACACCTCGGTACCCTGAACGGCGAACCGGCAGGGAACAACCGAACTGGCAGCGCTGCAACCCTCCTCAGAGAGTTGCACCCCAGAGGAAAAACGATTTCTCAAAACCGTCCCTTGGTTGAACAGTCACTACGGTGCCCTGAACGGCGAACCGGCAGGGAACAACCGAACTGGCAGCGCTGCGACCCTCCTCAGAGAGTCGCACCCCAGAGGTCGCCGAGGAGAAACGATTTCTCAAAACCGTCCCTGCCCCGGAGGAGCCCTCAGAAGCCTGATAGCCTCGTTTTCTTGCGACAGGACTTCTTGTCTAAGCTTTATTAGAGATGATGACAGTCCTCAGATCTTGCCTACCTCTAACTAGCTTAGTTCCTACGACCCTCCTCGGAGGATCGTTGAAAAAAGCAGGCACTTCGGCGCCCTGAAACGGCGAACCGGCAGGGAAACCGAACTGACTGCTCTTCTTTTTTCTTATTTGAAGGCTCGTTTGGGGACACTGACACCTTGGTGCCCTGAAACGGCGAACCGGCAGGGAAACCGAACTGGCAGTACTGCGACCCTCCTCAGAGAGTCGCACCCCAAAGGGCGCTGAGGAGAAACGATTTCTCAAAACCGTCCCTACCCCAGAGGGGACCACCCTTAGAAGCCTGATCGCCTCGGCGTCAGGGCTTCTTCTTTGTCAAAGCTATTTTAGAGATAAAACAGTCCTCAGATCTTGCATGTCTCTAACTGGCTAGACTGCGACCGCCACCCAGGTACCCCTCAATTGCGGAGGAGCCCGAATGGCGACGCTCTGTTTTGCACTTTGTGCTGAGAGGAGCTTAATAGGCCGTCTCAGGAACATTAGATTGGTGAGGAAGAAACCTCTGGAACGCCGCTGAATGGTTTATATCTCAGTTTTCTTGAAAGCGGAGCGTCCAGAAGAACAGACATAATTATATCTTTATTTACCTTTATCTTTATATCAGAAAAACTTATATATATATATATATACATACATACATATATCACTCTGTGGCCACCAGCAGGAAACAACCGAACTGGCAGCGCTGCGACCCTCCTCAGAGAGTCGCCCCTCACATTCATCCATGTCCTTACATACTTTACCCACCAGCGCTGCCTAATAAAAAATGTATTCATTATTTAAGATGGCTGGTGGGTAACGTCGGGGTTAATAACGATGACGCCGACTCGGGAGAGAGAAAGCTCGCAAGCGTCTCTTTAACCCGAGGCAATGTCATACTATGATACTTAATACCCAAACATTACTATAGTCAGACATCTGGGGATTAAACACATAAAATACAAACCGGTTTATTCCACGATCTCGACACCTCAGTGTGGAGATAGGGAAAAACCACAGTCCCCGACGAGGAGGCTGAGATACAGAGTTTTCCCTGTTTAAGATACAGTTCATCTTTAACAAACTCTTCTTTATTTTCAATCTCATAATGTTCAGCTGGCCAGTAAATATTTAACTGGCAACAGCACTAGATAAAACCTCCTTTTTTCTTTAAAAAATCTCCTCTTTATTCAACAGAGTTATGAGCTGGAAAATGTATTCATTGAAAACTCAAACATCTGCCTTTTTATAAAGATTTGTATTTGTTTTGTTCCTTCTTTTAAAACAAAACACTAACGATACCAATTCCTCGGAACTGGAAATCGCAGCACACTAGATCTGGCATGTGAAAGCTGAGAAAGGGCGGAGCCCATCCCAACCCCCGCTGTCAGATCCGTTTTCGAACCCCGAAATACGAGCCGTCTCCGAGCCTCGGCAACAGAGAGACCCGCTCGGGGAACGCGAACCGAACCGTCCTCCTCGAAGAACGCCCGGCGGGAGCGGAGCGTCCTCACGGACAGCTTCTCGCAATGCACAGTCAGATCCCTCGAGAAATGACTGTTGCATGCTCCACTCCCAAACAGCAACAAAAAGCTGATGTGTGTCCCCACCCGTGATGTTACGAGGGCAGGGAACAACACAACGTCTATAATATTGCTTTGCTCGCCATAATGATAGATAGTGATATATATATATTGGGCTTGACAAACAACAATAAATAGACAAGGACAGAATCACAGAGAGCGCTTGCTGAAGACTACAGAAGCTGTCGCGGTCTGTTTTCAAGGGTGCTTTATAGTTTCCTGGTCTATGACGTCACCCATGACGTATCGGGCTTCCATTGGACTGATTTTACACGTGCTTCATGACGCAATCACGCAGAGCGTTCCCACCACATCTCAAACGCAGCTCGAAGTTCCCTTGAAAGGGAACTGAGACGAAACACACCTCTTTTGTTATCTCACACAAAATAGTGCTTAACTTCAACATTTACTATATCCATCCTGCCCCTGTCCCATGCAAAGCATTCTGGGATCTAGAAATCCCTTGCAGCTTCAGCAATGCTAGACATATTATAAACTACTAGGGAAGTAAATTAAATAAACTACATAATTAAATAAACAGATGATGTTGGGTTAATAATAACAATCAAATCTCCATCTGCATCCACAAGGTCATTTCAATTGATGTACATCCATTCAGTGCAGATGGAAAATTATAATGTAGTTCTAACGCAGATTGATCTTATTATTATTTTTGTGTTTGTGGTCCCAGACACCCCGATGATGTGCTATAAAAACAACAATACTAATTTTGAAAAATAAACCTCTTATTTTCCCTGCAAAACCATTTAATGGTTCCACTGACCTAGTCAAATAGGAAGATGTTAGAAGCTTTTCTCCTTTTTACCACAAAACATTCTGGCACTTTTCAGAAATGTCACTGGTAAAACGAAACATCTATCTATCTTGTATTTTGAGTGCAGTCATTCTAAGGGACAGTCTAAATTTAACATGATTGTGATTTTGCACTGAAAAAAAAAAAACCCTGTTCTGCTGGAGCTGTGGTTGTTTCAATCTTTGATAGTTAATACAATGCACTCTCTCTTTCTCTCTCTCTCTCTCTCTCTCTCTCTCTCTCTCTCTCTCTCTCTCTCTCTCTCTCTCTCTCTCTCTCTCTCTCTCTCTCTCTCTCTCTCTCTCTCTCTCTCTATACACACACACAGAGAAGCTGTCCCTTACCACCCGACTCGGCCATTATGAGGTCATCCGAGGCACAGATTCAATTTTCCCTCATTATGATTTCCATGTAAATGGGTCGTCACTGAGATCTGAAGCGAGTAGGACGTGTGTGTGTGTGTGCGCATATTACGCATTACGGTGTTCTGTCTCTAGAATAAAAGGGTAACTGGTGCGGTGATGAGGCGAGGCAAGGCGTGTTATTCAAAATATTTGAGAGTCAAGAAACGGACATATAACAAACAAAACTTACAAATACGGAAAAGATACAAGTTCATACACTATATAAAACTAGCTGTGGTTCAACCACTGTGTGCGTGAGAGAAGTGAGAGACTGCTAAAATGTCACTTGACAAGTCGCGTAGGTGTGAAACGATCACTGTGCTTTGACCATTAGCACCTCTGCTTGTCACTTTCACACACATACACTCACGGGAACACACACAGGGGCATACAGTCACCAGAAGGATGTAACAGCTACTTGAGGGGTCAAAAATATAAATCCTGAGATATAGATGTCATCTTTCTGCCTCAAGGCAATTTGAAAGACAGTTATTCTTTGTACTATGATTGACTGTGGTGAGATTAAACATGTTTGTTATAAGGGAGACATTTTCCTTTCATATTTCTTTGTTTTAGCTGTCATATGTTGCTTAAACAGATGTCATAGTTGTTCAAACAGCATTAAAAAAAAAACTAGCAAAATACCCTTTTATATCCATCCTCCTTTTATTCTGACATGAACAGTGACGGAATATTGATTTAACAGCATGAAATTATTAATGATATGTTTTTCTTTCATGTTTGATATTGATATGCAAGACATATTTTACTCACAATACCTTGAAGTCATGACTTCTAGTTTATCATGATTAATTATGATTAATACATTTAAAAAGTGCAATATTATGGCACATCAAAGGTATTTTACTCTAAAAGCATACATAATGAAGTCTGGTGCCCTCTAGAAGTATCATTTTGAAGGACCACGTCACTAAAGGAATGTGAAGTAATTTCTTTTTGAAGGAGAGTTTGCGATTTGCGTTGACAGGATGTGCGTCAAGCGATGTGACAAAATGTAACAATGCAAATGCAGAACGATGCACAAACTACCAAGAAGAGCGAAGACACTGAAGCTCACAAAATTGCGTGATGATGGAAGAGAAGTTAATTAGCTTTTTTAGCTCTCTGTATGATATATCTCTGCCCACATACAGTATTATATAAAAAAATTATGAATGCATGAAAAACAGGGTAAGAAATTGTCAGCATTCTGAATGGGTTTGATTCAAGCATTGATAACTGTTCATCACATTTATGATATGATGCATTATGCACTGCTATAATTTCCAAATGCCTTCCACTGCAGAAAATTAAATAACAAACAGATTCCTTGTCAAAACAGATATCTTATTTTTACCTGTAATACACACATTTGATCAAATTTTCAAAATCTATGGCCAACTGCGCAGCCCACAAATGGTGTTTCAGAGCTTCCTAGAGACCAACATTACACATCCTAGAGACATCCAGCGTTGAAATCAGAGTGAATGGGTCATAATATTAAGAGCTATAACAACAATGAAGGTGCTCAATATAAATGAACAGTTTGAGCAAAAAATAGATCCGACGACCACAAATTCTCCCATAAACAGACTATAATCTCTCTACAGGCATCAGTCAGGGTCATTAGGTGATGGCCTTTTAAAACAAATGCAAGGCTCAACCTCATCCTCCAAAGATGAGACTAATGCATCTCTTTATATAGACTGAGTCCATAATTCACGAGCCACTATAACATTATTATCTGCTTTGTCTTGTCAAAATGAGTGGAGTTAAATATCTTCTATAGCAGTCATTAGTTTAAAACCCATTTACCTTCCTCTCCCGCTCTCTGCTCTGAGATATGATAAAGCCCCAATTAATAATTCAACCTAATTAAACACTCATATTTAAAGAGGGTTAGGTCGCCGTATGCTTACTAGCTATTAATTGTTTCTGGCAGAGCCACATTAGTATTCATATTTCTCAGTCGCACATATCTATTTTATTTCAGGCATATGAGGTACAGACTACAGGTCGACATTGTTGCACACTGGCGAATAAAGGACCTGCGACTAAATTAGATAATTGTGTTTATGACAAATGGATGCAGCACCTAATGCTACATAATGGCAAAAGTCAAAGGCAAGTGCGTCTCAGTCTTTGCACCTGACAACTGCACTTACAGCTCAGTAACGGAACGCTACGACAAGGTGACATTTACTTGTGAATAATACTTTATGTGTGAAAGTGGTAATAACACCCTTGCCTGTTTTGGTTAAGCTAATTTACTCCGATAAAGTAGGAAGTCATATTTTATGGACACCTTAATGTGAATATTGTAATGTAATAGAATGCATGTACAATGCATTTTCTTTTTCACAAGGTACGAAGTGAACCAATGTTCCTGCATATTAGCTGACCAAATCAGGGACAGCAGCCACGATCATAATAATAGTACATCAAATTACGTTTCCTGTCAAGATCTTGCTTCTTTTAATGACCCCACAAAATCAAAACCGGAGCTTTGATGTCCTATACAGTTATGTTCACCTAAACATTTACAAAAATCACTTTAAAGCAGATATATACTAACCCTACCTTTCAAGTTTGTGGTTAATACGATTTTTTTTTAAAAGAGACAACTTTGTTTTGGGGGGAAAAGCCTCTTATGCTCATAAATGCTGTGTTCATCAAAATAAAGTAAAAAGTAAAAAACAGTAATATTGTGAAACATTATAAATATAATACAATTTAAAATGACTGAATATATGCTGATTTGGAGTTCAATTGCTTTTGTTTTGTGTGAAAACCATGATACTTATTTTTTGCAGGATCCTTTGATGAATGGTACGTTCAAAAGAACGGCATTTTTTTTTAATAGAAATGTGTTGTGACATTAATGCATCCTTGCTGGATAAAATGATTAATTTCTTAAAAAAAGACACATTTTATTAATTATATATAATTATTATATAATTATATATATTAAATTATTTAGTATAATAATAATAAGAAGAAATACCAATGACTCACTTTGACTAATTCCACATGCAAATGTAAAATCAAATCTTAGATTATTATATATATATATATATATATATATATATATATATATATATATATATATATATATATATATATATATATATATACATATACATATATATATACATATATAAAATAAGACTGCCTATTAAAGAGGGACAGGGCCTTCAATGTCCAATTTTCCTGTTTTAACTGAAAACATGTCAATTCACAGGAAAAAATACATCACATGGTTCTGGACATGCACATACACACTGAGAATGAAAAACTGTAGCAAAACAAGCAAAAATTCAATTAATGCAACACATTTTGACATGTTTTGAAATCTCACACTGAGTGAGCAGCCATGCAACCACGTTACCTATATGAGATTCTGCAAAGAATCTTCTGCTCTGGTACAAATCCAGAAACATCCTCAGTAATCTGGATGCAGCAGATGTCAAGTATTTGATCCGACAAAAAAATAAATAAAAAAATAAAAAAATAAGGAACGAGAATGAGGATGAATAAGTATAGAAGCAAACTGTTGGCATGTGTTAGGGTGTGTGTATGGCATTTGGCAGCTATAGACCCTATTAGCGGTAGGTCAGGCTAGGTAAAACAGCCCAGCTGTCAGGGAAAGAGACAGTGAGACACCGAAAGTGATGTGTTTATAGGAACAGATTGTCCAGATGTTTTACCTGTCTGTCTGCCTAGCCTCTGTGACCACTGTCAAGCCACCTCTGCCATAATGAGAAAATGTCTTGTGCGTTGGTGAGAGTGTTTGTATGTCTGTTTATTCATTATTCATTTTGTTTTTACCGTCCATGCCCTGAGATGCCTGAGTGTAAAGGTGCAATGATGTGATCAGCATTTTGATTCTCTATCGATCACAACACACCAGGAATGCTCTATAGGTCTATTTTTTGTCTTCTCTGTCTCTCACAGTCTCATTTTTATTTTATAAATGGATGGACTTGCTTTATGACAACACTTCAGTTGCAAAATTGCCACTGCTTCAGACAGCCCAGCTCTCTTTAGTCTACGAATGAATAAGTTCATTTTGATGCTATGATAACTTATTGAACTAAAGAGGACATCACACACATTCCTCCCAATTGTAGACAAACACTTCACTTCAAGGAACTGTTCACCCACTGTTCTTTTACTCACCCTCATGTTGTTTCAAACCTTCACAGGTTCTTTCTTTCATGAAGCAAAAAAAAAAAAAAAAAGGAGAAAACATCAAAACATCTTCAGATGATTTGGAACGGAACATACGTTATATGGACCAGTTCTATGTTTTTGCTGTTGTTTTGACATAGTTTCGGAACTAAAGACCCAGTATCTAATAACAATAACCCCAGCTGTTTTCAACATTGATAATAATAAGAAATGTATCTCTAGCACCAAATCAGTATATTATAATGGTTTCAGAAGAATCATGAAACTGAAGACTGCTGGATATTTAGCTTTGCCATCAAAGGAATACATTACATTTTAAAATATATTAAAATAGAAAAAAAATATTTTATATTGTAAAATTATTTCACAATATGATTGTTTTTACTGGTTTTTTTTTTTTTTTTTGAACAAATAAATGCAGCTTTGGTAAGCATAAGAAACTTATTTCAAAAACATGAAAAAAACCTCACACACACACACACACACACACACATATATATATATATTAGGGCTGTCAGTTAAACGCGTTATTAACGGCGTTAACGCAAACCCATTTTAACGGCGGGCTGTCAGTTAAACGCGTTATTAGCGGCGTTAACGCAAACCCCTTTTAACGGCGTAAATTTTTTTATCGCGTGATTAACGGTCTTTTTGGCCTAGCAAACTTTGTAGTTTTTTTCACATGCTGTTACAACAGGACGCGGCATGCGTGCGCTGCGCTATGAAACCCATTCATTTCAATGGCTTGCGCCGCGCGAGGACGTTTTGTTGCTTCGTCGACCAAAGCGCAAGCGGATCTAGCTAGACCGGAAACAAAACAACAGGCGCGCCGCACACACTTGTTTGGGCTTGCGAGCCGGCCAAATAGTTGGTTAACGTTACCCTTTGAGTGGATGGCGAGCGCGAGACGCCGAAATGGATGCCAATAAGATTCTGAATGGAAAGTTCACTTTTAAGAAGTTGCCAAATGGTTCCATTGACAAGACCAAAGTGATCTGTGTGTTTTGTTGTTTTGAACTGAGCTATCATCATCGCAGCACTTCCAGTCTGAAATACCACTTGATGGCCAAGCACACACACAGCTGATGCGAATTCTCCGCCCCCTCGTCAATATCAGGACTTCGTCAGTATTTCTTTCACTGTTTTATTAATGGTCAGTGTTACATTGAGAGATTATTTGCTCCAAGTGAGAATGTTAGTGTGAAATTGAACACAGTGTATGTCAATGTTGTTTTCAATAAAAAACATTTCCATAAAGCAAGCCGATCCACTTTTCCATGTTGATAAGAGCATTAAAATGAGAAAAAATAATGGGACAAAAAGAAAATCAAGAGACATTTAGAATAGATAAAAAATTATTGCGATTAATCGCGAGTTAACTATGACATTAATGCGATTAATCGCGATTAAATATTTTAATCGTTTGACAGCCCTAATATATATGCAGACTCTTCTTTATTTTGTATAATTAATTAAAACATTTCAATGAATAAATTACCGACTGAACATTTGTTTGCCTATGAGTGTGAACAGACCTTAAATTGCAGCGCTCTATACATTCCTCATGCATCTCCAGAGATCAAATGCACATCAGTTTGAACCAACATACTACATGCACAGAGTACAACAGCAGCTATCTTGTTCATATATCAAACTATTCTTTTGGTGCAGGAATATATAGCCAAAAATGACTGCAATATGTCAAACTCATCCTTGTTTGATGAATGAACGTGTGTGGAAACAACAGACGAACACCACTTGTAAGTTAGCACTGCTGATTCTACCAACAGATAAATGGATTCTCAGATGTGGCTCCAACATTACCACATCTGCTCCTAACAGGACCACAAAGAGTCTTCTGAACGCTCAGTACTTTTCCAAGAAGACAAATAACAACATTATCTATTTCTCTGCCTGACTAAACATCTTTCAGTGGCATTATTGTAATATCATACACCTAAAAGCATCATTGGAACTTGCCAATGATTGCAGCTTTTTTGCTTGACACCGTCAGAAGACGTGGGCTTTTATTTCTTGCCTGAATAATATCTTAATTATCACTGGAACGCTAATGGCAGCATCTTAACCAAAGATCATGAACCTGTATTGGAAGTCAAAACATCCTCAATAAGTCCAAGGGCAAAGCAGGCTCTCGGTGTATTATTCCGTAGAAAGACCCATCGCTTTTATACTTCATATGCTGCAACGCAAGAACCGCAATCAGACAGAAAGATAGATGTGTTGCGTATGAAATACAAGAATAAATCCTATTTGCATGGTGGGAGTATATGTAAAGTTTTCAAGAAATGAAAGTGCTATTTCAACTTGAAAAAGACAGAGCTTGTGTGTTTCTGATTTGTAATAGAACAGATGTTCTGCAAATTGCACAGTTCATCAGCTGACTGCGAAGACGGGAATGATTGGCATTAGCATTGTGCTAGTTGAAGGGTGTTTATTGCCATTTCTGGCGCTGTTAACATTGTGACACCATGAAGTGACATCAGGGCACATAAAGCAATCGACGGGTCGCCAAGGCCAGTTAAACAAATGCTAATGGTGTTTACCGGCACTGAATAGGGAGGAAATGTAGATAACTTATTTTAATTGGAGAATCCATATGATGGGTTTGATGAGCAATGTGACAAGCGTTTTGAAGTCTGAAGCACTCTTCACAGCACCATCTGGAGAGTCACTCAGTGTGGGCAGTGTGTGTGTGTGTGTGTGTGTGCGTGCATGTGTTTGACTCGTTGGAAGTCTTATGAGGCTGAGAAGTTTGTTTATGAAAAAAGCAATTTCTCTGCTGACAGCATTACTGTCTAACTTTAACACTCTCCTGAAAGTACAACTTTCACTCCATGAATCGCATTTATGCTCTCAAAGACAAAAGGGAGAGAAAAAAATGGAACAAAGAAATAGAGCCTTACTGAATATATGGATTTCTGGCTGTCTTATCTTTAGATGAAAGCTAGAAAGTAGTGACATGGAAATCTAGATACGTGGGCTGCACTGTAAAGAAATGTGGTGCATGTTTGGATTGCATTAGAAGAGATTAGTTGCCCCTTCCTGCATCAGTCAAACGTACTGAATAACTTTTGTGTATTTTCACAACTTTCATTGTGTATTTTGTTTTGAAATGTTGTAAACGACAGCCAGAAATTCTACCATTTATTGAAACGCAGAATCTCCACAGTTGTGTATTATGAGTTGGATAATACTTGAATAAATATATTTGTGAGTATTACCTTTCATCTCAGTTAGAAATCCACAATATATTAATGTCATAACAATTATCAGATAAAAACCAATACTTTTTTCCCCCTTCATTCAATACTGGATATTTCGATTTGCATGTTTATATTACCCTTCTGTCATGACAACTCTCGGGAGATTGGCATGGTAATGGATTTGGCAAAATTAATGTATTCGTTCTTGGAGGAATAGATCTGCTGCTGCTGCAGAGCAAGTACCGAGACTTGCTACTGCCAATACATCCACAGACATACTGCTGCTGCTGCACATCTATACAGGTGGAGCTGGGGAAGGTGGAGGGTTTTGGGGAAGGTGAAGTTAAAATATGATCATTCAAAATATTCAAAAATATGCATAATTTAATAACATTGTTGAATGTAATATTTGGAAAATCTTAAAATGAATATTCATCTTTTATACTGTACATTATGATGTCTAAATTGACTTGTAGCATTCAAAATGATTGAGTTTATTTTTTACTGTTTTATTTTTAATCTATTTAGACAAAATTATATAGAGTTTTTATCACTGGAAAAACATTATAATACAAAAAAAAAAAACATTTAGTAATATGTTTCTTGTAAAGAAAAAAATAATATTTCTGAACCTGGCCTCTTGCATTTATTAAGAAATAACCTACTGTCCTCCTAAGGTTAGTTTAAACAGTACTGAGGTGTGATTAAGCCTGACATGAGAGTGTTTTGATACGTCTTGCCATTAGTTGCCTTTCCCCTGATCTTGACTTAGACCTCTGGGTCGAGCCCTTTAATGTCACCATCTTGTCAAGAAAAGGTCAAGGTTCATCATAATATTTTTTTCCCCATATTTATGAATAATTAAAATCAAGATCAAGGGGTGTGAAAAAAAAGGAGTTAAACGATAAAAGAGAGAGAGAAAAGACAATCTCTGAATTAATTTGAAGCTTCAAAAAGCCAAAATCCCTTATGGTTTGTTCCAGTTGTAGCCGGCAAAGCGCCGTGTCACAGAGGTTACAGCGCATATGAGGCCCCGGGGCCAAACAGATGTGGGAAAGGACGTGTTTCGATTGTTTTTCTCTGACCTGTTATGATTCAGAGCCGCAAGCTATCAGTCTTCAGCTAGTATTTATTTTCCCATTTCATTTTTAAACTGCCTTTGCTTGCTCCCTGCGGTAATTAAGATAAAATTATCTGAAGTATGGGCGATTCCCTGCTCCCTTTCCCTCTCTTTCTGTTTATAGAGTAGGGGAAAATACAGTTAAGATCAATGCCAAAGAGAAAATTACAAATCTATACAAGCTCTTGCCGAGAGAAATGCAAGGACAAACAAGCCATGTCTTGTGGGAAAAACAAAACTGATCTTAGTAAAATGACACTCAACAACAAAACACTTTTGTCATGGACTGTAATATGTAATAGTGCCATATAAAATAGATATTATCACACAAATTCTTGTAAAATGTTGCTTGTGTTAAAGGGTAGTTCATCCAAAAAAGATATCTTTCTTCTCTGTTTCACACAAGAAAGAAATTCATAGAGATTTGGAGCATGCCATTTTTGTTATTCAGGAAAAGATACTAGTTGACAAGTGGAACGTATGTGACAAAATGACCAAAAGCATATTATTGGAGTAAGTTATCAAAATGGAAACGGCCATTAAACAGTCTATTCGCAGCTAACAAAAATATGTTCCAAGAACATTTTGCTAACGTTCCCAGTTGGTTGTGGAAACATTATTTTTGTATGTTAAAAAATTCCATTTTTTTAAATATTTGGTTTGTGAACATTAATGGAACATTACAATTTATAGTTTTGTAAAAATGGGAACATAATGGGAACATTACTTTTGAATGTTGAACGTTCTAAAACCAGTAACATTTAAAAAAGTTTGCAAAATCATCCAACCAAAACGTAAAAAAAAAATAACATCCATGAAGGATGTATAAATACTGTTTTTTTGTGCTAACATTTTGAGAATTTTTTTTTTTAAAGACCAGATTACTGGATAGATAATTGCTCATAACTTGCCAGAACGGTAGCCAATGTTCTGAGAACGTTCCCTAATAGCTGGGCTAAACAATTTCCTTAAAAGCCGACATGAAAAGGAAGTTGTGATAGTCTTTTCTTATCTATTGTGATGTATATTTAAGTGAAACAAGACAAAAAAAATGAGGGTGGGACTTTATTTTGTCCATTGGCAGTTGTGGCCTAGTGGTTAGAGACACAGACTTGTAACCCCAAGGTTGCGGGGTTTGAGTCTTAGTATCGGTATAAAATGTAGATGTGGGGAGTGAATGAACAGTGCTTTCCTCTCTCCTTATCCACTACTGATGTGTCCTTGAGCAAGACACCTAACCAACTCCAATTGTTCGTCGGGCACCGCAGCAAAAATGGCTGCCCACTGCTCTGAGTGTGTGTTCACGGTGTGTGTGTGTTCAATACTCACTGCTGTGTGTGTACACTTGGATGGGTGAAATGGAGAGCACAAATTCAGAGTATGGGACACCATACTTGGTTACACTATGTTATGTCACTTCACTTTTAAATTGATTGGATTGTTGGATGCTTGTTGCTGCAATCACATGCGAGTGACAGGTTGTTCCGCCCTCGTGCCAGTAAACACGTAATCAGAGAAGAGATTGAACATGTTAAACAGTTATGAATCAACAACATCAACAAAATCATTAAACACCACTTATAATTACAGAAATCTATTCTTTGTGACAACTAGCCCTGGTTTCCTCAGCAACACAGATCGGACTAAAAGAAATAAACTAAGTCTATGATTTTTTCTTCTCTGTGTATAACTAGCGTGGAAAGAAAATGCATTCAGAGGCTGAAAGAAAGGGAAGGATGAATGAATGGATGTATAAATGTTCCCCTGGAGTCAGACAAATAAAGACAAGTGGCCAAATGAGCTAAGCCTGGCGGAGGCCCCAGGAGGCGCTTGACATGTCAGCTGTGATTTGGTGAGGAGTGGGCTAGAGGGAGAGGGCGGAGGGAAAGACGAGAAGAGGTAGATGGAGGAAGAGAAGGATGTGAGAGCCCTGTCGAATCAAATAGCACCAACCCCGGCGAGGTTTGGGCCACTGCCCGTTTGAGGATGAGCGGGTCTGGCTGCTGCCAGCCCTTGACACACACATACCCGTGCACACACACACGCACAGATGGACATCCGCACAGTTGCATACAGATACACAAGCCTATGCACATAGAGGCACACTAAATACATAGTTTGCATGGGAGAAAGGAACTAAGAAACAGTATAAAATTTGGTGAGCCACACTGTAAAAAAAAAAAAAAAAAAATCAATATTTTCTTTTTCCAATTAAAACAAGATAAATGTGCCTGGGAAACAAAATTGTATAAGATATTAAGACTTAAAAACAGAAGTAAAGTTTTCTTTTTTAATTGGCTTTTGTGGGCTATGTAGTGAGATTTTTTAAATTTCAATAAAATAAATATTTGTCAGTTGGGCAATACAATAAATTGACATTTGAAATAAATAAATAAAACAAGACTTTTTTTACCATTCAAAAAAATATTTGTCAGTTGGGTAATACAATTCATTGACATTTGAATGTTTTTTATGTTGAAAAAACTATTTTAGTCAATTTTGCATAGAAGATAGATATATGGATGGATGTGTATCTTTCTCCTAAAAATGAATACATCATATTTTGCCTAAAGGGAATCATGCAGTGTCACATGAAACTAATTCATGTGGCATGGGCTGTGGCATCTGCTGCGTGTATATAGTATCACGTTCAAAAGATGTGCGCTTGTAATCAGCAAGTTTTCACTATTGATTTGCAAGGAGTGAAATTAGAGCGGGTCTTTTGAAGCTGCGGGCTGTCAGAGGCTGACCTCGGTCTGTGCACTCCTTCACCTCCAAGTTCTAATCCGCCTCAGAGACCAACCGTCTGCTTGTGTCAAACCTACGCACCATCAGTCTGACAGCAAGACGAGAGAGAAGGAGGAGACAAAGGAAGAGAGAGAGAGAGAGAAAGGGAGATAGCTAACATCAGCAGCACTCAACACTAACTGAAGCAGCCAGAGCCAAACCTGCTCTTTAGCTTGAGTTAAAATTTGAAAAGCCGTCTTTCGCTCCAAGTGTAATGTATTGTTACAGTTCGGCCCCTCAGTTTACACAGACGAGGATGTAGAAAGTTTGCTGAGAGATGCTTGTGCCCTAGATGAACGAGAGGGAGGAACGCAATTAAAATTCAAGCCCCGTTAGTCCTGCCATAAATGTGCAGTGTGATGAGTGTTTTATTTAAGCGTGTGTGTAAAAGAGCCTACAGTGGTTTGATATCTCAATTGGCTTCCACCGGTACCTCCCTCACCCGTACGATCCCGTATCTCCATGTGTGTGTTTTTTATTTATTTATATATCGCATACAGGGAAGCACTTTTACCCTTTTAGCTCCCAACTAGCCTCTTTTTGTATTTACTTATTTACGCATGTGTAGCTCTCGGCTCTCTCTACCTCCCCCTATAGCTCGCAGTTAAATATTTACAGAATTCCTCCATCTCTGAGGACCCGGCCCTCTCCGGCTTTGACAGGTACCAGCCTCTGACAGTAATGGAATGAGAGCGTGCATTTAGAAAACACATCGAGACACTTAGACGTGCAATGAGGCCGAATCACGACACCAAGGCTAATGTTGGCTAGTCAACGATGCCGGTTGTTTCGCTGCCACGCGACCGACCTGGTCCACCCTGATTTTTGTTACACACACTAATGTGGCCTTGTGAATGTTATGGATTTAAAAAAAAAATAGTTTAAAGAAAACAACAACAACAACAACATAAGATGCACTAAATTAATGGGACCATTTATTTTGCTTTCATCTTGGCATTTAATTTCCGTCCTTGAAAGGTTTCGGTGTACTATTATATTAGTAGGACATTCGTCGCTTGAAAGGAAAGTATGCACTGCTACATGGTTGCATTTGTAAATCTAAGTGTGTGTGATGCTGGGAGAGCACATTAGTGTCCCTTATAGCACTGAGTAGAATGTCAAACTAAAACATCTTTGGAACGCAGGGTGACGTTTCGTGCACAGACACTGTCCTAGTTCATGCAAATACATTCATGAATATTTAAAAGCAATGCAAATGAGAATGCATGACAAACAAGGCTTTTAGCTGAAAATTAAATTTTATGTGTACTTGCATGCAAATGAGTTTACTTTCTCACTCATTCTCTCCCCCCCCCCCCCCCCCCCTCCTCTCCCTCTCTCTCTCTTTATTATTTCCCTTAATTTTAGAGACTGACTGTTGTTTTAGAATGTCAACGAAACCCCATACCTAGCTTTAATTCCACATACACTGCAGCATGAGCTGTTTTTGTAATTTTTTTTTTTACTTATTTAATTTATGGTACAATTTCAGTAAAAAAAAACACTGGTTCCCTTTCGAGAACGGTCTCTCGTATTGCTTAACAAAAACGTTATGGGAAAAATAATTTTCTCGAATATTGAAGCCTATTTTTTTTACGCAGTGCAGCTGCACAGTGAGCAAAGATAGTGTCTAACGCGCTCATTGGCTATGCTGCGGGAACTGCACGAACCTATGACGTGGCTGCTGAGACGCTCGAACCAATCAGGTCGCTTCACGCCCAGGGCGCATCAGAGGCCGCCAGGATGGGCGTGGCGTATAGCTGTATAAGCCTACCATTTCGCCATAGAATCAGATCTAGAGCTAACCTCGACGCTGAACTTCTCCGTGTCCTTTCTAAGGCCGTCGAAGACCTCGGGCTCAAGTGGTCTTCGCCTGAGGAACCCACGCGAAGCAGGCTGGACGAGTGGTTCCTGCAGGGGCGCCGGCAGGCCCTTTGGCAGAGACCTGCACCGTTCTTCCCAGAAGCACACGACGAGCTAACAAAGTCGTGGAAAGCGCCTTATTCAGCTCGTCTCAAACCCTCCGCCTCCTCAACGCTCTTGACTGTCGACGTCACGGATGAAAAAGGATACGAGAGACAGCCCCCCTCGAAGAAGCAGTGGCCATTCACCTTTGCCCGCCCACCACTATGGGTTGGAAAGCTAAAGCTACTCACCCTTCCAAGCCTTGCAGCACCACATCAGATCTCGTTGGCCGAGCTTACGCCTCCACTGCTCAAGCTGCGTCGGCGATACACACCATGGCTTTCCTCCAGGTTTTTCAGGCTAAACTTCTCCGTTCTATGGATGTGTCTGGCCCTGACCCGGAAGCTTTTAGAGACCTGCGTAGCGCCACGGATTTGGCTCTGCGCACCACTAAAACAACTGCACAGGCGATTGGTAGAAGCATGGCGAATTTGACGGTGCTAGAACGGCATCTCTGGTTAAATTTGACAGAGATGAAGGATGTGGACAGGGTCTTCTTCCTGGACTCTCCTATTTCCATTTCCGGCCTGTTCGGCCCAGCTGTAAAGTATTTTGCGGAGCTCTTCACTGAGGAACAGAAAGCATCGCAGGGTATGCGTCACTTTCTCCCTAAACACTCCAGCTCTGCTTTGGGCCGCCCAAAGAAAGCGCCGCTCCCTCAGCCAGCGAAACCAGTGCCACCGGTCTCTCAGCCCCGCCCAGTGGCTGAAACCCACCACCGCTCTCGCTCAGCGAGGTGCCACCAGTACCCGGAACGCCGGGGACCCCGAACCAAGATTGTGTTGGACCACGAGCCTCGGAAGCCTTCCTAGTCCAGCGACAGGAAAGAAAAGATAGTGTTTGAGTCCTGCCGTGGCCGGACCACCCTCCAAAAAGCCTTTTGCACATCTCCCAGTCCCCTCTTTGCTCAGGCGGCTGGGGATGCCAATATTGCAGTCAACGGGTCTGTTTAAAACACGCACACCTGCAAACAAACGCCATTTTAACGGTGACCCAAATAAAACACAAAGAGTGCACTTTTCTGTCAGTTTCTCCTCTAGCTCACGCTGGAGGTGTTCTAAATATAGGCTGTGTGCCTCCTCAACGGGTATCCGGGAACCTCCCAGAAAGGGTGTTAAACACCATTACTGAAGCTAGAGCGCCTTCAACCAGGCGTCTTTACACGCTAAAATGGTCAGTGTTCTCCGGCTGGAGCACAACACGGAGCCTGGACCCCTACTTATGCGGAGTAACAGGAGTACTCTCCTTTCTGCGAGAGCTTTTGGACACGGGTCGCACCCCATCCAAGCTCAAAGTATATGTAGCGGCCAAAGCAGCATTTCACGCTCATGTGGCCGGGCCATCACTGGGAAGAAGTTACTCCCCTTATCTCTCAGGCAACCAAGGTTACGTTAGAAACCGAGTACGTTCCCTTTCGAGAACGGTCTCTCGTATTGCGTAGCAAATACGCTATGGGAACCCATTTTGGTTATGCTTATGAACTTTGCCCCACAGTATTGCCTAGGGCTACTGTGCTTAGATCAGGGGTTCGCTTCAGTCGATTTAAACCTGATTCTATGGCGAAATAATCTGCTTATATAGCTATAAGCCACGCCCATCCTGGGCAACCCTAGGCACGAAGCGACCTGATTGGTTTGCGCATCTCAGCAGCCATGCCATATCGTGCAGTTCCCGCAGCACAGCCAATGAGCGCGCTCGACCCTCTGCTCTATGCTGCTCGCTGTGCAGCTGCACTGCGTTTCAAAAAATAGGCTTCAAAATTCTTGAGAAAAGGAGTTTTCCCATAGCATATTTGCTACGCAATAGTCTTCCCCTTATCTCTCAGGGAACAGGGGTTACGATAGTAACCGAGTATGTTCTTATTTACCAAGTGAGAGTAGACATTTGTGCATGAAATAAAAAAAGTTAGAACTTTTTTACAAACAAATCATAATTCACCATTTTGCTGTTCACTTTTGTACTAAAAATTATTAATTAACACTTAATGACAGTTGTCATAAACATGCATACAACCTCCCTCATATTCACGGCATGTGTCATGTCATTGTCATGATTATGAAAGTGTCATGTCAGTCTTAGGGTGTACTCACACTAGCCAGTTTGAACCGTGCCTGAGTGCGTTTGACCACCATAGCGCGGTTCGTTTGACTAGTGTGAGTGCTCCGAACCGTGCCCGGGCGCGGCTCGATTAGCCGGCCCTGGCCCGCTTGGAAGAGGTGGGCCAGAGCACGGTTCAGTTGGACTCGGGCGCGGTTCGCATGCAGTGTGAGCGCTAACCGTGCTGGAGCACGGAACAGAACGCGTGACGTCATGGTTCTGCACTTCAGCTGGTACCTTGCAAACCTCTTCATACGAGCAGCACGATTACGTGAAAATTTTCGCGCCACTAAGGCGACACATCTGTTTAACAACAGGCTGTGAGAGGGCTGTGGACCACCGTGGACGTTTAGTAGCTTGCCTATGTCATTTGTAATGGAAGCCCGTTTCCGCCACTGAATACAAAAAAGAAAAGAAAAGGTAATTGTGACTTTAAACGACACAAAATTATCCACAAAGAAAACAGAGCGATGGACTCCATTGTGTTCAGACAGCTCCGCTCTTCTTGTTTATCCCCAAACCGTCGCACCATAATGACGTAAGCGTGCTCCGGCACGAATGCTGAAACCCTATGTGAGTGCAGGCCAGCGGGGGAGTGGGGAGGGGGGACAATCGTACTCGGGCCCGGTTCATGGCAACCGTGCCTAGTGTGAGTACACCCTTATGCACACCCCTTCAAGTAAAGTGTTACCGAAACATTTCCTATTATTAACAATGTTGCCTGTTGTGCTGCTTAATATTTTTGTGGAAATGCTTTTCAAAATAACAGCATTCATTTGGAATTGAAACCTTTTGGAAGATTACTAATGTCTTTATTATCAATTTAAAGCATCCTTGCTGAACAGAAGTATTAATTTCTTAAAAAAAAAAAGCTTAGCCTACAGACCACAAACTTTTAAACGGTGTGTCTCACACACACACACGCTAAAATAAAGCATTACAATCGTTTGTTTGCATCTTATGAAATAAAACAGTTGGCAACAAGTAGAAGATAATTTATAATTTTTAACTTTACAAAAACAATTTCTGCTGTACTTTTCAGTAAAATTGCATGTATTTTCCTGTTAAATTCAATATATTCCTTTGCACTGTATAGGCATATCGTAAATTTACACCAAAAGGAACAGTATATATGCTATTTTCTTTTGTCTATTAACATTACTTTTTTATTAAACAATGTTCTGCATGTGCCCTTCTGTATGTATGTGTGTTAAAGACCTATAATGAGAAAAAGAGATTGAGACAAGAAAAGGAGAAGGAGAGGTCGCACAAAACGTTTTAAAACCATCCTCACAATGAGAGTACATTGATTCACCTTGAAGAGCGCTTGAAACAAGAGAACATTCCTGTTTCCCCCCTTTTCTCACTCCATGGCCTAGTTTTTCATAAGGTCTTATGAGTCCTGACACTTCATTAGCAGCACTCAGCTCGAGTTTTGTCCACACGGTCAAGGTCAAGACATGTCTACTAAGTCATAGTCGAGCTGCCCTTACAGGAGCTTTTTTCGTCTCTTTTCCTCTACTCTTTCTTCAGGGTGTTTCAGTCTTTTGGCCAAAGATGCACTGAGTTATTGAACTGGAGGTAAAAGGTGCTCATAGCTGTTACTTGGCTCCACTTTTCTTCTAAATAACCCTCTCATGATTACCTTTCTTCTAATCTTGTGAAATGTCTGGATCATTTGATTCATCTGCTTTTAAAAGCTGCTTTTCTTGTAGCCGGTTATGTCATTAGTGCAGTAACTAGAGTCACTAAAAGAGTCCTAGAATGTAATTTGCATGCTTTGTGCCATGATACAATTTCACAGAGGCAGAGAAAGAGCACTAATTATGTTAGTCTGGGTACATAGGCAGGTGTCAGTGACACATTCAGAGCGGTGAAGCCATCAAGTGCAGGGTTCCATGGCCAGAAACGCGATTCAATATGCTATTTCATCTGGGCGTGAGGTATTTGAGAAAGCATTTAAAGTCTGAAAAAAATGTAAATATTCTTTAATGTAAAAAGGTGCGAGTGGGGACCTCAGCACTGAGGGAAATCTTGTTCACATCAATATCGATGAGATGAATACTGTCTACTGGAAGCACTCAGAACTCTACGGCTCAGTCAATGCATTCTAATATGAAACATTTCAAATCGCTTTATGCCAATGTGACCTGACTAACGGGATTGGTTAGTGCACTGCAGAGGATAGAGGAGTGGAAGATAAAAGAGGAAAAAAGTTGGACAGAAAGAGAATAGAAAAAGTTCTAGATGGGGGTTATTAAAGGACAATCTTCTTATATGCTCATAAAACCAATTCACTCTGAAAGGGTCTGGCAAGTGTTCACCAAAACCTAATCTATCCACATTCACAGCTGGAGCCCACATGGAAGTGTCTTTAAATAACTGCAAACTTCCTGTTCGTTTTTGCTGTAAATATGGTGTAAACTGCAACAGCGTCTCTCTCTGACATTCCCCGTGTTGTATTGAAGTTTAATTGGAGTTGATGTGTGGCTCCAAGGCCTCGGCTTTTGCACTAATTCTGCTCAGTTAAACTCAGAGAGAGAGAGAGAGAGAATGAGAGAGAGAGAGAGAGAATGAGAGAGAATGAGAGAGAATAATAGACTAAGGCAGCTGTAAGGGTTTTATTCCATACAAGTGTCAGTACCAGTTGTGTGCTGGGAGCCAGGGGCTGACAGGGGCCTGACCATAAATTAGCCAGTAATCAAGCCTGAGCCACCTGGACATCAATGTGTGTGTGATTTTGTGTGTGTGCGTTCAGAACCGGGCCCCCTCTGGGATGCAGGGTATTATGGCCTTGAGTGAGTGTTGAATGTTGCTGAATTATCTTTCAGACAATAAATCACATTCTGAGACATGCCAGCACTCACCATTCACTGCACACAGCTTCTAAATATATTTTGCTCTCTTCCTCTTCTTCCTGTCCCTTATTCTTCCTAAAATTGCTTCGTTTACCTCCATTTCTTTATTTATACGAGTACTAGTTGGTAAAACTGCACTCAAATACACTTTTCAACCAAGATTTAATTCATCTAATCTAAATCGCTTTCTTTTTCTTGATTTAATTGGAGATCATCCAGATATAGATAGATAGATAGATAGATAGATAGATAGATAGATAGATAGATAGATGATATATAGATAGATAGATAGATGATAGATAGATAGATAGATAGATAGATAGATAGATAGATAGATAGATAGATAGATAGATAGATAGATAGATGACTACAAAAAGAAAGAAATGAAAATGCCATTTCTAACCAGACTTTTCATGGAATTCTGATTTTCCTGAACTGAGACATCAAAAGAGACTCACTCTGATTCACTTAATGACCTGAGTCAACTGAGCTGATTCATTTAAACAGTTAGTTCACTGTATGTGCTGTTTGAATAGAGTGATTCATTAGGGACGTTCGTGATTAAGTCTCTAGCCAGTAGCCGCACAACTGATTTACCGATGCATCACGAGTACAGTGTGCCGAAACTGACATTTCTGTAACATCTACTCAAATGATTTTATTTCTAGGTTCCCACAAAGCTATTGTGTATTCAGTGACAAACTGCTGAACTGAAAACAAAGAATTTCACTTTAAATGGACTCCTTCACATCAGAATTGCATCAATAAATCGTCACTGGACACCTGTCAAATGGAATTTAAGCATGAACGTTGTTGAGACGTTGACCCAATGATGGCAAGGATTTACACTGTAAGGGACCATTCACACAGAATATGTTTTTGCATTGAAAAACATGAGACGTGAGCAGTGGAATTGAAAAAAAAAAAGCCTCAAGACTTAAATTTAGAATGTCAAGTCATGAGCGAGATGCTGCAAACGATGCAAGACGCATGTGCAATGGTCAAAGATCTGTTCTGTGTGAACGACCCTTAAAATTGGCATTTAAAAAACAACATTATTGCATTTAACATATTTTTTACTCAATTTTTAAGTTGAAACCACTTGCTCACGAGACGCAATGACCAAATATGTCCATTTAGCACATTTATAAAAATAAAAAAAGCTAAAATAAACACACTGTTTCAACTTGACATGACTTCTTAAAAAGTGTGCCGCTTATGCACAAGTCGCTAAAAAAACAGCGAGATGCAGTGCGATGGTTGGAAATATCCATGATCTCATTTCTCATAACCAAACTCTTGCATATATTGTCAGTTTTCTTTTCATCCATTTCGAGAGGACTACACTTCTCTGAGCACACTAATCAATGGAGAAGAAGTCTCTGAAGGTTCCATATTCAGAAATACATTTGTAAGGGACCACACAATTCCTGTTATCGCTTTTTGATTGTGTGTTTTATATGTTCACCGCTGAACAGAGAACCTTTATTCAGCAAGAATAGATTATTTGGCTGTCATTGCTTGTCTTTTGAACCAACTTACATTCTGTACAGGTCGAATAAAAAATAAAGGTGAAATGGAGTGAGAGAGAGACAACACAGCAAAAGGAATAGTGAGAAAGCCTATATGGATTCTAAGTAAATCAGTGGGTGACACTGACACTGACAGTTCAGTCATCTCCCACCCTGACAGCATCCATCTTTCTGTCATATCACTTAATATGACTTTCAGCACCCCAATCATGTACAGTAAGCATACAGTATATGCTGGGGTCCAAAAGATCACTAGTGAAAATGCTTTACTTTTGCCATTTTGTAATTGAATACTTTATCACAAATGACAACATGACATCATGACTTTTGCGTAAACAGACACGCCACTTTTAAGTCAAGTGGCGTGTTATCTATACGCATTTTGAGATATCCGCGTGTATGTCTACGCCATTAATGTCCAAGTGATTCCGCGTATATGTACACGCCATTAAATTTCCGAGCGAAACGAAGCAAAATGTAGATCTACATCTGGGGAGCGATATTTTTTTTTCCCTAGGATGGTAGGGGAAGACTCATAAATGCTATTAACCCCAGTGACGGGTAGGTTTAGGGACGGGGTGGAGGTAGGTCATATATTTATATATACAGTAATAACGTTAAGTCAACTGCGTTCATAAACACGCTGAAAAGCGATTGTGCGTGTTGATAGCACGCCAAAAATGGAAATACGAATTGGCGTGTCATACACACGCAATTTTATGAGATCAGTCTGCAAATGAAAAAAAATTCTGTGCTGAGTCTGAATAGTTTCTTCTTTATTTTGCATCATTACTTATTCAACACAGGCTCATTGGAAAAACATACCTGTCACATTTTTTTTTTCAAAAGGCAAAATACGTAGCCTAACAATGTGTACATCACTGCAGTTTCCAACAGAAATGAACTCTAGAGGCAAGCACTTTTAATCATTTTCACACACAATTAGGATTACAGGGGCAGATCATGGATTAATAAAGACTTGTTTTAACGTGGCTCTTTGCACAATTATGTTATGACCTCATATGTACAAACTCCAACATAATAAAACGTTGCCATATTCACATATGTTCCGAAAAAAAATTAAACATGCTTTTAGTGCCACTCACAGGACATTTCACTTTGAAACTGCTGCGAAACCTGAACGTGAATTTATTGCATTTTGATTCTGCAATTATTTTAGGTTAATATTATAATCAATTGTATTTGCTATGTAATTATGGCACATAATCATTATCATATATAATAATAATAATAAAAAAAAGACCTTTAAACTTTGTCTTCAGGTTTATATGGGATGGAATTAATATAAATTCTCACTGTACCAGGGATGTGCGGTCAGGGTAGGCAGGGTAGGCAGGGTAGGCAGGGTAGGCAGTGCCTCACCAAAGGAAATGTTAACATTACATTTATTAATTCCAAGAGCTTTATTAATTCACCACATTATTAATTGCATTTATTTTATTCAAAATATTAATTTTTGTAACAAAAAAAATCAGGAATACTCATATAATACTCCTTTTGCCATAGTTTGCTCCTAAAAACCGTTGTTTCATGCAGGAAATTCAAGGCCATGGCCATTGAGGCAGAGGTTCGCAGTGCCTCTTTGGTCCATAGAACGTAGTTTACGGAGATTTGCGCATGCGCAGTCAGTTCTCATGCTGTCTTGAATTATCAACATTGAGGCAGAGACCGAGTTCGCGCGTATGTGTGTATAAATGAACGAATCACATGAATAAATACATAGATCCGACAGCTTGATGTAAGTCCTTTAATGGTACGGTGGTAGAACTTTTGCCGAGCATGTCAGAGGTTCTGGGTTCTAATCATATAGGTTTTTTTTTTTTTTTCTCATCAAAACCGAACATGTTCATCAGTGGTTGTATTATATTAAATTAAGCAGGGACACATTTGTGTGCATTTTTGTTTTGTGATTTCACCGGAACGAACAAAGAGTCTCCGAAACAGATTAAAGCGCGCGTGCATGTGAAGACTGCGTGAGCCACGAGATACACTGTAACCGCGCCACCGATCGCAGCAGCAAATTACGCCCCTGTGAATATTGATATGTCACAGCCTACCCATGACAAGACTTCACCGCACGTTACTGCACTGTACTGTATGTGAACACAAAGTACCTGCTAAATCATTGCTTGTGTTTAATTGTATGCATTTCGAAGCACATCTCTACAGATATCAATTATGGCTGACTGTGTTTTTTATGTACTTAATAAATCAATTATCAATTTACGTGTTAGGGTGAAAAAACTTAATTCAAAGTGCCGCTGAACATTGTTGAGTTTCCTCATCTGTTGTGTGCCTGAGGGCCAATTACCTCCTCCATTAGTATAGATGTTTTTGTCCTTGATCTGCCTGATATATTTAGGCTGGGAGAGGACCACTGATCTCTTTAGGACATTAGAGAAAGAAAAGCACAAAAGAAGAAACGAGAGACTCTTCAGTCATTATTCTAGCCTGATGAGAGCTGCCAGGCCATTACAAGCATATTCATGGATGCCTCGCGAGTAATGAGGACCCACATTCAGAGGACAAGAGGGTCATTAGAAAGGCTTCAAGGAAGCACACACTCTCTTGAACATGCAGCTCGATCCAGAAACACACAGATAGAAATATCTCAACAATTGGGCTTTTTCAGAGCTCTGTGTTTGTAGAAAATAGACAATTATAATTGTATTCATTCATCTGGCACGTTTTTGTGTACTATGTATGGGAATCGAACCTGGAAATCATGACCTTAGTCTTGCTAGCACCATGTCAACTACCAGTTGAACTACAGCAACAGAGTTAAACAGAACTGTAAAAGGGACCATTTAAAATCTGCCATGGTTTACTCAAACCTGTATGAGTTAGTTACTTGTATATTTTAAGTCAATGGGGTCCAAAACAACACTGAACTCCATTTACTTTTTTTTATATCTTACAAAAGATAAAGTTAAACAGGTTTGAAACAACATTTTCATTTTTAGGTGAACTGCCCCTTTAATGCTAATGAAGCACTTTTGAATACTTCAAATGGAACCGCAGGAAATATGCTTCACAAAATATCAATGCTTTAACATGCACTGTTACACAATTAGGACAATTTGCTTTATACGCAAATGATTGTGTATACACACATACGCATAGGTGGTGCTTATTCAGGTGCGAGATGCAAGTTTAGTTGCACCTGTTCCCCAGGTGGCCCTTGGCACTCAAACTCAGGTGTGCATGAACTGAGATGGCCACCAGGCGGGCATGCTCTAATAACTCACAGCCTCTTTGACAGACATGAACGCCTCTCATCCATCTTTAAATGTCTCCTCACATCAGCCCTGAGAGAAACACCTGGAAGAGTCTTCTTCTAATTTTAATATATTATGTTATGTTCTTTTTTGATTAATAATTACTCAATCTACCTTTTGAAGCATTTTAAATAGATTATATGACTGAATGTCAATATTTCCTTGAGCTACATACATACATTTCCTTTCCTGTAAACCCCAAATGGAAAGCCCCAAAAAATGCCTATTCCTAAACTAATTTATTTATTGGTTTCATATTAGATGTATCTGCTGTCAATTTAACATGGAGACACTGGTTGTTTTTCAGGAATTAAATTTTACATTGGACATCAAGTGGCGACCCAACATAGCACCAACATGTTCAAAAACCAAACAATGAAATGCATTAATATCACCATGAACTGCATTGGCTCAACAATATCTCTCCAATTTCAGGTTTCACGCTCTCAGCAGTCAGTAATTCACTGCACAAAACACAAATCATGTCTACCCTTGTCCATGATTTTCAAGAACGAGAGCATGTCACACAGACCATCCATGCTGGCATCTGTCTGATTTGTCTCAATTCTATCAAGTGACATGAATTTACGGCAAAATAGTATACAGTTTGAGTTATAAACAATCTTTAATGTCAACAACAAAGGATATGGGAACAAATTTAAAAAGCATATTTTGCTATCCTAACTATGCAATTTTTTTCTATTTAGCATTCTTTGTCCCTGTTTAACTGGAAACTAGTCAGAATTGAAGAAAAGCAATGTGCCTCTACCTTTTTGCAAAACTCCAAAAATGTACCTACACATTAAGCTCACTGCAGTTTACAGCTGAAATGGCCACTTTATTCCTTCTCTCACAGGGCATGATTACAGATTATTATTTAATTCTGCGGCTCCTTGCACAATACTATATAATGACCTCAAAACACTCATAACATAGTGCATGATTAGTAAAATAATACATTTTGATGTTTGCATCACATAACAGGCTCCATATGTTTGGCTTTTTGATGTTGTAAACTGAGGCCAGTAGAAATGGTACACTCTCATAAAAAAAAGGTACACAAGCTGTCACTGGGGCGGTACACTTTTGTAACTAAAGGGTGCTTTTTGGTACCTTAAAAGGTAGTGCCAGAAGTGTACATATAGTACCTAAAAGGAACAAAAGTGTACCTTTTGAAAAGGTACCGCCCCAGTGACAGCTTTTGTACCTTTTTTTTTTTCTCTGAGAGTGTAAGGTTGATACAGCAAAATGCATTTTTATCTCACATTTGCTTTTTTTGCCTTACACTATCTGTATGGTTTAGGTTATAGTTTAGTGTTGTTGGCATGCTATTTTAAAATTCAGTTCAACTTTTAGTGCCACAACTGGACATTTAATTTCCGAACTGCCACGATACATACAACAACCAATGTAATAAAACATTGCCAGATTAACATTTTGTCAACATCTGTTTCATATAAAACTGAACACGCATATAGCTCCACTCACTGGACATTTCACTGCGAATGTTTCATGAAACTGATCTGAAATGTGAAATCATTTTACAGAAATGTCATCATAGACGCGTTTCTCCAATAATCCAATAATCAATTTATTTACTCTGAAGCGGAAACGGGCTTCCATAAGACTAAAATCAGACTCCTAGTGTAGATCTATGACAATTGTTAACAAAAAAACAATAGAAAACCAGAAGTTTGTCTGTAAGTAAGATTTGCTTTGACATCTGACAACCATAAATTAATCCAATCGTTTCATGTAACATGTGGGGGCAGTACCTTAGTCTGCGAGCAGCATGCTGATGATTCTCTCAGTGTCTGTTGCTGCCTAATGAAACGAGATGAAAATGAGTTTGTTTTTGGCTCGAGATAACAGGCCGTGTCATTCACATGCAAACCTCCTCTGAAATGTCAAGTCTCTTTGATCCTAGACATGAAACAAAAACTACAACAGGGAGACGTTCACTTGTACCAGGAGATGAGCTAATTTGGTAACTCTTTTCATGTCTACTCGAGTGCGTGCGAGCTCGGAGACGAAAGCTTGAAAATATTAAGAAAGTCACTTTTAAATGATCAAATAACCATGTGAGACAAATTATCAGACAAAGCAATGGGCAATCATAGTCAAGTCCTCTTCCTAACTACACACATGCACCGTGTCAGCAGTGCTGATACAGTGCTGAATAATGACCTGTTTTGAGGCAGGTTTAAGCACAAGTAGCGTAGGAACCTTGTTGGGATAAATGTGTCGGTTGATTTGCTTCTGCCGCTGTAGCAGTGCAAAATCCACAGGTGGCCGACTTGGATTACTCAGACTTACCCCTAACCAATGAACCGCACATGGCATACTTCTTTATTAACAACATATGCACGGGTATCTTTAAATTACAGAACCACTGATCCAACAAAACCCAACCTCCGTTAGACTTTGGTTTATTGAGGCAGTGCGAACTAGCCAACAGTTTGATATTACACTTTTTAGGGCTAAAATATGTACTTCCTGTCCACATCCAACTGGGTCACTGCATTAACTCATCCATTTGATCATGTTTCATATTTGACCTTATCTGGCACATTTTTTTTTCTTCCAGTCTGGGCATTTTATCACCGGAGACTGGAGATCAGAATTACTGCCAAACATGCTTGACCTTGGCAAAGCAGTGGGCAGCGGACAAGCATGCCTGCCTTTCACGGCTTCCTTTGGCTTCGCTCCATGCCTGACACTGTCCTAGATTGGCATGGCAGTGCCCTGCTTGGCACAACACACTACTGGGTGGAAGTTCACCATGCCATGCCACAGATCCTGTGCCAACAGAGCTCTAATCAAGCTTGGATTATTGTGTGTGTCAAAGCATGTACACAGGCAATTAAGCATGTATGATAGGAAACAAGGACTAAAACATACTGAACAACAGTCATTTAAAAATAAAGCATGAAGAACCCAGGACATCAAAATTGGAGCTGACTTAGTCTGTGTTCTTCTAAAAGCAGACAAAACTATCATTTAGCAGATTTAAAAAAAAAAAAAATTTTAATTGTATTACCATATTTTCTTCGGGAAAAGTGGACCAAAAACATTGACCGTCCATCTTGCACTGTACATTTTTGTCCTAATTTCCTGTTTGAATAGGAGGGGGAAGAAAACATAAGGAAAAGAAAGAAAACCATCATATCTGTTTTCACACTGCGCCTTGAGAATGTTGTTTACTATAATATACAACTTAACAATCAGCTTAACAAACAGCTGTATTATCAAATCTCAACTGTAATTTAGAAACAACAGCAACAACAACAGCAGAATAACAGCAGAAGTCTTACAGTTTAGAGTAAAAAAAAAAAAAATCAATTTCTAACAGGTGAGGTATATGGCAAACCACATCTTAGCCATGTTCCAAATGCCACACTAATTGACCTTTCGCCGACCCCTCCCCCAAAACGGCCATTGTCCAATCACACATCATAGCAACCGTTACTATGTGACCAGGTCCGTCAAACATTGACTCCAAGCAAGATGGTGAAGCGGTGCGCCCACGGCGTTTGTAAATCGGACACTAGGTACCCCGAGAGATTGTCTGGAGAAGGAGTTGTGTTCTTTCCGTTTCCAAAGCCGAAAACACAACTAGAGCGGTGCCTACAATGGATCAAACAGTGTGGACGGCCCCACTCCCAGTTAAATGTGTCGAACATGGTTAACACGTGTGCAGTGTGCGTGAGACTGAGACACTGGGATTAGTCAAAGAAACATGGAGAAAGCAGATCAAGAGGATCCACAAAGGAATTACGTTTTCTTAAGGGTTGTTGTTAACATGATATTCTCGGGGGAAAATGAGCAGCAGTCAACTAGCAGTGTAGCACCCGTAGACTACAGTTTAGAGGAGTGCACGTTCGCAACGGGGAAAGCATGAAGCTTACTTGAAAACATCAGTTCATATATCAATATCGTAACGAATAGAAATAACCTTAAATAATGTATGGTTATCTGCATCTTTCCGTCTCTTATGTATAGTTACATTTTAAACACGAAAATCGCATTGAGCATGACACGCAAGCGGTTGCCGTGGTAATGAACAACCTGCTTGTTAAAGCGAATGTATAATGCTGTATCTGAGGCAAAATTACTAAATATGCAGCGCGAGTTATATATTTCTAACTCCAAACAATTAGCCACTGAACCAGCTTATAAAATCTTCTTCAAGGCTGTGCTGGTTGCATTTGATGTACAGGTCATGGGGTTTCTCCGTTTTCGCTTGAGACCGGTAAGCATTAGCCTCGATAGTAGTCGTGTCTCCTTCATTCCGTATTTTTATATGTTGAATATATCCCTCCACTGCGTACTGTAACCCATTTTGCCTCGATCTGGAGGATATCGCGGAGGTATTTGCCCAAAAAAGGTCACTGACACGCACGGGTACACCTCTTCCCGTCATGGCAATCTGCCGCTGGTCGTGTTTGACCATTTGTTTGTCGGACGTAGCAACAGTAACTAAGGGGGCCGGGGCTCGGCGAAAGGCTAATTTAGACGTAATCATACTTTAGATCTAATATTGTCACATGGAATAAATGTTCATGCCGTTGAAATTCTGCAGCAGAGCGATGCCATCTCAGATCATTATTTAATCTCATGTATACTTAATTTAGCCAAGGCTGCAAAGCCAACTCTGTGTTATAAATATGGTAGAACTATCACTTCTGTCACTAAAGATTGCTTTATAAATAATCTTCCTGATCAGTTTCTTCTCGTCAGCATCCCAGGTAGCTTAGAAGAACTCGAAGAACATCGGAACCGGCGACATTTCCTACAACACCCGATGTACTCGTTACATCATAAGAAGAATGGCATCTACACTAATATTAGTCTTTCCATTTATTCCAAGGTTTACTGAAGTCAGCCGGATCCGGGCCATATAATAATCATACACTGTCCTTTCGTTGGCCAGAGGAGAACTGGCCCCCGACTGAGCCTGGTTTCTCCCAAGGTTTTTTTTTTTTTCCATTCTGTCATCTGATGGAGTTTTGGTTTCTTGCCACTGTTGCCTTGGCTTTTGGCTTGCTTAGTTGGGGACATTTAATATTATTGATCTGCCTTACTTCAGGTGGACGATGACGCAATTTTCTTCTAGAAACAAACTTCTTGTATTATTTTCATGTTATTACCGTGAAGCTGCTTTGATACAATCTGTATTGTAAAAAGTGCTATATAAATAAAGGTGATTCGACTTGATACTGTGTGTTATTTCATTATTTCAAGATGAGAACTCTTTAGTGTTTACTTAAATTGTCGACCTTGCTACTATGATAAAAACAACTGACAAATTAAAAGCAGATATTTGTAGAAAAAGCACCATTTTCTAAACATCAGGGTAGCAAAGTTGTTTCACTAGCTTGCGCACAATGCTTGTAATGTACAATAAAAATAAAACTGTCAGCCTTGAAAATTATATCCTAGCATATAATGACATTACACTAATTAATTTAGCTTGAGACGACGCAATGCAATTGAGTGACATTACAACACATTATTGTTCTGTAGAAATAGTACAGCTCTCACAAAAAAATGACTTAAAAAATCTCTATATCAAACTGGAAAAGGCACGTGTTTCACAGAATGACCTAAAGATGGATTAACAAGAAAAGCATTTAGACATGGGGAATGATTGGAAACAAGCTAGTCTGCCTTCAAGATTACATTTCTGTGGTTTAATTTAAGCTTGAAGTAAAGCCAAACTTGCATATGATGTGAAGGGGTTTCAGCTCATTTCATATGACAGATTGCATTTGTACGTTTCCCAGTAAGGTTGAAGTTGTGTGCGTTATCAGACAATAAGTAGGTTGCATAAGTGAGCTCTCCTGATATAGAATAAAAGCAGCAGTATGAATCTCTTGTGCATCACCCACGCATGACCTGTTGCCGGCATGACCGCACCGAAACACCACTTAAAACAAACGCTGCTGTGCTTGCAATATCACAAGTGTACATTTGTAAAAGATTAAACTTAATGCTCTGTGCTGATGTAGACGACTCGATGGCCCTTCTCCATCTGTGATCTGAGTGAAATATTACTTCTGATCTTCAGAAATGATTGTACACGCAGCAAAAAAAAAAAAAAAGAACACACACTCCCGTTGAGGAATCATTTTGTTCCAAGAACCATCTTGACTCCTTTGAGACATTCAAGTTTCATTTTTAGGTTTCATTAGCTTTTGATTTTTAAAGACTAGCCTTGTTAGGCATTGCTCTCCAGTAGATTGAACCAATGCTCAGCGCTTCATAGTACTAGGTCTAATTTAGAAGTAAAGAAAGACACCCTGCTTAAAAAGCTTTAATTAGTCTAGGGGGATTTGCTTTTCTAGTTGGTCTTGCAGCCTGGCTACGCGGAAAAGTACCCCAAAACCTTAAAAAACCAACCAGGATGATCAACTTGGCTAAGCTAGTAGTCCAGTTAACCAACTAAGGCTGGTTTAAGCTGTTCATTATGAGGTATAAATATGTTTAAATAGCATGAAAAATATTAAGTTTAGATGTTAGAAACACTGTTAAAAGAAGTTCTTTGGCGATGCGATCAAAATCCTCAAATCTAGAGATGCCGTAACAATACATGCCATATACAGCTACATAATCCAAAATTACAGAGAGGTGTATCCAACAAATGCCAAAAGCCAGTATCCAAACTGGAAAATGTCATTTTGTTTGCTCATTGCTCATTGTTTGCTTAATAGTCACTATTAGCTATAGAACAACATACAGTTGATGCTTTTTTTATATAATTATTTGGATCTAGGATGTATGTAGATTAAAAATGAACATTCTATCAATTTCTTAGTCACAACATGAAATATTGTAAAACTTTACTTAATGTGTAGTTATTCATAACTGTGGCATATTGAGATATTTTGCATTCACAAAAAAAATGCTCTGAATGAAAAAAAAAATGCATGCAAAAAAGAATCTCTTGAATATTTTTTTTGTCATGAGATTATTGATAGAATATTGTACAATGTCAATCGTGAAAAGTGCATCAGATATTTGTAAATGTGCTAAATTATGAGGCAAGGCTTTCCAGCAAACTCTGAGTCTGAGTGATGTACAGTACGTATGAGATTATCACAAGTGATATTGAGCAATGCCCTCATCACCACTGCTGCAGACCACAGAGGAATCAAAAAAATGGCAGACATATTTTGTTGGGTTTTTGAGTCGTTGGTCCACTTGAAGCTCAGTGGCAATTAAGGAGATGGCTCTTAAACAGATTGCTGTAAGGGGTTTTCAAATAGCTGTATGGTTAGCCTTTCCAGCAGGCTGCACTTTATAATTCTGTGCACTGAGCCTTTTTCTTCAGTGGCAGGCCACTACATCACCACACCTTTCTATACACCATGAGTGTATGTTCACTTTTCCGATTGACTGGCTCCTGAGACCAACTGAATAGAATGAAAGCATTTTCATTTTCGTTTCAGTTGTTGTTTTTTCTATATATATTTTCATTCCTTTCCACTACTTCATGTGGTGGTGGAGAGTTAGAAGGCATGCAAGAAATGAAGAGGTAGTGTGCAAGTGGGAAACGGAGGCAATGAAAGTGAATGAGGTGTAAAGACATAACCGTTCAGACGGCGACCCTAGGCCATTACATAAGAATTACCTCTAACAGGGGAGTGAATGAGGGAGCGAGAGAAAGAGAAACACTGACAGAAACAGAAATAGGGAAGAAAACGACGTGCCATAGGTGGAGACCGGAGTGCTGAATGATTGCAGAAATCATGTGTATAGTGTATAATTTAATGAACCATTTTTTTTTTCATTATTACGGGTATTTGGTAGTGTACTTGATGTAGAATGCATTTAAAAGTGTGTGTGCGTGTCGGCGTCAATAAAAAGATCCTGTGCAAAGCGATTTGTGTACAAAAGCAAATACTTTTTATCTAGATGCAGAACAAGCAACAAAATAAAAGTTGAAGTCAGCATGAAATGCATGTTATAGATATAATTGTGAACAATCCATCTATGCATACCTTTCATTAAAAAAGAGGCCATTTAATGTTTAATCAAAATACCATAACTGGAACTGTCAGCCTAATGGCCATTTAGTTTTGGAAGCATGTTTGAAACGTCAATAATTTTCAAAAGTATGTTTAGTGATACTAGTGGCTCAATCAATCAATCAAATCTATCAATACATACATACACTTCAGCTTGAAAGCGAATATATATTAAAAAATGTTTGATAGAAAACCGCTTTCACATCACCACTGTTCAATATTACAGAAATACTTACTAAGTTTTGAAAATTTTCTAAAACTAAAATATGCCTGTGCTGTATATAAGATCCTGCATGGACTTGCCCCACCCCCACTGAGTGAATACATTACATTAAAAAAACAGGGAGAGGGAAGATGTGTTACCAGGGCTTCCATCAGGGGTGATTGTGTGGTGCCTTACAGGCAAACAACATTTGGACAATATGTGTTGTCAATTAAGAGGTCAGAGATTTGGAACAAATTACCGGTTGTTATTAGAGAATGTCCGACTTACCCCAGTTTTAAGAACCAACTTAAACAATGGCTCAAGGCACATCAAAATTGTGACCATTAACTAATTTTTTTTGCAAATCGAAGTATATGGATAAGATCACTGTAGTATTGTTTAAGTATTTGTATGTATACCAAACCAGATCCAGCACTTTGTTGTAATTTTTAGTATTTTAGCATAATTACAATGTACTTAAAGGGTTAGTTAACCCTTTCTCGTTACCCTACTTAAAGGGTAACGAGACTTCAAGAGATTTCCACGACGCATGCGCGAGAATTGCGATCTCCTTCAACTACTTCAGTTAAGTTCTCGCGCGTGCATCGTGGAAATCTCTTGAAGTCTCGTTTCAGGCCTACAAGGAAGAAAAGGAATAGTCGAATAAAGTCGTTATTTTTGTTTGTTTTTTCGCACAAAAGTATTCTCGTCGCTTGATAAACTTATAGTTGAGCCACTGTTGTGACATGGAATATTTAAACATTTTCTTTAATGACTTTCTGGGCCGTCCAGTGTCATTCCCTTAGGGAGCCTATGTAGCAGTCATAAACCTCTCAGATTTAATCATAAACATCTTAATTAGTGTTCCGAAGACGAACGAAGGCCTTACGGGGTTGGTACAGCATGGGGGTGAGTAATTAATGACTTAATTTTCATTTTTGGGTGAACTAACCCTTTAAAGTACACAGAATAGCACTTTATTGTATATGTGTATGCGTAACCTGTCTGAAAACAGTGGTGTCTCTTGTAATATGTTATTTGAATATTAAGGTGTCCTTTAAACTGTGTAGAATCTTACTTAAACTTAAATGTTAGCCTTGTTATTTGATATTGTGATGACCTGACGGGGGACTGCAGATGTAAAGT
Organism: Tiaroga cobitis; assembly: GCA_030578255.1. Lineage (NCBI taxonomy): Eukaryota > Metazoa > Chordata > Actinopteri > Cypriniformes > Leuciscidae > Tiaroga > Tiaroga cobitis. The sequence goes on along the minus strand of CM060604.1, from coordinate 13,515,354 downwards.
AGCCCTGGGGCTAATTCTGGCATATTTACATTGCTGAAAAGCTAATATGTTCATTAAAATGCATTGTCCCTTTTAAATAAATAAATAAATAATAAAGGGATAGTTCACCCATAAGTAAAGATTTTGTATAATAATTTCCTCACCATCATGTTGTGTATGAAACCTATTTTGAAAAATGTAAGAATGTATCAACTGTCCATTTAAGATGACTAGAAAACATCACAATATACAAGGTAGCCTCAGTGAAAAAATAAATCAATGTCGACATGGTTCTTACAAAGTGCACAGTAATTCTCACATTCATGCTAGGTGTCTTTTATAGACATCTCCAGAGTATCTGAACAGCTCTTTGTTATTTTCTAGAGGGGAGACGTGAAGAGAAGTGCCGAGAGAAGGTGGCATTAAGAGATGACGTTGGTATCTGACCAGAATGCTTCAGAGAGCCTCTCTCTCCTCCTGTGCTGTGTGCTCTTTCCCTCTCGGGCACCAGTTCGACAAACAGCCGAGTTCTGACAGCTGTCATTCAAAATAATGACATATCCGTGAACCTTTGTGTTGGCAAAATAATCCACATACACATAGGCAGAAAGAATAGCAGAAAAAAAAGCCCCAGATGGGTGGGTTGGAGAAAAATTGTGTCTCCGTCGTGTTTTTAATACCATTGTTGTATAACAACTCACTTGTCTCAGAGTTTCAGCAAAGATGGTGCAGACCTTTCATCAAGTTTGACAACTCGAGAAAAAAAAAAAAACGGGAGGAAAAAAGGCTTGCCGTTTTCCTCACAAGGGCCGATTCCTCTCCAAATCGATTTTCTTAGACAACATAAGTAGTTCTCTCTATTGAAATGAAGAGAAGTTGTCCCTTTTTTCTCCTCACTCACAACTCTAGCCATTTTTCCTCGCTTTCCTGGTGTCCGGTACCCTCCTGCTCTTGGCAGCTTTGTGCAATCAATCAATCACTATAACCGAACTGTCTTCCACCCCGAGGGTAACGCCTGTTCTCTCGCTTCCTCTCTCTCGTCTGCCTCAGGCCATGGCTCTCTCCTACAACAGATCCAACAAATGAAATGCAATGGAAAGTTAATTAAACTCAACATCTCCATCAGTGTTCCCTTTTGACTAACAATGCCTTTTTATGCTCTTAATCATAACTACCCCCTGGTTATTTATTGATTGGTTACCCCTCACAAAACATCAAACCACAATTAAAACCTTGCCACTAATGGCATATTGATTCCACCACAGTTCAACCACATTACCCAATTGCCTTAACGACTTAACCACGGGTCATCTGACATTAACTACCATCTACTTAACTCCATAATCAGACATAGTTTATTGCAAACAAGCAATTAGGCTCAAGCAGCCAGACACAGAGGTATTCGACAACAAAATGAGTGGCCTCTAAAATCTCAACAAAACAATGTTTATCTAGCCAAGTAACACACTTAAAGGTGCAGTAAGTGATTTCTGAGAAACACTGTTGATATTTTAAATCAACCCAAACAGTAAGTAAATTTTTATTGGTGGGTTGGGAATTATTGACTGCCATAACTAACTGGTCCCGCCCCCAGAATTTGACGCATCCTCTTATGTTCCGCTTTAGCGCTGTGAAGGGCTCACCTGTATTTAAGCCATAGATGAGAGTGCATAACTTTTGAAAGCAAGTTTAATTTTTCACATATCAGTCTTTAACCTTGTTTATATTGACATTTGTTGTATTCTGTGTTTAAACATTCTGATGTTGAATGTGTCCGTATTTCCGCGAACCTAATGCTAGCGGTATAATAGTGTTCACTATCTTTGCACGTGTATTCCGATACGCGCTGCATAAGTGAATCATATTTTCCATATTCTTACTTTAGCATTTACACTGTACAAATGCCATTAAGCCATATTTATGTGGATTGTGAAGATTACATTGGATTGACAAGTAGTTATAGGAGGTTGGTCACGTGTAAATTTACTTTTTCCCCATTGATGGAATTTGACGTAATTTATGAGACAACGCTTCCCCGCTATTGATGGAATTTTCCAGCTTTCCGTGTTTTCACTGTTATATGGTAGGGGGTGCTATGACACATCTTCTGAAAGAGTACAGAATCTCCTGATCAAAACACAGGTGAAGAACCAGAAACAAGAGATATCATATGTAAGCAGATTTTTTTTCAGTTTTTTTGCTCAAAATGTTGTTTTTTTATGAAACTTACCCACATTCAAATGTTGATAAAACAAGACTGCATCAAGCTAGAATAAAACAGCTTATTTTGTTTACAAGCAAAGGGTCTCTTCTTTTTGTAGCAGTACGCATTCGCTCTGCCTATTAACACTCGGCAGGATGGTGATTTAGCTCTAGTTATGAGGAGTATAAATGTGGTTGGTGCGCGTTACCTGAGGGCATCACACGTGACGTCATGTCATTGCTGTTGTTCCGGCGCGGTGTGCAAGAGCTAGAGAGGTAAGAGCTGCAGGCTAGCGACTCTTTTGCAAGTGATTCCTGTGGCACTGGATGATATGGACTTCTTTGTTGTAGTGGACGGCTTTGTTAATCGGCATACACTCTGCGACGCTCGTTGTTGTGCAAGCTTCCAGTAAAGGGGATGAGTTTAGTGGTGCGTTAATAACGTGCTGTTTCAAGTATGTTTGCAACCTTTTATATAATGCCTCATTCCGACCTCAAGTCCGCCTGGTGAGTTTCTTCTTTGTCTTGTGTTTTGATCCAGGTGTGTTCCAAATGCCTGTTTAAAGTTGTGGTGGGTTGTTCATCATTATAGTCATTTACTGGACGCTTGAATCGGAGATCCAGTTCAACACAAGCTGCTGACCGACCACAAACTTACTACGTGACTGCTATTTGGCTTACGTTCACGGATCTACTGCGACTGCGACTGTACAGTTCTGTGTGCTGCTGGGCTATGTAAGTTAGCCTTAAATGAGTTCCGTCCCCACGACATCTCCGATATCAATGACACCATTAACATTAACTGGTGGGGATGCTTTCATTGCCGGGGATTCGGTATTGGTTACCCAGAATGTAATGGGCAGTGTTGGGGAAGCTACTCTGAAACTAGTTTGACAAGCTACAAGCTACTCGCAAGTTAAAGTAGTTAAACTACAGTCAAGCTACACTTTTGGAAAAGTAGTTAGCTATACAAGTTACTATCAAAAAGTAGCTAGCTACATTGAAACTACTTTTGCTTTTTTTGAACAACGTATATTATAAATAACTGAATAAGTGTCTGAGGAATGTTTTAAGTAACATATTTAGTGTTTAAAACAATTTGCTCTGAAACCAGTCACAACAAATCTATACAGCAATTTAATTAGATCAAAGCCTTTGTCGTGCGATAAACAAACTAAGATAAATTTTTTTGTTCAACTGACAAATACGATGGCGCAAACAGAGCCAGATTAACGCAAAGGCAAACTAGGCACGTGCCTAGGGCCCGATTGGCGGGATGGGGCCCAGACAGAGGGAAAAAAATAAAAAAAAATGTACAAATGTCCTATCTCGTTCAGGCGGCGATAATACACTCGCGTTTCAGAGTCGGGATAGACGGAATTGTCATTTGCATGGGCCAGCATTGCATCATGAGTAACTACAGGTTACCATTTGAACGTCTTAAGTCTTACCAGTTTAAACATTCACGCGATCTTGAACTATTCGGGAGGCTATACTTGCGCGCTGTCTGAGAGATATTTTTGCGCGCTGTCTGAGAGATGTTTTTTTCTGCACACATACAAGCCGCCTCACAAGCTCGCGGGTAACAACAGTTATTTTTCGTGGATTAAATCGCTTTAACAGTAAAAAAACATGCGAAAATTGTCAATTTCGGTCTTGGTGAGTATCCTCTAAGCTCAGTCGGTTATGTCTTCAAAAAGCATACATCGCACGTGACCGTATAATGTTAGTGGCTACAGGATCTGTGCACGAGCTCTTACAGTGACAGCAGCCGTGGTCTGTCATTAATTTGGTTGTCAAAACAACAAAACATAGCTTTCATTTTAAGGAATCAGGATTAATATCCTATGTATTTAATTTAGTTCTCAGGACTAAAACACTACCCAGTGTTATTTTGCATTTGATTAGACCTACTTTATTCAGTCTCTGTAGTACTATTTCTGAATACTGGTTTCAGAGCTAAGCAAAATCTAATAGGTATCTTTATTCTATTGTACTTTTGTGCTACTTTTTTCAATTTAATTCAAAGATTGAAATCAAGCTTCCTTGTGTTGGGAAAATTCTTAAGAACAAAATTACCCCATTAGGAGATAAATGTAGGCCTAATTAAAAAAAAGTCTAAACTCCCCCCTCAAATTAAAGAATCACCTAAGGGGGGATCCCCCCCCACCCCCCCACCCCCCCCCCCCCCCCCCCCCCCATTTTCCAAAACGAAATTCAGGCCCTGCTGACAAACAGTTTATGACATCCTTCCAGAACTTCTGTATATCAGAACATTCCCATAGACAGTGAATTAGAGTTCCTTTATAATTTTGGCATTTTGTACATATCAGGAATATTGCTAGACATATGATTGAGTTTTTCAGGTGTTATATAAACCCTTGTCAACCATTTATACTGTAATAATTCAAGCTGCGTGTTTATGATTTGTTTTTGCGCCTTTAAACATGCTTCAGTCCATTCAAATTCCTCTATTTCTTCTTGAATGTCTTTCCTCCATGCGTTTAATTTGTCTACAGCAGACTCTTTAGAGTTAAACATTATTAAATTATAATATTTTGACAATTGGCCCTTTTCACCTCTTTTTCCAATTATTTTCTCTATTAATGACAGTTTGGGAATGTACATAATATCTGTAGACCTGGAAGACATAAAACTTTTAAGCTGTGAATATTTTTTTTAAAATGTTTTGAGGGAATCTGGTGTTTATCACACAATTCTTGAAATGTAAGAAGTATTCCATCTATATACAAGTTTTTAATAGTCTGAATACCTTTAGTTTTCCATAGTTTAAATCCTCCATCCTTATAGTTATTATTATTTATTGTTAGACAGATTCTAAATGGTTTTGATGAATGTGAAGGGGTCATGTTTGTCTTGTTCTTAATTACAACATTTATAAATGTTGTAAGCTATTGCATTTTGCAGAAAATCTTAATTGAATGTGTTGATTAAATGTAAACAGAGCAAATAAGAAACTTATTTGCTCTGTTTACATAGTTAACCTATTGGTTATTTACTGGTACTACTGCCTTAACAATGACACTCCCAATGGATAAGATGAGTATAATTTAATAGCATTTAATAGAGCCGTGTAATGACGTATAAATAATGAATATCAAAAAATAGTCTGATAGACTGTTTAATTTACAACACATGACTTATTTTGGCATACAAACAACCAATTTGTAACCAAAGACTAGGCTATGTAAAATGTGAATTAACTTTTATTAGTAACTTTGGTAAGTTTCAGATTTCAATTCATAAATAAGGTGGAGGGGGGCCCAAAAAATGCAGCCTGCCTAGTGTAGTCCTTTTATTTAATCCGGCTCTGGGCACAAACGTTAGTGGTCTAGTCTTTTATGTTCATTACCAAACTGGCGGCAGATCATGGCGGGTCATGGTAATTAAATCAGAAATAGAAATTTGATGTAACATAGAGAGCAATAAAGCAGGATAATTAATACATTTAAAGTGGCCATTACTGTATGCGTCCTTAAATTTGTGCTTGAGGTCTTCGACGTAGAAAGCGTTTTAAACTTTGGTATGCAAAGATTGCATACAAAAGTGTAACCTTTACTTGTCGTTTCTTTGAGAGACATGAACTTGGACAAATAAGGCCATGGGTAATTAACGTTAGTTGTTTCTCCATCCTCCAAATGTGCCGCCACGTCTTGCTCCATCATGGGCTGTGTCAACCCATTTCTGTACGTCAGTGTGAACCGTTAGCCGCAAGATGCGTGATTAAACAACAGGTGGCGGTAATGGCAAAAAATTTGTTTGTAATCTAACAAGAAGAAGAATATCCTTGCATCGCGCTGATTCGCACAGGCTCGACAAAACGCAATGTAGCTTTTGCTCGCGCTACACCGCTACTTGCTGCAAAAAGTAGTTAGCTACTGGAAAAGCTACACTGTTTAAAAAGCAACTGAGCTACTGCCAAGCTACTGAAAAATGTATTTAAGTTAGTAGCGTCGCTACTTGTAGTTAACTACTCCCCAACACTGGTAATGGGCTGTATTTAGTGTGGCTTTTGATGCTCATTACTCTGTCATCACTTTTCATTTTAGTTTTGATTTAAGTTTTCATCCTTTTTGCTCATGTATTTATCATGTGAATTTTGTTTTGTTTGTTAATTTCCCTTTTTTATTTTGGACTCAAGCACGCTCTTCGTGGCCCCTGTAGGATGTACACAAACACATGGTCTGTATTTTTTTATGCTGTCCAGGATATCTGTTTATCCAACTGTTTTTCTAAGAGTACCCTAAATATAAGTTATTTAAACCTTTATTTAAACAGGAAAAGACTCATTGAGATTAAAAATCTATTTTTCAAGAGTGTCCTGGCCAAGACAGGCAGCAGTACTAAACCACATATACAGTACATACAAACATAAAATATGCAAAAACACTAGAAACACAAAACAACTGACACAGCAAATCTTTCAAAGTCAACCAGAATCATAAAACACGTTAGGTAAAACATCTGCAGCCAGATGTGGCTGCCTCCAAGTCAATCATGAGTGGATGAATGTGTAGTATAGAACAATGTTGTGAGGTGATCCTCTGGAATGTATCCTACGTGTGATGAGAATATGTTTGTTATCGTACTGTTCCGAGATGAACATTGTGCATTTGGGCCTGACGATTGTTTTTGTGTAGTTTTGTTTTCTTCCCCTTTTTTTCTTTTCTTTTTTTTTTTGTGTACATTATTACATTATCTTCCCTCTTTGTGTACATTATTGTTTAAGTTTTCTATTGTGGTGCATGCGTCTTATGTGTGTGTGTTCTTTATTGTAGGCCTGGGCGGCAAGGAAAATAAGGGCGGCAGCCCTCATCTTGGTGGTGATATTTTGGAGTGTTTGCTTTGCCACACGGAGGTGTTCGACCGAGTGCGGTGTGAGTGCACGTGTGTTTGAGGTTTTCTTTGTTTCTTTTTCTTTAGGAGAATAGAGAGGCCCCTTTGGGTTGAGTGACTTTGGCTGCCGACCCCAATTTCCGTCGTCAGGGCTGTCTTATTTTAAATATCCTTGTTGATGGTGGTTTTGTCTTTTGTGATTGTTTGGATAATTTTATCTAATAAAAGTGATTTTATTGTGTGTATACCTCACCCATGTCTCATGCCTGACTCCAACCGAAACGAGCCTGTGAGCCTTGTGTGCTCCTAGTTTGTCTAGGGCGATTCCCTGGTAGTAAGCCCCCAGGGTGCCGTAGTTGGTTTATTCAGTTCAGATAATCATGCAACAAAATATTCTGGGGGCCATGAACATTCTGTGAATATGATCAAAAACGTTTTTCAAAAATGATGGCAGGGAAAGACTAACTAGCCTATTATATATATACATTTCATATAGTCACGTGTCCTCACGTGTTTATTCATTTGATTTAAATGTTTATCATTTATTACTGTAAACTAATTATTTATATTTCTGTTACAGAAACCACACACTCGATCACAGATATGCATACACCTATTAGTGCACCGCACTGAGTATGTCAGATTGCTTTAACCTTCTATTAAACAACAGTGACCGGACTATTGGACGTGTGATTGTGCATTCTTAAAGATGCCCCGTGATGATCCCAATTAAGTCAGAGTCAATACAGCCCAGAAACCTACCTACTGATCATAGCTGAAGTAAAGAAAAATAATGCTTCACGAAAAATCAAGCTAAGATGACGAACGAATACCAAAGTATGTCAGAACAGATTCATTATCGGCCAGCTCCTGCGTCAGTATCACACACATGCTTCGTGGTGCTCACATGAATAGTGTCGGCCAATAATGAGCTGGCGTTCTGACGTAGAACCCAGAACACTGCATTGTGTTTACTATGTGATCAGTGGAGACTGACACAGAAGACAAGAAATTGTTGAATAAAGTCATTATTTCTTTGTTTTTTTTGCAGATTATTCTCGTCACTTCACAACATTAAGGTTGAACCACTGGAGTCAAATTTATTATTTTAACAATGTCTGTACTACCTTTCTGGGCCTCTCTCTTTTCATCAAAAATATCTTCATTTGTGTTCCAAAGATAAACGTTCTGACGGGTGAGTAATTAATGACAGAAATTTTGGGGTGAACTAACCCTTTAATAAAATAGAAGCAGGTCAGTCAATCTCAAGTGATACAATTTTTTAAAAGTTGGTTGCTTAAACGATTTTTTTACCAAATTTTTTTTTGAGAGTGAGAGAGAGAGAGAGAGAGAGAGAGAGAGAGAGAGAGAGAGAGAGAGAGAGAGAGAGATTACCTCTACATACAGCAAAAATGTGAGTTGCTGAAATCAAATAAATAAAACAATGATGGACTATTCTGCTAGGCTCAAACATTGTGATTGTGTTAGTAGAACTGGTAATAAAAGGACCAACTTTCTGATCTTATACAATTCTGTCATTCAGCTTTATTCAGATTTCTGTGCATTGAAAGGAAATGGCAGGGACATAGGAAAGTCTTGTTTCCGTGAGGAAAAGCTGGACACTTCTAATAATATGAGACTGATATTACTCTCTATATTATTTTTCTCTCTTTTGTTTTCTCTCAGCCTGCCATTATTCGTTGTCTCTTGCCTTTTCCTTCCATCTCTCCCTCTCATTTTCGTCCTTTCCCATTTATTGTATCTTTCTTCTCTTTTGGGGGTGAGACATGGGCGAGTCTAGCTCCTTTTTAGGGGTGCTTCAGCACCCCTAAAAAGGAGCTCACCACCCCTAAAACTTGGAGTAAGAAATGTTGTTATTTTAAAAAATGTTGTTCGTCTTTGACACGGTTAAATAATGTCCAAACATACTCCGTAGTTTGTGGTTTAAAATTAAATGAAAATGAAAACATCTCTTCTTCTAACGTTAATTCTTTGTACCTGCACCGCTCAGCACGGCCGTCATCCAGCGTGAAACACACGCAGAGTTATGAGAACCCGTAAGTGTTGTGAATCAACTAAGATGCTCCAGATCTGAGTCTTATGGCGCTTTTCCATTACCAGTACCAGCTCGACTCGACTCGACTCGCCTTGGCTCGCCTCGACTCGGCTCGCCTCGACTCGGCTCGCTTTTCGCTCCGTTTTCCATTGCAGAAAGTACCGCCACAAATAGTACCCGGTCGTCATAGCGACGCCTTTCGTTCCTCGTTGCCCCATCAAGCTCTCGCTGGATCCTCTCTTCGGCAACCAAACAAAGGAATGTCTGCACCTCCTCGTTTGACCACGGCGCATTCTTCCGAGTTGCCATAATAATAGTAGTAAGTTTAGTAACTATCTCTGGCCAAACTATTTAAAAATGGCGGGGTTATTTATTCTGGATACTCCATCTGGCGAGTGCAATGATGACGCAGATTCTCTGTGACCAATCAGCAGTCGCCATTGTTTTCACGTCACATTTTAGTATCGCCTTAGCTCGCTTAGAACCTCGCCGGAGGTGGTACGAAAAAAAGTACCCGAAAGCAGGTACAGGTACAACTTTTACACAGTGGAAAAGCAAACAAAGGCGAGTCGAGTCGAGTCGAGCCGAGCCGAGGCGAGCTGGTACTGTGTAGTGGAAAAGCGCCAATACACTTCTTTCCTTAGAGTTGTTCCGATTCCGAAACCATATCGGTGAGTACTGGAGTCAGTATCCTGAATTGGTACACCTATAATAAGTGTTTATTTTCAGACTATTTTAGTCCAGCGGGTCACCGCCGCTGTGGAGTATCAGAGGACCTGGGTGACTCGTCCATAGTAATAAACGGAGAGAAGTAGCACCGGTTACAATGTTCTTACGCAAGACGCATGCAGTTCCGTATTATAACTGCTAGAGCGTGAAACAACAACAAACAAAAAAACAACAAAAAAAAAACAGCAGCGCGACAAATAAACTGCACACCTGTGTAGTGCGTACGCATGTCTCTGTTGTTAAAGTTTATTGTTAATTTGATACTCATTTTAACAATCGGGGGTCATGTAAACATAACGTCACATGGGCCTTTTCCGGTCAGTCTTCATGGATTTTGAATTTTTTTATTTCAAATCCACAATGGAGAACACAGTTTTTCTTATGAAAGGAATTTGTGATTTAAAAAAAATCTAAGCCCAATAATACTAATAATATGACATTTAAAATGGCACACCTCTGTGTGCCTTTTGATCATATCCTTAGAATCTGTAAATGGAAACCATCAGAGTCTTTATCATTCTTTTCATTCAAAAAGAATGATAAAAAATGGCTTGTAGAGAGCCAAACTTGTGGGCACTGATCCTTTTTGTGTGCATTTAACCATTATATAATTATTTTACATGAATTGTATTTCTTATTCATAATGTTTTGTATGTAATTTTATCTTGTGTTGCCTTTTTTACTGCTGGCTGGGGGACTACCGATGAAAATTAGCTCTTTTAGCTAACTCGGTTACATTTACATTGTTCTAATGTTGATTAATGTACACTTTCCGCTTTTCAAATAAATACTTTTTTTTAAAGAGAGGGAGATAGAGTTGGAGAAATGGAAAGAGGGTGAGAAGGAGAAAGGGAGAGCTTGCAGGAAGAACCAGGTGAGGAAACAAAAATAAATGGACAAATAGTGATTAGTTTCAAGCAAAACAGTAATTACTCATACTCCTATACTAACGTATTGCCATTAAGTATTACATTTACTTTTTGTAACATTATTTTACACCACATTTTTTTATAATAAAGGAGGAGGAAAACAACAGGGAGAGTCCAAAGGGATGAGAGGGAATTGACTAGTGAAAGAAATGAAGAGAGAGAGTGTAAAATGGGTGTAAAATGTGGGTGGTGGCAGTGGGGCTCATTGGGTGCTCAGCACCCCTAAAGCTCTGACCCTAGAATCGCCCCTGGGGTGACATAAAGGATAATAGAGCTTATATTTTATCAGATGGAGAGAGGAGCACAACCTGTGAGTGTGTGTCTGCATGTAAGCTTGTGATTGCTCCTAAGGCCTGTGAGCATACAAGTGTGTGTGATTGATTTCTTCTTTCTCGGCTCCCTTGAGGCTCCGGAAACCCCACTTTAGCACCATCTCTCCCTCAGGTCAGCTGTGTTCTTCAAAGGTTAAGCTCTCTTTTGCTCTCTCCTTCTTTCGCTATACTATTCCTCTCTCTTGCTCCCACTTTCCTGTTTTAGAAACATGCATCCCTTTGAAAAGACCAGCATTTGGTTCTGTTCCCATACCAAGGTTTCTCAAACAGAAAGCCTTCCTTTGTCAACCGCCTAATCAGACAGACCATGCTGGTTAACGTAGGGAAAGGGGTTGGGGAATGTCACGTTTAAAAGTGATGCGGACAATATTGTGTTACTCCCTAAAAAAGTAACCAACTGCTTTACTTAGTTTTATGGAAAGTAATGTGTTGAGTTACTATTGCATTTACTTTTTCTAACCTGGGCTGGGCTTGCTCTTTCACACAAAAAGTGAAAAAAGACTCAGGCTAAAGGAAATGCAAATTGCCTTATTTACAGTATGCCTGCCATTCTGGATCACAGAAGAATAGGATGCGGGAGAAAAAAGTTCAGCAATAAAGCTGAAAACACAGATCTGATGTTAAATTTAACTAAAGTAATTCTTGCTTATTAGAATTGTAGCATCTGGACCAATCATTATATTTAATGAATAATTCAGAAAACTCACTCTCCCAACAAAGGTCTATGAAACTTCCCCCAAAACTAACATCCCAAATGAAGCTAACACACTGGCAGAACCCAGTGTCCTGTTACAGGACACATTAAGACTGATAAGACTGATAACCCCTTGAGAAATGTATAAACATGTATCTAATTCAATAATGTTTCAGACTTGCATACTATGGTTAACCAAAATCATGTGTAGCATGTTTGGTCTCTATAAGTCAGTCAGATGTGACCAATTGGTCCTGCAGAGTGGCACAAGGGTCAGTTTTGGGCCCTATTTTGCTTTTACTGTACATTTTGCCACTGGGTCATATGGGTTGTTTTAAGGATGTATCGTATCACCTCTATGCCGATGATGTCCAGTTGTATTGTTCTTTCAATGATGCTGAGTTCCATCGATTGTCACTGTTCTTAGAGTGTGTGTCCTCTATCAAAGACTGGCTGGCCTTTAACTTTTTGCAGATAAATGCAAGTAAGACTGAAACATTGATCTTTGCTCCAGACCATAAGATCCCGGTGATCAAACAGCACCTTGGCTCTCTTGGCTCCTCTGTCAAATCCAGCCTCAGAAACCTGGGGGTTGTGTTAGACCAGGCCATGTCTTTGGAGATACACTCAAAACAGCTTTTCCGAAACTGCTTCTATCACCTCAGGAATATCTCTAAAATACGTAAATTGTTGTCAAAGAAGGATCTGGAAATTATTATGCATGCTTTCATATCAACAAGACTTGATTATTGCAACTCTGTCTTTACCTTTTTAAATAAGTCTGCTCTTAACAAACTGCAAATGGTCCAACATTGTGCTGCTAGACTTTTAACTGGTGCCCCCAGAAGGTCTCATATCACTCCCGTTTTGTTGACTCTCCACTGGCTCCCTGTAAAATATAGGATTGATTTTAAGATTTTATTGCTGACTTTCAGGGCCTTAAACAGTCAGGCCCCACAGTACATCAAGGACCTTTTGCGTCCGCACTCCTCTTGCCGCACTCATCGGTCTTCTGGCCAGAACCTTCTTATGGTCCCCAAGACTCGTTATAAGACCCGAGGGGACCTGTCTTTTCAGTCTGTTGCCCCCAGACTGTGGAACGCGCTTCCCCTGTCTCTGCGTCTGGCTGACTCTGTTGACTCTTTTAAAAAAGATCTGAAGACTTGTTTATTTAGGAAAGCTTTTGGTTGATGGGTTTTAACTAGTGTCACTTTGATTTTACATATGTACTGTATATACATTTTATATTGTTTATATAAGGTTTTGTTTTTACCTTTCTCGTGTACAGCACTTTGTGATTTTATCTGTGAAAAGCGCTTTAGAAATAAACTTTACTTACTTACTTAATATAAACTCCAATCTTCGTCCCCCATTTGGTAATTTACATTGAGTTTTGCTAGCTTTGTGACACATTAGTACTATAAGAATCTTGAAGATTCTTTTGTTAAACGCCCAATCAAATTACATGTTCAAAGGCCTGCTTGAACAAAAGGTCATAAAGAAATTCCCTCCAAAGGGAACAACTTCGCATTAGCTCACACACCTCCAGAGGGTGTGACATCTTCACGCTTTAAAAATCACTGATCACAAGATCATGTCTCTTAATCTCTTATAGGGCCCTATAAAATCCGTTTTATTTGTTCCCAAATTCCGTTCCCCCCCCCCAAATTCCGTTTTTTTCCGTTTTAATTTTTGCAAATTCCGTTTTTTTCCATTTTAATTTTTGGGAATTCAGTTTTTTTACGCATTACTGTTATTCTAGTTGTAAAAAGAGTGTGATTTTAATGTTAATGATTCAAATGTACACAAATAAAATAGGAATGATCTTAAATTAATTGAGGTAATAGATATTTATACTTTTCAGCACAAATATGATGCAACATAACACTGCACTCTAAGTACTTCAAGTAACAACAAAATATGGTTATGACTATTAAACTGTCCAGTAAAATAAATTATATTCGTTTATATATGTTTAAATAAAAGTCAGACTCTGTCTCTCTCTCGCGCACTGTCGAGCGCGCTCTCGGACACACTCGGTCTCTCTCACGCTGTTACGGGTGTGGTGCAGGTTGAAGGAGAGGCAGCAGTCAGCAGATCAAATTCAATAATCTTTACTAATATAACTCAAAACAGGAATCCAGGAACATAACCACACCAAATACAAACGTACCATACACAAACGAGAACCGACCAGGAGTGAGGGAGAACACAGGGTTTACATACACAGAGAACAGATAGGGGAAACAAGGCACAGCTGGGGCAAATTAACTAGAAACAGGTGAAGGAACTGAACACAAACGAGGAGCGGGAAAACTGAGATACAGGACTGAACCAAAACACAATGCATGGGGAAACACAGGACACACATGTAACACACGCAGTGTCACTTCGCTTTTGTCCAGTCCGGCGCATCATAGACAGACGTGCACGGAGGGGATGGGGTGTGTGTGTGTGTGTGTGTGTGTGAGTGAGAGAGACGCGTGAGTGACAGAGAGACGGAGGGAGCGCAGGGTGAAAGAAATGCAACTGAAAGAATACGCTGCGTGTTTTAAATAGCGTTAAAAAAACGAAACGCAATATGTGGCGGCCGGTGTTGATTCTGTGGCGCACCTCCACGAATTAGTCTATGTGTTTGAAACACTTTATAAAAGTCACGTGCAAACTTGCAAGCAGAGCCGTGGAGAGCCTCTTCGCCATGCTTTCATAGTTTTGATGGAGCTGAAATGACGGGAGGCGTTGCGTCGCCCAGATTTGCTTCCTCCTGTCTGTTTTTTCTCCAGAGATACATTCTTCTCCCACACAAAAACAGAATTTCATTCCAAATATGTAAAATTCCGCGAAATTCCGCGCTAACACTAGATTCCGCGTTAATTGGCCAATTCCGCGAATCCGTCCGCGATTCCGTGATCGCGGATATTATAGGGCCCTACTCTTAGTCTTTTACTCTCTTAGTTCCTTTCTGAAATCCTGATGTGAAGATGATGCTGAACTAGAAGTTTTCTAAGGACCCCCATGCTTGTGCCAGGCTGCGGCCTTGTCTTTACATTCACCAAAGATCCTCTGACTCCCAATGGGTCTCTCTCATCAAGACAACATCAGCAAAGATCAACTGGAGCCTCAACAAATTGCATCAGGACAGTTTAATTCAAATGGGCGAGACATGCAAGTATCAAACTTAGTCTCATTATTTGATACATTAAGTATCCTTACCCCTTTTTAAGAAGGGCGTGTTAGAACTAAACTGATGGTTTGCTGAAGGTTGTTAATCTGCTTAATTTCAAACAATGCTATAACTTCTTGCTTTCCTGTATTCTGCTTCAGCTCTCTTTCCATTGGTAAACTGTATGCATGTATGTATGTGTATGTTAGAGTAGTTTAAGTGTTTAGTCCAGTTAATAAAGGCTTGTTCATGTCACGCGTAAAGTTGTCCGTGTTTCAAGCTCATGTCCCGGAAATGTACATTTCTTAGAAGTAATAAACAATTAACACCGAGTGTTCACGGGACAAACAGGTTAATTGATTGTACTATTAATTTACAACCTTAAGTTAATTCTATTAACTGATCCAACTATTCATAATCAATTATAACAAGTTAATATTGATTATTAATATTTCTTTAGAGCTAATTTGCTACAGAATGGTTGAATTGGATCATCGAATGTTCAGGAGCAAAGACAATGATTAAAGTCAGATTAAATACTTAAAGTATTTTTGTGTAGTTTAACATTTAATTATTGCAGGTTTGTATAATATTCTGAGTTTGCATTTCACTGTTTTTATTTTGAGGAATATGTATTTGTGCAAGTGAGATTAGTAAATGCATGTTCACATTAAGTCTAGAACTACAATAACCACAGCACACACAACACCACTTCCTCTTACTCCATATTTCTCTCAACATGGGGACAGAAAAGGTGTCAGTCATTAAATGGGAAAACAAAGTAACTTGCATTGCTAATTTTAAAAAGTAACTGAGATATGTTGTTGTACATTTAAAAGTAATGAGTTATTTTCTTAGTTGCTTGAAAAAAGTAATCTATTGTGTACCTCACGTTAGGCTACTTGTAATACCTTACCCCCAACAGTGCTAATCAACAGTTGTGCCACTTGACTTTCCTTTCATTCAAATAATACGTTGTTTAAAAAAAAAAAAAAAATGGTAGCACTTTAGTTTAGAGACCTGTTCCCCACATACTGTGTACTTATTATAGCAATTACAATAACTGGGTAATAACTAGGTAATAACCCTTAACCTACACCTAAACCTTAACCCATGTAGTTGCCTTATATTACCCAGTACTTTCTTAGGCAAGTACACTGTAAGTACACGTAAGTGCAGAAACTGTAAAACACCTTACCCAAAGTAAAACTGTCACTGATGCCCCTCAATCAATCAATCAATCAATCAATCAAATTAAACCACTCATATCAATCAAAAGCATGACTTTTCTGAACCAGTAAAAATCAGCATAAACAAGCTTGAACTAAGGGTATAGGTTAGAGGTCTCTATTAATGAATGTTTTGTTCTTGAGCCAATGCACATAGTGACAACATAATTAACTCCAAATCCCATGATACCCAGTGTTAACCTCATTTACTCAAAGCGATTAGGCTTTTGTTGCATATTTTATGCATGGAATGTCTGGACCATGGGAGAAAAATAAGCACGCAACATACTGTAGAATGAGAGTTGGTTATTACAAGACACAGTTATAATGTGGAAACCCAGGAAGGACCATCTTCACTTCAGCGTACAGAGATCAATAGAAGCTCTATCCATGTTTGACTGGCTGGACTATTGAGCTTATTCTTCAAATGTCAAACGCTGGTCTTTTGCTGTTATCGGACGGGAGTTATTGAACCATAGCCTCTGCTAGCAGGTGCTATAGATCTCTGGGAGAGAACTGCATCAACACCTGAGAAATGGCACGTGGACACATCAGTGCGCTCTGCTATCTATCCTGTCCCCTGCAGAATTAAGTCATCACTTTCAGAGAGAGAGAAAAAAAGACCTGTTTATACATTCTCTAATCAGCCAGAGGCTGAAAGCAATGTAACAAACAAGGAAAAGTCACTGCAGAGTAGCATTTCGCAAGGTCAACGTGACCAATAATGGTCAGATGTTTCCAACACATGACTCTGTGCATTCAGGGCAATTAGATGGTGTGCGTGCAGAGGGTTCGGTCCGGTATAACTCTAGTAGCGGGATTATCCCTCCAGCATCTGGACTTCTGCTAATTAGATCACCTCTCCACAACTCCACATGTCTTTGTGTCATGCAGCCTGCATGTTAAACAGCATGTAGTCCAATAATTAGGGATTAACTTGATCATATTCTAGGGTTTACGGTGCCATTACTGGGGATAATAAGCCATTGTCTCTTGAACGAATATCTCATTTTGTGTGTAGCAGCCAAAACATAGGATTGCCAAATGCCAACATTTTTAAAGGCCATCCAGATAGTCATGCTTTTTTTTATTGTAAAATCAGACAGATTGTACCTTTATTAACTAACGTTGATAAAGATTAATAAATCACCGTAACACTGTAATAGAGAGTCTGATAGACAGACAGACAAACAGACAGTACGTTTTAGATAGATAGAGACAGACAGACATATATGTTATTTATTGTTACCAATGAAGCTAAAAGCACATAACAACACAATCACCCAAATAGCTGCCATTTTACTGTAAATGTAATCACTCAATGTACAAATGACCCACATCATTTGAAATAAATAAATAAATGGAATAAATCTATTTTAGCAATGTCCTTATATTGTCGCATTAAAATTGCATTCCGATGAAGATGATTAGAGTCTAGATTTCATTTCAGTAATGATGGATTAGAATCTGGGTGGATTTAATGTTTGTGAGCATTGTAATATTTTTGTCTCTGCAGCTCGGATGAATATCGATATAACAATGAGATTATCCGTCAGCTGATGGGTCACCGTAGAGATTATACAGTAGCCAATGCTGATCATCATGAGGAATGCCAGTAACATGGAATTGGGGCTAAATTCAACAGCTTTAACCATTGTAAAATTAGTGTTTGTACATGTGCTACCACTTTAATTATTCTGAACTGAATGTTGTACATGTATAGCAGTTCAGCAGGAGGGATAACAACATGATAACTGTAAATTGTTCACTAAACATTCTTGGATGCTTTCGGGTTGTCCTTTCAGAGACATTCAAGAAATTAATAAACTATTAAAGGGACAGTTCACCCAAAAAAAATAAAAAAACCATCATGAACTCACCCTAATCGTTTTATGTCAAGAGACCACATATTTGGATACGGATAGTACTGTATATACTAAAAGTGTTTATTTTTAATTAATTTAATGAAATCAAAATCAAAAATCCATTTTAAACTGCATAAAATAAGCAAGAGCTGTAAAAAAACCTGGACATTTTAATAAAATCATCCTTGTATTGTTTGGTCGTTTTTATTCTATGTAGAACAGGTAATGAATGAACACTTACACAAACACTCTAAACATGGAAAATAACATGCAATTTCACAGCGTAGGCGAAAACACAGTGCATCAGTATAGTTTGGTAGCGACATTTTCAAATCAATCCCTGTTAAAACACAAACTCTGGAATTCTGAATTAATGCGGCAAGTTGGTACGTTGCTTGGAAACCATAAATGGCCTACCGTTCAGCTAATGAACTATATGCCATTGTGTCATAACCTCTATCTTACCCCAGACTGTTCAAGGAGCAGTTGTTCCAGTCTCTCTGCATAGATATGGTGATAGAGAAGCTTACAAGCTGACAAATGAAATAAGAAAAGCCCCTCACTGCTCACGTATGCAATGCCGCAAAGTGCCTCCTGCCTCCGGCTCCCTTAATGCTGCAGTAATAACGTTAATGTGTCGTCTATCCCTTGCCTCAATCTGATCTGCTTTGTTGTTAAAGAGTTATAGAGAAACAGGTGACGGTTGAGCACAAATCTCCATGCCCACAGGCTCGACACACTGTTTCAGACATACAGATTCATGTCAGATCTGGGCCTTTAATCATCAGAGTGCCCCTACGCTCAGAGACACACACTTCATACAGTCCCCCCGAATGGATGCGGCCCACAGCCCAACTCAATTCAAGCACTAGATTATGGATTATGGTAATCCAACCAGCCAAAGGTCAGAGGCAGAGGGCGACACAGGCTCATTCAATCAAGATAAGACATGCAAATTGTTTTCAGCACCCTATTTGTTTGACCCACTTTAAACTCCAAAGAAAATAATAAATGATATTAAACATTTGGTAAAAACAAACAGACGTGTTGTTATTGGTGAATTTTATTGTTTTTACAATCAGCATGTTGCTATAGACACAATTACCGACACAGCCAGAAAAGTAATGCCCTCGTTTTTGAGCCAAGTGGATTTTACGTGAAACTTCCAAACCAAAATAATTTGTACTGAAAATCATTGTACAAGTTTGTTGAAAGTAAAAAGCTGTAGCAGGCATTACATATTCACGTCTAAATTCGGTACATCCAATTGACCCCTATGTCTCTTTGTCACCTCTATGTCTAAATTACTGGAACAAAATATCAAAACTAAAGACAAACAAACAAACATATACTGTACATCCATACATAAAAAAAAAAATCCCCTTTCATGCTAAATAAAAACTGTACTACTATTCTTTTTAGTTCTCTAATTTAATAAGACTATTCATTTTATTTTAACTTAACATTTGGGCATATCAGTGTAATTATTTAATTCGTGATGCACTAATTGGCCAATACTGACAAACAATAAATGGATGCTTTTACGTAAATAAATATAATTTTGTTATCATTATTATCAATGTTATCAATGATACACAAATCAAGACATCACAGCATTATAACTGAAAATATAAAATAAGTATTTTTCAAATACATTTAACAGTACCAAATTATTGTTTTTAAATACTAACTTAAATAGTAAGTCTGATAAAAAAATAAAAAAAAACTAATATGGTACATGAAATGCATAATATAAATAAATTCCAATACAAAAAGGTGCATGACACGTTTAGATTTCATCCAAAGGAGCCATCAATCAGAGATCCTCTCTAATAGTGTGAGACCCTCATCGTTAACAGACAGAAAGAGAGATAGTTACCAGGAAAAAGAATCTGAATGGCTTTCCACTGCTAAACTAAAGCACAGACACTGTGAACCTTGAATGTTGTGAGACCTGTGAGTAAAGTGAAGAGCTGTACAGTACACCACGTTGTTTTGCTGTTGAAAACATCAGGGTTCTGACAGGAACAAAAAAAAAGCAACAAGCAGTTACACACGGTCAGTGACCCCAAAACAATGAGTAGATTTCTTCTGACTGCAGGAGAGTTTAGTTGTTTAATAAGCCTTACATGTCAAGAGTTTATCAGCAGAAAGATCCGACATCTAGAGACTAGGGGCCACGACACATATACTCTTTCAGAGGAGATAGTGTGTGTGAAAGAGAGAAAAGGAGAAGTTTGCTGGAATACTGTTTTAGCACAACCTTGACATCCTCTGATACCTTTCCAGCTCATCTTGTGTGAACAGAAAGGTAAGACTGGAGGTAGATAAAAACAGTAATAACAGATGAATGAGAGGAATTATGTTTTCGCTTTCCCTTTCATTCTGACATTGGCAAAGGAAAACTCATTCCCAGCCCCCTCTGAAGTTACTGTGAAATGTGTGCTTGTCCTAACGTGATATCAGTGACATATAGACATGTTTGCTGAAACTGCTTTCACATCATTTGAACAGATGACACCGTTTGGAGAACTGTGCCAAGTACACGGACGCCGGTGTTTCTTGGTGAAGAGAGGCTGATCTGTGATCACTGGTTCATTAAACTGCCAGCAAAGGAATGGCTCAGCCAAAAATGAAAATGCTGGTGTCATTTTGGACCCTCATTTCGGTCCAAACCTGCATGTGTTGATTTGATTTCTTCTGTGGACCACAAAATATGAATTTTGGAAAACTATCCTGGCTGCTGTTACCATTTAATATTTTAAATGTAATCAAGGACTAGGGCTGTAAAGCTCCTTTATGACAACATGGCACCATTAAAGTGATTCATATGACTTGTGCACTATTATGTCTTCTGAATCCAACAGACCGAAATGTAGTATTTTCTCTAGCTCTCCTTTGTTTGTTCATGAGTGAAGTATCATCAGATTCCTGAACGAGCTGTTCTTTTGAGGCAAATTTGTCAATGAATCTGTTGACCCAGTTGACCAAACTAGTTGGAATGAAATCAGGCTGATTCGGTTCTCAGTTCTTTCAGGACCACTATGTCAAATACGATAGACAATTAGCATATAGTATGAGCCTAGCATGGATAAGAGCAGGGAGAGCAGCAATAACCCTCCTTAGGGTAAACATAACCAACATGAATGTATGCAGATATCATTAATTCAAGATTTTAAATTACAACATAATTCGAAAATTTATTCTGATTCAGGGGGAATCAGAATGCCAAATCCTGACTGGGTGAGAGGAGGAGCTGGGGATGGAGGAGGGTAATTGACCCTTCGCTAAGCCTCGCCCTCCCTAGTTACTGTTGCTACGCCTGTCAAGCTTTCGTGCCTGGCACGTCTATTACAGTGTGTATGCACCGGTGTCAGACATTCCCAATGAGATAATTAGTCATTTTTGGCGAACATGTGAAATATCTGAGAGAGCAAGACAAAAGGGACTGCAGTATGCATTCGAGGGATATGTCCACGACATAATATGCCACCGATTAGAGAATAATTTCATAAAAATTTAAGCTAAAGCCTATACTCCCAGCGCAAGGCCTCATACGCTGACCATTCAAATGGGAAACACACAAATTGAGGAACAGCTATGTCCGTGCGCAGCAGGGTAAGTGATGTGAAAATAATCGAATAATTATGAATCAAACAGGAAATAAATCTTGTGGAATAACACCGGGAGAGCCGCGGTCGGATTGGGTTAAAGTTAACGTTACTCAGTCAGGGGTAGTAGGCCGTCGATTAACAAAATGCTGAAGTATATTTTAAAGTATGTCAGTGAGCCTCCATCTTGTTTTTAATCGTCTTATTTTACGTTAAAATAAAACCTGTCCAAGTTTCAGATCATTTCCTCATTACTTTCAATCTACAACTCACTACCCATGCTCCACCAACCTCCCCACCATTTACTTTCAGACGAAACCTGCGCTCACTTTCTCCGTCCCATCTTTCCTCTGCTGTGTCATCTTCTCTTCCCTCACCCTCACATTTTTCATCTCTGAATGTGAATACTGCAACGGATACTTTATGCTCCATCCTAACCTCTTCTTTAGACAATATCTGCCCTCTCTCCTCTAGGCCAGCACGCACCACTCCCTCTAACCCCTGGTTATCTGAGGTTCTTCGTGAACATCGGACCAAGCTCAGGGCAGCGGAGAGGAAATGGCGCAAATCAAAAGACACATCTGACCTCAGTAGGTATCAATCTCTGCTCTCTGCCTTCTCTGTTGATGTTCACACCGCAAAATCTTCATATTTCCACAACAAGATCAACAGCGCCACTAACACACGTTCACTGTTCAAGACATTCAACTCTCTCCTCTGTCCACCTCCACCACCACCCACCTCCTCGCTAACTGCTGATGATTTTACTAACTTCTTCACTAACAAAACTACGACTATCAGCAGTCAGTTCTCAGCTTCACACACACAGGAACCCAAACTAACCTCTCCCACAGCCAACAACCTTCTCTCCTCCTTCACTCCACTAACCGAGGAAGAAGTATCTAAACTTCTCCTCTCCAGTCATCCTACCACCTGCCCTCTAGACCCCATCCCCTCACACCTTCTACAAGCCATCTCTCCCACACTTCTTCCAGCTCTCACACACATCAACTCATCCCTCCACACTGGCATTTTCCCTACAGCATTTAAGCAGGCTCGGGTAACTCCTCTGCTTAAAAAACCAACATTAAACACATCACTTCTAGAGAACTACAGACCTGTCTCTCTCCTACCATTCATTGCGAAAACACTTGAACGTGTTGCTTTTAACCAAGTATCAACTTTCCTGTCTCTGAACAACCAGCTGGATGTCAACCAATCTGGCTTCAAGAAAGGACATTCAACTGAGACTGCATTGCTGTCAGTCACGGAAGCCCTGCGGATCGCAAAAGCTGCTTCCAAATCATCAGTTCTCATTCTACTGGACCTGTGTGCTGCTTTCGACACAGTGAATCATCAGATCCTCTTGTCCGCCCTCTCATCACTGGGCATCACTGGAACCTCCCTCAACTGGTTTGAGTCCTATCTCACAGTTAGGTCCTTCAAGGTCGCATGGAGAGGTGAGGTATCCAAAGCACATCAGCTGACCACAGGGGTTCCCCAGGGTTCAGTTCTTGGACCGCTCCTCTTCTCCATTTACACCACATCACTGGGACCCATCATACAGGCACATGGTTTCTCTTACCATTGCTATGCTGATGACACCCAACTCTACCTCTCATTTCAACCAGATGATCCCACAGTACCTGTACGGATCTCAAGCTGTCTGGCGGACATCTCGGCGTGGATGAAGGAACATCACCTGCAGCTCAACCTGGCAAAGACTGAGCTTCTCGTCCTCCCTGCCAATCAGTCTCTACAGCACGACCTCACTATCCAGCTAGATTCATCCTCAATCACCCCATCAAGGTCGGTCAGAAATCTTGGAGTAATCTTTGATGATCAGCTGACCTTCACTGACCACATTACAAAGACAACTCGATCATGCAGGTTTGCTATGCACAACATCAGGAAGATCAGACCTTTTCTAACTGAGCATGCAACACAACTTCTCGTCCAGGCCCTGGTCATTTCTAGGCTTGATTACTGCAATGCTCTTCTGGCTGGACTTCCATCATGTGCAACTAAACCTCTACAAATGATCCAGAATGCTGCAGCTCGTCTCGTCTTCAACGAGCCCAAAAGGGCCCACGTCACTCCTCTGTTCATCTCTCTGCACTGGCTACCACTCTCTGCTCGCATCAAGTTCAAGGCTTTGACGCTTGCTTACAGATTGACCACAGGTTCAGGCCCCTCCTACTTCCACTCACTACTACAAGTGTACATCCCCACCAGAAGCCTACGATCGGTCAATGAGCGACGGCTTGTGGTACCATCACAGCGGGGCACAAAATCACTCTCCAAAACATTCTCATTCACGGTTCCATGCTGGTGGAATGATCTCCCCACCGTCATCCGGAATGCAGAATCCCTGACAGCATTCAAAAGGCAACTGAAAACTCATCTCTTCCGGGAGCACTTAACATAAAAAAAAAAAAAAAAAAAAAAAAAAAAAAAAAAAAAATCCTTTCCTTTAAATCCTCGCTTGCCTGGCTTATGCTACTCCGAGCAATGTCTGAACTTTGTATTTTGAGCACTTCTTGCGTTGTTTTTGCCTCTTCACGATGACTCGCTTGGTTTAGTCCTCAATTGTAAGTCGCTTTGGATAAAAGCGTCTGCTAAATGACTAAATGTAAATGTAAATGTAAAATATATGCATTATGAACAAAGAACCGTCATTATTTCCAACTTCCAAGTAATAGGTGTTTTTGTTAATCCTGTGGACATGTAGTTGTGAATGGGGTCTCACACACTGCTTGATCCACTCCCGACATTTCTCCCCTCGGCTTTTAGATTTTCGGGAAGGAAAAAAAATCCACCCCACCGTCCAAACTTTTAGGATACCGGGTATCAGATTTGCAAAATCCATACGCACAACGCTTCGGCATGTTTCCCTCGCTCGAAAGATTGCCAGACCTCCCGCGCCTAGTTACACGATTGGCACGCTAAGACACCTAGTTACGCTAAGACACGATTGGCCAGTGGCGGTTTTCGGGTGTGGCTTAGCGAAGGGTCAATTAGCTCCTGAGAAACGCGATAGCTGCTGATAATACTGAAGGAGCTTATATATGTATACAGTGCGTCGTATTCCTATAGGTAGACATGTATCAGCTGAGAGTCAGCTGATGCGAGCTTGACTAACGTGACCTGCCAGAACTGACGCTACGCTTGATTTATCCAGTCACAACTGTTAACAGCTCGCTGGAGGGAAAGGGACCAATGATTATTGGTCTTTTCATCAGACAATCTATATTTTCCAGCTTCAGAAGATTTAAAATACAGAGGTTTATGGTGGGTTTTTGCTGCTTTTTAAGCTTGACAGCCCCAAATCATCATTCACTTTCCTATTGAAAGTGACTAGGACAAACAAACAAAAAAATCACCTTTTGTAACGTCCTACTGACAGATTTAATTGATACAGGGCTGTCAAGCTCCAGAATGACAAAACACACCATAAAAGAATCAAAGTTATTCATATGACTTCTGCTCTATATATCTAGTCTTCTGAAGCCAAGTAAGTTTTGTGTGATGACAGACTAAGCCAAATATCATCAGATTCCTGAATTGTTTTTTTTTTAATCAAATATTTTCAATGAACAATCAGTTGATCTGGTTCACCAAACCAGTCTGAAAGACTCATTCACAAATCAGCCTGATTCGTTCTCGATTTCACTGACTGAACAAATCATGAAGATCATCAGTTATCCTTCATCACACGCATTTTACAACTTCAGAAAAGTCCTCATTCACATTAAAAAGTGAGGCCAGTGTTTTCCTCGAAAATTCACCTTTCGTGTTTACTGTGTTTTGTTAAGCGAGTAAATAATATAAAAAACTAATATTTTATCTAAACCACAATCCGTCAACAGGTCCAGGGACGCATAATTTAGGTAAGATACTGATTTGAGAGATTTGTCACTCCACCAGAGGGCACTGCACCCATTTGCTGTATGAGATGAAATATTTTCCACTCTCCCTTATTCACTTTCCCATTCGCTTACCTTCGCTCTCGCCCAATATCTCTCTCTCTTTCTCTCTCCCTCTCTCACACACACACATAGGAAATGAATCAAACAGACAGACTGGCTGTCTACAATATGTGGGAGGCCCTTTCAACCAAGAGAACATCTCCAGGGTAAACTATCTCTAACTCTTACTATCTTTCTCTGTCATTCCAAATCTCACTAGAGGGATCCATTGTAAACAGTCCCAAATTCATAATTCATTCAAAGTAATGGAATTGTCTTGCAGAATTGCATTTCAACTCAAATATTCCAGTGACTGGCAAGGAATAAGAAGCACGCGGTCTGATGCTGCCCTGGTATCGCATGAGAAGAGTTCACACCGCATAACAAGTCTGTTTATAATATGTAGCTGACCACCTAAAGATGGATAAGAGAAATCAGTCAGCTAACAGGCACATCAATTCAATTTCAGCCAGTTCATTATCTTCATATAATCTGAAAGGAGCTTGAAATAGAATCGGACCTTCAAGGAGGCGTCCACGTTTGTGAGACCAACTTCAAATGCACCCAAAAACTTTCAAATGCGATGTAACAAAATGTTTGTGCCGCATTGTCTGACAGGATCAAAGGGTCAGTTAGCTCGAAGGAACGACGGAATATACCACAGAACCGAATCAATACACACACAGAGAGAGATCAGATATAGCGGAACTGGAAACATTCTGTCAGATCTCAGTCTGCTTCAAAAAGCTCTACGTTCACACACACACACACACACACACACACACACACACACACACACACGGAGAGAGAGAGAGAGAGAGAGAGAGAGAGAGAGAGAGAGAGAATGTGTGGCATTTTTACAGTCATATACATGCATGTTGAGGAAAATTGTGTGCGTTTGAGATGAAAAAGGGATCCGCTTTTCTTTTTTTAATCATTTTTCATCTTGGGGGCGCAGGCTACCCATGGCGGCCCAACAGCGCGGTCATACAGTCGGAGTTAAAAGCTTTGACTGCTGAGAGGATGGGGCGTACATCCACAGAATGCTTTTAAATGTTGTATTCCTCTCCGTCCTTTGAGACTCAGCTTTGTTCTCTTCCATACTGCTTTGTTTGTTTGTTATTGTGAGTCAGAGAGAGAAAGCGCACGAGCGAGAGAGCGAGAAAGAGGGAGGGAGGGAGCTATTTGCATTTAATTCAGTGTTGATAAAGTTGTACGAACAGAAAGCAGTTCAAAGAAAGCCGGCTTGGACATTTTGAATGTGCCAGATCTGACAGACTGCTCTAAACACAGCAGATTATGTAAAAACTGCTGCGTCTCTCTGTTTTTACCCTGTCCCTGCCTCTACGAATCCTGGGCCCTGTTCTTTGTGCGTCGTTTAATACATCCGAGATAATGCGCCAGATTTCATTAATCGTACTAATTCCTCTCTGGCCAATTTGGTTCTTCAATCACACATGCAGATTTGATTAGAATAGCTGGATTGAGTCGCCGCAGATAATTGCTAATTGTGTTTACTGCAAAAGACACATATTTAGGCTATATTGACATTGGCAAAGATGTTGAGAAATGCAGTGAAATGTTATGACTTCATTTGCATTTGAAATATCTGTATAAATATATGAGAAATTGTTTGTGCAATACTTTTATAAATGTACATAATTCATAATGTACCATTCAAAAGTCTGGGGGCAGTCTTTTTTTTAAAGAAATGAATACTTAAAATTATTGAAAGTGACAAGACTTTTACATTAGAAAAATCGTACTCGGTTACTAACGTAACCTCGGTTCTCTCTAGAGAGGGAACGAGTACTGCGTAATAGCTTACGCTATGGGGAAAAACTCTTTTCCGCGAGATATTGAAGCCAAAAATTATCCTTAATTTTTTATTAATGTAAAACGCTTTGCAGCAGCAAGCAAACATAGGCGAAACAGCTCGCGCGCCTATTGGTTGCTCTGCAGCAAATGCAGCAGCCTATCGAGATAGACTCTGCGTGACGTAATGACCAATGGGGGCAATTCGCGCCCATATCGTCACGTCCCGCCAGAAGGGGCGTGGTCTCGCCCTATAAATATGCTCGTTAGGCTGATACAAGCTGGTTTTTACCGCTGAAGCGAACCAGAGCGTATTCCACGCACGGCAAGATACGCAGTACTCGTTCCCTCTCTAGAGAGAACCGAGGTTACGTTAGTAACCGAGTACGTTCTCTTACGAGAGTATCTCTCGTACTGCGTAATAGCTTACGCTATGGGGAACACAATGCAACACGCCGTGCGTACAGGGATCCAACACCAAAGTCCCAGGGGCCGAAGCCCAGGGCTCATGTAGTGCATAATCACCATAAACTCACATAGAGTAAAGGAAGAGAGGCTGGAAGCGTCATTCCCTATAAAAAGCACCCAGCGGGGCTATTATACGACAATCAAACGCGCAGCCAGGGTGAAAGCATTCAGCCTGATCTGGGCGGCCATACGTGAGTCAATACTCATGGGGCTGCAGTAAACTCAGCATCTGGGCCGCACAGCGGGGCAGATAGTACTGAATTTAGACCGCCAAAAGCTTAGCTTGTAAGGCGGGTACCTCCAGGTTATAGTATTTTATAAATGTAGACGGCGAGGCCCAGCCCGCGGCCGTACAGATATCTTGCAGGGAAACCCCCGCTAGACCATGCCCACGAAGAGGCCACGCCTCTCGTGGAATGCGCCCTGACACCCAAGGGGCACCGTAAGCCCTTCGCAGAGTAAGCGAGCGCGATGGCATCCACTATCCATCTGGATAGGCTCTGTTTTGAGGCGGCGAGTCCCTTGGAGCGCCCGCCGAACAAAACAAAAAGCTGCTCTGTCTGTCTGAAAACAGACGAGCGTGCCACATAAGCTCTCAATGCCCTGACGGGGCAAAGGAGACTTGCATCCTCCTCCTCACTGAGAACCGGAAGGGCAGACAGGGAAATGACCTGGGCCCTGAACGGCGTATTGAGGGATTTCGGGACGTACCCGTGCTTCGGTTTGAGAATGACCTTTGAGTCATTAGGCCCAAACTCCATACACGACGCGCTTACTGAAAGCGCCTGTAGGTCCCCTATGCGCTTCACTGAAGCGAGAGCCATGAGAAACACTGTCTTGAACGACAGGTGTTTCATGTCCACCAGCTGGATCGGCTCGAACGGGGCGCCTTTCATGGCCTCCAGGACCGTGGAAAGGTCCCACGTCGGGACTGAAGGGGGCCTTGGAGGGTTCAGCCTCCGAGCTCCCTTAAGGAAACGCACGACTAAGTCGTTTTTCCCAAGCGACTGGCCAGACACCGGTTTTGCAAACGTTGCTATGGCCGCCACATATACTTTGAGCGTGGATGGGGTCCTGCCCTTATCCAGTAGCTCTTGAAGGAAGGAAAGCACTTCCGAAACCCCGCACTCCACAGGTGAAAGGCTCTGGGCCTGACACCATGCAGAGAAAACAGACCATTTCGAGGAGTAGAGCCGCCTGGTAGACGGAGCTCTAGCCTGCGCGATCGTGTTTAACACTCCCTCTGGGAGGCTAGCGGGTACCCGTTGATGGCCCATGCGTGCAGGGACCATAACTCCGGGCGAGGGTGCCAGATCGAGCCCTCCGCCTGAGAGAGGAGGTCTCTCCTCAATGGTACAGGCCATGGGGCAGTGCTGTTCATCTGCATCAGGGCAGGGAACCACGTCTGGTTCGTCCAGAGCGGGGCTACAAGCAGCACTGGGCATCCGTTTTCCCTGATTCGTTCCAACACCTGAGGCAGGAGCGAGACAGGGGGAAAAGCATATAGGGGGCAGCGGGGCCAAACATGAGCCAGCGCGTCCTTGCTTTTCGAGAAAAACTCCGGGCAATGAGCGTTTTCGTGGGACGCGAATAGGTCCACCTGAGCTCTGCCGAACGTCTTCCACAGCAGCTGGACCGTCTGCGGGTGCAGCGACCATTCCCCTGCTGGAACATTGTTCCTGGACAGTCTGTCTGGTCCCACGTTCAGGAGACCAGGCACGTGCGCTGCTCTCAGTGAGAGCAGGTTGTGCTGAGCCCAGACCAGGAGGCTTTCCGTCAACCTGTAAAGGTTTCGTGACCTGACGCCGCCCTGGTGATTTATGTATGCCACCACCGACATGTTGTCCGACCGGACCAAGACGTGGTGGCCTGTTATCTGGGGACAAAAACGCCGTAGCGCTTTGTCGACTGCTATCATCTCCAAGCAGTTTATGTGAAGGAGCTTTTCCCGTTCTGACCACAGGCCAGCTAGCGGTCTGCCCTCGAGCAGTGCTCCCCACCCCGAGGTGGAGGCGTCCGTAGACACCACCTTCACGCTCGAAGCGGTCCCCAGACTCACACCTGACTGATACCAGTCGGTCTCTTTCCAAGGTTTCAGAGCTGAAACACACTGAAGGTCGACCCTGAGGCGAAACAGACCCGCTGTCCATGCCCTGGGTGGAACCCGCGTCTTCAGCCACATCTGCAGTGGGCGCATGCGGAGCAGGCCCAACTGGAGTACAGAGGCTGCTGAGGCCATCAGCCCCAGCATTTTCTGAAACCTTTTGAGCGGGACTATAGCGCCGTGGCGGAAGGATTTCACGCCGCGCTGAATATTTTGCACTCGCTCTGGTGACAGGTGCGCTGTCATGGACAGTGAGTCCAACACGGTTCCCAGAAAGGAAATTTTCTGACTGGGAGACAGTGCGCTCTTTGCCCAATTGACTGTGAGGCCCAGCTTCTCGAGGTGCTCGAGTAATGCGGCCCTGTGTTCTATGAGCTCCGATCGTGATCGAGCTAGAATCAGCCAATCGTCCAAGTAGTTCAGGACTCGCATGCCCTGAAGCCTCAGGGGCGCGAGCGCCGCGTCCATGCACTTCGTAAATGTACGAGGTGCTAGGGACAGGCCGAACGACAGGACTGTGTATTGATATGCCTGGCCCTCGAAGGCGAATCTCAAGAATCGCCTGTGATGGGACGCTATTTGTATTTGGAAATAGGCGTCTTTCAGATCTATCGACATAAACCAGTCCCCGTAGCGCACCTGCGCGAGGATTTTCCTGGTCGTGAGCATTCTGAACTGGCGTTTCACAAGCACTCTGTTCAGCTGCCGCAGATCTAAAATGGGTCTGAGACCCCCATCCTTTTTCGGTACCAGAAAATATCTGCTGTATAGGCCCCCTTCGCTCTGAGCCTGAGATAAAGGTTCTATAGCCCCTTTGCTCAGTAGTTTCGCTATCTCGGCACGAAGCAGATGAGATGCTTCGTTTTTCACCGTAGTTTCGACGCGCGCCGTATCACGGCGCGGGCGTCGAGCGAATTGTAGCGAATAGCCTCTCTTTATAGTGTTCAGCACCCATTCTGAAACCCCGGGAAGCTTTGACCACGCATCTGCGTGAATAGCTAGAGGCAGAATGAAATCCGGGCTCTGGCCGCGACAAAACGGCAGCTCGAGAGCCTGGGCATACTGGGAACACAACACCGTGTTTACAGCGTTCGAGGCGGGGGGCGCGCTGATCACAGCGGGCAGCCTGGCCGCGCTCAGCTTCTCTATGGCAGATTGTGCAGAGAAAGTGAGCGGGGGAGATCCCGTGGGAATCGGCGTGTCTGTGAGAAAATGTGGGCGCGGGGCTGCGGGCACATTTAATACACTGAAAACACTGTCGTTCATAGCCGACTGAATGTGTGTTGGTTTCGTTTTTACAGAAACCAAGGGACACGCAGCATGTAGTGTGAGCGGGCATGTTGACATGGGCACTTGCACTACAGTGTTTGCACAATCGACCGGAGTCGATTTTATTTGTGCTAGCCCTGCACCGTGGCGGGCTGTGTTTGTGTGTGGGAATGGGCACTGGGTGGGCATTCTTACAACACTCATAACACCATCGGCCGTGGCCGGAACACCAGAAAATGCACTTTTTATTGGATTTATCTGGGTAGCCGTAAAAACGGCTTTTGTGCGCAGGTCAACGGGCTGTGACACCGGCTGGTTCTCTGCGAAATACACTGGGACAGTCGCGATGTTTGGAACTGACCGAGCGAGAAGTTTTGGTGAAAATCCGGCCGCAGCGGGATCTGAACACCGTCGCCTTCCTAGAATGGCTAGGAAGATTTTGAGGCCTCGGGCTTGATCTCAATCCTCGGCCGGGGCCCGCGCTGAGGGGGGCGGCGTCCAGCAGAGCGAGAGCGCGGTCTTTGGTCTCGGGCGTGGCGGCGCTGTGAAGCGGCGGCGGCGGGCGGTGCAGGCTGCGGCTGAGAGCTGCGAGCAGGCGGCGGTTTAGAGCGACCTGCAGCGGAGCTCGAGCGCTTCGGAAGGAAGTGCTTCATGGCCTGCGAAGTCTTTTGCACCTCCATGAATCTATCCGCAAAGTCTGTGACGGCAGATCCGAAAAGGCCCGCTTGTGAAAGGGGCGCGTCGAGGAATACAGAGCGCTCGGCTTCCGTCATCTCGGACATCGTCAACCATAAATGTCTCTCAGCCACGGTGAGAGAGGCCATGTTTCGTCCTATGGCCTGTGCAGCGGCTTTAGTAGCGCGAAGAGCGAGGTCTGTAGCGCTTCTCAGATCCGCGACGCAGATCGCTCCGGGTCCTTCCTCGTCCAGTTTAAGGAGAAGGTCGGCCTGGAAAATCTGCAGAACGGCCATAGTGTGCAGCGCTGAAACTGCTTGCCCGGCGGCGGTGTAAGCGCGACCGTGCATGGAAGACGTCACCCGGCAGGCTTTAGAAGGAAGCGTCGTGTGCGCGCGCCGTCCAGCGGAGGGCGGGCAGAGATGAGACGCTACAGCTGGTTCAACAGGAGGAACAGAAAGGTATCCTCTTTCCTTCGCGCCATCCACAGAGGAGAAAGCAGCAGAAGCAGAGGTACGAAGCCTGGCAGAGAAGGGGGCGTTCCATGATTTCGTCACTTCGTCGTGAAGTTCCGGGAGGAAGGGCGCGGGCCGTGATTTCGACGGAGCTTCGTCACTTCCGAGAAAGCGTCCGTCCATTCTGTTGCGCGGCGGCTGCGCGGGCGCCTCCCAATCGAGGCCGATGCTTTCAACGGCCTGAGAGAGCAGACGCATCAGCTCAGTCTCAATGCCGGCTCTCTTACCAGTGGTCTGGCGGGAAACACTAGCGGAGGGGAGATCCACGGAGCTCGCCCAATCCTCACTATCGGACGCCAGGAGAGAACACGCCTCGGAGAGTTCGTCAGGCTCGTGGATGGAAGCGGCGGCAGGCGGCGGCCGTTGTCCGTCGGAGAGCGATCCGAGCGAAGCCGGCGAAGCAGGCAGGCGAACCGGCGAGCTTTGGCGGGCTGGAGATAGCTCGGGAGCGCGCTGGGCGCGGCGCTTTTTACGGCGCGGCGCCACGGCGGGCTGTGGTGAAGGCTCGGAGAATGATGCCAGGCGCGTCCTCAGAGTCACCATGGGCAAAAGCTCGCAATGAGGGCATCCGCCGTCAGCGAGCGCGATAGCCGCGTGATCCACACCCAGACAGGCAACACAGATGACGTGTCGATCTCCATCGCTGAGCGGGGCGCGGCACGAGCCACATGAAGGCATCTTTAAAAAGACGCTGCTCTTTTGTGAGGAAATGCAAGTCGCGTCAAGTAAGCGACAAACACTTCACAACAGAGAAATACACACAGAGTATTGAAAAGGATATATAACGCCGGAAAGCGCAGCAGGTACGGCAGTTGAAGGCGGCGAGGCCAGCGACTCCAGAGCTCGTCCCGCTGAAAGCTTGCTTCGACGGCGCGGCTTCTCACTCCGGATCCAGCGATGCAAGAGCTTCGCTGAAGAGGTAAAAATCAGCTTGTATCAGCCTAACGAGCATATTTATAGGGCGAGACCACGCCCCTTCTGGCGGGACGTGACGATATGGGCGCGAATTGCCCCCATTGGTCATTACGTCACGCAGAGTCTATCTCGATAGGCTGCTGCATTTGCTGCAGAGCAACCAATAGGCGCGCGAGCTGTTTCGCCTATGTTTGCTTGCTGCTGCAAAGCGTTTTACATTAATAAAAAATTAAGGATAATTTTTGGCTTCAATATCTCGCGGAAAAGAGTTTTTCCCCATAGCGTAAGCTATTACGCAGTACGAGAGATACTCTCGTAAGAGAAACATATATTTCAAATTAATGCTTGGTTAAACATTAATAACCCTAGTGAAAAAAAAGTATACTTTATTGTATTTGTAATATATTCCCTGTTTTAATAGTATATTGCAAATATACTAGTAAAAAAATAACTATTTTTAAATATACAAAAAGTCTATTAGCAGCATACTTTTGACTATTTTCACAATACAATTTTTAACACACTTTAAAATAATTTTAATTTAGTATATTTTCTAAAAAATATATTTTACAAAAATATACTTGAAGTGAAAGTTCTGTTTATTTTTCATAAGTATATTTATTTGCACTTTTCTTAAATATATTTGATGCATATTTTTTTAACTATGTGCTGAAAATGATCCTTGTAACAATGCATTGAAAGTATACTTTCAAAGTACATTATTAAATAACCTGAAGTTGTAGTATACTTTGTTAAATTATGGATTTTTTTAAGTGTATTTCTTCATGCTTGCAATTCACCTATTGCTACTTTCAGAAAGTAATAAAACATATGATAAATGCATTGAAAGCTTTGGGGAAGAAAGTACACTCTAAAAAATATTTCAGTGGCTTAGTAAATATCACAGTAATAATTAACTTTATTAACTTAATAAAATCTCTGAACATCATTTACTTGATAGTTTGAGTTGAACATACAAAAATAATTGACTAAAAATCCAACAGTTAATTTTGTCTAAACTTTCCAGTTATATTTAATTTTTTTTTCACTAAAAGAATTTAGTATTTGACTAACCAATTATTTATTTAAAATATACTTAATGTGAGGACGCCTCAACGGTTGAGTGAGCGCCGCGGCGGGGCCGCGGGCTGTTTGAATTCTCTCCGGTCTCCAGAACAACAGTTTTCTCTTCTTCTTGGAGACCCAGAATTGGTGTATTTCCTCTGTGAAATTCAGGTTTGTGTATGTTTTATTTTATCTATAGAATCACTACTGTGGTTTAAATCATTTTATTTAAAGCAAAAGAACATAAATATGTGACTCACCTAAGTTAAACGAGTGTCGCGACTATCTTTTCGCGTTATTGTAACGCCTATAACAAAACTATATTCCTAAAGATAATGAATATAACTAATTTGGATGATAAAATGTTCTCAGAACTGTGCACTGTTTGTTTATTAGCAGGTTTTGGAATCGCGTTTCAGCATCTTTCGGCTCTGAGTATGGCGTTATTTCCCTGTCAAATGTCGAGAGCGCATTATTGTAGCGCGAAAGTACATTAATATAATGCGCGAGCTTGAATCTCTCTGCTCCCGCGCGGAATATGATGTGCCGAGCGTGAATCTCTCTGCGCACGTGCGGAATATAATGTGCCGAGCGCGAATCTATCTGCTCGTGCGCGGGAACTGGGCGCGTGCTCTCAGATACACTTCTCTTGTAAGAACTCTCTCTCTGGGCTTGCTCAGAGAATATGCCTGCACTTAAAACGTGTTCAGTGCAATCGCGAATCTCTCCTCTTCCCCAGCTAACAATTTTAGGTTATAAGAACGTTTTCATAACGTTCCCATTAAGTTCTAAAAATGTTATTTCTGAATGTTCTAGGGAATTTCAAAACGTCCAGTTTTTTAGACGTTGCATTAACGTTATTTCTTGGTTATAAGAACGTTCAATTCTCCCGTTATATAAACGTTGTATTAACTTTATTTCCTGGTTATGATACCGTTAGAACGTTCAATTCTCCCTTTACATAAACGTTGTATTAACGTTCTTGCTTGGTTATAAGAACGTTATTCAAACGTTCAATTCTCCCATTATATAAACGTTCTCTTAATGTTTTTCTAAGATAATGAAAAATGTTTCATTAAATAAAAAAAACATTAAGAAAGGTTTTAATAATTATAACAAGGTAGCCTATATAATAGGCATATATGAAGAACCTAAAACAAGAACTTTCAGATTTTAAAATTAAGACATTAAGATCTAGAAAGATAATTTAAAAAAAGACCCATGAATCATGTCTATAATATGTGTAATGTAGTCGAGTTGAATTGAACCCAAGTCTTATTCCAATTCGATTTGGGTTGAAGTGACAATTTGAAATTAACATGAACATAAACTTGGACTAAACATAGAATCACCAACAATGGTACAGGGAACAAAGCTAGTCAAGAGACAATGGGAACACAAGGACAATGATTATGACCAAAAACAACCAATGACACTCACAAGTTAAAGTTCTTTTAATTTATATAGCTCTTTTTTACAACAGCCACTGGCTGGCCAAAGTGCTTTACAGAACAGCAGAAAAAAGGGGGAAATCCCTACATAACATATGGAATAGCCATTTCTGATTGGTTGTTGCCGTTTGGACAGCGTTTATGCCAAGAGCAAAGAGAAAGAAATCAAAGAGAAGAGTAGGCTTGCGCGAACGCACGGGACACAGTCTAAGCACATACACGCTTACTTTAAGCGAAGTTGAGAGCTTCGCAATTGCACTAAACACGTTCTTAGTGCAGGCATATTCTCTGAGCGAGCCCAGAGAAAATTCTTACAAGAGCAGCGTGTTTCTGAGAGTGCGCGCCCAGTTCCCGCGCGCGAGCAGAGAGATTCGCGCTCGCGCATTATATTCCGCGCGCGAGCATTGAGATTCACGCTCGGCTTATATTAATGTACTTTCGCGCTTCAATAATGCGCTCTCGACATTTGACAGGGAAATAACGCCATATCTGAGTGAAACACAGGACGGCGGTCTTAGGCCGGATTCACAAATAGCGTCTAAAAACGCGTAGAAAACGCTGGGAAAACATTCTCCTTTTTCCAAAGCGCTGGGGCGGTTGCGCTCCGGTTGGTTCTTGTCACGTGACCTACTGTGCGCTTATGGTGCGCTTGCGGCATTCTGAAAAGTTTAGATGTTTTTATCTCGATGCTGCGCGGACGCGCTTGGAAAAAACGAGCGCGTCGCCGCTGCCATTATGAGCGCGCATACCGCGCGCCTACATTTGAAATAACGAACTTGAACGCGCAAAAGATGCGATATGTGAAAAGGCCCTAAAGTTAGAAGTTTCGCCGCAGAGCGCGAGTCCATCTCTGTACTCCATCTCAGCGCTGATCCGGTACATATTGAATAACAGACCAGTTGATTAAACTTGAATTACTTGAATGTTTAAATGTTTAATTTTTTGCTTCTAAACTGTTTGTTACATGAGTTATGTAGGCAATATTGTTTATTTTAAAACCGTATAAAATTCGCTGTATTGCTGTACTCATCGACAATAAAGGCCAATGTCATGTACCGGTGGTTGCAGGGCCGGCCCGTGGCATAGGCAGTATAGGCAAATGCTAAGGGCGCCGGCGCCTTATACATTTACATTTAGTCATTTAGCAGACGCTTTTATCCAAAGCGACTTACAATTGAGGACTAAACCAAGCGAGTCATCGTGAAGAGGCAAAAACAACGCAAGAAGTGCTCAAAATACAAAGTTCAGACATTGCTCGGAGTAGCATAAGCCAGGCAAGCGAGGATTTAAAGGAAAGGATTTTTTTATTTTTATTTTTTTTTTATTTTTTTTATGTTAAGTGCTCCCGGAAGAGATGAGTTTTCAGTTGCCTTTTGAATGCTGTCAGGGATTCTGCATTCCGGATGACGGTGGGGAGATCATTCCACCAGCATGGAACCGTGAATTAGAATGTTCTGGATAGTGATTTTGTGCCCCGCCTTGATGGTACCACGAGCCGTCGCTCATTGACCGATCGTAGGCTTCTGGTAGGGATGTACACTTGTAGTAGTGAGTGGAAGTAGGAGGGGGCTGAACCTGTGGTCAATCTGTAAGCAAGCGTCAAAGCCTTGAACTTGCTGCGAGCAGAGAGTGGTAGCCAGTGCAGAGAGATGAACAGAGGAGTGACGTGGGCCCTTTTGGGCTCGTTGAAGACGAGACGAGCTGCAGCATTCTGGATCATTTGTAGAGGTTTAGTTGCACATGATGGAAGTCCAGCCAGAAGAGCATTGCAGTAATCAAGCCTAGAAATGACCAGGGCCTGGACGAGAAGTTGTGTTGCATGCTCAGTTAGGAAAGGTCTGATCTTCCTGATGTTGTGCATAGCAAGCCTGCATGATCGAGTTGTCTTTGTAATGTGGTCAGTGAAGGTCAGCTAATCATCAAAGATTACTCCAAGATTTCTGACCGACCTTGATGGGGTGATTGAGGATGAATCTAGCTGGATAGTGAGGTCGTGCTGTAGAGACTGATTGGCAGGGAGGACGAGAAGCTCAGTCTTTGCCAGGTTGAGCTGCAGGTGATGTTCCTTCATCCACGCCGAGATGTCCGCCAGACAGCTTGAGATCCGTACAGCTACTGTGGGATCATCTGGTTGAAATGAGAGGTAGAGTTGGGTGTCATCAGCATAGCAATGGTAAGAGAAACCATGTGCCTGTATGATGGGTCCCAGTGATGTGGTGTAAATGGAGAAGAGGAGCGGTCCAAGAACTGAACCCTGGGGAACCCCTGTGGTCAGCTGATGTGCTTTGGATACCTCACCTCTCCATGCGACCTTGAAGGACCTACCTGTGAGATAGGACTCAAATCAGTTGAGGGAGGTTCCAGTGATGCCCAGTGATGAGAGGGCGGACAAGAGGATCTGATGATTCACTGTGTCGAAAGCAGCAGACAGGTCCAGTAGAATGAGAACTGAAGATTTGGAAGCAGCTTTTGCGATCCGCAGGGCTTCCGTGACTGACAGCAATGCAGTCTCAGTTGAATGTCCTTTCTTGAAGCCAGATTGGTTGACATCCAGCTGGTTGTTCAGAGACAGGAAAGATGATACTTGGTTAAAAGCAACACGTTCAAGTGTTTTCGCAATGAATGGTAGGAGAGAGACAGGTCTGTAGTTCTCTAGAAGTGATGTGTTTAATGTTGTTTTTTT
The DNA here is from genome assembly GCA_030578255.1 of Tiaroga cobitis. Taxonomy (NCBI): domain Eukaryota; kingdom Metazoa; phylum Chordata; class Actinopteri; order Cypriniformes; family Leuciscidae; genus Tiaroga; species Tiaroga cobitis. The sequence goes on along the minus strand of CM060604.1, from coordinate 13,476,780 downwards.
TAAGCAGTGGAGTTACCCGAGCCTGCTTAAATGCTGTAGGGAAAATGCCAGTGTGGAGGGATGAGTTGATGATGTGTGTGAGAGCTGGAAGAAGTGTGGGAGAGATGGCTTGTAGAAGGTGTGAGGGGATGGGGTCTAGAGGGCAGGTGGTAGGATGACTGGAGAGGAGAAGTTTAGATACTTCTTCCTCGGTTAGTGGAGTGAAGGAGGAGAGAAGGTTGTTGGCTGTGGGAGAGATTAGTTTGGGTTCCTGTGTGTGTGAAGCTGAGAACTGACTGCTGATAGTTGTAGTTTTGTTAGTGAAGAAGTTAGCAAAATCATCAGCAGTTAGCGAGGAGGTGGGTGGTGGTGGAGGTGGACAGAGGAGAGAGTTGAATGTCTTGAACAGTGAACGTGTGTTAGTGGCGCTGTTGATCTTGTTGTGGAAATATGAAGATTTTGCGGTGTGAACATCAACAGAGAAATACCCTAGGGGGGGCGCCAGAGCCGCGTAAGGAACTTTCCGCTTTTATTGTAACATGCAACATGTGGCGCGCGCCGCGCCACAAAGCAGGATGGGAAACCCCCTCCACCAATCAGACTTCTTTTACCCGTGGCGCCATTCGGTTTTCGTTTTTATTGCGTAAAAAAAAAAAATATATATGTCAAAGCGTCCCAAATTATCTGGTGCCCAGGCGAGGAAAAAAAGAAAAGAAGAGGAGGAAAAACGCGACAAAGACAAATGTATGTTACAGTAAAGATGTTGTTAATGATATTATTTTGATGTTACAGAACGATGATCAATAATGCCATTAGTCATTAGCATACATGGTTAGCTAATCTATAAATAACCAGCGCTATCTGCTAATTCTAACCAAAATATTAACAGTCAATGGTTCTAACAGATAAGCCTAGCGCTATTATTATGGAAAATAGTAATATGAGTACCTTCCTCGGACAAATGTGTAAATATTAGATCTAATCCGCAGGTGTATTAATGTTAATTTCATTGACATCATTATCTCACGTTTTCCCAGCTTGTAATAATCAATCAAAATACCATTAATAATCATAATAATAATTCCATAGTTGTAGCGCCAGCTGTTAACTGTGTTACAGCTCATATTGTCTATAAAGTGTGTTTGTTTATCATGTTAAAATTTACACCTGTGGCTGTGTTAAAGTTCACATCATTAATGTTAGAGCATAACTTAGCATATTCCCACATGCAATATTATACTGCAGTTAAATAAATACAGAAATGTACCCCAACATGTGGGTTGCTTTGAGAATCTCTGCCACTCTTCCTGTTACAGTGGCTGCTGCTGAAAGAAGCTTCTCAAAGCTCAAACTGATTAAAACTTACCTGAGATCTACTATGATGCAAGAACATCTCAGTGGACTTGCCATCATAAGCATCAACCATGTGGTCTCTAATCAGTTGTCATATGATGATGTTGTAGATGACTTTGCCTCAAGAAAATCCAGGAAAGTCATGCTGTAGCAAGTCATGTGAGATTAAGGAGGTGGTGGTGTAGTTTCTGAAGTAATTAAGGCAGGACCAAAAACACCAATAGAGCTCTTTTTAAGATCATCTTTTCGTTTTTTTAATTCAAATCCTTGTAGTATTTTTGTGCCTACTTCAAGATACAAATAGATAAGATATATAAGATAGATAGATAAGATAAGATAGATAAGATAAGATACTAATGTCTTATTTTGCACAGTGCCGTATTTCTATTGTATTTAAGTTAATGTCACTTGTTTACACTTTTCATTTTGGGAGTATTAAAATGTAATACTTTATATAAGCTATCTATATTGTATTTCATATGTTGAGTTCATTTTTTTTTAATTTGTTTCTTTAATTATTATTTTTATAATTAGTATTTTGAATGTGCAATTGTTTTAGTTAAATAAAAGATTGTCTAAAACAAAGCAATTAGGTTTCTTGTGAGTATATGTACACTAACAGTGCAAGTACTACTGCGATGCAAGGGGGCGCGGGGGGCGCCACTCAAAATCTTGCCTAGGGAACCAAATTGGTTAGGGCCGGGCCTGGGTGGTTGTATGGAATATTTTTTACATTTACTCCGTTCATACAGTGTATGTAATTTATTTCACTGCTTTCAAATTAAATCAATATTTTTAAGTGTAAAAATTATTCACCAAAAAAAAAAAAAGAGTAAATCATAGTCAAAGTTTTTAGAGTGTATAATTTTACTAAAAAATAATATATTTATGGTATATTTCTTGTTTGTTTGGAAAACACTCTTAATTAATTTGTAATGTACTTGTAATACAAAAAAGTACGCTTTAATATCACTAATCAACCATGAAAATACGCATGTACTTAAAGTGTACTAAGTATACTTGAAATTGTCTCAATTTAGCATCAAAAAGTACACTAAATACACTTAAAGCTATACTTAAGTATAATTTATTTTTAACTAAAATACACTTAGAACAAAAAAAATATCCAAAATAGCACACTTCAAGTTAACTAATCATTAATATACTTGAAGTATACTGACAATTAGTCTGGCTGCAAGTATACTTAGCATACTTTTTTTTCACTAGGGAAGCATGTTTCTTGAACACCAAATTCGGAAATTACAATGATTTCTGAAGGATCATGTGACACTGAAGACTGGAGCAATGATGCTGAAAATTCAGCTTTGCCATCACAGGAATAAATATTTTAAAATATAAAAAACAGGGTTTTTTTATATTGCGATGATATTTTGAAAAATTACTGTTTTACTGTATCCTATCAAAACACATTTAAAAAAATCTTACTGAGGCCAAACTTTTTTATTTTTGCTGAATATTAAAAAAATAAACAGAAAAAAAAAAACCTGTAAAGTGAAATCATTTTTTTTAAATGTTTTAATTAAAAAGATGTTGAAACATCAAGTCAGGCAGAATTTCTGGACCTTAAAAGAGCCAGGAAACATTGCCAAAAGAGCCAAAATGAGGAGATTGAGCTGGAAGAAAGTTGAGGATTAATTCAATTTGTAGGTGAAAAAAATGTACCTGTTACATTGCGTCTACTGAAATTCAAGATACCACCCAAGATCTATTCTTGTTTAGGGTTCAAAAAACACAGCATTAAAAAACTGTTATTAATGAAAAAGAATCTCGAAACGGAGTCGATATAAAGTCGCAATTGCGTGTTGTAGTCAGAAAACTATATAGATAAATATACTCACAATTGCGAGAAATAAACTATTCGGACTTTTTTTCTCGCAATTGTGAGTATACAGTATCTCACAATTCTGACTTTATAACATGCAGATATTACTTTATAATATCTCACAGTTCTGAAAAATAAAGTCACAATTGCAAGATGTAAACTCGCAATTGTGAGACGAAAAGAAACAATTATCTTTTAAAATGTTTTATTCTGTGGCGGAAAGATGGTCAGATGCTGCTCCATAGAGCAGTTTATATATAATCACATATCAATATATTTTACTATAATACCCTGTTATATCAGTCATTCTGACGCTCTTGCCGAGAGCAATGGATAGTGTTTATGTGATATTTAAGCATTTGATTAACTCTTGATGTATTACTAGAATAGGTTCGGATTAATTCTTGCCATTTTGTTCTTTAGCCTTCACCCATGATCTAACACAGCTTTGGAATCCAGACGGGTTCTGACTTGTGATTCATTTTGATCCCAAAGCGGCTACGCGGATGTGCCACATTAACAATTGTCAGACAAAATCAGAAAGATGTAGTCCACTGCAGACCCTGAAGGGGCTTGATGGAAAGAAGGAAGTTGTGATTGAAACTTGTCGGAGAGATTTTGAGTAGCGTCGCTATCGACTGTGAAAAAGCAGGCTTGGAGAAAGAGCGAGGGAGTGATCCCGCAGATATGAAGAATTGAAAAATATCTGGTGTTCTTCACACTTCCGGTTGAAGGACATCTTGGTATCATTAAATTCAACTTAATCCCAATCTCACTGAAAAACCGGACAGCTTTCATTTCCAGGCGAGTATAGGATCACAACATGGGTTAAGCCCCTCATTTGAATTCAAATGTGATAATAACAGCAACCAAATTCTCCACAAGTATTTTTATAGTCTCGAGATGGCTGTTCATTTCAAAGTCAAAGTCAACTTTATAGTCATTTTCAGCACATCACATGGCAGTGGATAAAAATTAAACAGTTCCTTCAGGAAACAACAGTGAGCATACATACACACTGATACACTGAGTACTCCCCAAAATCAGCGTATTGAATTAACACGTCGTTCGGGTTTACATGCAAACCAATAATCTGGCAAAAACGAATCGTTCATGTATCTGACTGCTTGCAGAATGAAATTGTTATTGAGTCTGGATGTTCTGGACTGAATGGTTCTTATCCTCTTCGTAGATGAGAGGGGCTTAAACCAGTTGTGGGAAGGTAGAGAGGAATCTTTCCTGATGGAGACTGTCTTCACACACCTATTGATGTAAATGTCTTCGATGGCAGGAAGGTTGGCACAGGTGTTGCACTGCAGGGCCTTGCTGATGCTGAGCAGTTTCCATACAAGAAGGTCATATACGGCTGGTTAGATACTCTCAAGAATGCATCTGTAGAAACCAGTGAGGATGGAAGGGGTCTTCAGCCTCCTTATTTAAACTGCTGGGTGCTCAGTATGATGGGCTAAGAGGTTCATGTGTTGGAATGTAAAAAAATAATACAATAAATTGGTAACACTTTACAATAAGTTACATTAGTTTACTACCTACATGAACTAAGAATGAACAATACATCTACAGTATGTATTTATCTTAGTCATTATTTCAACATTTACTAATACATTATTAAAATCAGAAGTTGTATTTGTTAACATTAGTTAATGCACTGCGAACTAACATAAACAAACAATGAACAGCTGTATTTTTATAAACTAATATTAACAAGGATTAATAAATGCAGTCACAAATGTATTGCTCATTGTTAGTTCATGTTAGTTAATACATTAACTAATGTTAACTAATGAACCTTATTGTAAAGTGTTACCAATACATTAAATAATTATAATAATAATACTAGTATTCCATTTTGTGTTCCATATATAAATGAATATAGCATACAGGCTTGGAATGACATTAAGGTAAGCAAATAATTATAGTTATCATCTTTAGGTTAACCATTAAGTTCCTTTATAATTGTTGTTTCTTTTCTAAGTCAAAAAAGCAAACCATTGGCCTTCACTAATTACTGAAAATGGCATTTTGGAAACAGACGCTTTGTGAAGCCGAACATTGGGTGGTATTTACAGAAGGTTGTTATAGAGCGTAGTCAGAAAACATAGCATTACCAGAACACGATGCAATTAGATGATGTCCAGGTGACACAACGGAACTCATGCTGACAGGAAGATACAGGCTTATGGTCGAGGGACTGAATTGGTCTAAGAAAGATGATATTACAAATTAGTGTGTGTATGTGTGTGAGTAGTAAATGTCAAGAACATGATAAGCTGTTCTTTGAGCAGATCGATCTGACAGAGCCACTGAAGGTGTGAATCACACTCCCTCAGCCTTGTCAGTGTATTTACACACACACACGCAAGCACGCGCAAACACACTAACACATTTAAATGTTGCACAGAAGCCAATTATATTAGACATGGTGATAGTTACTGTACATTCTTAAACTGACAGCTTATTGGACGGACAATCTGTCAACATTTTTTATTTACAAGCATGTGTGAATTTAAGTTGTTTTTTAAGGCTTACTTAGAACATAGACTTCATCACCTGTCATGGCCATGCACATTTTGAACGTCACAAAAAAAGAAAATAAATTGATGTCAAATCACAGAAGTAGTATTTCTCTGATTTGCTGTCTTTTCTTCTACTTTGATCTTTCATGTATCAAGATATGTACTTTTCTGTACGTCTATATATATATATATATATATATATATATATATATATATATATATGCATCTCAGAAGCTAAAGTGTGTGTGTGTGTGTGTGTGTGTGTGTGTGTGTATTTCTGGTATGTAGTGGTCAGAAAAGAGGGAGAGGATAGTTAAATATTAATCCTGAGGTTTGTTTTGAGGTCTGTGGTGGCAGGATGTCTCCAGTGTGTGTGTGGGTGAGATAATGTGTGTGTCTGTGTGTGTGTGTGTGTGCTCCTTTTCTATTTGTGTGTATATAGTGTGTGTCTGTTTGCGGTGTATGCACGCTCCTTTTTGCTGATGTATTGGTGATTCCGAGAAGTAAGTGGCGCCAAGATGGATTTGGTTCAATATGATGGAGTAAACTGATAACATCTAGGGGTAGGTATGTGTGTATGAGTGTGTGTGGGACATAAACACACAGCTAATAAAATGTATATTATACTTAAAAGATATATGCACATAGATTATACATATAACTTTAGGCTGCAATAACAAATGTGATCAGTGACTCAATTCATACAAATATAACATTTCCTATAAAAAAAATGGCCCTTTTGCCCCAGCCATCAGTAGTTCTACCTTCTCGAACACTAAACAGCATTTAAATCTTTATTGTAAGGTCTTGGGGTTGGTAAAGTGCATGATCGTGCATATATATGCCCGCATGAACAGTCTGTGGAACTGAAAGGGCGTGCCCTAATGTTCCCTAAGCTCCGGGGCTGAAACGAATGAGCTAATTTATCTACTGTTAATGCTTGGCCATTTATAGATTTTAATGAAATCATAATTGCCAGATTAATACATGTTTCACTTTCAACAGGGACAAAAGTAATAGAGACGAAACATAAAATTATTTTACCCGCATATTCATCACTCCCGTTGGTTTCTGTGGCGATAAAGTTTAAAATTAGACCCCCGTTAAGAGATGTCCATGACGGATGGTGCGCCATGACAGTGCTAATTAAATTGAGTTATCTGTGCATTTTATTTCTGGGCGTGAGAGAGATTGTTTTATTATAAAAAATCGTTAATAAAGCAAAAGGCATGGAAACGGATCAAGTGTGTAACGAATATCGGCCCATCATTTATCTATCTGTGAAAGAGGGAAACGAGTTGAAACAGTGAAATTTGAATTGAAATGCAGAAATGAGAAAATGTATCTTTTCACATGTACACTTACAACATCTGAGACCACCAACTTGGATTCAAAATAATCTAGAAATAAACTATGAATTGCCAAAATGTCACTTTTTGAACCTACTGAATTGGTATCGCAAAGTTGACTCAAATGAATAGGTTATAGTGGTTGTTCTGGCCGTAATGTTCTTAAACTTTCCAGAGAAGAGGAGAAGGGAACAGGAATGACAGGCATTATTCCTGACTGACATACCTGTGGATGCTGCCAAAGATGGCAATTTGCAGACCATGCAATTCTTTTACCATAGACGAAGTGCTTCACGGTCCCTGATACACAAAACAATGGGGTTAAGTTCACCCAAGATTCTGAAGCTGTGTCACAGCACTTATATAATGGGTTGTGAGAACACAATGTCCCAGGAAAATTAGTTTGATACAAATGTCTCACTTAAAAAGGGTCGATAAGCACTTCAATTGTACCTAAATCGATATTGTGATAAAAGTACTTATGCAGATATCAATATCTTGATAAAAGTACCCGAGAGGCAGCTTTCGGGGTTCATTGTGGGGGAAAAAATTATAAAAGCTCTACAAAGGTCAATTATGAAACATCATCATACTCTAATAAGGGAGTCATTAGTGCCAAATGACCTTCAACATTTGCTACTCAAGTCACGTGAAAGACATTTATAAATACCTCACTTACAAGATGATTATGACCTTTTTTATGAGGTCTTTTTTATGAAGATGATTGGAATACTTAACATAGATGTTAGGGTTTTTTTTCTTCTTCTTCTTTCAAACCCTACCTCCCATCATATTGTCATCTCTTACTTTAACATCGTACAGGACCTAGAATGCATTCTGGGAAATGAAATTCCCACTTCCACTATTAAAAAAATTTAAAGAGATGAAATACAGTATAAACTACATACAAATTTATTTAGGAGGCAATATAATCATTTCTACAATTTCTATCACAATCTATCTATCAATCCGTCTGTCCATCATACATCTATTATCCACTCATCTACCCATCTGTCCATCTATCCATCCTTATCCAGGCTTATAAACCTTATAACTTCAGGCTTGTAAAACTTAAGTTAATTGATGTTCAAAGTTTGGTTTCATAAGCTTTGCTTTTCTGGTTAAAAATACAGACACATAGATCTCTTTGAATTTCTACTTAAAATTCAAATTGAAATTCTGCATTTGCATTAATTTGATACCTTAATTCAAATTCAGGAATTCTCAATTCAGTTGAGTAGCACTATGTTTTGGAAGGCCAACACTAACGGCAATCCATGTTTTGAAAATAATAATAATATTTCAGAATACAGAAAATAGATGCTGTATTCACCTCCCTTTTAGAGTTCCTTTATGCATCTGTAAAAAAACCTTTAAATGTTGTGATCTCTCCATCAATCACCAGTATATCTCATTGTCTTCTCGACACCTCTCTTATATCAGATCAAAGTAGCAGTTGTGTTAGCTTTGCTTTTGTTTGCAGCACCTGCTGTACACTGTAAAACACTGCAATGATTCTAATACTGCATGTGGTGATAATGTATTTAAAGTACAATAATAATATAATATTTTTAAAACAATTAAAGGTGCTCTACATTTAGGCTTAATTATTAAGTTCTGTGCCTGAATTGCCTACTATTGTTAGACTTTGTAACTTTGTTATTTAGTATTCATCTCTGCTTGTAATTTGTGTATTTGTTCTTATTTTACTGTTCACTTGTTTTTAATGTTTGAAATTGATCATTTAAGAGCATGTTCTCTCCACCGCAACCGTCTTGCAGCACATCTTCGTCTTCGCAAAAATCCTAATTACAACATGGTAAAGATGACATTGTATCATATGATGCTCATAAGTTTCTTCATACTGCGTTAGTAGCTGATAACACCAAATCAGTAAAAGAATAAAAATTCCACTAAGTAAGATCTCCATAACATAAATTGCCATTTTTTACACTTCCTGCTTTTCCCTGCTTGAGAATTTCTGTCCAATGAATGGATTACCTTAGCACACATGTGGTTTTGTTTACACAGTTTGGAAAAAGGCAGTGTGAAAGCAAACCACACCAAAAAAAAAAAAAAAAAAATAATCAACATTGTATTTGGTCCGGACCAAAGCAAGAAGACTAGCGGACTTTCCTGGTGTGAATACACTGTTGGGTCACGTCACTTCTTGTTGACGTTCGAAGAATTGTACAGACTAGCTAGACCCTCCATCCCTCCTCCTCATCCGCGCACTAACCCCCCAAACCCCACCCCCAAATACTTCTTGTCGGTTATTGGCTGGAACACTGTTTGTTATGTTTAGTGGTGCGGGTTGGCCCAGTTTGTTTTTGTTGCCGTTTGTGGAGCCTGGGGTGTCTACAGAGAACGTGTTTTTTTACAGTGTGTTCAGGAGACAAGCAGCTAGCGGATAGTGAGGAAATGTTTGCTGTATGTAGACAAAAAAAAAAAAATGTTTCGGCCTAAAAAACGTGTGACATTGCTTAGAGCACCTTTAAGGGGATGTGGGCATTTGCAATTGCAGCTATTGTGATGAGCTGAGAAGTTGTTTTCTCTGGTGAACTTTAAAGTTAAATTGTCAACTAGGCATATCAACACTCATTATAGAAAACCAATGTTAATGTGTATACTGTATGCACAAGTCTGTAATGCAAAGAAATCATCAGTGCTGAAAACTTACCACTTTTTTTACCACTAGTCACAGTGATTAGCAAATTACACTTTTGCCAGACAATTTAAATATCAAATAACTCACTATTTTAATGGAATTGAACATAAATGAACATTGAAATGCAAACAACTGTGATCTCTGCATGTGCTTTTCACAATCAAGTGCTCTTTGAAAGAAATAAACTGAGTGAGCTGAGTAAAATACAAAGTGCACAACCTGTCGTCTTTGTTTTCAAATGGTTCTTTTTAAGTGAACCACACTGCACACAGACTTGGTAAAGAGCACCACTCATATAAAAGACAAATTACTGTGCTGAAACCCAATGTATTGACAGCATCTAATATAAATTTGCATTATGGGGTTAAATGCTCAAAAATATCTATAATCATTCTCTAATAAGCGAGTCATTAGTTCCAAATGACCCTCAATATTTGCTATTCAAGGCACATGAAGGACATTTATAAATACCTGACTTACAAGACTAGTTTGACCTTTTTATGACGATGATTGGAATAGGCTACTTCACATAGTTGTTATTAATTTCTTCTTCTCTTAAACCTTACCTCCCATAATAAATATGATGAAATATATTAACTAAATACAAAGTTCGATAGGTGGCAATTCCATCCATCCATCCATTTATCCATTCATCATCCATCCATCCATCCATCCATCCATAAACCTTCAAACTAATGCTGGGCGGTATGACCAAAAATCCATATCACGGTATTTTTCAAAATTATATCGGTTTCACGGTATATGAGGGTATTTTTTTTCCCCTAAGCATGACTGGGTTAACCACATTTTCTACTGAGTGAGAGAGAAAATAATGAAGTAGATTGACTTAGAATGCCCTATTTTACTGTCATGAGTGAGTATTGTAGAAAAAAAAATCCACACTAGTTTTAATACAGGTTTGCAAAGCTGTTTACAAATAGGTGCCAGCAGGAGGCGCTTTAGGAGCGGCAGAAATAGTGGTTTCCCCGGTAACGCCTGTATACAAAGCAGCGCAACGCACATAAACGCTGCTTTATCAGGAACGATAAAGATTGAATCGTAATAACAAAGAAACTTTTCTAAAGACCGTTAGTTCACTTCAGATACATTCATATAAAAACACACGTGCCGCGTTTTGACTTTGAAACGTGCAGTGCTCATGTTTATTCAATGATGTCAATGCCAACCACAAATAGATTTTCCAAAAGGCTGTGTTGATATTGTGAACCAATGTATGGGAAACACTAACATAATTTGACAGCTATCAATTGTAGTTTAACCTATCCATCTTCACAGTCACGGAGTGCAAGAGTGAAAAGGGACCCTCTCAAGCAGTCACGCCCCACCGCGTTCCGAACGTTATTAAAGCGTCATACACCGGTATTGTATTGCGGTAGGCTATATTAAAAATTCATGTCATAACAAAAATAAACACCGGTATTTGAACTGGTATACCGCCCAGCACTACTTCAAACGTAAGGATTTTACAACTTTTTTTCCAAGCTAACATTCAAAGTTCTGTTAAGAAACACAGGTATATACATTTCTAAAGCTGTACATTCCTAAATACAAAATGATGTCATGAAACTCTAGATGGTGCAGGCTGGCAGGTCCTTAACTCAATCTGCTTGCAAGCCAATGAGCTTATGAGCTTGCTGTTTGACTTTCATTTTGCAACGTGCTTTCAGAAACCCTCCTTCCCCAGCTCTACCTCTATAGATCTGCTACGGGAAATTTATGTATGCTATTGTACAACATCAGTAAGTCTACTTGATTATAGCAGTGTGTCGTGTATGTATTGGCAGGAAAAAGTTCTATAGGACTACCATTAAAATTACAACCTTGTGGTTGTGAATAGTGTTTAAGTATGAGCATCACTGATGATTAGGAAAAAAACGTAAAATGACTCACCTGTACTTTAAAAAAAAAAAAAGATGGACAAAGATGTCGTCACTTGTAGCAAAATGTTAAGACATTCATTCTGTTCCTGTCAGGAAGTAAAACAGAGACCGTTCCCTCCATTATTGAACTGTTCCAGCTCTATAATGTGTGTCATATTCAGACTAATCGAGGGTAAAAAGAAAAAATGCAGTGACCTAATGTGAAACAAGGGGAGGGCTGAGAGCCTGACAACAACAGTGACCCACACTCAGACATAAAAACACAAACACACACACACCTCAGCTGAATGAAAATGTGCAGGTAAACAAAAAAGAGGAATATCTGAGACCTTCTGTACGTGTGTGTTGTTTGTTGGAGAGAAAAATGAAGCCAGAGAATGAAGTGCTACTGACCAACTCATCTTACAGTATTTTCTACTTGTTTGTATTAAGAATTAATATTTCATATCTGATAAATGACGATTATTAACATTTCACATCGATTTAGCTGCTTCCAACACTAAGAAAACAGCTTTTCAGTGCAGCATTAGAAGACTGGATTCAGAGAAAGAGAGCGAGAGAGATGTTTTTCTATGAGCATCTGATCAAAAGAGTCAGAGTAATCAAGCTCCCCTCCAGGCTCAGTGAGAGTGCTCTCCTTTAATTGCTTATATTACTGCAACTTCTGAAACAATTAATTGGAAAGAATCTGAGTAAAATACAGTTAGTAATGCCAAGAGTGTGAGAGCGGGTAATATTACACTTTGGTCTGGAAAAATATATGAAACAGTTAATGTACTAGCGTTCACTCTGTATTAAATCCACATTAGCTGACTTGGGTACCTGCTTTTATATGGCCAATAAACAAATGCTATCATCATGCCATCTGTGCTTTGTGAGTCGTATAAAATCCTTTGACTGTCATTGATATACATCTCATGTGGAGTGTGCAGTAAAACCGCTCGTATATACACAGTTTAATGGATTGGATTTTTTTTATTTTTTTTTATTTTTTTTATATACATAGGTTTGCATAACCATTTGCCTGTAACCTTGACAAGGGTCAAACTGGAACTAGCATAGCCAGACTTTTGACTGATGGCATGAGGTCCACAATGCACCTTATAATGCCCTCTTAGACAGGAAGAGGCTGTCTGAATGACAAGTCAAGTGACAAACCACAGTTCATGTTGTTTCAATTTAGGGGCTTGCTGTTGTTTGCAAATAAATAAATAAATAAATAAATACAGACTAAATAAAGACTTCGTGTACAGTATACTGTACATTAGAGCAATGAATGTGGGCGGTTGTGGAGACTGAGACTAGACTGGACCAGAAGAGTAAGGACGAATGGAGACTCTTTTTTACAGCTCAGCTAAGACTTATTGTTGTGGTTTTGCTACACACATGCATGACACACCTCAGACTCAGACCGAGTAACTTCAGGTGTGTCATGCATGTGTGTAGCAAAACCACAACAATAAGTCTTAGCTGAGGTGTAAAAAAGTTCATTACTCATAATTCATTACTCAAGTGTCTCCCCTCTCTTATGAGACCAGTCTGAACCTGACCCACAGGGTGCTCTGGGCCAGAGACTAACAGTAAACATAATTAGCAGTGATATTATCCAGAGTTTGGTCATTACACCCACTCAATAACTCTCCCTCTTGTGTCTACATGATGTATGGAGCAGGGTATTCAGAGCATACACTCGACTAAAGATCAGCAACCAACACATAACACACTAAAGTGTGTTTGGAGATGCTGCGAGCATGTATAGGAATTCAAGACAGCGTTATGTGAATTTGAGAAGATCTGTCACTCCTTTCATCTTAAAATTGACACAAACTCTAGAAGACGTAAAAGTACATGGATGAGACCATTAGAGATTGCTGAGATCATTGCCTGTTTTTTATGTACTTTGTGCAATCTGCTGCCCATAAGCACAACTCAATATCTTAAACGCAATACCCAGGGTCCTATAATATATTACATGTGTAATCCCATAAGCGTGCAAACGTGGGCCTGTGTGTACAGAAGGGTCTATCTGAACAGATTTGGAACGTCACTGTCTTTTTTATATACATTCTATACAGAGCACAGGTCTCATTCATCGATTCACAATGTACAAAACCCATGAATCAAGCCACAGCACAATACTGGCACATATGGAGCGCAAAAAAAAAGGAATAGTTTTCTTTTGAAATAGTTGCCTTTTACACTTTAAGTGCAAAAGGATGAGGGTCTTTTCAAAGGTAACTCGAAGCAATAAAACACTATAACGCCTTGCACGTCTCTCGAGGCTTCTCCAGCTCTCGCTTGCCTTCACTTTAGCTCCATTCTAATAAATTAAGGAATCATCGGGGTTACAGGAGGCAGATCGCTCCGCGCACAGGATTTGATTACGCTGTTATTTCCCCCTGCCGTTATTGCTTGGCGTTCACCCGAGGATGAAGTGTTGGATTTGGCGCCGATAAAGGCAGAGAGGTCTGCGGTCGAGGAGGTTGGTACGACAAGAGGTGAGCAGTTCACCGTTAATAAAAGAGAAAAGGCAGAATCTCAGTGGCAATGGAAAAAATGAGTGAACTTTGGATAACAGACAGAGCGAGTAAAAATCAATCGAACACCACCCCTAACTGATTGTCTGATATCATGTGTCTTTAGCCAAGATAATGGACACAGTTTTGTTGCAGATGGAGTATTTTTGATTGTTTATCTGCTTAAATGGACACTGATTAAAATAAACACCAGGGCTTGTTCAAGATAGTTCAGATTTGTAGGCTGCTGGTCATGCCCATATTTTCACAATTTCAAGCTTTTTTTTTTTTCCTATACCAGAAAAGAACTTTCCACTGCAGTGCTGGGTACAACTGATTAATCTGGATGACGTAATCAGATTCCAAAAATGAAGTACTTAGCAGTAAATTATTCATAATTCATTGCTTACTTATTTTATCTTTTACAATTGCCTTTCTAAAAAGCCTACAGCTTAAATACATTCAGAAAGGATTCCAGGTTTCTGAAATTGCACACACATACCAGTAATGACCCGATCACAGAAAACTGAGAGCCACACAGCATTTGATCACTGGGTTTACAGAAATCATTTCACTTTTAACAAGTGTTTTCCCAACATTGCAGCACTGCATATCTAATCAACTCCTGACAAACATATTAATTATCATTTGAATTATCACTCAGTGAGTCATTTAAAGCTGCAGTCCGTAGCCTTTTTTGGGGTTAAAAATGATCCAAAACACATATTTGAGAAAAATAACCAGCCAGTGCTCAAAACTATCTGCTTGCCGTAGCTCGATTCAAAGCGGTAAGCTTGTAATAATGTTTTTAATTCCAGTGGGACTGGTGGATTTCCACAGGAGATTCGAGCATGTCTTTGCGTCATTACGTCACATCTGTACACATAAAGAAGGAGGTTCGGTTAGTAGGCTATATTGTGTGTGAGGATGCTGGAGGTAGAGATTTATAGCCTTTTCTCACAGCACTTGATACAATTAAACTTATCAATTTGATGGCGGATCCAGAAAGTTTAAACGACGATCACCAGTGACAACAGATTCACCCGCTGTAAAATGCAAAAGACTTCGTTCGGACTTCGGAGTGGCTACATAAAAAAAGAGACTGTAACCGGACCCATGCGAAAACAAGGATACATATCGGAAGGACATTACATGTATAGTCACGCCTATATATATATATATATATTATATCTTTGTATTTTTTTTATATCAATACGGTACAAGATATTATACTATTCAAATCAATAGGGATATTATACTATTCAAATCAATAGGATAAATTAGGTTAAAATTGAAAAGTTAGGTAAAACGTAATCAAAAAGTAGTCCGATTATATTACCTTAAAGTCCCTGTAAAGTCAAAATTAAGTATGTGTTCTGAGTTTGTCACACCACAGAAAAATGTGTTATTAGCCACCCAGCCAAATTTGAATGATAAAAAAAGCCGGCAAGTACATCAAATAAGCTATCAAAATCTTGAAAAAATGAGCAGTATTCTCTGCTCTCAAACGCTGGGGACGTGTCCGCTGGATGCGCTGAAACCACGCCCACTCGCGGGAAAGCTGCCGACGGTGATATTAGGTGATACTGCTTTCGGGACGGGGAGATGAAGGCCGAGGCAGGAGATAGTCGGTTCAGCTTCGTTCACCAGTAACAGCGGATTATCAGTGAATCCCAGTTGTCTCAGACCACAGTTTATAAAACTATCCTGTGTAAAATAATCACTACAGAGGCAGGTGTTGGCGGTGATCCATCAAGGTTGGCTCTTCACAAAATTAATCCACCTCTTCTTGATGTGATCGTTTTTAGGAAATTTAAATAAAGACACCAATCCGTTTTGTACATGATCGCATCCAGGTAGTAGCCTACGCATTTCCGTGTCGAAGGCATAGCTAGCTAGCAAACTGTAGGCTGTAGTAACTAATAGTACTGACAGTAACTCGCGATTGAGCGGCAAACTGATGTGAATGGTGTCATCAAGTAGGGGCGTGTCCACGAGCTCAGGGGCTCCAGTGCGTCATCGAGCCCCGTTTTAGCCCCGCCCAAAAAAATCGGAAAATAGCAATGGTGAAAAACTGTTTAACGATCCAACGCCACAATTCAGTAATTCATAGTTCACGGTCTTTGTAATATGTTTTAGCAAAACATTTCTAACATTTATAATGGGTTTAGAATTTTTTTTTTTTTTAGAATTGCCTTTACAGGGACTTTAAATGAGTAATATAAAACTACAAATTTTGTCTCAGCACTGACTTTCAATGTAGAAATGAGTGAGTGAGTGAGTGAGTGAGTGAATTAATGAATGAGTGAGTGAGTGAGTGAGTGAGTGAGTGAGTGAATGATGTATCAATGTTTTTAATGATTTATACAGCTTGTTACTGCATTGCAATGTTTCTTTAAACAAACATTTTTATATTGTTTTTTACACCTATAAGGTTACTGCATTGAACTATAAAGAATTTAAACAGTGATAATATGCAGATCTTTTTATAATTTTTGACTCAATCTAAATGATAATTCCAAGACTATCCCAAATCTCTCCTTATTCTAAAACAAATTGTTTAAGCTTGTAACACATAATAACACAAATACAAATGTAACAGATGTAAGATGTCATGACAATTTAGCACTGGCCTGATAAGGCAAATTACATCAACTGGGTCATTTTACTGTTGAACTGTGATTTCATAAAGGTAATCTGTTTTCCTGTTGAACTAGTCTTTCTGCAGTTATGCCAACTGAATTGTGAATTTAGCCTACCTTGAAAAATGAAAAGAAATGGCCTCACATGATGTGTTCAGTATGTTTTTCATTTACACTTCACACATACAGACCTACAGAAATGCGCACACACACACACACACACACACTTCCAACTTCAACTCATAAGAAATTAATGAGAGCAAAGAGACGAGAACGTCTCGGTTACGTATGTAACCCTAGTTCCCTGATAGGGAACGAGACGCTGCGTCGAACGCTGCGGGAACGCCTCTGCGTTGTGCGTCATGAAGCACGTATGGAATCAGCCCAATGGAGAGATGAAACGTCATAGGCGGGTGACGTCATCGACCAGGAAACTATAAAGCACCCCAAAAACATAAGCGCAGTAGCTTCTGATAGGCCTGAAGGAAGCGCTAACGGGAGTGCCGGGAGTATGGCGGAACGACGCAGCGTCTCGTTCCCTATCAGGGAACTAGGGTTACATACGTAACCGAGACGTTCCCTTTCAAGGGAACTCGAGCTGCGTCGAACGCTGCGGGAACGCGAATACCCACGTCGCCATAGGACCAAATGACCGCCATGTGAGAACTAGCGCACAGAGGACGAGAGCACTTGTGCCCCAGGGGTAGAACTTAAGTCTAGGTCATAGAACTTAATAAAAGTATGCGGTGAAGACCATCCAGCCGCATCACAAACATCACTCAGGGAAACCCCCGATAATAGAGCTTTGGAAGCAGCCATACTCCTAGTAGAGTGGGCTCGAACAGCCAAAGGTGAAGGCTGACCAGCCGACTCATAAGCAAGTGAGATAGCCTCGACCACCCACTTGCTCATTCTCTGTTTAGACGCAGGGCACCCTTTCCTGGATGGCCCGAAACATACAAATAGTTGTTCTGATTTCCTCCACAGGGCAGCTCTGTGGACATAAGCGTCTAACGCCCTAACAGGGCAGAGTAAATTAAGTTTCTCCTGGTCCGATGACATAAATGGAGGAGGACAGAAAGCCTGCAGAACCGTAGGTCTAACAACATTAGTAGGGACCTTGGGAACGTAACCTGGTCTAGGATGCAGAAAAACCTTAACCATGCCAGGCGAAAATTCCAGGCACGAGGGTGACACGGACAGAGCCTGCAAATCTCCGATTCTTTTTAATGAGGAGATAGCAAGTAAAAAGATAGTTTTAAAAGTGAGAAACTTCTCAGGAACTTCTTCGATAGGTTCAAAAGGAGCTAGGGAAAGACCTTCCAATACAATGGCCAGATCCCAGGTCAGCACCCTCGTACGAACTGCTGGCCTCAGCCTCAAAGTGCCACGGAGGAAACGAGTTACAAGCGGGTGTCTCCCAAGAGAAACTCCACTGAAAGGGACGTGGTAAGCAGCTAGTGCCGCCACATACACCTTTAGTGTGGAGGGGGATAACCCTGTGGAGAAGCGCTCCTGCAGGAACTCCAGCACTGCACCCACTGGGCAGTTAACTGGGTCCTGCAGGTGTTCTCCACACCAAGAAGTGAAAAGTTTCCACTTCAAGGCATAAAGCTTCCTCGTGGATGGAGCTCTGGAGTGAAGAATGGTCTCAACAACCTCGGTTGAGAGACCAGACTCTATGAGCTGGGCCCCCTCAGAGGCCAAGCCCATAACCTTCATAGATCTGGGCGGGGGTGAAGTAACAACCCGCTCGCCTGAGAGAGAAGGTCCCTCCTCAACGGAATCTCCAGAGGAGAGAAATTAGGTCCGAAAACCAAACTCGGGCCGGCCAGTACGGGGCTACCAACAGTAGACTGACCCCGTCCCGGCGAACCCTCTCCAGAACTCCTGGGAGCAGAGCAATCGGGGGAAATGCGTACAGGCGTGACCTCGGCCACTCCTGTACCATTGTGTCCAACCCCAGAGGGGCTGGAGGACTTAGGGAAAACCACAGATGGCAGTGTGATGTTTCCCTGGATGCAAATAGGTCTGCCTCGGCACGACCGAAATGTTTCCATAGGAGCTCCACCACCTGAGCCACCACTGCAGTGGTCTCACGTACAGCAGGCCGCAAGGTATAACGTTGGATGCTGCTGCCCTGAGACCCAGAATCCTCAGATATCTTTTCACAGTGAGTGACTGGCCTAGCTTTGCCTGTTTGATGGCTGAGAGAATCGAAGCTATACGAGCAGGAGACAGATGTGCCTGCATCGTCGTCGAATCCCAAACCACGCCCAGAAAAAGTGGTCCTCTGTACTGGAGAAATCACACTCTTTTTGGCGTTGAGCCTCAACCCCCACTTTTTGATATGGGCGAGAACGACATCTCGATGCCGAATCGCCTGATGCTCCGATTGAGCCAGAATCAACCAATCGTCGATATAGTTTAAATGCGGACGCCCTGGAGCCGCAGCAGTGCCAGAGCTGCATCCATGCATTTCGTAAAAGTTCGGGGAGAGAGTGCTAGGCCGAACGGAAGAACCCGATACTGGTACGCTTCGCCCCCGAAGGCGAACCTCAGGAACTTCCTGTGTTGTGGAAGGATGGAAATGTGGAAGTATGCGTCCTTTAGGTCTATCGTGACAAACCAGTCCTCGGATCTGATTTGAGACACGATCTGCTTGATAGTGAGCATCTTGAATTTTAGCTTCCCTACCGAGCGATTCAATAGGCGCAGGTCTAAAATTGGACGCAACCCCCCATCCTTCTTTGGAACGATGAAATATCGGCTGTAATAACCTGACTCCAAACTGGGAGGAGGAACCCGTTCTATAGCCTCCTTTTGGAGGAGCGTTTTCACCTCTTGTTCCATTACCAGAGCCTGCTCGGGGCCCACCACTGTGTGCAGAACCCCTCTGAATTTTGGTGGAAGACACCTGAACTGGATAGCATATCCTCTTTCTACTGTCTGCAGGACCCAATGAGATATTCTTGGAAGGCTTTTCCACTCTGCCAGAAAATCTACTAAGGGTACCAGTCTCTCGAGACTGGCCTCTGGTGTAACTTGAGCAGCAAACACAGCGCCCTGTAACGGCGCACCGGCAGGGAACGACTGGTTTGACTGCTGTGAGACCCTCCTCAGAGGGAGCGAGCGTCCCTCGGGAAAACGCTCGCTGGGACCGCCTACGCCCCGGCATGAAGGCGGGGTTGGCAGAACGGCCCCCTGAGGGCACCGAGGAAGAATGGGCACCGTAAAGAGAGGTGAACTCCTTTCCGCCTCGGTGGGGACCACCCTCAGCATCCTGAACGCCTCGGCGTCAGGACTTCTTCTTAGCCGAAGCCTTCTTAGACAATATCACTGTCCTCAGATCAGGTCTATTGCTAGAAGACTTCGGCTGAGAGTGCAGCGCCTGAGCCCACTGTCCAGCAGGGGGAGCACGAGACGCGACACTCTGCTTCTGCTTTTTTTTTTTTTTTTTTATTCAGAGGGAGCGAGCGTCCCTCGGGAAAACGCTCGCTGGGACCGCCTACGCCCCGGCATGAAGGCGGGGTTGGCAGAACGGCCCCCTGAGGGCACCGAGGAAGAATGGGCACCGTAAAGAGAGGTGAACTCCTTTCCGCCTCGGTGGGGACCACCCTCAGCATCCTGAACGCCTCGGCGTCAGGACTTCTTCTTAGCCGAAGCCTTCTTAGACAATATCACTGTCCTCAGATCAGGTCTATTGCTAGAAGACTTCGGCTGAGAGTGCCGCGCCTGAGCCCACTGTCCAGCAGGGGGAGCACGAGACGCGACACTCTGTTTCTGCTGCGCCCTATGGGATGAGCTTGTAGACAGCCGGGGCTGCTCCCGCCCAGCAGCCCCAGGGACGTGAATTTTTAACGGGAGAAATTTTTTGAAAGCTGCAGCTTGTTTTTTCTCTTCCTGGAATTTGTCTATAACAGAATTAACAGCTTCGCCAAATAACCCCGATGGAGAGAGAGGAGCATCTAAAAGAAAAGCTTTTTCTTTGTCTTTCATATTTGTCTGATTTAACCAGAGATGTCTTTCTGCGGCCACCAGAGCTGCCATAGATCGACCCACTAGCTTGGCCGATTCTCTGGTGGCGCGCAGGGATAAATCAGCAGCCTGACGCAGTTCTCGAACTACGTCAGTACTGACTGCCTCACTCTCACTCACGTCCCTCAGCAGGTCAGCCTGGTATGCCTGCAAGATTGATATTGTATGCAGACATGACGCAGCCTGACCTGCAGCCGAATACGCTTTACCCACCAAAGCAGATGTATTTCTAAGGGGCTTGGTGGGTAATACCGGTGTTTTAAAAGATGACGCCGCCTCGGGGGAGAGATAGCTCGCGAGCGTCTCTTCCACGCGAGGCAAAGCGCCATAACCATATGATCTAGCCCCCATTATATTTGAATATGTTGATGTCTGGGGACTAAATATTCTATATGAAACCGGTTTCTTCCACGATCTCGACACCTCAGTGTGGAGATCGTGAAAGAACGGCAGACACCGGCGTGGAGGCTGAACACGTGAGGGCAAAAATCTTTCATCAAGTTTCGATTTTGACACAGACTCCTGTCTAATCACTGGCCATTCAATACTGAGTTTTTCAACAGCTCGTGTTAACACCTCCATAAGCTCATCACTTTCGGGAGAGTGAGGTGGCGAATCCTCAGTCTCTCCCTCCACACTAACAACATCCAGCTCCTCAGAACTGGATAGCTGTAGTACGGGTGCCTCATCCCGAGCGGAAGAAACCGCAGCGCGTGCTTCCGAACCCAGGCATGAGGCACTGGATCTCACAGGTGAAGGGAGAGATAAGGCAGCGCCCGTCTCAACCCCCGCTGAGAGATCCATCTGCGATCCCCACGATAAGCGCCGCCGCTCTGCCTCGGCAGAAGCGGGACCCGAACCGCGGGGAGCGCGCACCGAACCGCTCTCCTCAAAGAGCGATCGGCGGGAGCGGAGCGTCCTTAACGGCAAACGCTCGCAATGCTCACAGTCTGCTCCCTCGAGAGCAAACTGGGCATGCTGAACTCCCAAACAAACAACACAAAGATCATGTGTATCCCCGCTCGTTAAATAACGCGAGCAGGGAGGAACACACTTTCTAAACTGCTGTTCGTCCGCCATAATCTCTCAATATATATATATATAGGATAAATTGTTTGAGTGGTGCAGGGTATGTAAGACAAACAATATCACACAGGGACAGATTCACATGTAGCGCGACTGAAGGCACAGAAGCTACTGCGCTTATGTTTTTGGGGTGCTTTATAGTTTCCTGGTCGATGACGTCACCCGCCTATGACGTTTCATCTCTCCATTGGGCTGATTCCATACGTGCTTCATGACGCACAACGCAGAGGCGTTCCCGCAGCGTTCGACGCAGCTCGAGTTCCCTTGAAAGGGAACTAAGGAGCTAGATCTACAGAATGTCAGTAAAATGGGGGAAAACTCTCTTCAGCCTCGCTTTAAACAAAACCATTGCAGTAAGAAAGTTAACCTTGACCCTACTGTCCCATCTCTGAGATCTGCCTGTTTTTCCAAGCACATATGATTGACAGCTGTTCACAGCCACACAAGTAGAAGACAAGCTTGCAGGCTCTTGCTGCATGTGGAGACGCAGCACACAATGACAAAGACTTTGAAAAGATATTTCAAAATACAGTGTTTCCACTTTTTATGCTCAGCAAAAGTTGTACACACGGACAAAGAGTCTTTTCTCACTCACACACTCAAAAAAAAAGAAAAAAGATTTGAAATAGAATTATTTATGGTCTGCCGCACTAAGTAAAAATCAATCCTCTATTTTAGAAATAGGATACGCAGATGAATTAAAGCTTAATGAGGTTTTCCGGGCAAAGCTTGAGATGCTTTACATGAGTCCAACCACACACATACAATGGAAATCAAAATCAGCGTTATGTGTCTCTGAAGTGACGCCCATCAATAACACCTCTCCTAAATAATATTTATTTATCATGTTTAGTCTGTTTGTGTAGCTATCTCTAAAAATGAGAATCACATTTTAATAATGCTCCACAAAACAAGAGCAAGAGAAAAAACTAATTTACTTTTTGTTGTTGTTGTTGTGAAAGACACACTTGCAAATGGAAAGATTTAGCAAATAATGTAGTGCAAAAGTTGTGATCAAAGAAGGAATTTGTATTTGATTTGTGGATTAGTAATTTTTTTAACACCTGTTTTTGCTAGTTTACTATAGGATGAAAAAAGGGGGGAAACACATTAAATAACCTTCTTACTCTGATTCACTGTTATTGATCAGCCAGCCTCCAGCTCATATTCTTGCCCATAAACAAATCACTGTTGTGTCATAAAGGATTATGGATTTTTACATTAGTTTATTTAAGTCAGTGATGATGATTATAATAAATGTCAGACTCCAAGATAATCTATTTTTAATTAGGAAGAAATTGAAAATGTTTGGGAGGCATATTGTTTTCTACGAACTTTAAGTTGTCATTGAATTACACAGCAAATGAGAGTGGTTTAGTAGTTCAGCCCCGGTTTAGTCCTTAATCTTTACTCCAGAGCAAATGAATAAAATGTGTGTGAGTGGGAGAGACAGAGAGAAAAGGAGAGACACAGAGAGCTGTGAGGATAAGCAATGGTTTTCAAAGAATGTAATCACGTTTTGCTTTTTTTTTGCCTTCTCGATGCATGAATTCCCACTGAAAAGTGCAGCGGAAACCTATTATTAGTATAATAATAATAACTAGAATGTACATTTCCAGAAGAAAATGTGAAGTGGTGCTTGCAGTGGCAAAACTCGCCACTCGGTTGCTAGATTGTGGTACATGATTGCATACGAGCCAACAAACATGTCTATACGATGTTCTGGTGCTGAGATATGGCTTCTTCATGTGTTCAGGTGGATGCCTGGCGGTTGCTAGGGTGTTCTGGGTGTTGCTAGGTGGTTGCTAGGGTGTTCTTGGTGGTTGCTATGGTGTTCTGGGTGTTGCTAGGTGGTTGCTAGGGTGTTCTTGGTGGTTGCTATGGTGTTGCTAGGGTGTTATGGGTGGTTACTAGGGTAATGCTAGGTGGTTACAAGGATGTTTTGGGTGTTTGCTATGGTGTTAATAGGTGGTTGGTAGGGTATTTTAAGTGGTTGCTATGTTGTTGCTAGGCAGTTGCTAGGGTATTCTGGATGGTTGCTATGGTTTTGCTAGGTGGTTGATGGCTATTCTAGATGGTTTCTATGGCGTTGCTAGGGTGTTCTGTGTGGTTTCTATGCTGTTGCTAGGTGGTTGCTAGGGTGTTCTGGATGGTTGCTATGGTGTTGCTAGGCGGTTGCTAGGGTGTTATGGGTGGTTGCTAGGCGGATGCTAGGGTATTCTGGGTAGTTGCTAGGCAGTTGCTACGATATTCTGGTTGGTTGCTAGGGCGTTGCTAGGAGGTTGCTAGGGTGTTCTTGGTGGTTGCTATGGTGTTGCTAGGTGGTTTGTAGTTGTCACAGATGTTCACTATTGGAGTTCTTAGCATTTTCTTGGCATGATTTAGCACTTACCTAATCACTATTAGCATGTAGCTATTCACAGCTAGCATGTGTAGCATGTTGGAAGTCTTGTTTGCTAGCATGAGTCAAAATAGCCAACCCCCATCTCTATACAATGTTCTGATGCAGAGATATAGTTCTTGCAAAATGGTTGCTAAGGTACTCTCTTTGGTTGCTAGGGAGTGGCTTGGCAGCTGCCAATCATGAAACTCCAAAGGTTGATTGTCAGTGTGAATGATATAAACCAACCCCTATCTCTATACAATGTTCTGATGCAGAGATGTAGATCTTGCAAAATGGTTGCTAGGGTACTCCGTTTGGTTGCGATGGAGTTGCTTGGCAGCTGCCAGTGATGAATCTCTAAAGGCTTCTTGTCACTATGAATGATATAAACCAACTCCCATGCCTCTGTGACATTCAGAATGGAAGATATCCCTCTATGTATTTTGGTTGTTAAGGTGCTTGACAATGGTTGCTAGGGAGGGGCTAGGAAGAGGTGATTCATGATTGGCTGTTTGCTGCCCAGAGTCAATCCGGAGATATCCTTTTGATCTCTTTCAATGGAAGTCAATGTAAATTGTTGCTAAGGTGCTCCAAATGGTTGCTAGGGCGTGGCTTAATAGCTTCACAATGATCCTGAGAGACTGATTGGTCATCAGAGTAAAATGAGCCCGCCCCCTTGTCTCTATGACACTGTGATCCAAAGCTATGTTCAATACAAAATCCCTATGCAATGTGTATGGGCCGTCCTTCACCATAGTAAGTCAATAGGGAAACTTTGGGCAGCTCCTGCCCCCCAGGGGTGCAACTTTTACCCCATTGTGAGGTATATTCTTACAGAGCCTGTCAGCCTCTTCAAATCTGGCAAATCACACGTTTCTGCGAAATCTGAGCTCTTAGGTATGACTCAAAGTTTTTTCACAATCTTAAGTCAATGCGGGTGTTTTCGTTTTTCGCCCCTGGGGCGAACATCACACCCCCGATCGCTTATAAAAAGTCACAGCACACCATTCCCGAATAATCCGCATGATTTGACGCCTCATTCGTGGGTCTGTGACAAAAGCTGCGGGAGAAGTAGCACGTCAAACTTTGTCCAGAATAAAAAGAATTAGTATGAGCAATAACAATAGTGATGCCTTGCCTTTATGGCGTTATATATGTGCCTCATTCCTGAGTGAGTAATTATAAGTTTTGAGCACAGATAACTATATTTTGCAAGCACATTGCATTATATTTTGAACAGAAATTAACAATCGCAAAAAAAAAAAATCGTTTGAGCAAAGAAAAAACGATTCCGTGCTCAATAAATGTATTTGCTATAACGTGCAATAATAACCCTCTCACGCAGTTTACTCTCTCTCGCTCAACCTCTTAATTCTGTGCGCGCTCAACTCTTCACAAACACGCTCGCTCAAGTCTTGACACACACGCTCGCTCAGCTTGCATCAGCGTTACAAGTGTGCCACAAAATCAACCAATCGGAAAATTAAAGGTCAATTGTGATTGGCTGTTGGTCTCCAATCAAATCGCTAGTAGGATCATTCTACAGAAACGTCCACTTTTGGTATGGCAAGATGTCTTAAAATGTATTTCTTTTTCTAACATTTAAACTTACACCACATTATTAGATTACCCTTTGGCTTTATGAATACGCATAAATGACAGCTTAATGATTTTTTATATTTTTTGTGCATTTATTTAAAGACCGCATGTACCGTTTTTTTGTCACTGGTGTTACCTTACTTCTTTGGCAATATTAAATGTTTTTATGAAATATTATTTCAATTTTTTTTCAGCACATGTAGTCAGAGTTACCAAAAAATAATAATAATGCAACAAATAAGGAGATTATGTTTTATTTATTTGAATCAGGTTTTTTAAAAGTGTGCTTGAATGAGGTTAGTTAGTTTGCACAACCTTGTATTTGCTATAATAATGAAAATATTTGAAAACAAGTTAAAATCAAGTAATGATGCAATCCTTTAAATCTTAACTTTTGAGTGTAGCAGAATTAAAAGGATGTAAAATTATTATCATGTCAGATATGGCATTGTATTTAATTTGACAGAAAAAAAAAGACCAGTGACACAATGAATCACCAATGACATGCAAAAGACCAAAGATCATTATTCTTCAACTATAATTTAGTAGATGAGACTAAATTGTTACATTTGGCATATAATCTAAATGAATAGCTTTGAATAAAGTTTATCTATAAATGGGAGTCACTGGTGTTACTTGTGTTACCCATAAGAAAGGTGACACCAGTGACAGTAACACCAGTGACAATTTTCATGAAAAATTCATTTTACAAAATGGCTGCTGCAAGGTATCAAACATATTTTGTCAATCATGGTATACTAACTAAACTAAGTAGTTTAATCCATTTGTATTCTCATTTTTTTTTTTTTACAATTACCTAACAACAAAGTAGGTC
Source organism: Tiaroga cobitis (assembly GCA_030578255.1). Lineage (NCBI taxonomy): Eukaryota > Metazoa > Chordata > Actinopteri > Cypriniformes > Leuciscidae > Tiaroga > Tiaroga cobitis. The sequence goes on along the minus strand of CM060604.1, from coordinate 13,450,054 downwards.
ATACCAGTGACTTCAACTAAAAGCTTTATATGAAATCATGAGATAAATGAGAATATTTCTGATAACTGAAAAGAGACAGAGGATTTATTATTGGCTTTTCTTCATAGAAATTCGGGAAATTGGAAGGAATTAAAGTGATGTCATCAGTGTGATTTTTATTTCAAAATAAGAGATTTTTGTTTAACGGTAACACCAGTG